>CM022298.1:207266776-207866776 GCA_011799875.1 Thinopyrum elongatum
CCCCGACCCTGACGTCGTCCCCGAGACCGACGCACTCCGGATCCCGAAGACACCATAGACGACCTTGCCCTTTGCCGCCGAGCAACCAGGCAAGCCCCTCCCTTGAGCATACCGATATCGCCCATTCTATATTCTCATGCTTGCATTAGATTACTTCTGCTGCTGCTTTACTTACCTATTCTGATGCATAGCCTGTTCATTGTACCTGCTGTTGATAATTACCTACATTCCTAAACTGTTTAGTCTAGGCTGTAGAGACCTATCAGTGACCCCACTTATCCCGACTGGCCGCGCTGAATCGTCAGAAGACCCGATCAACGGGATTGAAGACCAGGCCCGAAACCGCACATCAACCCCCCCCTTAGGTTGTAACACACTGCACGCGTTACTATCAAGTGCCGAGGGTGAAACCTCATGTAGCACTTCTGATGTTAACTCTGTAGGTAGCTATTCGATCGTGGTCATCGAGGGTGATTCCTCCTTCTCCACTTCCGATACGACGCTGTCGTACAACACCTCAAGTTGAACTCATCGAGGGTGATTCCTCCTAAGTTCGACTTGACGGTTACATCGAGTGGGCATCCGTCGAGGGTGATACCTCGGATTTCCTTGATGTTATGGACACCGGTTACTGTGACTTTACTGCTGAACCTTGACAGAGACGGTCGGCCCCGAAGGGGGACCCGAGGAGCTACTTTTACTACAAATGATGAAAGGGACAGGCGGTACCACCCAGTAGAGGTGGACCTGAGTTCCCGACAGTCTTTTACGAGACGGGTTGACCTGGATGGTGGCCGAGTGTTGAATACAGGCGTGGCCGGGCATTCATGGCCCTGCCGCACGTTCCTCCGAGACTTGTGGCGACGGGGTCATCACATCTTTCGTGAGTCTCTGCTCGTTACCGCAAGCCCCTAGTCCTAGCGATTTGGATATTTGATCCGAGCAGGCCTCTGGTCTGATAGCACTAACCATCACGTGGGCATAGTATGGGCGTTCTGCATCGTAGCATCAGCCGAAAGCTCTGTCAGACGTCCAGTTCAGCATGGCGGCACGGACGGACCGGCGCCCTCCTGGTGCCAGGCTTCTCCCTGCGCGCAACGACTCGGAGTGCACAGGGCGATGGCCCAAGACCTCTGAGCGCTTAGGATGTAGACCGACGGGGACCTCTCTGCTGAGCTATAGGTAGGGTTGCGATGTGTCGTTTGGCCGAGGCCGGGCATGACCCAGGAAAGTGTGTCCGGCCGGAGTTAATCGAGCGTGTTGGGTAAGTTGGTGCACCCCTGCAGGGAAGAACATTTCTATCGATAGCCGGTCCTACGGTAAAGGACACTCGGAGTTGTATCCTGATCGATACAATTTAGAACTGGATACCTGTGATGAGACCTGTATATATGACTCTGGGATTGCTTCTCGCAGGGAGTCGAGAAGGGATCTCAGGACGAGGTTTGAAGACGTTATGGCTCTGGGATTGCTTTCTCGCAGGGAGTCGAGAAAGGATCTCAGGATGAGGTTGATATTATTACTGCTACATTATATGGTATTGTTCTACTCTCTTCTACTGCTGCAAGACCGCTGAAGATGCTAGTCTTCGATAGGACTAGGCCTTCTCTCTAATCTGGCATTTCTGCAGCCCAGTCCACATATACAGCCTTCCCTTGATAATGTTGCATATGTAGAGTAGATCCTTGCTTGCTGAGTACTTCAGAGTACTCACGGTTGCTTTGTTTTCCTTTTTCTCCCCATATCAGTTTGACGTGACCAGAGGACGGAGCCCCCTGAGACAGATGCCCCGACGATCGTTACTACTACTACCCAGAGGATGGATACTACTACGAGTTGACTGACGACCAGGAGTAGGATCGGAGGGTCCCAGGCAGGAGGCCTTCGCCTTTCGATCGTAGTGTTTTATTTTGCCCCGCCTTTCTAAAGGCCTTTCTGTACTTTCTTTTATATCTGTACTCAGATATCTGATGCTTCCGCTGACGCTTGTTCGCAAGCTTATGTATTCGAGCCCTCGAGGCCCTGGCTTGTAATATAAAGCTTGTATGACTTTATTTATGTTTTAGAGTTGTGTTGTGATATCTTCCCGTGAGTCCTTAGGCTTGATCGTGTGCATTTGCGTGTATGATTAGTGCACGATCGGGCCGGGGGCGTCACAAGTTGGTATCAGAGCCGACTGCCTGTAGGAATCCCCTTTCCAACTCCTTGGCCGAAGTTGAGTCTAGTAACCGAAAACTGTTTTACTAACTTGGCTGTGTGGCTTACGGGCCCACGTCGCCAATTGGGTGGTATTAGGATCTTTTACTCCTCGACCTTTACTCTGGGACTCTGACCTCTCTTCTATTCGGGTTAAAAGTTTACTAACGCCGACACTTAGGATCTCGTAATTCTCGTCCACCCGGAGAGCTGGATATATGTGCGATTTCCCTGACATTGATCTGATTAGTCTGATAATCATTTTCCTTTCCATTGTTTTGTTTAACCTTTCTCTCCGAGATCGGTTATACTTCTCCTTGTCTTTTGACAATCATGAGTTTCCTCTGTTTCAGATGGATCGTTTGTTTCCACCACACCCTGCGACGCAGCTACCAGCTGTTCGAGCAGGGATACATCCAGAGTACATTCTTTATCCACTGGGGCAGATGTCAATCCGTTACAATACCCCAGTACTTTCTCCTCCAGATACCCGCAAAGACTTTGTGATTTATTGTGACGCATCCCGTGAAGGATTAGGCTGTGTCCTAATGCAAGAGCGTAAAGTGATTGCTTACGGCTCTCGTCAGTTGCGCCCACATGAAGAGAATTATCCGGTACATGATCTAGAACTAGCTGCTGTCATCTATGCATTGCAGTTATGGCGACATTACCTTCTCGGTAATCGTTGCGAGATGTACACGGATCATAAAAGTTTGAAGTACTTGTTCACTCAGCCATCTCTGAATCTCCGTCAGCAAAGATGGATGGAGACCATTGCGGACTATGATTTGGGTATTTCTTATACCCCTGGCAAGGCTAATGTGATGGCTGATGCGTTGAGCCGCAAATCCTATTGCTGCGAACTTGAGGTTCAGCTACAGCAACCCCTTCTGTATGAAGAGCTTCGAAAGCTAAATATCGAGATAGTTCCTCAAGGATACTTAAAAACCTTGGTTGTTGAACCAGACCTTGAGAAAGCTGTTAAGAGTGCACAAGCTAAAGATGCTGAAGTTGATCTGATGAAGAAAGATCTTCACCTTGAAAAGTACAGGGATTTCTCGCTGTCTGAAGATGGAACCTTGTATTTCAAAGACCGTATTGTGGTACCTCGCTTCGAGCTTATGACTGACAAAGTCATGAAGGAGGCACATGATACCCCGTTGTCTATTCATCCGGGTAGCACCAAGATGTATCGTGATCTCCGTCAAAGGTACTGGTGGTCCAGAATGAAGCAAGACATTGCTCGTTATGTTGCTGAATGTGATGTGTGTCGTCGCGTTAAAGCAGAACATCAGAAGCCTGCTGGAATTCTGCAACCGTTACCTATTCCTTTATGGAAATGGGATAAGGTTCAGATGAATTTCATTACAGGACTTCCCAGGTCACAGAAGGGTCACGATGCTATTCTTGTCGTCGTCGACCAACTCTCCAAAGTTGCACACTTTCTGCCTGTCAAGGAGACGATCACTGCTAGTCAGTTAGCAGAGTTATATATCTCCAGAATTGTTTCACTCCACGGTATCCCGAAAGAGATCAGTTCAGACCGTGGCAGCATATTCACTGGTCATTTCTGGGAAAGTTTTCAAAAGACTATGGGAACTCATATCACCTGGAGTTCAGCTTATCATCCTCAATCCCAAGGCCAAGTCGAACGAGTCAACCAAGTGCTTGAAGACATGCTACGAGCTTGTGTTGTTTCTTTCGGCAAGAAGTGGGAAGAATCTCTTCCATATGCCGAGTTCTCCTATAACAACAGCTATCAAGCCAGCTTGAAAATGGCCCCCTTTGAAGTTCTCTATGGACGTAAGTGCCGAACCCCTCTGAATTGGTCAGAAACTGGGGAACGACCGCTCGTGGGTCCGGATATTATTCAACACGCTGAAGAACAAGTCCGAATTGTCCGGGAAAATCTCAAGGCGGCTCAGGACCGCCAGAAGAGCAACTATGATCGCAAACGATGGGGTTTGACTTATCAACCTGGTGATCAAGCTTATCTTTGTGTCACTCCTATGAAAGGCACTCACCGTTTCGGAATCAAGGGCAAGTTAGCTCCACGCTACATTGGTCCTTTCCGCATTATTGCTAGACGTGGTCAAGTGGCATATAAATTGGAATTGCCGCCGCAATTCTCTCATATCCACGACGTCTTTCATGTGTCGCAACTTCGTAAATGCTTCAAGGAATCTCCGCACCGAGCTGTGGATCACGAGATGCTCGAATTGCAAGATGATCTATCTTATAAGGAGCATCCGATCCGCATTCTCGATGAAGCTGAACGTCGAACCCGTCAGAAGGTTACCAAGTTCCTCAAAGTGCAGTGGTCAAATCATACTGAAGATGAAGCCACTTGGGAACGCGAGGATAATCTTCGTGCGGAATACCCCGAACTTTTTCCTTCTACTTCTTAATTCTCGGGACGAGAATTCTTGTTAGTAGAGGAGATTTGTAACACCCCCAGTGGTTAACTACAGTAATCACCCTTTTGATTATGCCATGTCATCATGTTTAACAGTGCATGATCATCATTTGCATCATAATGCATTTCAACTTCTAACTCAAATTCAAATTAAATTAAAGTGGAAAATAAAAGTTGTTCAAACTGGAAAACTAAAATGTGCATCTTGTTGCAAATATTCCCCTAGCATTTATAAAAATGATTGCAACATTAGTTGGAATTGTAAAAGGACTCGAACAACAAGAAACAGCAGCAACATAGCACTATTCAACCCCTTTTCAATTAAATAAAATCCAAACCAAAAAGATATGGACGCCAAACCAGTTTCTAGCAGTGACTAACAATGCACCATATTTATTTGGGCTAGTTTCATATTTTACAAAAGTATTTTGAAATCAAAACAAAAGTCAAAACAGAAACTAAAAAGAGAAAACAGAAAAGAAAAGAAGAAAAAGAAAAAGGCCCACTGTGCTGGGCCTAAGTCAGCACAGTGGCCGGCCCAGCCCAACTCGCTCGTCCTCTTCGTACTGCTCACGCCCGGGGCTCGCTGTCGAGCACCTGGCGCACGCACGCGCGCACGCCCAGGCCCCTCCCTCCCTCGCGGTCGACAGCGCGTCGCCGCGACTGCCGCGTATATGAGCAGCACCCCGGACCCCCTGGCTCTCCCTCGCCTCACTCTCCCCTGGACACCACCTCTCCTCTCTCTCCAGTGCGCAGCCATGGCACCGCCGCCGTAGCATGCGCGGCCACCGCCTCTGCCTCGTCGCGTGACCGTGCCCGCATGGTTCGCCTCCGTCGACTACGCCTCTCCCCCGAGCCCCACGAGCTAGAACGCGTCGCTGCGTCGCCGGCGCCGTCATCTTCCACCTTCGGCCGCCGCACGCCATCGCCGACTCCGGCCACTCCGAGCCCTCCCCGCGCACGCTAAGCTCACCTACAGACTCGCTGTGAGCACCTCGTCCCCCTCCCCCTCTCCCCGCGCGCTCTTCGTGCCCGTACGCGTCGCCCCTCTTTCGCCCGAACGCACCGCCGCCTAGCTCGTCGCCGGTGCCGTTCCGGTGACCAAACGGCCTCGGGCCCGTGCGCATCGTGCTCCCCGCATCTCGCAGGCCACACCCAGCTTCTCCTTTCGCTCGCTAGCGCGCCGTAGCGCCGACCCCGTGCACCACCCGAACGCCATCGCCGCTGCGGTCATCGCCGGCGCCGTTCCCGGCGGCCCCCAACCACGCCAACACCACCACGTGACGCGGCGCTCGCCGCCCGTTCGAACGGGCCAAGCCACGGCCCCGGAGACGCCCTGAGGGCGAAACCCGAGCTCGCCGGAGCTCGCCACCGCGTCTGGGCACTCCGGCGCGACTCCGGCGGCCGGTCCGACGTGGCGCCGCGGGCCCCACGGCCCAGCCACTGACTCTGGGCCCCACTGGGTCCCGTTGACCTAGTCCACGCTGACTGGGCGGGCCCTGTGCCTATGACATGTGGGTCCCGCTCGGTAAAACGTTTTATTAAATAAATAATCCGTTAATAAAATTAATTAGTGATTTAAAACACTAATTACCCACTGACTGCTGGGCCCCGCCTGCTAATTAGTTTAAATAGATTAAGCTAACTCTGTTTAGTTAACTGAGTCACTGACATGTGGGCCCCACATATCAGGTTTGACCTGGCCGGCCCCCTGTTGACTGCTGACGTCATCCATGCGTCATGCTGACGTCAGCAAAACACTATTCTGGATAATGTTGCAATTAAATAATAAAAATAAATTCCAGAAATTAATAAAAACTTTAGAAAATCATATAAAATAATCCGTAGCTCAGATGAAAATACTTTGTACATGAAAGTTGCTCAGAACGACGAGACGAATCTGAATACGCGGTCCGTTCGTCCGTCACGCGTCCCTAACTATCCGAACTTGCAACCGTTCCCCTCTTATCCTCTGTCCGATAATTCCAAAGACCCGGGAAATATCGTCAGATATTCTCCCGCTCCGTCTGTCACGTGTGATGCTGCGTTAGACTACCCCTAGCACCGTGTATCGTATTTGTCATGCTCATGTTTGCTATATATTTATACTGTTTCCTCCCCCTCTTCTCTCTCGATAGCCCCCGACCCTGACGTCGTCCCCGAGACCGACGCAGCTCCGGATCCCGAAGACACCATAGACGACCTTGCCCTTGCCGCCGAGCAACCAGGCAAGCCCCTCCCTTGAGCATACCGATATCGCCCATTCTATATTCTCATGCTTGCATTAGAATTACTTCTGCTGCTGCTTTACCTATTCTGATGCATAGCCTGTTCATTGTAACCTGCTGTTGATAATTACCTACATATCCTAAACTGTTTAGTCTAGGCTGGGTAGAGACCTATCAGTGACCCCACTTATCCCGACTGCCGCGCTGGATCGTCAGAAGACCCGATCAACGGGATTGAAGACCAGGCCCCGACACCGCACATCACCCCCCCTTAGTTGTAACGACACTGCAGCGTTACTATCAAGTGCCGAGGGTGAAACCTCATGTAGCACTTCTGATGTTAACTCTGTAGAGTAGCTATTCGATCGTGGTCATCGAGGGTGATTCCTCCTTCTCCACTTCCGATACGATGCTGTCGTACAACACATCAAGTGTGAACTCATCGAGGGTGATTCCTCCTAAGTTTGACTTGACGGTTACATCGAGTGGGCATCCGTCGAGGGTGATACCTCGGATTTCCTTGATGTTATGGACACACGGTTACTGTGACTTTACTGCTGAACCTTGACAGAGACGGGTCGGCCCCGAAGGGGGACCCGAGGAAGCTACTTTTACTACAGGACTGAAGGGACAGGCGGTACCACCCAGTAGAGGTGGACCTGAGTTCCCGACAGTCTTTTACGAGACGGGTTGACCTGGATGGTGCCCGAGTGTTGAATACGAGGCGTGGCCGGGCATTCATGGCCCTTGCCGCAAGTCCTCGAGACGGGGCGACGGGGTCACATCTTTCGTGAGTCTCTGCTCGTTACCGCAAGCCCCTAGTCCTAGCGATTTGGATATTTGATCCGAGCAGGCCTCTGGTCTGATAGCACTAACCATCACGTGGGCATAGTATGGGCGTTCTGCATCGTAGCATCAGCCGAAAGCTCTGTCAGACGTCCAGTTCAGCATGGCGGCACGGACGGACCGGCGCCCTCCTGGTGCCAGGCTTCTCCCTGCGCGCAACGACTCGGAGTGCACAGGGCGATGGCCCAAGACCTCTGAGCGCTTAGGATGTAGACCGACGGGGACCTCTCTGCTGAGCTATAGGTAGGGTTGCGATGTGTCGTTTGGCCGAGGCCGGGCATGACCCAGGAAAGTGTGTCCGGCCGGAGTTAATCGAGCGTGTTGGGTAAGTTGGTGCACCCCTGCAGGGAAGAACATTTCTATCGATAGCCGGTCCTACGGTAAAGGACACTCGGAGTTGTATCCTGATCGATACAATTTAGAACTGGATACCTGTGATGAGACCTGTATATATGACTCTGGGATTGCTTCTCGCAGGGAGTCGAGAAGGGATCTCAGGACGAGGTTTGAAGACGTTATGGCTCTGGGATTGCTTTCTCGCAGGGAGTCGAGAAAGGATCTCAGGATGAGGTTGATATTATTACTGCTACATTATATGGTATTGTTCTACTCTCTTCTACTGCTGCAAGACCGCTGAAGATGCTAGTCTTCGATAGGACTAGGCCTTCTCTCTAATCTGGCATTTCTGCAGCCCAGTCCACATATACAGCCTCCCCTTGATAATGTTGCATATGTAGAGTAGATCCTTGCTTGCTGAGTACTTCAGAGTACTCACGGTTGCTTTGTTTTCCTTTTTCTCCCCATATCAGTTTGACGTGACCAGAGGACGGAGCCCCCTGAGACAGATGCCCCGACGATCGTTACTACTACTACCCAGAGGATGGATACTACTACGAGTTGACTGACGACCAGGAGTAGGATCGGAGGGTCCCAGGCAGGAGGCCTTCGCCTTTCGATCGTAGTGTTTTATTTTGCCCCGCCTTTCTAAAGGCCTTTCTGTACTTTCTTTTATATCTGTACTCAGATATCTGATGCTTCCGCTGACGCTTGTTCGCAAGCTTATGTATTCGAGCCCTCGAGGCCCTGGCTTGTAATATAAAGCTTGTATGACTTTATTTATGTTTTAGAGTTGTGTTGTGATATCTTCCCGTGAGTCCTTAGGCTTGATCGTGTGCATTTGCGTGTATGATTAGTGCACGATCGGGCCGGGGGCGTCACAACCGTTACCTGCTTAGTTACTGACGCGTGGGGACGGAGATCTTAGGTGGGCCGTGGCCGTGATAGCTTATTACGACTGGGACCTGGCTCATGGACCTATCACTTTCTTTTGCCTAAATCAGCCCGACCCAGAGTGAGCCACTGCATCCCCCATCCAGCCCCACGCCGCCGCCATCGTGCCCCCTCGCAGCCCCGGCCGCCCAATCCACAACCCCGCCGGCTACTCCGACCGTCTGCCTGAACTCTCATAGCGCAGCGTCATGGTTCTAACGGGTAACCTTTCCTCCCATATGTCGGAACCATTGGAGATCATTGGCCGACCGGTACATTTCGAATGCAAACCCTAGCAATTAGGATTCGATTATAAGTCGATTGAATGGGCGATTGAGCGATTGTATTGTCATGCGTTGAATTGCTCCAGTTAGAAATTAGTGTGGAGGTCTATTTAGGATTGGATTCCCGCCAGCGGTACTAGTGGCAGCTAGTTTTGAAATAAAAAACCCTAGAAATTATGTTTTGTTGAATGGAGCCCATTTTAGAATTTTTTGTGGTGAATTTGATCCGAATAATTGAATTCATTTTTAATTATTTGATTTGCAATTGGTGTTTTATTGATGGCAAGTAGGTCGAAGCTGGAAGAGGGCGATGGAATTGTTTTGCGCTGCGGATGAGCTTTTGCTGGACAAGTGCAAGGAGATATGCTCCTGGTTTCCGAGCGCGAAATCTCTCATGATGCACTCGCTGGGCCTGGCGTTGGAAGTGACGACGGACGAGTGGAAGCGGTTACTTCCTAAAGACAAGGGGGCAGTCCCAATTGAGATTCTCCTATGGGAAATGGCAGAGGCGATGGACTCTCCATATTGTCGACAGCGAGCCCGTTGGTACGAGTACCGCTCCAGCCTCTCCTCGCCGAATCCAGAGGCGGAAGGGCCGGTGAATTTGCGTATTATCCAGGTCATCGACGAGGTGATGGAGGAGGAGGATAGCGACGAGGAGGATGATGAAGAAGAGGAGAGCTACCAGGGAGGGTTGCAAATTATCGCACAGGAGGATGCACAAGAGGAGGGCTATCAGGGGGGGTTTGGAGATCATCACTGTAACATCCTAAATTTGCAATTTGGAATGTTTTACAATTATAGTTAAGCATCTATGCATTTTGATTGAATTTGAATGTGGCATCTGAATTTTCACTTTCCATTTGACTTCATTTCAAAATGGAATTTGAATTATATTAAAAAAATCCCTGACAAAACACTTTGATCAAAAAAGTATGAGAGGAGGTAACATGACACCCCAAAAGTCAGAAGAAAATAATGCCAAAAGAATTGAAAGTCAAATTTGGTTTTATTTGGATTTTTTTTAAAAATGATTTTTTTAAAGTTTTTCTTTTGCCCCTAGTTTATTTTAGTGAAAACTCTTTGTTAAGTTGTAGAAATAATATTTTCTAGGTAAATAATTTTTTTAGTTGTATTAATGTTTTAGCCTAGTTTCTTTTAACTTTAGGAGTAGAATAGCTTTTATATACTTCTTTTTGCTAGTAGGTATTTTAGTTAACTACTTTTTGTTTTGTTGTTGTTTTAATTTTCTTTTCTGTTAAAACTTTTATTAGGACAAAAAGTACTTTGTTTGTGTTGCAGCTTAGCACTATTGTTTTCTTTTGTGTGACTTGGAGTTTTTCTTTGGTTTTTGCCTTTGTTTTATTTGATTGTCTTAATGATTGTTTTATTATTAGTTTTACGTGTTCTTATACTTTTGTATCATGGTATGCTTACGTATGTCTTGTTTTTTTTGATAGATTACCCGGAGTGCGAGGCTTGTTATTACGAGTCGTTAGCATTTCAAGATCATCAGGAAGGCAAGTCACTTTGACCATGGTTATACCTATGTTTTATTTTGCATTAGTTACCACTTTCCACCATGCATGCTAGTAGGTGACATTGTTAATGTTGGTCTTGCAAGTAGCATCATGAGGTAGGAATAACCCCTTCCCCCTTGACACCGATGCCCGGGATTACGATAAAACTTTAGTTTGCTACGCTCTAGTAGATGGGGTTGGTTGAGTGAATTACATGGGAGTTGTGAGAGTTAAATTATGATCACTCAAGATTGAAGTCTTCAAGACTTCATGATGCAATGTACCTCTGGGTGGAAATTGGATGAATGGCGCCTTGGAGGAACCAGTGGTTAGCCTAGGTGTTGCTGGAGAAGTGCCAGTATTCACGCGGAAAGTTCCACCCAGCCACAAGCCATTATGGGCTCTGGCTTGGTTGGACATCATAGTAACTCTAGCCGGACGATGCTACGAGATGTAGAAGAACGGTAGGACTGGATGGACACCGGCAGCGGCCTAGAGGAACTCTTTGGAAGATCATGTTTCAATCATCCGGTTCTCAAACACCATGCAGTGCGAGGACTTCAACGGAGGCGATCGAATCTTGTGGGGAAAGCGTGCAAGACTCTGCATAGTACCAAAACCTAATTGATTAGCCGTGTCCCCGGTTACTCACAAGTTGGGCCTTTGGAACGGAAACTATCAGGAACTCTCGACACAATTAATAATAATGAATTGGGTTACAAGACTTGGTTGGCGGAACCATCTCATTAACAACCAACTTTTGTAGTAATATTTTGCTTTTGACCCCTTTGTTGTAGGGAAAAAAATCTGCTTTTTGCTAAAACTTTAACTTATAGCCCCACCCACCATATTTGCTTATAGCATAGCCATTTTATTATTCTTTTCTCTCATGTGACTTTACCAGCATATTCAAAATGCTAACCTACATGGCTGCATCGTCTCATGTTGCAGAGGTTTATTTCGACCAGGAGTGAGGCAACGTTCTACGCTCGGTGTATGCCCTTGGAGCCGGATGGACTCGCTATCGTCCACGTCTTTCGCAGTAGTTTATCTCATGAGTTGGCCTTCAGCCAATTTATTATTTTTGTAATAAAGACTCTATATGAGATTTCGATGTAATAAAGCAGGTGTGATTGAACTTCCATATATACATTGATGTACTATGTGTGCCAACATGATCTTGGGATGGTACAGATACACAGAGACTTGACCATTTCGGGTCGGGTCGCTACAATCACTCATCATGCTCAGGAAGACACATATCTAGTGATCAATTTGGATGGCGAGGATGAGCAGATGGTTGATCAAGAGCACTTGGAGGCTGATGCCGGCAATGATCTGGCGCTAGTCACCGTGGACGCCCAGGCTGGCTGCCAGAATACCCCAATAGAGGTGGAGCAGTATGAGTTCTCGGTGTGTTTTGAGCAAAATGCTGAACACTCTCACTGCCGTCTGGCTCGCCATCTTCAACGTCTCCAACCCCTATCTCGCTAGTGCTGATGATCCAACATGTGGATGCGCGTTTCTCTGCAAACAATGTTATTTCAATGTGTTTAATTAGTAGTTGAATGCTATGTTTTGGATTTCCTACGTTGAGTGGGTTTTGCATGTTCAAACATAGTGCCACATGCAGAACTTGCCAAAAATAGCAACATGCAGAACTTACCAAAAACATCATCATTCAAAACTTACTTAAAATGGGGTCAAACTTGCAAAGTTGACTTTTGAAAACTTGTGGTATTGCAAGTTTATGATTTTTCCCACAAACTAGTTGATACAAAAGGGCCCCATGCCCAAGGATTTTTAATTTTTGAGGCTTTTTTCATTTTCTTTGATTTTTTCCAATCTTGGGTCAAACTTGCAATGTTGACCATTCATACCAAATGGTTTGTAATTTCAACTTTGGCTGTGCCCACTCCACACACCACCAATGCAAAAGCTTAAAATGATTTTATCCAATTTTCAGGACCAAACTACATCACACTTGCAGTTCAAATTTGAGCAAGTTCACCATAAATCACTATAAATCCAGTAAATCGATGAAATATAGCAATAATACTTTGAAATTTATGAAACTTGGTAGTGGGCTTCCAATGTGGTCTACTTTAGAGGAAAAATGAAAAGACCCAATGTTACAACTTATTTCAGGCACGTAAAAAAATCATTTCTGGCACTTGAAAAATGGAAATAATACTTTTTATCACCAAAAAATTGTTTTTTTTGGCAACATTGTACATAGTAGTAACACCCATGGTTGTGCCAAATATGAGCATGTTAGTTGCTCAGATCCAATGGAAGTGGCCAGGGCCATAGGCATATGCCTTGAAATCCATGCAACTTCATACTAGATAGCCCATTTTGTGAAGTTTTTTTAAAACTTGTGGTATTGCAAGTTTATGATTCTTCCCACAAACTAGTTGACACAAAAGGGCCCCATGCCCAAGGATTTTAATTTTTGAGGCTTTTTTCATTTCTTTGATTTTTTTCCAATCTTGGGCCGAACTTGCAATGTTAACCATTCATACCAAATGGTTTGGAATTTCAACTTTGGTTGTGCCCACTCCATACAACACCAATGCAAAAGCTTAAAATGATTTTATCCAATTTTCAGGACCAAACTACATCACACTTGTAGTTCAAATTTGAGCAAGTTCGCCATAAATCACTATAAATCCAGTAGATCGATTAAATATAGCAATAATACTCTGAAATTCATGAAAAATGGTCAGTGGGCTTCCAATGTGGTCTACTTTAGAGGAAAAATGAAAAGACCCAATGTTACAACTTATTTCCGGCACTTACTTAAAAAAATCATTTCTGGCATTTGAAAAAGGAAATAATATATTTTATCACCAGAAAATTGTTTTTTTGTGGCAACATTGGTCACAGTAGTAACACCCATGGTTATGCCAAATATGAGCATGTTAGCTGCTTAGATCCAATGGAAGTGGCCAGGGCCATAGGCATATGCCTTGAAATCCATGCAACTTCATACTAGATAGCCCATTTTGTGAAGGTTTGTTTTCAAAACTTGTGGTATTGCAAGTTTATGATTTTCCCACAAACTAGTTGACATAAAAGGGCCTGATGCCCAAGGATTTTAATTTTTGAAGCTTTTTTCATTTTCTTTGATTTTTCCCAATCTTGGGTCAAACTTGTAATGTTGACCATTCATACCAAATGGTTTGGAATTTCAACTTTGGTTGTGCCCACTGCATACACCACCAATGCAAAAGCTTAAAATGATTTTACCCAATTTTCAGGACCAAACTACATCACACTTGTAGTTCAAATTTGAGCAAGCTCGCCATAAATCACTATAAATCCAGTAAATCGATGAAATATAGCAACAATACTTTGAAATTCATGAAACTTGGCAGTGGGCTTCCAATGTGGTCTACTTTAGAGGAAAAATGAAAAGACCCAATGTTACAACTTATTTCAGGCACTTCCTTCACAAAAAAAAACATTTCTCGCACTTGAAAAATGGAAATAATAATTTTTATCACCAAAAATTGTTTTTTTTGTGGCAACATTGTTCACAGTAGTAACACAAATGGGTTTAATCTAGCACTTGAAAAATAAAAAATAATATTAGTGTGCTATACTTTGGTAAAATAAATGTTAAAAATGTTTTGAATTGAATAAAAAACACTTCTATTATAGTAAGACCATCCATGCTTACTTTATGAACGAGATGATCATGAATTAAATCATCTTCTTCACAAAGCAAGCGTTGATGATTTTATTATAATGGAAGTTGTTTAGTGCATCTGAAGGACGATGCTATTTAAGACGTTCCGCGAGACTCTCGCTCGGTGATGTGGGACTAAACTACATCGTTCTGTATGTTGGGTTCCGTTAGGTTAATTGGGGAGTACGCTCGGGCGAGGCGCATATAGAGAGAAGAAAACTTACATAGCAGGCCAACACTGTGCAGCCCAGCCCACCTAGGGGCAACCCCGTCTTCAACCTCGAGCCTAGTGGCAGAGGAGGACGCGTCCGAGAGCGCCTGCTCCTGCTACCCGCTGTCTAGGGCTTCTTCATCCACAGCTCTACGCCAAGAGACAATCACGATACCAGTAGTTCGAATCTATCTACTTTCCATCACATTCCCCTCCTCTTGCTTGATCTCTAACCATGGCGGAGAATGCCATGGACGCGCCGACTTCAACCGACGCAACCTAAGTGCTACCCTCGACTCACCACCATGTCCTTTACCTTCGCATCGACATCGTGAACCTCTACGACAAAGATCGCAAGACCGGATGTCCTGAATCATCGCCATCGTGGCCTTCTTCGCTGTCTGTAGCCGAGATCTCCACTGTCGATTTGTCGCCTACAACCCATCCCCGAGCTCGATAATGTGTTGTATAGCCTTACCATGAGCTCCATAGATTTTCCCTCTCTCCTTGTGAACGTTTTCGTGCTGTAGTGCCATTAACTGTGAGCCCCCTTTGCTGAGCACGCACGAGCTCATGATGATGCTTGATACGTCTCCAACGTATCTATAATTTTTTATTGTTCCATGCTTTTATATTATCATTCTTGGATGTTTTACCATCATTTTATAGGAACTTTATATCATTTTTTGGGACTAACCTATTGACATAGTGCCTAGTGCCAGTTGCTATTTTTGCTTGTTTTTTACTTCGCAGAATATCAGTACCAAACAGAGTCCAAACGCAGCGAAACTTTTTGGAGATTTGTTTTGGACCAGAAGACACCCAGTGGGCCAAAGAAGTACCAGAGGGGAGGCCCGAGGGGAGCACAACCCACCAGGGCGCGCCAGGAGGCCCAGGCGCGCCCAGGGGGGTTGTGCCCACCTCGGAGCCCCCCTGCACCTCCTCTTCGCCCTATAAATTCCCAAATATTCCAGAAACCCTAGGGGAGTCGATGAAACACAATTCCAGCCACTACAAGTTCCAGAACCACGAGATCCAATCTAGACACCATCACGGAGGGGTTCATCATCCTCATTGGTGCCACTCCGATGATGCATGAGTAGTTCATCATAGACCTACGGGTCCGTAGGCAGTAGCTAGATGGCTTCTTCTCTCTTTTTGATTCTCAATACAATGGTCTCTTGGAGATCTATTTGATGTAACTCTTTTTGCGGTGTGTTTGTTTGGATCTGATGAAGTTTGAGTTTATGATCAGGTCTATATCCATGAAAGTTATTTGAGTTTTCTTTGATCTCTTATATGCATGATTACTTATAGCCTCATATTTCTTCTTCGAATCTTTGGTTTAGTTAGGCCAACTAGATCAATTTTTCTTGCCATGGGAAGAGGTGCTTTGTGATGGGTTCGATCTTGCGGTGTTCTTTCCCAGTGACAGAAGGGGCAGCAAGACACGCATGTATCATTGCTATTAAGGATAACAAGATGGGGGCTATTCCTACATGAATAGATCTCGTCTACATCATGTCATCGTTCTTATTGCATTACTCCGTTTCTCCATGAACTTAATACACTAGATGCATGCTGGATAGCGGTCGATGTGTGGAGTAATAGTAGTAGATGCAGGCAGGAGTCGGTCTACTAATCTTGGACGTGATGCCTATATAATGATCATTGCCTAGATATGGTCATAATTATTCGATCTTCTATCAATTGCCCAACAGTAATTTGTTTACCCACCGTGTGCTATTTTCTCGAGAGAAGCCACTAGTGAAATCTACGGCCCCCGGGTCTATTCTTTATCATATTTGCTTTGAGATGTATTTTTATTCGCCTTTATTTTCAGATCTATTATTCCAAAACCCAAAAATACCCTGCTGCACTTTTTTATCACTCATTTTATTTTGCGTTTTATCGAGAGCTATTTATCCAATCTACCACAAATTTATCTATCTTTTTACCGTGGAGGGATTGACAACCACTCTTACGCGTCGGATTGCAAGTATTTGTTCTTTGTGTGCAGGTACCGTTTACATAGTGTTGCTTGGTTCTCCTACTGGATTGATACCTTGGTTTCACAACTGAGGGAAATACCTATCATAGCTGTACTGCATCATCCCTTCCTCTTTGGGGAAATACCGACGCAGTTTCAAGCGACATCAACGCTCCGGTGACAATTTGGTCATCTACCCGTGTCAAACTGCACCGCACGCAGCCGTGGAACAACACCAGCAGAAAAATGTGTTCGAATCCATGCTCTAGTGCTTTGTTGCCTACAACCACCAAACTCCGGCCACGATGGAACTCACCCACTAGCGCCATTTCCGTCCACCCTCGGCCACCCTGATGCTACCCAACGAAGCGCACGCACACCAGCAACTCGTAGAGGCCAAGATATTGTCCAGCTATCACCAGAATCGGCTGGACCAACAACTCTGCACTGCCCTACTACCCATTGGCGACTGACTGTTGGTTGGATGACGTGGCCGGAGTTTACAGTGGGCCCACATGCCTGTATCCAGGTAATGGTCAAAGGTGTTGACCAGACGAAAATGGTGCGTTTGGCCTTATGTGAGGATCAGCTAGACGGAGAAGGGCAAAAGTGAGGTGCGTTTGTTGACATGGGTAAAACTAAGTAGAACTATGGAGCCGAGGGCATGAAAATAGAAATCCCTAAAATTATTAGGTGCTCCATTATTATCAGGATAAGGAAATCTATGATCATACCCATTGTTTTTCCAGTTTGGATTGTAGCTATTGCGGGCAATAATATTCATGTCATTAATTTCTTCATTAGTGATGGCATTCGCGTTTACCTCTTCTTTACCTTTCATGACAGAGATGAGTTCTTCAAGCTTGGCTGCCAAGTCCACATTGCTTTCTTCAATTGCATTTACTATTTTGATGGTAGTTCTTTCAACATGCCATTGGGCATGGTTTTGTTGTATATCATCAAGTAGTTCCTTGACATCATCTATGGGCTTTCCCATGATTCTTTCCTCTTGCAGCTGTATCAAGCATAGTTTTCGACATAGGATTTAAACCATTATATGACATATGAAGGAATAACCATTCATCCATTCCATGGTTAGGACAATTCCATAGGTTTCTTTCATTCCATCCCACGCAAGCGCTAGTGGCTCACGTTCTTCCTGCTTGAAACCTATAATTTGAGAACGAAGTTGCATGATTTTTGCAGGTGGACAAAACTTAGATAAAAATTTACTGCCACAATCAACCCATGAAGTTATACTGCCTCTAGGTAAAGCTAGAAGCCATTCTTTTGCTTTTCCTTTCAAAGAGAAAGGAAATAGACACAACTTCAAAGCGTCAGGGTCATAATCTCTAATGCGTGTCATATTGCATAATTAAATAAAATTTTGCAAGTGCATACTGATATCTTCAGAAGCAGAGCCTCCAAATTGGTCATGTTGAACCATGGGGACCAGGTTTGGTTTTATCTCATACTCAGCCGCAACAACTTTCAGGTTGTGGTATGGGTTCACGCATAAAGTTATTTCTAGGAGTAGCAAAACTTCCAAGATTATGAGCCATGGTAATATTTTTGGGGTTTTCAACTAACAAGATTTGCAACAAAAATAAAACTAAAACTTAAACAAAAACTAAAACTTCAACAAAAAAACTCTAAACACAAAGACTAGGATCACTCAACTCCTCCCCAGCAACGGCGCTAGAAAAAGGCTTGATTACTTCCTTTGGTGATCCGGAAATGGAGCAGAAAGGATTCTCGCCTATTTCCCTAGAGGTGGCCCCGAGTTATCGAACCCATGAACTTTAACAAAAAACGCTAAATACAAGGACTAGGAACACTCAACTCCTCCCCTACAATGGCGCTAGAAAAAGGCTTGATTACTTCCTCTGGTGATCCGCAAATGGAGTAGAAAGGATTCTTGCCTATTTCCCCATAGGTGACCCTGAGTTATCGAACCCATGAGAGGAAGGCCCCCTTGAAGCTAGGGTCTCAAGCAAGCTACTCCCTCCGTCCCGAAATTCTTGTCTTAGATTTGTGTAGATACAGATGTATCTAACACTAAAACGTAACTAGATACATCCGTACCTAGACAAATCTAAGACAAGAATTTTGGGACGGAGGGAGTATCTGTTAAAGTACAATTCCAGCTTTTGATCTGACCAAAATCAAGCAAATTGAAGGGGAACACTTATAATCAAAATAGGCATGTGTATGAGGTCTTAATACTTACAACCATATATTTGTGTTGGGACCAGATATGATCTTAATTTGTGCGCTCACCATCGAGGCCAAGGAATTATTTTTTCAATTTGGTACTTTGTCAGTTAGGGATGGTTCTCAGGTTCGATTCTGGGAAGATACCTGGCTAGGCGCCACCCCACTTATGGTGCAGTACCCTAGCTTGTACAGGATTACCAGACATAAATTTGTCATGATCAAACAAGTTTTGGGACAAGAAAACCCCGACATTTCTTTCCGTAGGGACCTCTTTGGCCCTCGCCTGGCAACATGAAATGAATTACTCTCTTCTGGAGGACATTCAACTGAGAAGCGAGCCGGACAAGTTTCGACAGAAGCTGCATCAGAACGGCGGTTTCTCAGTCAAGTCCTTATATGATCCAATGGCTCATAGTTATATTCCCGTTGATGACAAAAAATGTGGAAGCTAAAAATACCTCTAAGAGTGAAGATATCCCTCTACTTTTTAAGCACATGGGTCATCTTAACTAGAGATAACCTGGCATGATGTAACTGGCAAGGTAGTACGACATGTGTCTTTTGCCAACATGACTAGTCTATTAAATACTTATTTTGGAGTGTAAGTTTGCTCATGCAATATGTGCCATAGTTCAAGTAGCTTCAAATCTATACCCCACATAGTGCACATAACATGTTCGGCAATTGGTTGTAGGGTCATGATAAATAATTTTTTGCACATATTCTTGTGGGGGCGGCTGCCTTATGCTAATCATTGTGGCTTACCAGGAATAATGTGGGTTTTAATAATAAATATGTTTCTTCTCCTGTGCAGGTTATTCATGCATTTACGCGATGGCTCCGTACATGGCCTATCCCGCAGAGGCCGAAGGACAAAGAACTTTTCATGATGGCGTCTACACGGATAGAGCATATGGCCAGTGAGGTTTTCTCCCTCCATGGATGGTGGTGTAATCTCTGGTAGGATCTGCCGCACCCTAGCCTAGATTGATTTATTTTTGCTGTAAAACAATGTTTATTTTTTGGTCGCTTGGACTTGTTGGCTGGGCATTCTTTCGATGTGGTTGTATCACCTTGATAAATCAATTCTGTTGAGTATCGTGATTATTAGGATGTATAGGATAGACTAGGATTTATTTCTACCTTGTCTTGTACTCCAAGATGTTCATGTACTCAAAAAATTATATATATGCCCATGAGGCTCAGGCAATACAACAACAATTCCACCAATTCCCTCTCTATTCCTACTCGTATCAGCCTAACCCCGATCCAAAATCCTAGCCCCCGCCGCCGCTTCCGCAACGCACCGCCCCCGGGGCGGTTGATTTCTGTGATTGCCACCGGGGGCCGCACCACCCGTACCTAGGGTTCGTCCGCCGGTCATGTTAACTGGCTGCCCTAGAGAGTCTTTTTCCTGATCCTTGATCTGGTTTTTTCTCTCTAAAGTCGGTCGTGTTGATCGAAGTTTCACTTTGGTCTTCCGATCTAAGAACGGTTTGCGTCGCCCACCGCCACCCTAAACCCTAAACCTCTACTCCAACTTCAGTGACGATTTCATCGGCCTCTTCTTCGACATGGCGGCCTCGCGCGACACTGTTGGGAAACATAGTAGAAAACAAAAAAAATCTCCCTATGAACACCCAGGAACAATATGAAGATGCATATAGGGTTTAGATCAACGATCATTACCAACTCCGGTTCCAACGGAAGTAGATGAGTCGGTGTAGATCTTACTTTTAGTCCCCCGAACCATTGAAGATGATCCCGCAAACCGCCCTTGAACGATCCCTCGAAGGAAGACCGAAAACACGGCCTCTCTACTTGGTTGAAAGCGCACGATCTTGCTACTTGTGAGCTGCGTTGGGATTTACCCTGAAGAGGAAGGGTGAAGCAATATAGTAATGGTCAGTATTTCCCTCAGTGAGAACCAAGGTTATCGACTAATAGGAGAACCAAGCGTAACCTAGTAAGCATCACCTACACACACAAGAGCAAATACTTGCATCCAATGCGGGCAAGAGGGTGTCAATCCCCTTGAACTCGTTACTTGCAAGGATTAAATCTGATAGTGATAGATATATAAAGTGAAAAGTAAATAAACTGCAGCAAGGTATTTTTGGTTTTAGTAATATGATTAAGGTAGACCCGGGGCCATAGTTTTCACTAGAGGCTTCTCTCTCGAAACATAGCATACAGTGGGTAAACAAATTACTATTAGGCAATTGATAGAAAACCGCATAGTTATAATGTTATTAATGGCAATGATCACATATATAGGCATCACGTCCATGACAAGTAGACCGGATCCTACCTGCATCTACTACTATTACTCCACCAATCGACCGACTCCAGCTTGCATCTATGGTATTAAGTTCATGACAAACAGAGTAATGCGCTGACTGTTCGCATGTCTGTTCGTGCGCGGTCTCGGTGGCTCGGCCACTTCATCACCGAGCACGTACCCGACCTTGCGAGCGGTCAGATTGATCACCTGTCCGCCCGCTCTGTTCCATCTGCACCATGCAGCCGACCTGGACTGTCGCTTGCGTGCACCGCCGTAGGTCCCATGAAGATTGTCCCAGACTACAATGCACCCCTCCCATCGAGCAATAGGCTACCGCTGCGTCGCCCCATTGATGACCCACAAGTATAGGGGATCAATCATAGTCCTTTCGATAAGTAAGAGTGTCGAACCCAACGAGGAGCAAAAGGAAATGACAAGCAGCTTTCAGAAAGGTATTTTCTGCAAGCACTGAAATTTATCAGTAAAAGATAGTTTGATAGCAAGATAATTTGTAACAAGTGACAAGTAACAAAAGTAGCAATAGGTGATGCAAGGTAGCCCAATCCTTTTTGTTGCAAAGGACAGACCAGAACGGTCTCTTATAATAAATAAAACATTCTTGAGGACACACGGGAACTTCATCTAGTCACTTTCATCATGTTTGTTTGATTCGCGTTCGCTACTTTGATAATTTGATATGTGGGTTGACCGGTGCATGGGTGCTGTTCTTACTTGAACAAGCCTCCCACTTATGATTAACCCCTTTCGCAAGCATCTGCAACTACGAAAGAAGAATTAAGATAAATCTAACCATATCATTAAACATATGGATCCAAATCAGCCCCTTACGGAATAACACATAAACTAGGGTTTAAGCTTCTGTCACTCTAGCAACCCATCATGTAATTACTACTCCACAATGCATTCCCTTAGGACCAAAGATGGTGAAGTGTCATGTAGTCGACGTTCACATAACACCACTAAGGGAATCACAACATACACATCATCAAAATACCGAACGAATACCAAATTCACATGATTACTTATGACAAGACTTCTCCCATGTCCTCAAGAACAAAAGAAACTACTCACAAATCATATTAATGTTCAAGATCAGAGGGGTACTAAATAGCATAATGGATCAGAACATATAATCTTCCACTAAATATACCAACTAGCATCAACTACAAGATGTAATCAACACTACTAGTCACCCACGGGTACCAACCTAAGGTTTTGATACAAAGATTGAACACAAGAAATGAACTAGGGTTAGAGATGAGATGGTGCTGGTGAAGATGTTGATGAAGATTGATCCTCCCACGATGAGAGGGTTGTTGGTGATGATGATGGCTTCGATTTCCCCCTCCTGGAGAGCAAAAGTGCTCCTGCCCAAGTTCCGCCTCGAGATGGTGGCGCTCCGTCCCGAAAGTCCTCTCCTTATTTTTTTAGGGAAAATGGGCTTATATATCAGAAGGTGGGCACCAGAGGCTGGCCAGGGGCCCCACTACCCGCCAGGGCGCGCCCTGGTGCCTAGTGGGCACCTGGGTGGCCCCCTCTAGTACTTCTTTTCTTCAACAATTTTTATTTATTCCAAAATAAATCTCCATGAAATTTCAGCTCATTTGGAGGTGTGCAGAATTGGTATCTCTGAGGTAGCTTTTTCAGGTCCAGAATTCCAGCTGCGGGCAATCTCCCTCTTCATGTAAATCTTGCATATTAAGAGAGAAAAGGCATTAGAATTGCTTCACACAGTGTTATAATGCTTAAAAACACTATAAATAACAGTAGGAAAACATGATGCAAAATGGACGTATCAACTCCCCCAAGCTTAGACCTCGCTTGTCCTCAAGCAAAAGCCGATATCGATAATCATGTCCACATGTTTAGAGAGGGTGTCGATGAAAACAAAATACGAACATAGTAGCATCATGATTGTCGGCGTGCGACACCTATGGGACCCTCGAAGAATCCCTTTATGATTCGGCAGGGGGAGAGGTATGCGCAAAGAGCAGAACCAACGACCGACGCGGGGCGATTTTTACCCAGGTTCGGGCCGCTGATCAGCGTAAAACCCTACTCCTGCCTTGTTTTATTATCGGTGTTCTTGAGCCCAGGCTCCAGGAGTGCTCGCGGTGAACAGTACGTTCAAAGAGCAGCTACGCATGCAGAATGGGCCAGAAGATCCTCCTCTCCTGTAGCAGTTGCCTTGGGCCTCCTTTTATATCACAAAGGGGTCACCACAGTGGCAAAATGTACATACATTGAGGTGTAAAGTAGCTACAGGGTCATCATACCTAACCCCTGACGGATTAGGACGAACGCATTTAATGCACCATGAGGTGTCCGTCTAGGTGTCCTCACTTTCTTGGGGATGGAAAAAGGGGCCATCCCATCAGCACCGCTTAAGCTCTCCTCCACTGGCGCATCGCCACGCATCCAAAGGACCCAGAATGTCGGGTTTGTTGCTGTGCCAGAGCGGTGGCACAACAACAAAATCTTGCCGGGTGCTGAATCTTGCCGGGCGCCGAGCCTTGCCGGGCGCCGAATCTTGCCGGGCTTCGCAGGCCACCTCGGCAAGATCTTGCCGGGGAAGCTGGCCTTCGGATTCCAGCTCTTCTTATCTGCTGATCCTCAGATCTTTGACTTGAGGATCTCTTTGGTGGCCTGAGTCAACCTTGAACTGTTCCCCGACAAGCCCTGCCGCGAGTATGGCTGCAACTGCCCGTGCACAAGTACGGGGTACTAATGGCCCAATACTTAGTACACCGACAGGAGCCCCCGGGCCTAGGCCACACACGAGTGTGAGGCGTTGTTGGGCTAGGCCCAAACAGTGCACGGGCACACATGGAAGGGGATTAACTGCTCGTAAATATCCCGTTTACTGTGCCCCCCACTACGCGCGCTGAATGCGCGACATGGGAAGCGTGCACCAAAAAGCTGCAACTGCAACGTGCCTGCAGAGGCGCATTCACATTGGGGAGTAAAAGAGGCGGCCCCGCTCCTTCCCCATAAAAACGAGAAACCGCAGAGGCACAGACTTATTTACCCCCCTCTTCTTCTCAATCTGGCCGTCGCCATTGCTTTCCTTCTCCCGAGCTCAGAGCAAAGTTTTCCTTCATCCGCTCGTCGCCTCCACGCCCGCTTCATCCCCGGCTTCCGCCCGTGCAGTCGCCATGCCGCCCAAGACCAGCAAAGGCAAGGGCAAGGAGACGAAAGCCGATGTCCCAGAGAGCGAGCTGGTGAAGATGTGGAAGAAGTATGTCGTCTTTGCCCCGTCGCTTGATGCGGAAGCTTTGAAGAGGTGGTACCAGTGCATGTGGGCGAGGGAGACGCAGGCTCACCCCGCCACTCACGTGATTCCAGGTTCTTGCTCCAAGAGTGGGTCAGACAGATATCCCTTTTTCGTCGCATACTTCTATTGCGGACTGTGTCCTCCATTTTCTGACTTCAACGACATTATGTACACATATGGCTTCCATCTTCTCGATTTCACGCCGAATGCGGTATTGTGCATGTCCATCTTTGCTCACCTTTGTGAAAACTTTGCCGGAGTGGTTCCCAATACTGCCCTTTTCCGCCACTACTTTTTCCCTCATATCCAAAAAGGAGAGGCCCTCTCTGGTTCTATCGCCTGGATTCCAAGGGCTTGGAATAAGGAAATATACCCAGAAGGGGTTTACCGCGAGAAGTGGGACGAATGGCGGGCTGAGTGGTGCTGGATCAAGGAAACAGATCCCCATCCGTTCTGTCTGCCTCGACAGCAGAAAGCGGTCCGCGGCAGTGGCTGGAGCAACCTTGCTACTGAAGATGAAAAACTCACAATCGCCACCACCAGGATTCTTCGCCTGAAAGCTGCCGGGCTGACAATGGAGATGATTGGCTTTGATTTTCTCCGCCGCTGTATTGCCCCTTACAGAATAAAGGTAGACCGGCTTGGGAATACCAAAACGCAGCAGACATCATGAGACTGCGCCCCGGGTTGAACAACAATTTGACTGCTATGCAACTTGGCGCTCTCCGTCAAAAGCTGTTTCAACGCGACAACAAGCATCGGTTGCCGGCAAGGATTGTCCCTCTGTGCAACAACTCTGCCTTGGGGTCAATTATCGCTACCATGCCATTGTTCAATGCCCACAGTCTCGACGCGACATGGGTTGAGCCATCCGAGGAAGAGGCACAAAAGTTCTTTGATAACTTGACAGAGAGGGCCATCCGGGAAGAAGCAGACTTTATCCGAGCCACCACCGACGAAGAGGTGGCATACATCGCCACTAGGGCGGAGGAGGCAAATCTTGCCGCGGAGGCAGGCAGCGTCGGCTTCACAGAATGGGAAACCAGTGACGCAGAGGTAGTGGTGGAGAAAAATCCTGCCGGGAAGGACAAAGCTGCCGGAGAACAGAGCGGCACAGCCGCTGAGAGTTCGTCCGACGAAGACGCGGCTGAAGAAGAACCGCAAGAAGAGCTCCCAGCCCCGAAGAAGACAAAGTGTGTTCTTTGAAAGGTTGCATCTGGCATCCCGGCAAGCCAACCTTCCTCGAGCAGCGAGGCACCCGGCAAGAAAGCGGCCGGCAAGACTGCGCTGCGGCAAGGAGTCCGACAGCAACCTACGCGGCGTGCGAGACCCACATCAACGGCAACTGCTGAGGCGGCAGGGGTGTCTCGCACTACCGCACCGGAAGCTGAGGTGACGGAAACAGGCCAACCCCCGACGCCCGCTACAGCCAAGCGATCTAGGACCCCTCCTCCGCCTTCCCACACAGACACTGCAACGAAGGTCGATTTCGACATCTCCGGCTTCAGTCCGGAGCGAGAAGAGGAAGAGTGAGTACTTTGCCACAGCCTTTATCTTCCATTCCTGGATCAATCTTATTGACTCGCTTGTATTGTCTCTGTAGTGATGCAAAAACCTTGATGGAGAGGATGGCGAAGAGGACAAAGACTTCTACAGGCGACGAGCCTCCGGCAGGCTTCGTGAGCGTGCCGGAAACTACTACAATCAGCCCGGATCTCAGTCCTCGACGCAGCCCCTAGCGCAGCCCCCAGCGTAAGTTCATTATTCTTTTTGGTTGGGGAATGCTGAGGTTCCTATCCTTGCTGCTGATATCTTTGGGCTTGCAGGAGAAGGATGGCAACAAAGGGAGTCATCAGGAGATACCCTCGTCGCGCCACCTCTGTCAACCACATCGCCCACAAGTGCGTCCCCGGCAAGTGATCACACCGACGAGCTTGTCTTGGTTGAGGAGGAGCCAACAACCATGGATGGTAGCATCTTACCCCTGGCAACCGAGGTTGCCGGGAGGGGCGAGGCCACCTCTCAACAGCCCGATGCAGGTAACCAATTGCCTCAGCGTGCTTGCTATTCTTTCCTTTATCTCTCTTTCTTTTGTCTTCTTGAACTTCGATCTTGATCTCATTCTGTTTCCCCCCATTGTCCTTTAGAATTCCCTGAGATGGAAGACATGGACATCGACGCTGTCATCGAGGAAACCGCCAGGGATGTTGCCGCTGAAGCCGACAAGATTGCTGCCAGCGAGGCCACCATGGATGCCACCGTAGAAGCCGGCGGTGCTTTTGCCGAGGAGGCCGCCAAGACTGCATAGGAGGAACCCGCCAAGGAGTCTACTGAAGAGGGCGGCAAGGAGGCTGGTGACCGTACTGACGGCATTCCTGCCGCAGGAGCGCCAGGTGCTACGCCGGCCACGGAGCCCCCTGCTACTGGTGAGGCGGTTGTTGAGGATCAACCGTCAACATCTGAAGTCCCCTCATCCAGCAAATATCTCAAAGTTGGCGAGAACCTGTTTGTCAACTTGCCGGGGACGGCAAGCATTGGGGCACCGACCGAAGGGGAAGTCTTTGATGAAGAAATCATCGCTGCTGCCGGGCTCGAGGTTGTTGATGATCCAAGCACTAGCAGCGGCAAATCTGAAGAGGATCAGCTCCTTCAAGCCATGGGCGAAAATTTCCGCAAGCTCCAGGCTCTTCACCGCGCCCGGAAAGAGAAAGCGGATTCCAGAATGGCAGTTGTCGAGGCGGCCGAAGCAGATTTTCAGAGGCGCGTCGAACAAATGCAAGTCTGGTACGCTGAGGCCCTCCAGGAGTTGACTGCCGGCCGGGAACAAGTGAGCCAATAGTGGACAGAAATCCTCCTGAAACAATCTGACATGGAGAAGGCGCAAGAGGAAGCTACGCAAAGAATTGCTGCTGAAGATGCTCTCCTGACGGGGCGTCATGTTGCGCTTGATGCTCACGAGGAAGATCTCACCGCACGTGAGCAGGCGCTCACCGCCAAGCTTCACAGCAAAGATGAAGATATCGAGAAGCTTGTCGCACGGCGGACCCAGGAGCTGGAGCAGAAACACAAAGAGGCGCTCGAAGCTCTAACTGTAGATCACGTCGGCAAGCTCAAGGAGGCCGTCGATGCTGCCAAGGCTGCAGAGGCCGCCAAGAATGAGCTGAGTGACAAAGTAAAGAAGCTGGAAGTGGATCTCGAAGAACATGGCAAGGAGCTCTCGACGCTCAAAGGTGATAGGGAAAAAACCCTCCACACCCTGGCGGAGATGCAAGTTGCCATGTCTAACAAGACCAAGCAGCTCTCCTCAGCAAATGATGCTATTGCCGTTCTGGAATTGAAGCTGACCATGTTGCAGAAGTCTCTCGAGGCCGGCAGGGCCCGCGAGAAGGCCCTGCTCAAAGATCTCTAGGGAGAGAGGAACCTGCTCAAGAGCGCTGCCGCCGCCCAAGTCGATTACGAAAAGGGGGTGAAGATCTGGACTGGACGTCTCATCGACGCTGCGGAGAAGCTTACGGCAGAACTGTCAACCATGGGCCTGTCAAACTTCAGGTATTCTTTCAAGGAAAGGATATCTTCGAGTGCCAGGTTGACGATGTTCTTCGAAAGCATCATCGATGCCCTGAAGTTGCTTCAGTCTAACCGGGCGACCCAATTGGCCAACGAGTCCCGCCGGCTTTGCCGGGCCGTCCTCTGCAAGGTACTTATCAAGGTGGTGCATAATAATCCTGGCATCGACCTCTCCAACGTGATTGGCCACCTGCCAAAGGATGCAAATCTCGAGGCACTTGAAGAGCTTGTCGCGCCTATCCTTGAGAAGGTGGATTCAATCAAAAGGATCGAAGGCCAGCGCAGAGATTAGCTGCTCCACCTCTTCTTGCCATCGTCATTCCATGCCAAAGACAATTAAGTCTTAAGTTAGAACTGCGGTAACTTATTAATGTAATATAACTTGCTTATGTTTGGATACATGCATGCTATCTCCCTTGTCTGATTCCTTTATGTATGGAGTTCACCCTACGCTTACTGAAAAACTTGCCGGCGCGCAACCTACCGCGAGCGCTGGGTGCGGGGCTTCAGCAGCCTGCTGGAGGCGCAGCGGCCGGCAAGACTCCTTGGCGTTCTCAGTGCAGCCACTTAAATTGTTGAGTGGACTCGAAACAAAATAAGGGCGCAACCGATTATAGCAAGGGTTCCTTTGCGTGTAGATTTTCCATACAAAAGTCGAAATCGTCCAAGGAAATAACTTTGTAATAAAGGAAACTTGTTCTAAGTTTTAGAACTTAGCTTTCTGTCGCTGTCCTTCCTCCGGCAAGCGTCGATTCTGAACGTCGCCAACTGGTACTCATATCTCCCTCCCCCCGGCAAATGTGCACGCGAGGAATCCTTCTGTCTTTTAAGAAAAAGAAAGAAGAGAAAATAAAGATATGAAACCTTGGCGGTTCGTTAGAACTTACTGGGAGTAGGTGTCATACAACATCTTAGACACACAGGCATATATATATGAACATGGAAATCAATAAGGAAATGCACAACACTTAAATTTATTCATCTGTGCTCAGGATCTGCGCCTGGCTTTGTACAAAGGATTATATGCCTTGCCGACAAGACTTGTACAAAAGGGTGGTTGCCGGGGGCCCCCGACAACCGCGCCTTATGGGTAGAACTTGCGAAGATGTTCGATATTCCAGGAATTGCTCACTGGAACGCCATCTTCGGTCTCCAGGTGGACAGCGCCGGGCCTGGTGACTCGTACTACCCGATAAGGGCCTTCCCACTTTGGCGTCAACTTGTTTGAATTCTTGGCGGACTGAATCCGTCGAAGAACAAGGTTGCCTTCCTCAAGGCTTCGGGCATGAACTTTGCGGCTATGGTAGCGACGCAAAGCTTGCTGGTAGCATGCAGCTCGCACAGCAGCCTGAAGACGATTCTCCTCAAGGAGCACAACGTCATCTTGCCGCAGCTGCTCTTGCTCAAGCTCATCATAAGTGAGCACTCGAGGTGATCCGTACGTGAGTTCCGTGGGGAGAACTACTTCCGCTCCGTAGACCAGAGCGAAGGGTGTCTGGCCGGTGGCTCGATTTGGTGTCGTTCTGATTGACCAAAGAACCGCCGGCAACTCATCAATCCAGCATCTTCCGCACTTTTTCAGCCTGCCAAAGGTCCTGGTCCTGAAACCGCGCAACACTTCAGCATTGGCCCTCTCCGCTTGGCCGTTGCTTCTCGGGTGAGCAACAGAGGCAAAACAAATTTTGCCGCCAAGGTCTTGGACGTACTGCATGAAGGTGCGACTTGTGAATTGAGTGCCATTGTCGGTGATGATCCTGTTGGGCACACCGAAACGGCAAACTATCCCTTTAAGGAACTTGACGGCTGACTGTGCCGTCACCTTCCTCACTGCTTCCACCTCCGGCCACTTTGTGAACTTGTCAATAGCAACGTACAAGTACTCAAAGCCCGCGGTAGCACGGGGGAAAGGGCCCAGTATGTCGAGCCCCCAGACCAAAAATGGCCAGGAGAGAGGGATTGTCTGAAGAGCTTGAGCTGGTTGATGCGATTTCTTCGAATGAAACTGGCACGCTTCACACTTAGTTACTAGTGCAGTTTCATACTGGAGAGCGGTGGGCCAAAAGAAACCTTGCCGGAATGCTTTCCCGACAAGTGCTCTTGATCCTATGTGAGAGCCACATATGCCTCCATGTATTTCTGCTAACAGCTATAGTCCATCCTCCCGAGGAATGCACTTCAATTTCACACCGTTTGGTCTCTTTTTGTACAGGACGTCATCGACGAATTTGTACATAACAGACCGACGGGCTACTCTTTCCGCTTCTTCCTGTTCCTCTAGGAGTTCCCCTGTTTGAAGGAAATGGACAATGTGCTATGCCCATGCTGGAGCCTGGGGCTCGACAGCTAGGACTAAAGGCATCTCCTCTGCCGGGGGAACGTTTGTCTCGACGGCAAGGGCTTGAGCCCCTGCTGGAGCCTGTTTTTCCCCGGCAGGCATGTCGTTGATCCCGGCAACTTCCTTGCCGGCGGCTTCCGGGAGCTCTGCCGGGAAGTACTGTCCAGAATTCAATTTTCTTATTTTTTCTTGCCGCATTGATGGCGCCATGGATGGTTGAGTCAAATGGAGCACAAAAGTTCCTGGTTCCTTAGGCAACTTGAGGGCAGCACGCTTTGACAGGTCATCAGCAATACTGTTCTCGGCACGAGGTATGTGCTCCATTTGTAGACCGTCAAAGTGCTCTTCCATTTTTCTCACTTCATCCACGTAGGCTTGCATCAATGAACTCTGATAACTCTTGTTAACTTGCCTGACGACAAGCTGTGAATCACCTCTGATGACGAGCTTCTTGATACCAAGGTCTGCTGCGATCCTGAGACCGGCAAGCAAGCCCTCGTACTCTGCAGTGTTGTTCATCGAACTCTCCCGGGGAAAATGCATTTGGACTACGTACTTGAGGTGCTCTCCGGTGGGTGCGACAAGCAGCACGCCAGCACCGGCGCCTTGCAGCGAAAAAGCCCCGTCAAAGTACATAACCCATTGCTGGTCAATTTCCTTGCCGGGGAGAATTGTTTCTTGAACCTCTTCGTCTGGCATTGGGGTCCATTCCACAATGAACTCTGCCAAGGCCCTGCTCTGTATTGTCGAAGTGCTTTCAAACTTGAGACCAAAGCTCGACAACTCCAACGCCCACTCCACAATCCTGCCGGTTCCTTCTGGATTTCGCAAAATCCGTTGCAACGAAAGCGAGTGACGACGGTGATTTCATGTGCTTGAAAATAATGGCGCAGCTTCCTCGAGGCCATAAGGAGGCCGAAAAGCAACTTCTGCACGCCAGAATATCTTGACCTAGCTCCTTGTAAAAGAGAGCTAACAAAATAAACTGGGCGCTGCACCACCTTTTTCTTCTGCAATGATTCTTCTGACTGCACAGATCTTGTCTTGCCGGGATCAACCCTTGCCGGGGAAGATCCTGCCGCGTCACCTGACGGTCCTGCCGCTGGTGTTGCTTCCTCATCAGCTTCTCTCTGCGCCACTAACGCAGCACTAACCACTTGATTTGTTGCTGCCAAATATAGCAGCAACGGCTCTCATGGTTTAGGCGTGACTAGCGTCGGCGGAGAAGAAAGATATTTCTTCAAATCTTGCAGCGCAGCCTCCGCCTCCGGAGTCCATTTCATCGGACCTGCCTTTTTCAAAATTTTGAAAAAGGGCAGGGCGCGCTCAGCAAATTTGGAAATAAACCTACTTAGAGCAGCAACACAGCCGGCAAGACGACGGACATCCTTGACGCGTCTTGGCGCTTCAATCTGCTCAATAGCTTTGATCTTGTCGGGGTTCGCTTCGATTCCCCGACAAGATACAAAGAATCCGAGGAGCTTTCCGGAAGGAACACCGAACACACATTTCTCAGGATTGAGCTTTAAGTTGATCTTGCGCAGATTTGCAAATGTTTCTTCTAAATCTTGTATGAGCGTCGCTTTGTCCTTGGTTTTGACCACTATGTCATCCATGTATGCCTCCATATTTCTATGGAGTTGAGGCTCAAAACCGATTTGGACCGCTCTCGCAAATGTAGAACCAGCACTTTTCAACCCAAAAGGAATTCATATAAAACAATACGTACCACATGGGGTGATAAATGCGGTCTTTTCTTCATCTTCCTTCGCCATGAAGATCTGATGATACCCTGAGTAGGCATCAAGGAAGGACAGGAGATCACAACCAGCGGTGGAATCCACAATCTGGTCGATGCGCGGCAAGGGAAAGGGGTCTTTTGGACAGGCTTTATTGATATCTGTATAATCGATACACAACCTCCATTTCCCATTCGCCTTGCGCACTACAACCGGATTGGCCAACCAGGTTGGGTGAAGCACTCCTCTGACCAATCCTGCCACTTCCAGCTTCCTGATTTCTTCGGCAATGAATTCTTGCCGCTCCAAGGCTTGCTTCCTGACCCTCTGCTTGACGGGCCGCACGTGAGGACAGACAGCAAGGTGGTGCTCAATTACCTCCCTGGGAACACCGGGGATGTCAGACGGTTGCCATGCAAACACGTCGACATTCGCCCGCAGGAAGGCAACGAGCGCACTTTCCTATTTGTCATCTAGGGTGGAACTTATGATGAAAGTTCCTCCCGTTCCGTCCTCCCTGACGGGCACCTTCTTGGTCTCTGGTGGAACAGCCTTGGATTTCTTGTTCTTGCCGGTGGAACTCTCTGGTGCATCCTCGACGGAAACGCAGCACTCCGAGGAGGTGCGCTTACCGGAGTTCGCGCCAAGATTCTCGCCGGTCTTCTTCTTCCCCCCGGGAGTTCCAGCGGCAGGAGCAGATGCCTTGACGGCAGGTGCTGCAACTGCTTCCCGGTAGAGTTGGTCAGCACAGATGAGCGCATCCTTCTTATCGGAGTGGATAGTAATGACACTCAACGGCCCGGGCATCTTCAAAACATTATACGCGTAGTGTGATGCCGCCATGAACTTAGCCAGCGCTGGCCGACCAAGGATCCCATTGTATGACATAGGGATCTTGGCGACATCAAACACTACCTTCTTGGTCCTGTAGTTGAGCTCGCTACCAAATGTCACCGGTAGCGTAATCTTGCCCTTTGGCTGGGTTCTTCCTGGATTGACCCCTTGAAACGTGCCCGTTTCTTCGAGATCTTCATCAGGAATTTGAGCACATCTGGTGAGATTAGGTTCAGCCCGGCCCCACCGTCAACTAGCATTTTCGTCACCCTGAGGTTGCGGATTGTTGGTGAGACCAACAATGGCAAGCACCCGACCGCGGTCGTGCGATCAGGGTGATCCTCGGCATAGAAAATGATAGGCGTGTTGGACCACTTCAGGGGCTTACATGCATCTGGTGATGGCTCTGTTGCATTGACTTCTCGCACCCACTGTTTGAGTCGACGGTGGGAAGAATGCAGTGAGGCGCCCCCATCGATACACATAGCCTCTGTAGCTTTCTGGAATTCTTGCTCACTGGACTCATCGTCTTCTTCGTCATCATCTTCTTCCTTGTCCCGGCCTCGAGCGGGCCTCTCCCTCTGTTGCTTGGCCTTGCTGCGGTGACCCCCTCGGCCACCGCGCTTCTTGCCGGATCCGTCAGCACCGTCATGGGCCTTCTCCTTATCCCGCCTTTCATACTCAGCCCTCTGTTTCTCGGCAAGCTGTTCAACTTGCCGGCAGTTTTGGAGATCGTGGCCCTTGGTGCGATGGATCTTGCAATACTGCTTGCCGGAGCTTTCCGACTTGTCGGCTGCCGCCAAGGCCTGACAGGAAGGGCACCCGGCAAGTTCCTTGCCGGGGTCGTCAACCTTGGCCTTCTTGGCGACGCCGGGGTTGCCGTATTCCTCGATAGCAAGCACGGCCTTGCCTCTGCGTTTCTTGTTCCGCCGCCGGCCTTTCCTTGACGGGGCTGCAGCGTCTTCATCTTTCGATTCGCCCCCCGCGCCAATAGCCTCGCCAGGGATTTTCCTCCCCTCTTCAGCTCGAGCGCATTTGTCGGCCAAAGCGTAAAGCTCGGCAATACTCCTGACTTTGTTCATTGCCAGCTCTTCCCGCATTTTGCGGTTACGCACGTTCTGATGAAACGCGCTAACAACATCGGCAGGGTGAACGTCAGGAATATTGTACTGCACCCGGCTGAATCTCTGGATAAACTTGCGTAGGGATTCGCCCTCCTTCTGAGGGATGATATGCAAATCACTCTCTTGGCCAGGAGCTTGGTGGCCTCCAACGAAGGCGCCAACAAACTGATGGCACAGATCTGACCAAGAAGAAATAGAATTCTCCGGCAGATGCATCAACCACGACCTAACGTTGGGTTTGAGCACCAACGGGAAGTAGTTGGCAAGTATCTTGTCATCTCGGCCCCCGGCAACCTGCACCGCAATGGTGTAAATGCTCAGGAACTCCGAGGGATGAGTCTTGCCATCATATTTCTCCGGGACCTCTGGCTTGAAGGTTCCGGAATTGGGCCACTGGACTTGCCACAGCTCACGGGTAAACACTGGAGTCCCTACCTCGTAAGGCAAGTCTCCTGCGTCCCCCGACGCGGGCTCATCGACAGCCGGCCCTGTGCGCTTATCAGACTGATAGCGCGCTTCCCGCCATCGCTCGATGGTAGTTCGAGCGTCCTCTTTGCCTCGTTCCTGGAGAACTTGACGCTGGTCGCGGCGCATCCGTGGATCGGACGACGCCGTGGAACCATCATCACAGCGATCAACCTGCTGGGTTGTCGCCCGCCGCTGGTGTCGCGGAGGGGAGTGCATCGTGATTGCACCACCTCCGGTTTTCTCCACAGCGGCTCACGCCGGATCGACGGGCCTTCGCTGTGAGGGCCCTGCCTCTTGTGGTCTATCTTTGTTGGCGAAGCCGATAAGGCTCTGGATAGTAGCTCGCCACTCCTCCATCTTCTCCGGAGCCGGAGGGAAATCGAGGAGTAGCTGCGCACGTGCCAAGGCTTCCGCTGGTGTAGGCAGCGGCGACAGGGGCGAGGTACGTGAGGTGCTCTGACTCCTAGCCATGTTAGAAGGAGCACCGTCATGGTCACGCGACCGCGCGCCACCTCCGCCGACAGCTCGGTGTGCATGCTGGGCCCGCGCATCTTGGGATCGATGCGCATAAATCTTTTCATGGGGACGCCCTGAACCACCAGCGCCATGACATCGCTCGTCGTGCACGACCTGAGTAGGCCGTGACGCTTGCGCCGGCGTGGGAGCTCTAGCAGGCGTCCTTCGATCTCTGGAATTCGTTGTGCCACCCGTAGGCAACACAGCTCCATCTCTGGATCCAGCGGCGTGTGGGTTGCTGCTGCCACTGCGAACGACGCCGCTCGCCTGGCTTGGATCACTGGAACGCCATGGAAGCTCTAATCCTCTTCCTTCTGCACCCACGCCATCACCCGTATGCGAAGGCACAGGCAAAACGGACGTGGATGGTTGCGCCGTCGCAGCGCTCTTCTTCTTGGGTGGCATGATGATGAAGAAACTAAGGCGCCGATCACTGGATCAGGTTCACACAACCTACAACACCCCTACCTGGCGCGCCAAAGATGTCGGCGTGCGACACCTATGGGACCCTCGAAGAATCCCTTTACGATTTGGCAGGGGGAGAGGTATGCGCAAAGAGCAGAACCAACGACCGATGCGGGGAGATTTTTACCCAGGTTTGGGCCGCTGATCAGCGTAAAACCCTACTCCTGCCTTGTTTTATTATCGGTGTTCTTGAGCCCAGGCTCCAGGAGCGCTCGCGGTGGACAGTACGTTCAAAGAGCAGCTACGCATGCAGAATGGGCCAGAAGATCCTCCTCTCCTGTAGCAGTTGCCTTGGGCCTCCTTTTATATCACAAAGGGGTCACCACAGTGGCAAAATGTACATACATTGAGGTGTAAAGTAGCTACAGGGTCATCATACCTAACCCCTGATGGATTAGGACGAACGCATTTAATGCACCGTGAGGTGTCCGTCTAGGTGTCCTCACTTTCTTGGGGATGGAAAAAGGGGCCATCCCATCAGCACCGCTTAAGCTCTCCTCCACTGGCGCATCGCCACGCATCCAAAGAAGGACCCAGAATGTCGGGTTTGTTGCGGTGCCAGAGCGGTGGCACAGCAGCAAAATCTTGCCGGGTGCTGAATCTTGTTGGGCGCCGAGCCTTGCCGGGCTTCGCAGGCCACCCCGGCAAGATCTTGCCGGGGAAGCTGGCCTTCGGATTCCAGCTCTTCTTATCTGCTGATCCTCAGATCTTTGACTTGAGGATCTCTTTGGTGGCCTGAGTCAACCTCGAACTGTTCCCCGACAAGCCCTGCCGCGAGTATGGCTGCAACTGCCCGTGCACAAGTACGGGGTACTAATGGTCCAATACTTAGTACACCGACAATGATCATTATTATAATAACAATAAACTTTATCATAAAACTTCTCATGAGCAATTAACAATTCATCACAACATCAAAGTATAAGGAATGAACTTTCTTGAAAACTAACAAACTATGTTCTCAGTCAACAATGCAATTGCAATTCATCATATTTTTAGGAAGAGTCTCGTGTCGGAGCTTTTGTTTAGCAAGTCCACATACTCAACCATCATTTAGTCTTCTATGATTGCTAACACTCACACCATATATATGGAGCAAAATTTTTCAACCAGACACATAGAAAGATAGGGGCTTATAATTTCGCCTCCCAACCTATTCACCTCAAGGGTGATGTCAACAATAATAACTCATGACTACTCATATCCAGCTGGATATATGTGCCTAGATCTTTCCCCACCACATGATGCTTGCAAAAGAGAAAAAATAAAAAGGAATAGAGGAGAACACTATTGACTCTTGCATAAAAAGTAAATACATAGAAGTAAAGGATATGCCCTTCGCAGAGGGAAGCAGACGTTGTCATGCGCTTTTTATTTTTGGATGCACCTGCTCTTAATGCAAAGAAATGTCACGTTATATTGCCTCTTGTGATAGCAACCTTTATTATGCAGTCCGTCTCTTTTATTTCTTTACCATCACAAGTTCGTACAATGCTTATTTTCCCTTGCACTAAAAGGTTATACATATTTAGAAGCAATTTTTATCGCCTTATGCACCAATGACAACTTACTTGAAAGATCTTATTCAATCCATAGGTAGGTATAGTGGACTCTTGTAACATGAAGCTGGGTTTAAGGGTTTTTGGATGCACAAGTAGTATCTCTACTTGGTGCGGATTTTTGGCTAGCAAAGATATTGGGCAAGCACCACATGTTGGAGGATATATGAAAATATAACTTCTATGTAAATAAGAGCAAACATAAATCATTACATTGTCTTCCTTGTCCAACATCAGCAATTTGGCATAAAATACTTAATGGGGGCTCACAATCATAAAAGATGTCCATCATAGTATATTTGCATGTGAATCTTCTCTTCCCTTATTAATTTATCATGAATTGCATCATTGACCAATGCTATGTTTGTCAATTTTCAATAAATTTTACCACTTACACTTTTCCTTATGTAATGCCATTACTTTCCATATGATTAGCATATGATCTTTTTCATTATTTTCATTGCTATGATTGAAACATAAAAGTAAAGAAGCAAAAGCTCATACTAATATTTATTATATAACTCTCACTCGATTACATAGATAGATAGATCATGAAACTAGCACTCAAAAATAGATCATACTAAACTTTTATTCTACTAAATCATGGAATTGCTAAGGATAAAAATAGGTAAATATAATAAAAGTGATGGTGATACGATACCGGGGAACCTCCCCCAAGCTTGGGACAAGACAAGGGGAGTGCCCATACCCGTGTACTCAAGTTTCCTTCTTTGGTGATGGTGGTGGTGATGAACTGATGGGCTTGCACTTTAGCCTTAACAGGTACTCCAATCTACGGTTGATGCTCCGAAGGGCTATGTTTTGTTCTTCCAACAAAATAACTTCACGAGTGAGATATGTATTCTGAACACAAATTGTTTCAAAGACCCTTAGGGCTTTGATTTCAGATGGGGTGAGATGATCATAGAGAGGTTGAAGGATATCTCCCTCTTCCTCAATTTCCTCCATGGGCATAGCCTGCCCTCCTTCTTGGGCATGGTTTCCTGTAACTTCTTCAACCTTGTCCTCCTTGGTGGCCTTCTCTGTTTCCTATTTCTTTAGTTCCATCTTCAGTAGCCAAGCATCATCTCCCCCGTTGTTCAAAGAGGGAGAACACATGATGCATGGCTTAGGAAATCTGACAGAAAACAACACAAAAAAGACCAGAGGAGATTTCTGTGATACGGTGGTCAAAACGTCCGGGGGTATATATAAAGAATTTTTATCTTGCGAAACAAGTATTCCAGAAGAAAACAGAGTCGGGAAGGCTCACGAGGGGCCCACTACCCACCAGGGCGTGCCAGGGGGGTGGGCGCGCCCTGGTGCCTAGTGGGCACTTGGGTGCCCCGTCCGGTGATTCTTATTTTTGTATTTTTTTCTTCTAATATTCCAAAACTGACAGAAAATATTTTTATGGAATTTTTGGAGTCGGTTTACTTACCGTATCACGTACCTCTTCCTTTTCAGGGTTCTAGATTGTTCGGGAAGGTCTCTTTTATGTATTCCTCCAATTTGAATAATGTTAGTTTCAACATTAATAGGCGTACCTAAGATATAATGCTTAATTCTTTGCCCCTTGACCACCTTCAGATTAGTGCCTTCAGCGTTATTGATCTTAATGGCTCCAGAACGATAAACTTCCTCAATGATACATGGTCCTTAGCATTTAGAGAGAAGTTTTCCTGCAAAAAATCTAAAACGAGAATTGTAGAATAAAACATACTCACCCACTCTGAATTCCCGCTTTTGGATTCTTTTGTCATGCCATCTTTTAACTTTTTCTTTAAACAATTTGGCATTTTCATAAGCTTGGGTTCTCCATTCATGTAACGAGCTAATATCAAATAACCTCTTTTCTCTGGCAAGTTTAAAATCATAATTGAGTTCTTTAATTGCCCAGTATGCTTCATGTTGTAACTCAAGAGGCAAATGACATGCTTTTCCCTAAACCATTTTGTATGGAGACATACCCATAGGATGTTTATAAGCAGTTCTATAGGCCCATAATGCATCATCTAATTTCTTAGACGAATTCTTTCGAGATCTGTTGACGGTCTTTTACAAGATCAATTTTATTTCTCTATTGCTCAATTCAACTTGACCACTAGACTGAGGGTGGTAGGGAGATGCAATTCTATGGTTTACATCATATTTAGCAAGCAGTTTATGGAATGCACCATGAATAAAGTGTGAACCACCATCAGTCATTAAATATCTAGGGACTCCAAACCCCGGGAAAATAACTTCTTTAAGCATTTTAATAGAAGTGTTGTGATCAGCACTACTAGTTGGAATAGCTTCTACCTGCTTAGTGACATAATCAACAACAACTAAAATATGTGTATACCCATTAGAGGAAGGAAAAGGTCCCATATAATCAAATTCCCAAACATCAAATGGTTCAATAACAAGTGAATAATTAATAGGGATTTCCTGACATCTACCGATATTACCAATTCTTTGACATTCATCACAAGATAAGATAAACTTACGGGCATCCTTGAAAAGAGTAGGCCAATAAAAACCAGATTGTAATACCTTGTGTGCAGTTCTATCTCCTGCATGGTGTCCGCCGTAAGCTTCGGAATGACACTTCCGTAGGATTTGTTCCTATTCATGCTCAGATATACAACGTCTAACAATACCATCTACTCCTTCTTTATAAAGATGTGGGTTATCCCAAAAGTAAGTCTTAAATCAAAGAACTTTTTCTTTTGTTGGTATGTGAAACTAGGTGGTATAAATTTAGCAACAATGTAGTTACCATAATCTGCATACCAAGGAGTATTGCTAGAAGCATTTATGATAGCTAGTTGCTCATCAGGGAAACTATCATCAATAGGTAGTGGGTCATCAAGGATATTTTCTAACCTACACAAGTTATCGGCTATAGGATTCTCAGCTCCCTTCCTATCAGTAATATGCAAGTCAAACTCTTGTAGCAAAATAACCCACCTAATGAGTATAGGTTTAGCATCTTTCTTTTTCATAAGGTATTTAATAGCAGCATGATCGATGTGAACAATTACTTTAGAATCAACTATGTAAGATCTGAATTTATCACAAGCAAACACAACTGCTAGAAATTCTTTCTCAGTAGTTGCATAATTTCTTTGAGCACTGTCTAGAGTTTTACTAGCATAATGGATAACATTTAATTTCTTATCAACTCTTTGTCCTAGAACAACACCAACAACATAATCACTAGCATCACACATAATTTCAAAAGACAAGTTCCAATCAGGTGGTTGAACAATAGGTGCAGAGGTCAAGGCTTTCTTAAGTGTTTCAAAGGCTTCTACACAATCATCATAAAAAACAAATGGAACATCTTTTTGCAAGAAATTAGTAAGAGGACTGGAGATTTTAGAGAAGTCTTTAATAAACCTCCTATAGAAACCAACATGACCAAGGAAACTTCTTATACCTTTAATATCTTTAGGACATGATATTTTCTCAATTGCATCAACTTTAGCTTTGTCTACTTCAATACCTCGTTTAGAAATTTTATGCCCAAAACAATACCTTCATTCACCATAAAGTGGCACTTCTCCCAATTCAAGACAAGATTAGTTTGTTCACATCTCTGCAAAGCTCGATCAAGGTTGCTTAAGCAATCATCAAAAGAAGTCCTGTAAATGGAAAAATCATCCATGAAAACTTCAACAATCTTTTCACGAAAGTCAGAGAATATAGCAGTCATGCATCTTTGAAAGGTAGCAGGTGCATTGCATAGACCAAAAGGCATACGCCTATAAGCATAAGTTCCAAACAGACAAGTGAAAGTAGTTTTCTCTTGATTGGCTTGCGATACAGGTACTTGAGAGAAACCAGAATATCCATCAAGGAAGCAAAAGTGTGTGTGCTTACACTACTGCAAGATGGTCCTAATGCGACACTACAATCAGAGACCCTTCGATGAAACTATGTGCGATGCATTAATTGCAAATGGTGGTGTAAGAAAACCATCAAAAACGAGACAAACTGTTTGCGATGGCGGAGACATCAAACATGATTCAGATTATAGTTACGTGTGCGATGCGCGGCATACAGTTCACTCGAATGAAATGTTTGCGATGAGCGTAACAATAGAAACGGCCAGCCAGATGAAGGTGTGTGTGATATACGGCATACAGTTCACTCGAATGAGCTGTTTGTGATTAGGCAACACAACAGAAACGGCTAGCCAGATCAAGGTGTGTGCGATATAGGGCATACAGTTCACTCGGGTGAACTGTTTGCGATGAGCCAAGACAACAGAAACGGTTCAACTTAACAAGATGTGTGTGATACGCGGCAAACAGGTCAGTAATCAGAAATGTGTGGGAAGACTGATAATAACACAGACGATTGCTACTAATAAGCCGTGTGTGTTGTGGGCAAACGTTTGCTGGTATACAATTGTCAGTGATTGGTGAAATCATCACCGATGGGTTCCCTAGTTTACTCCGTGTGCGATGTGATTTGCTCTGTCTTCAGATGAACAACATATATAACCAAAAATAAACATCCAATTACATAAGTGACTATACAAAACATTCGCACACACCTTAATAAACAATTACATGCATTCTAAACTAGGAGAAATGATCATCTAATCATCTACTTCTTTTGACGCTGCCGCCACTGCTCCGTGGCTCGATCCCACATCTAGGGCAGGACGAAGGCACTTCCTCATGGCAACGATCCGCTTGTACATCTCGTAGCTTGTGTACGCGTCCTTGGCCGTGTACTTGACGTGTTCTTCATCCAGTCTCTTCTCCCAGGCACTATTCCCGCGCATAGCCGCGCAAGCTTCCCGCCTGACTCGGCAAAATCCCCCAAAATCCCAATGCTTACCGGCCTGGTATATAAACCCTCACGGCCGGCGAGTCCTGCGTCGCATTTTCCCCTCCCTCCCTGTAGCTTATCTCGTCTGCTTCTCCCACAATCGCCAATGGCACCGGTCCGTCGTTGTCGCTCATCCACTCCGCCGTCATCAGAGGATAGCTCCAGCTGGGAGGCTACATCATGGCAGCAACGCAATCACCGGCGTAGTGTAGTGCGCGTGGCGTCCTTGTTGGGTGTCCGCGCAACACCCACCACACGCTTCGCCGCCGCTGCCCGTCGGCAGCTGTTGCCGGCTGCCGTTGCCGCCACCCCACCGTTCGTCACCGTGGCCACCACACCACCATTGAAAGGCAGGGCCATTGCCCGCTCCGCCACCGCGGCCCAAAGACGGGAGGTGGTCGTCGTGGCCGCCACCCCACTGTCAGCCACCATGACCATCACCCGCTCCGCCATCGCGGCCTGAATGCGGGAGGTGGCCGCCAGCCCACCGTCGGCCGCCGTGGCCACCAGCTCACCGTCGACTGCCGGGGTCATCACCCGCTCCGCCACCGCCGCCCGAAGGCGGGAGGTGGAGGTGGATCCCCGCACGTGAATCAGCGACCTTGCGTGCTACATCGAGTTCCTGCGGTCGAGCACGCAAAGAGTCTTACCGCCGCCATGGCCGCAGCACACACCGCCGCAGAGGCGTGAAATGAGGAGATCTACGAGCAATCCCGCCACTTCGAGAGGGGTCATCTGGAGCGGCAGAGGGCGTTCGAGGTGAGCGTCGCTAAAGGTGCAGTAGTGGCAGGCACAGTATTCCAGTTGTCCAGCTCGTCAGTAGGCTCCTCCTCCTGTGCCTCTTACTGAGCGTGCTCGGCAGAGGAGAGGCTGCTGGAAGTAGTACAAAGCCCCTTCGTAGTAGTAGTATTTAGGGGCTATTTTGTTCAGTTCATCTGACTATAGATGTCGTTGATTTGTACTAAGTACTTAAAATTAGCTAGTATATATAGTTGAACTAGCTATTTCAGTACGTGGTTAGCAACAATTGGGGAAAAGTTTGGTCGGTTCAGCTATCGAGTTGAACTGTTTGTAAAAGAACGACTGCTTAATCTATGAATAAAATCTATGCTTACTGAATTTCAGTTGCAAAATTAGATAGTGCTAGTGATTTTTAGCTGCAAATTTTGACAAATGGCAGTGTTACAAGGTTGACAAAGGGCAATGTTACTAGATAGACAAATGTCAATCTTTCCAGCTTGACAAACGGCATACCCAATATGGCAGGCAAATCTTACCAAATTGTCTGTACATGGTTGCACACGGGTCCTAAAAAAAACCGTTTGCGATGAAGGGATGTACAAATCCTGCGCGCCATATTTTCTCTTGGCTTAGTGGCGAAGGAACCATAGCTCTCGCTTTGCATACCATGTTCAATCTGAACTGTTTGCGATGAAGAGATGCACAAATCCTGTGCGGCAAATTTTCCCTTGGTTTTGTGGGGAAGGACCATAGCTCTCGCTTTCCATACGGGTGTTCTATCTAAAATGTTTGCGATGAAGAGATGCACAAATCCCGCGCAACACATTTTCCCTTGGCTTACTGAGGAAGCCGTCGGTTTGCATACGGGTGTTCAATCTAAATCGTTTGTGATGAGTGTTTTAAATTTAAAAACCATTGATGTTTTTAAGAAAAACATTTGATAAGTCTCTACATTCAAACCATAGGTTTCATTCAGTAACGCTGTGACTTCATATTCATACGATCGAGATACTAATTGCAGTGGCGGCGGAGGCGGTGTGCTGCGCCGGCATTGTCGTTGTCGTCCTTTGGGATGCCGTTGTTGAAGTCTTCAAGCCAGCTCAGAATGTTTTTCACTTGGAAATCAAAGACCGTCGCGTGATCGACAGGCGCGACGCGGGAGGACGACAACTCGCGGCGCTGTGATGTAGCGGTCGATGGTGGTGTCCCATGACGCTGAGGGGGAGCGCGACCATGGAAGTCAAAGGGCTCGCTTCCCAGTGAGCCTGCGCACCGTACAACTCACATGCTTCCCGGTGAGCCTGCACATCGGAGGACTGCTTGCACGCCTCCCGGTCACCCTATGCAGCGGATTGCACTCGCACGCCTCCCGTCTGCTCAAGCAACTGTCTGCACATCACCTCCTAGCCATTAAAAGTTTGACGCGTGGCGTTGCGTGAATGGTTAGCAGAACGCCCACGATTTAAATTATACAAATGTTTGAGATATAACGAGGTAGCTATTTGTTTCAAAATGCCTTTGTTGGCTATTAATTCGTGTGCCTTCTATCACATTGGACACGAAAAATACCACATCATGTGGTGCCATTCCATGATAGCATGCCAAGTTTCATGAATTTCAGACGAGTTTTGGATTTTCTAGAATTTTAAAACCAAGTATCTCTTTGTTATCGGCCGAGCCACGATGCCCAGGTGTTTGAAGTGCATTCCCATTTCTTGCATGGGACCTAAGCATGCACCCAAGGACACACATATGATTTTTCAACCCGATTTGCTACACTTGAGCATGTGCATGTAGTTCAAATTTGAATTATGCACATAAAATGCCTAGAAAACTCGGTTAATGTATAAAAATTTCCAAACGAACCCCGAGTAATTCCAAATTTTAACATAACACTCCTGTTGGTCTATGTTGTATCTAGAAAAAAAATCAAGGCAAGAAGAGGCAACAAATGTTGTTTCATCCGGAAAGGTGACACACCTTCCCTACCGGAACCACAAGGCTTCTTGTAAGAAGCTCTGGTTTGTGAGGAGCGTATACCATAACCTGCCCCAAATGGGACAATTTTTTTTACCACAACATGTTAGTGCCATTGCTTGATAGCATGACAAGTTTCATGAATTTCAGACAAGTTTTGGATTTACTAGAATTTAAATACCAAGTATCTCAACGTTTGCCGGCAAGCAATAGTGCCGAGGTGTTTGAAATTCATTCCCATTTCTTGCATGGGAACTGAGGATGCACCCAAGGATACACATTTGATTTTTCAACCCATTTTTCTGCACTGGAGCAAGTGCATGTAGTTCAGATTTGAATTATGCACATAAAATGCCTACAAAACTCAGTTAATGTATAAAAATGTCCTAATGAACCCAGAAAAAAATCCAAATTTTAACACGACACTCCTGTTGGTTTATGTTGCCACTAGACGGAAATTTGAAAGCAAAAAGAGGCAACCAATATCATTTCATCCATGAAGGTCATATGTTCCCTACCGGAACCATGAGGCTTCGTGTGAGAAGCTCTGGTTTGTAAGAAGCTTATACCCAAATCTGCCCCAAATGGGACAATTTTTCTACCACAACATGTTGATGCCATTCCATGATAGCATGCCAAGTTTCATGACTTTCAGACAAGTTTTGGATTTACTAGAATTTAAAAACCATGTATCTGAATGTTTGCGGCCGAGCGACAATGCCGAGGTGTTTGAAATTCATTCCCATTTCTTGCGTGGGGCCTAAGCATGCACCCAAGGACACACATTTGATTTTTCAACACTTTTTTCTGCACTGGAGCATGTGCATGTAGTTCAAATTTGAATTATGCACATAAAATGCCTAGAAAGCTCAGTTAATTTATGAAAATGTCCAAACGAACCCCAAAAAATTACAGAATTTAAAAAAAACTCATGTTGTTTTATGTTGACACTAGAAAAAAATTGAAAGCAAGAAGAGTCAACGAATATCGTTTCGTTAACAAGGGTGGCTGATACGTCTCGAACGTATCTATAATTTTTGATTGTTCCATGGTGTTATATTATCATTCTTGGATGTTTTATATTCATTTTATAGCAACTTTATATCATTTTTTGGGACTAACCTATTGACATAGTGCCGAGTGCCAGTTGTTGTTTTTGCTTGTTTTTTACTTCGCAGAATATCAGTACCAAATGAAGTCCAAATGCCACGAAACTTTTTGGAGATTGTTTTCTGCCCAGAAGACAACTTGGGAGCCAAGGAAGTGCACGAGGGAAGGCCCATGGGCCCAACACCCACCTGGGCACGCCAGTGGCCCCTGGCGCGCCCTGATTGGTGGTGGGGCCCACAGAGTTCCTTTCCACTGCCTCTCAGCTCTATAAATACCCAAATATCCTAAAAACCCTAGGGGAGTCGACGAAACACAATTCCAGCCGCCGCAAGTTCCAGAACCATGAGATCCAATCTATAGCCCTATTCCGGCACCTTGCCGGAGGGGGACACGATCACAGAGGGATTCATCATCCTCATTGGTGCTCCTCCGATGATGCGTGAGTAGTTCACCACAGACCTACAGGTCCGTAGACAGTAGCTAGATGGCTTCTTCTCTCTTTTTGATTCTCAATACAATGTTCGCCTCGATGTTCTTGGAGATCTATTTGATGTAATGACTTTTTGCGGTGTGTTTGTTGGGATTCGATGAATTGTGAGTTTATGATCAGATCTATCCATGAATATTATTTGAGTCTTCTTTGATCTCTTGTATGCATGATTATTATAGCCTCGTATTTCTTCTCCGAAACTTTGGTTTGGTTTGGCCAACTAGATTGATTTTTCTTGCAATGGGAAGAGGTGCCTTGTGATGGGTTCGATCTTGGGGTGTCCTCACCCAGTGACAGAAGGGGTAGCGAGGCACGCATGTATCATTGCTATTAAGGATAAAAAGATGGGGTCTATTCCTACATGAATAAATCTTGTCTACATCATGTCATCGTTCTTATTGCATTACTCCGTTTTTCCATGAACTTAATACACTAGATGCATGCTGGATAGCGGTCGATGTGTGGAGTAATAGTAGTAGATGCAGGCAGGAGTCGGTCTACTAATCTTGGACGTGAATACATGATTCCTATATACATGATCATTGCATTGGATATCATCATAATTATTTTCTCTTCTATCAATTGTCCAACAGTAATTTGTTTACCCACCGTATGCTATTTTCTCGAGAGAAGCCACTAGTGAAATCTACGACCCCTGGGTCTATTTTCAATCATATTGTTTTTGGGTCTATTATTCCAAAAACCCAAAAATACCTTGCTGAACTTTTTCTTTCTTTATTTTATTTTGTGTTTTTGTCAGATCTATTTATCCAATTTCATACAATTTAATCTATCTCAAAACCGAGGAGGGATTGACAACCCCTCTTACGCGTTGGGTTCCAAGTATTTGTTATTTGTGTGCAGGTACCGTTTACATAGTGTTGCTTGGTTCTCCTACTGGATTGATAACCTTGGTTTCATAACTGAGGGAAATACTTACTGTTGTTGTGCTGCATCATCCCCTCCTCTGCGGGGAAATACCAACGCAAATACAAGCAATCAGTGACATGTTCCCTACCAGAACCAAGAGGCTTCTTGTGAGAAACTCTGGTTTGTGAGAAGCTTATACCCAAATGTGCCCCAAATGGGACAATTTTTTTACCACAGCATTTTGGTGCCATTCCATGATATCATGCCAAGTTTCATGAATTTCAGATGAGTTTTCGATTTAACGGAATTTCAAAACCAAGTATCTCAATGTTTGCCAGCGACCCACGGTGCCGAGGTGTTTGAAATTCATTCCCATTTCTCGCATTGTACATAAGCATCCACCCATGGACACATATATGATTTTACAACCCATTTTGGTGCAGCAGAGCATGTGCATATAGTTTAATTTTGAATTATGCACCTTAAATGCCTAGAAAACTTAGTTAGTGTATAGAAATGTCCAAACGAACCCCGAATAATTTCAATTTTTTGACGACACTCCCATAGTTGCATGTTCATTGCAGATAAAAGTTCTAGCAATTCAAACACCCTCCTTTGCCGCTATGACTCCATTATGTATTTCAAATCAAGACGAAAAATCAAGTTGGTCACACACAATTTATTATCACCAACCGTGTGTGATGCAGTAAAAAATATCTTGGAGCACCGTCGGAGTAGTATATGGCTTACGCAAGAAGGTTCGTCGGCTACAGTCCATAGTCGGCATGTCAAGCACACTAGCTCGCTCCCCCAAATATCATTTCACTGTTCAATCATCGCCGGTCAAAGATGGGGACGTGGACACGCATTGTGAGGGCAACTTCGGTGGCCCACTCCGGCGAGAGCGCGTTCGCAGCCGCCATGAGGGTGCTAACAACCTGCATGAGCATGGCCGCAATCTGCGACCGGGTGGCCAAGGCAGCCCAAACGACCGCTGTTGCTACTTAGGTGGCGGAAGCAACACCTGCGACGGGAATAGCAACTGGCGATAGCAGCACAACAGCTGTTCATTCCGCATCCGCTGCCTTAGCCCTGATGGAGGCCGCCCAAGACCATGTCGAGGCCGCCCACGCCGAGCTCGTGGCGATCATCGCACAAATTGCACGAAGCTTCTCCGACGACGGTCGAAAACCCACGACCGAAGAGTTGGCAATCGCCGAGAGCATTCGAGCAACCGTCCATTTATATGAGGCATACCTTGCCACGATGGAGCCCATCCAAGCCTAGACCACGGCCGCCCACGACCGCCCACGACCAGCTTGTGGCGGTATTTTCCAAAGAGATGGCAGACACGGGTGGCAAGATGCTTGCCGAGTATGGTGCGAAGGATGCCATGGAGCGCCTTCCCCAGGAGATCGTCGGGCGCGAGCTGGACATGGAGGAGGCGGCGGAGATCGACGAGCGCCAGCCGGAGTAGTACGCTTTGTTTAGAGCGCCGGTCTTTAATTAATTAGAGTAATGTTTAGGTCAGCTAGCTCTATTTAATTGCTGTACTTGCTCGATTAAGAAGTGTGGGTGTGTTGTAGCCTTTTTTGTGTACCCAAATTATGCAATGATGTGGATCACCACTGTAACCAGGGAAATTCGGACCAAAATTTGCACGTTCAAACTCATCACACGCGGGATAAGCTATATGAATCGTTTGTGATGTTCACATATCGTACACAGTGCTGAATAAGGAATCGTGTCTGATGACACTTCGCGCGCCAGTTTTTCACTTGACCGAGACAAAATTTTCGGCTTCCTCGGAAATATCTACCTAGCCCTGACCAAAAGCCACATTTCCCCTATTTCCGCCTTCCTTTCCAAGTTCAAACCTTCATTGCTTGCTTGCAGCGCCGCCTCCTTGCCGGTGACCCTCCTTCACGCTGCTGGGCCTCGTTGATCTAGGCAGGTAATCCGCACCCAACCCCCATCCTCCTCCTCCTTCTACATCCCACATGCCCCGACTGCCGTCACGACACCTTCCACCCAAATCACCAACCCATCCTCCAAATAAGCGCCGCCTTAAGCCATGGTGCACTGATACGTCTCCAACGTATCTATAATTTTTGATTGTTCCATGATGTTATATTATCATTCTTGGATGTTTTATATTCATTTTATAGCAACTTTATATCATTTTTTGGGACTAACCTATTAACATAGTGCCCAGTGCTAGTTGATGTTTTTTGCTTGTTTTTTTACTTCGCAGAATATCAGTACCAAACGAAGTCCAAATGCCACGAAACTTTTTGGAGATTTTTTCTGCCCAGAAGACAACTTGGGAGGCAAGGAAGTACCAGAGGGGAGGCCCGTGGGGCCCACCACCCACCTAGGCACGCCAGAGGCCCCTGGCGCGCCCTGATGGGTGGTGGGGCCCACGGAGGTCTTTTCCACCGCCTCTCAGCTCTATAAATACCCAAATATTCCAGAAACCCTAGGGGAGTCAACAAAACACAATTCCAGCCACCACAAGTTCCAGAACCACGAGATCCAATCTAGAGCCCTATTTCGGCACCTTGCCGGAGGGGAACACGATCACGGAGGGGTTCATCATCCTCATTGGTTCTCCTCCAATGATGCGTGAGTAGTTCACCACATACCTACGGGTCCGTAGGCAGTAGCTAGATGGCTTCTTCTCTCTTTTTGATTCTCAATACAATGTTCTCCTCGATGTTCTTGGAGATCTATTTGATGTAATGTCTTTTTGCGGTGTGTTTGTTGGGATCCGATGAATTGTGAGTTTATGATCAGATCTATCCATGAATATTATTTGAGTCTTCTTTGATCTCTTATATGCATGATTAATATAGCCTCATATTTCTTCTCCGAAACTTTGGTTTGGTTTGGCCAACTAGATTGATTTTTCTTGCAATGGGAAGAGGTGCTTTGTGATGGGTTCGTTCTTGCGGTGTCCTCACCCAGTGACAGAAGGGGTAGCGAGGCACACATGTATTGTTGCTATTAAGGATAAAAAGATGGGGTCTATTCCTACATGAATAGATGTTGTCTACATCATGTCATCATTCTTATTGCATTACTCCATTTTTCCATGAACTTAATACACTAGATGCATGCTGGATAGCGGTCGATGTGTGGAGTAATAGTAGTAGACGCAGGCAGAAGTCGGTCTACTAATCTTGGACGTGATGCCTATATACATGATCATTGCCTTGGATATCGTCATAATGATTTGCTCTTCTATCAATTGACCAAAATTAATTTGTTTACCCACCATATGCTATTTTCTCAAGGGAAGCCACTAGTGAAATCTACGGCCCCCGGGTCTATTTTCTATCATATTGTTTTCAGATCTATTATTCCAAAAACCCAAAATTACCTTCCTGCACTTTTTCTTTATTTATTTTATTTTGTGTTCTATCAGATCTATTTATCCAATCTCATAGAATTTAATCTATCTCAATACCGAGGAGGGATTGACAACCCTTCTTACGCATTAGGTTGCAACTATTTGGTATTTGTGTGCAGGTACCGTTTACATAGTGTTGCTTGGTTCTCCTACTGGATTGATAACCTTGGTTTCATAACTGAGGGAAATACTTACCGTTGCTGTGCTGCATCATCCTCTCCTCTTTGGGGAAGTACCAACGCAGATACAAGCAATCAGTGACACGTTCCCTACCTGTCGGTGTTCTGGGAACCAGGGTACCCAGACTTGCCTGCTTGCAGCCCACGGCGTGGCTCCCTCAATGGCCTGGTACGGCCCACCTCCAAGACCACCAAGACAAGACCCTCGCGAGGGGCCAGGCCTAGCGAGGAGGACGACACCAAGACATCCCGAGGGAGCGGCCTCCTCAGGCGGTCTCCCAAGGAGCAGATATTTCTATGCAGGTACCCCACCTCATGAGGCTGACGTAACGTGAGCCATGACGACCAAGGCCAGGCGGGCGCCAGCGAGCGCAGAAGAGGCAGTTTCCTGTTTGGTGCTAAGGAGGCAAGAACAGGCGTGGGTTCCCGAGGAATCTCCCAAAGGTTTCCATTCCGTTGCTACAAGACCAAGACCATGGGCTCGGCAAGGCGGAGGTCATTGCCGAGCCCACCGCCGCGTCACGACCAGAAGCTTTGTAGGAGAAGACCACCTTTTGTCAGGATAGGACGTACTACTTGTCCCCTTTCAAATTGGTCGTTGTGGGATTCCTTCCCGCCTAAGTTTCGAGGGAAGAGGACCAAGGCCACCAGAAGCTTTGTAGGAGAAGACCACCTTTTGTTAGGATAGGACGTACTACTTGTCCCCTTTCAAATTGGTCGTTGTGGGATTCCTTCCCGCCTAAGTTTCGAGGGAAGAGGACCAAGGCCACTATAAATATAGGTTAGCCACCACCATAGAGAGGGCGGCTGATTCTCACCCCCGAGCCCTCGCGAGGTTGTTCATCCTCTGTACTAGTTCATCCTCAGCTCCTCGTGAGGCCAATCCACCACAAAACAGGAGTAGGGTTTTACACCGCAAGGTGGCCCGAACCTGGGTAAACTGCCGTGTTCATCTTCTTCCTTGCTCACGCGAATTTGGCTAGGCTAGGCTGTGGGGCGACGAGCTCTAAGCTTGAGAGGTTGAGATCTTCACACACGCCCCAGAGTTCGAACCTTCTTGGGTCTGCGGAGCCCTGAATCCGACATTTGGCGTGCCAGGTAGGGGCGTGTCGAAGCCCCGCCTCTTCACCAGCCACACTCCATCCTCACCTTGCCACACCCATGACAAAGACCGGCCGAGCCCGCGCTGAGCGGTGGGCCACGCGCTCCGGTCGGACGGCGCCCTACGGCCGCAGCGTCTCCCACCGTGCCCCGCCTTCCTCGTCACGTCGTCGCCAATGGCAGGACTTGTCGTCATCACCCCCCGCATGGCGCAGCGGGTGTGCCGCCGCGCCCTCTGTAGGCGCCGCCGCAGTGCCATCCCTTCACACTACACGAGGGCTAACAAGCACGCAGGCCGCGCTCCACGCGACGCGCGAATTACTGCGTTATCGCCCCGCCAACGGCGACCATGCCGTCTTTCTCGATCGGGTCGCTGAGCTGCTCGACGTCGCCTGCCAGGGTACGGGGCCCTTGTGCCCCCCGCCAGTGCCGCGACCCTCATCATGGCCCCGAGCGTGCCCTTGCTGCATTTGCTCACCCCTCTCAGGAGGATCTAGTGAGCCAAGTGGCGGAAAGGAGCCTGGCGGGACTTCCCTCCCAGCCCAAGAAGCGCTCCCATGAGCTTAGGGCAGGGTAGACGGCCCCTGGGGGATGCGCCGCGATGGACCACCTTGTGGCCATTGTGACCCACCGGCAGGGGTGGCCTCCGGGGCCCCAACCACGCCGTTAAACGCCCTTCCCCCGTGGCGACAAGTATTTTCAGAGCGTATGTGCTAACTTTTGGATGGAGGTGAACTACGCTTCCGCAGCGCACCGGGGAAACGGCGGCCGGGCTAGGCGTGCCAAGGCACGCTGGGCGCATGGCGCGCCCCGAGCGCGGACAGGGTCCCAGGGGGGCCCAAGGACTTGAGGGGCCCATGAGGCTGGGATGCCTCATGAGGACCCAGGGCCTCCTGGGCTGCGACCGCTCGACGTCGAGACCCCAGAAACCCAAAGGCTCGGGAGGGGTCCGCAGCCTGCGCCGCAAGCCGGCCGAGCGGCCCGTGGGCGGTGAGAAGGCGCATCGCGCTGCCCATTGGTAATCGCTAGGTCGGCGACCCTGCCCGGGGCCGCCCGTGCCTTGGACTAGCCAGCGCGCGATCCGGGGACCAAGGGCTGGGGTCCCCGCCAGGGAGGAAGGCGGCCGCCTTGCACTCTTCGAGTCTCCTCCCGTGACACTCTCACGTAATAATGAGTGGGGTTGTACACGCCCCGGAGTCTCCTGAGCGCTGCCCTCGAGCCTCACGGGGGCTCCCACCCATGCCCAAGTGGAAGCCCCATGCTCCGCGCTGGCAGACGACACGGTTAATCAGTGATTATGCCCACGCCTAGTGGAAGCCCCATGCTCCGCGCTGGCGGGAAGACTAGAAGACTAGCATAGGTGCCGGACGCGGCTGTTCTTTGCTTTCTCTTGTAACCGAATTTGCTGCTTCTTGGAGTGAATTTGAAGTTCTTGCATTTTCATCTTTTTTTTTAAAAGGGGGGGGGGACTCGCTTTCTTTTTATTGCGGTGCTTCCTCTCTTGATTTCCGTCTTTGCGAAAGACGACGGGCACCCGTGGCTCCCTCCATCGCACCCCGCGAGCGGGGGTTGGGCACGGTGCGCACGCTTGGGTCAACCCAGCGGCGCTGAAGATGCCCTAAGGGCTCAGGCCACAACAGCCACGGCCTTGCCCGCACGCACACCTCTCCGGGACCTCGGCGTCTGTATCCTCGCGCGGTGCTCCCAAGCGAGCCAGCGGGTACGTATGGCCTGGGGTCTTCGGCAAGCGTCTGCCTCCGGACCTTGGTTGGACATCGCGACCCGACACGACAATGACGGCCGCCCCTGCTCGGGGGCCGCAGGCGCACAAAAAAGTAAAGGAAAGGCGACATCAGGGAGTGCAATATTATTTAATACATCATAGAGAAGGTTCTTCCAAAAGATACTTTCACATCCCCGTGGGTTCACATCCAAAGTCTTGACAGGAAAACAGGAGAAAACAAGCCTAGGGAGACACCCTGTCACTGTCGCTGCTGCCATAGTCATTATCGTGAGCCCCGCGTTCCTCAACCACGGGCACACCCACATCCTCGGCAGGGGAAAGCTCCGCGATCAGGTCGTCCACATGATCCTCCACCCAGTCCGCCAGGGCGCCTTGGATTGCTCTGGGCACAGGGGCTATCGCGGCCTCGAAGTCAAAGTCAGGATCAGAGCGGAGAAGATGGCTGAAGACGTGCGAGAACGCACGCGCAAGAAGGTTGCGACTCCTCTCCTCGATGAGCTGGCACGCCTTCGCAGCCCCACCTTCGAGGCGTGCCACGACCTTGGTGAAGAAGCTGAGGTAGCCGGCGTCATCAGCAACAAGCGGGCTGGAGACGTTCTCATCGCAAATGCTTCTCAGGGTCTGGTTGGCCCTGCGCCCGAGGGCCTCGAACATCTGGGAGCGCTCGCGCTGCAGCACCCGGGCTCGGCCCGCCTCGTCTGAAGCTTTCTCCAGGAGGGAGGAAACGCCTTCCACCTGCTTGAAAAGGAAGGACAGCTCGGCCTCAGCGTCCGCCGCGGTTTTCTCGCATCGCTCCGCTGCGGCTAAATTCTCCTTGAGGCCATCGGACTCGCCTTTCAGCTCATCGTGCCGCGTGCAGAAGCGAGCCTCCTGAAGCTCTAGCTTCCGGCGATATTCTTCAGCAAGGGCCCTGCGGAACCCCGCTACCCTCTCGTCAGCCTCCTCTCGGATCATCGTCTCCCGAGAGGCGAGAGCATCCTCAGCGGTGGCCACTGGCGCTCCATCACCTCCAGACGCTCGCGCTCCAGGCTCTGTTCCAGCGCCTCCAGCGTCAGCGCGTCCTCGAGCATGCGGAGCCTCGCTTTGCCCGTAGGCGGCCCGCCTGCCGAGGCGGCAAGCGCCGCTTTGCGCGCCAGGACCCGTCGCTCGAGGGTGGCATTCGAAGCTTGGAGCTCCCTCTCGTGCTTCTCGGCCGCCTCGCGCAAGCAGTCTGCGGCCCGGGCCTCCTTCAGGGCGATCGTGAGCCTCCTTCGCCGCGGCAAGGGACTCCTCCACCTCCGCGCGAGCATGCTGGCGCTGTAGGAACCGAAGTTGACGGCGACCCCGAGATGGCGCCACTCGCACGCCAGGCGCAAGCGTTCCGCCTCAAGGTGCGTGTCGACGTCACCGAGCTCCACCCCGAGGCGCCCGAGCGCGCTCGCCGCCTACTGGAGAAGGCCGTGTCGGACAGCGCTGCGCCCGCGCGCGAGCTCCAACACTCAGCCGGGGCTTTCCCCTGCGCCCCAGTCCGCGGCGGAGGCACACGAAGACTCGCTCGTCTCCGGCAGGGGCCCGGGGGCTGGATCTCCTTCGCCCGCTCCTCCGGCCCGAGGCGGGGCCTGACGCGGGTTCACCCCGCTACTTGGGGATGGCGCTGTCCCAAAAGCAGCCCGGCTACCGACGAGCATCAGTGGCAGAGCCCTTGGCACGGCCCCCGCGACCGGGGGGCCTCCCTGAAGGAAGGATGCCAGGAATGCAGGCCCGAGGCCCCCCAGGGTCGGCCTCGATTCAGGTACGGGCGCCACCTTGCGCACGACTGCACGGCTCATGAGGCACGAGGTCGCGGCGGGACCGGTGCCCTCCGGAGGCGGCGCCCGGGGCGCGCTCGCCCCCTCGTCGGAAGGGACCCTAAGGGATAAGAGTCAGGAAGTGATGCAGAATGCAAGGATCAAGAAGGAGGCAAGGCGCTTACTCGTCCACGGTGATTCACTTCCTCTTCTTCAGGACCGCTGAGGCAGGACTGCGGCGGCTCCCGAGCTCCTTCCTCTTTCGGACCACTCCAGGGTCCAGAGGGGACGTGCTAGGGCCTGGCGCGTAGCCCTCCACGGCGAGGGCAGTAGCTGCATCTACAGGAGGGGTGCCTCCCCCGCCACCCGTAGGGCTGAAGGAGAATGCCTGAGGAGCACGTGGTGGAGCGTGCTCCCCCGCGGCTGCCCGGGGAGCGCGCACATCAGGGCCCTCATGCCCTGGGGTCACCAGGAGGGGATTGTCACGAGGCCCCGCGTGGCCCTCAGGGAGCAGCCCCCACTCATCGAAGCGCATCATCTTCTTGGTGAAGGCTCCCCCGTTTGGGTGATCGTAGAGGGAGAACCCATTTGGAGGGAGCTGAGCAGGCTCCTCACCAGTCAGGAGGCGGAGCACTCCACGTAACGTGCTAGAAGGAAGGGAAGGCTCCTGAAGTCTCATGCTGTCTGCAGGGCCGGTGAATGCCCATGTCGGACGGGAGTGGCACTGGAGCGGAGCGATGCGCCGCCGGACGAATTTCCTCACCACCATCGCCATCGTCACCCCTGCCTTCCTCAGGGTGGCCAGCCTGGTCAAGACCCGAGCGAGGCGTGGATTGACCAGCTCCGCGTGCTCCCATCTGGAGCTCGGCTCCGCAGGGGCGGATGGGATCAGGATAAGGGGGCTACGCACGGTGGCGTCTACGTACACCCACTGCCTCTGGAATTGCGTCGCGTTCGGGCGGAGCATGGCGTCAATGCCGGAGCCTGCAGTCGCCGCCACCGCCTGAAGCGACACGCACCCCGAGCGTTGCTCGTCGTCGATCAACTAGAGGGAGAAGAAGTGGCGGAGCAGGGCCAAGGATGGGGCAATGCCCACGAAGGCCTCGCACAAGATCGCGAAGGCGGAGAGGAGAACGACAGACCCAGGATCCAGATGCAGCGCATGGATTTGATAGTGCGTGAGCACGACATTGAAGAAATCAGAGAACGGTGGCAGCAAGCCGGCGAAAAGGGCGTGGAGGTGAAGAGGGATCTCGGTGGCCTCCATGTCAGCTAGAAGCTGGGAGGCCGGCCAGATCTTTGTCGCCTTCTACTCATTGGAGTCGGCGGCAATCGCTTGCCGGACCTTGTCCAGCCCCTCGCGGTTGATCATGGTGGACCGGCCCAACGCGGGCTCCAGCCCCACCGGGGGCTCCACCGTAGCCGCGGCCTTGCTCCTCTTCTTCTTGGGAGCCATGACGGTGAGGCGGATTTGAACTGGCGTGGAATCCGGCGAAGAAGGCACAAGCTTGCGAGGAGGAGGAGGGGCAGAGGGCAAGCGCGCAGCAGGGGAATGATGGCCCCACGGGCGTGCGCCCGCCTTTTGTCAGTGGGCGGTTGCCGAGACGACGTGGGGAAGCGGGGGCATCCGCGTCCCGTCAAGCGCCACGCGTCAACCTGACCCGCAAGTGATTGGGGCCCGCGGCGCTTCACCCTTGCCCCTTGGCTTCGCCTCGAAGCCAGCCCGAGCGCGCCTTGGGCCCGGGGGCTACTGTTGGCATTCTGGGAACCAGGGTACCCAGACTTGCCTGCCTGCAGCCCATGGCGTGGCTCCCTCAATGGCCTGGTACGGCCCACCTCCAAGACCACCAAGACAAGACCCTCGCGAGGGGCCAGGCCTCGCGAGGAGGACGACACCAAGACCTCCCGAGGGAGCGGCTTCCTCAGGCGGCCTCCCGAGGAGCAGAGATTTCTATGCAGGTACCCCACCTCATGAGGCTGACGTAACATGAGCCATGACGACCAAGGCCAGGCGCGCGCCAGCGGGCGCAGAAGAGGCAGTTTCCTCTTTGGTGCTAAGGAGGCAAGAACAGGCATGGGTTCCCAAGGAATCTCCCAAAGGTTTCCATTCTGGTGCTACAAGACCAAGACCACGGGCTCGGCAAGGCGGAGGTCATCGCCGAGCCCACCGCCGCGTCACGACCAGAAGCTTTGCAGGAGAAGACCACCTTTTGTCAGGATAGGATGTACTACTTGTCCCCTTTCAAATTGGCCGTTGTGGGATCCCTTCCCGCCTAAGTTTCGAGGGAAGAGGACCAAGGCCACTATAAATATAGGTTAGCCACCACCATAGAGAGGGCGACTGATTCTCACCCCCGAGCCCTCACGAGGTTGTTCATCCTCTGTACTAGTTTATCCTCAGCCCCTCGTGAGGCCAATCCACCACAAAGCAGGAGTAGGGTTTTACACCGCAAGGTGGCCCGAACCTGGGTAAACTGCCGTGTTCATCTTCTTCCTTGCTCACGTGAATTCGGCTAGGCTAGGCTGTGGGGCGACAGGCTCTAAGCTTGAGAGGTTGAGATCTTCGCACATGCCCCAGAGTTCGAACCTTCTTGGGTCTGTGGAGCCCTGAATCCGACATTACCAGAACCATGAGGCTTCTTGTGAGAAACTCTGGTTTGTGAGAAGCTTATACCCAAATCTTCCCCAAATGGGACAATTTTTTTACCACAACATTTTGGCGCCATTCCATGATAGCATACCAAGTTTCTTGAATTTCAGACAAGTTTTCGATTTAATGGAATTTCAAAACCAAGTATCTCAACGTTTGCCGGCGACCCACGGTGCCGAGGTGTTTGAGATTCATTCCCATTTCTCGCATTGTACATAAGCATCCACCCATGGACACATATACGATTTTACAACCCATTTTGGTGCAGCAGAGCATGTGCATATAGTTTAATTTTGAATTATGCACCTTAAATGTCTAGAAAACTTAGTTAATATATAGAAATGTCCAAACGAACCCCGAATAATTTCAATTTTTTTGACGACACTCTCATAGTTGCATGTTCATTGCAGATAAAAGTTCTAGCAATTCAAACACCCTCCTTTGCCGCTATGACTCCATTATGTATTTAAAATCAAGACGAAAAATCAAGTTGGTCATACACTCACCAACCGCGTGTGATGCAGTACAAAATATCTTGGACCGTCGGAGTAGTATATGGCTTACGTGAGAAGGTTCATCGGCTACAATCCACAACCGGCACGTCAAGCACACTAGCTCACTCTCCAAATATCATTTCACTGTTAAATTGTCGCCGGTCAAAGATGGGGACGTGGACCCGCGTCGTGAGGGCAACTTCGGCGGCCCACTCCGGCGAGAGCGCGGCCGCAGCCGCCATGAGGGTGCTAACAACCTGCATGAGCGAGGCCGCAATCTACGACCGGGTGGCCAAGGCAGCCCAAACGGCCGCTGTTGCTGCTCAGCTGGCGGCAGCAACATCTGAGACGGGAATAGCAACTGGTGAGAGCGGCACAATAGCTGTCCGTTCCGCAGTGGCCACCTTAGCCCTGATGGAGGCCGCCCACGACCATGTCGAGGCCGCCCATGCCCAGCTCATGGCGGTCACCGCACAAATCGCACGAAGCTTCTCCGACAACGGTCGGCAACCCACGACCAAAGAGTTGGCAATCGCCGAGAGCGTTCGAGCATCCGTCTGTTCGTTCAAGGCATACCTTGCCATGATGGAGCCCGTCCAAGCCCAGACTGCCGGCCGCCCACGACCAGCTCATGGCGGCCTTTTCCAAAGAGATGGCGGACACGGATGGCGAGATGCTTGCCGAGTATGGTGTGATGGATGCCATGGAGCCCCTTCCCCAGGAGATCGTCGGGCGCGAGCTGGACATGGAGGAGGCGGCGGAGATCGATGAGCGCCAGCCGGAGTAGTACACTTTGTTTAGAGCGCCAATCTTTAATTTGTTAGAGTAATGTTTAGGTCTCCTAGCTTTGTTTAATTGCTGTACTTGCTCGATTAAGAACCGTGGGTGTGTTGTAGCCTTTTTGTGTACCCAAATTATGCAATGATGTGGATGACCATTGTAACCAGGGAATTTTGGACCAAAATTTGGACGTTCAAACTCATCAAACGCGGGATAAGCTATATGAATCGTTTGTGATGTCCACATATCATACACAATGCTGAATAAGGGACCGTGTCTGATGACACTTTGCGTGCTAGTTTTTCGCTACACCGAGCCAAATTTTTTGGCTTCCTCGGAAATATCTACCTACCCCTGACCAAAAGCTACGTTTCCCCTATTTCCACTTTTCTTCCAAGTTCAAACCTTCACTGCTTGCTTGCAGCGCCGCCTCCTTGCCGGCGACCTTCCTTCACGCTTCTCGGCCTCGTCGATCTAGGTAGGTAATCCGCACCCGACCCCCATCCTCCTCCTCCTTCTACATCCCACATGCCCTGACCACTGGCATGACACCTTCCACCCAAATCACCAACCCATCCTCCAAAGAAGCGCCGCCCTAAGTCATGGTGCACTGATACGCCTCCAACGTATCTATAATTTTTGAATGTTCCATGCTGTTATATTATCATTCTTGGATGTTTTATATTCATTTTGTAGCAACTTTATATCATTTTTTGGGACTAACCTATTGACATAGTGCCCAGTGCCAGTTGCTGTTTTTTGCTTGTTTTTTTCACTTCGCAGAATATCAGTACCAAACGAAGTCCAAATGCCACAAAACTTTTTGGAGATTTTTTTCCCAAAAGACAACTTGGGAGCCAAGGAAGTACCAGAGGGAAGGCCCGTGGGGCCCACCACCCACCTGGGCGCGCTAGAGGCCCCTGGCGCGCACTGATGGGTGGTGGGGCCCATGAAGGTCCTTTCCACCACCTCTCAGCTCTATAAATACCCAAATATTCCAGAAACCCTAGGGGAGTCGGCGAAACACAATTCCAGCCGCCGCAAGTTCCAAAACCACGAGATCCAATCTAGAGCCCTATTCCGGCACCTTGCCGGAGGGGAACACGATCACGGAGGGGTTCATCACCCTCATTGGTGCTCCTCCGATGATGCTTGAGTAGTTCACCAGAGACCTACGGGTCCGTAGGCAGTAGCTAGATGGTTTCTTCTCTCTTTTTGATTCTCAATACAATGTTCTCCTCGATGTTCTTGGAGATCTATTTAATGTAATGACTTTTTGTGGTGTGTTTGTTGGGATCCGATGAATTGTGAGTTTATGATCAGATCTATCCATGAATATTATTTGAGTATTCTTTGATCTCTTATATGCATGATTATTATAGCCTCGTATTTCTTCTCCGAAACTTTGGTTTGGTTTGGCCAACTAGATTGGTTTTTCTTGCAATGGGAATAGGTGCTTTGTGATGGGTTCGATCTTGCGGTGTCCTCACCCAGTGACAGAAGGGGTAGCGAGGCACACATGTATCATTGCTATTAAGGATAAAAAGATGGGGTCTATTCCTACATGAATAGATCTTGTCTACATCATGTCATCGTTTTTATTGGATTACTCCGTTTTTCCATGAACTTAATACAGTAGATGCATGCTGGATAGCGGTCGATGTGTGGAGTAATAGTAGTAGATGCAGGCAGGAATCGGTCTACTAATCTTGGACGTGATTCCTATATACATGATCATTGCCTTGGATATCGTCATAATTATTTGCTCTTCTATCAATTGCCCAACAGTAATTTGTTTACCCACCATATGCTATTTTCTCGAGTGAAACCACTAGTGAAATCTACGGCCCCCGGGTCTATTTTCTATCATATTATTTTCAGGTCTATTATTCCAAAAACCCAAAAAATACCTTGCTGCACCTTTAATTAATTATTTTATTTTGTGTTTTTGTCAGATCTATTTATCCAATCTCATACAATTTAATCTATCTCAATACCGAGGAGGGATTGACAACCCCTCTTACGCGTTGGGTTGCAAGTGTTTTTTATTTGTGTGCAGGTACCGTTTACATAGTGTTGGTTGGTTCTCCTATTGGATTGATAACCTTGGTTTCATAAGTGAGGGAAGTACTTACCGTTGTTGTGCTGCATCATCCTCTCCTCTTCGGGGAAATACCAACGCAGATACAAGCAATCAGGAAGAATTTCTAGCGCTGTTGCCGGGGAAACATCATCGACATCTATCAGGTTCCTAATCACAAATCTTATCTCCTTGCAATTTACATTATTTTCCATTTGCCTCTCCTTTTCATATCCTCCACTTCTAAAACATTTTTGCGAAAAACACAAAAATATTTGCCTTCTTTTCGTTTGCTTTTTTCTCATCAGATCTCTTGTTTGCTTGCAATCTTGTTTGCGTAGTCATGATGTCTCAAGAAAACACCAAGTTGTCTGATTTTTCTAATACTAATAATAATGATTTTATTTGTACCCCGATTGCTCCTCCCGCCACTAGTGCGGAGTCTTATGATATTAGTGCCGCTTTGTTGAATCTTGTTATGAAAGAGCAATTTTCCGGTACTCCTAATGAGGATGCCGCGTCCCATCTAAACACTTTCGTAGAATTGTGTGATATGCAAAAGAAAAAAGATGTGGACAATGATATTGTGAAGTTGAAATTGTTTCCTTTCTCTTTGAGGGATCGTGCAAAAATTTGGTTTTCATCTTTGCCTCGTAATAGTATCGATTCTTGGGATAAGTGCAAAGATGCTTTTATTACTAAGTATTTTCCGCCCGCGAAAATTATTTCCCTTAGAAATCAAATCATGAATTTCAAGCAACTTGAGCATGAGCATGTTGCACAATCTTGGGAAAGAATGAATTTAATGCTAAGAAATTGTCCTACACATGGTTTAAATCTTTGGATGATCATACAATTTTTTTATGCGGGATTGAATTTTGTCTCTAGAAATCTTTTAGATTCCACCGCGGGAGGTACTTTTATGGAGATTACTTAGGGTGAAGCTACTAAATTGCTAGATAATATCATGGCAAATTATTCACAATGGCATACCGAAAGAGCACCTACTAGTAAAAAGATAAATTCCGTCGAAGAAATTAGTACTTTGAGTGAAAAAGTTGATGCTCTCATGAAATTGGTTGCTAATAAAAATGCTCCTATTGATATTAATGATGTGCCTTTGTGTGCTTTGATTGAGCAAAATAGTGATCCCGTAGATGTGAATTTTGTCTCGCGAAACAATTTTAATAATAATGCTTATAGAGGTAATTTTAATCCTAGGCCTTTTCCTGGAAATTCCTCTAATAATTATGGAAATTCCTATGGTAATTCTTATTAAAATAATAATAGGCACTCCTCTAATCTTGGGAGAAATATTAAAGAATTTATCAATGCTCAAAAAGTTTTCAATACTACGATAGAAGAAAAGTTGAATAAGTTCGATGATATGTCTAGAAGCATTAATAGAATTTCCCATGATGTAGAAAATCTCAAGATTAAAATTTCTCCACCTAAGGTTGATGTCAATGAATCAATTAAATCTTTATATGTTTACATGGATGAAAGTAAGAAAAGAACTGCTATGCTTAGAGCTAAAAGAGAAGTTTTAGAAAGAGCATTTTCTACCGATTGCTTTCATAATAATGATGAAGATCTTAAAGTGATTGGTGTTTATTCTATTGATTCCTTGTTTAGTAATATTAAACTTGATGATAAAGGGACTGAAGAAGAGCGAACTTTAGCTAGAAGGCGTCCCCATAATTCGAAGGGTGAAAATCTTGTTGAAAAAATTGATAAAAGTGGGTTTGGAGAGGTCAAGACTTTAACTAGTGATGTGCCCACTGTTTTGGATTACAAAGATTTTAATTATGATAGTTGTTATTTGATTGAATGTATTTCTTTGTTGCAATCCATGATAAATTCACCCAATGCCTATGAACAAAATAAAGCTTTCACTAAACATATCGTAGATGCCATGCTAAAAGCTTTAGAAGAAAAATTGGAGTTAGAGATTTCAATTCCTAGAAAATTATATGATGAATGGGAACCCACCATTAAAGTCAAGATTAAAAATTATGAGTGATTTGATTTATGTGATTTGGGTGCTAGTGTTTCCACAATTCCGAAATCTCTATGTGATGTGCTTGGTCTTACCAATATTGAAGAATGTTCTCTTAATTTGCACTTGGCGGATTCTACCATTAAAAAACCTTTGGGAAGGATTAATGATGTTCTTATTCTTGCAAATAAGAACTATGTGCCCATAGATTTTATTGTTCTTGATATTGATTGCAATTCATCTTGTCCAATCATACTTGGTAGACCGTTTTTACGAACTATAGGTGCTGTGATTGATATGAAAGAAGGTAATATTAAATTTCAATTTACACTAAGAAAGGGTATGGAAAACTTCCCTAGAACAATAAATAATCCACCATATGAATCAATCATGAGGGCAACCTATGGATCAAAAACCAAAGATGACAATACTTGAATCTATGCATTATGCCTAGCTAGGGGCATAAAACGATAGCGCTTGTTGGGAGGCAACCCAATGAATAAAATTTATTTTTGTCTTTTTCTTTCTGTTCTTGAGTGTTTGCACAATTATTCTACTGTTATGATTGTGTTTTGTATGTTTTAATTAGTGTTTGTGCCAAGTAAAGCCTTTGGGATCATATTGGGTGATAGTTGATTTGATCTTGTTGGAAAACAGAAACTTTTGCGTTGAGTAAAAGAATTGTTAAATTTCACAGAAGTGACGAAAACTTCTGAATTTTTTACACAAGATTTATATACCAATTTCCTACGTTTTCCTAATATTTCAGAATTTTTGGAGTTACATAAGTATGAGTAAAATTCGCGTCTTTACAGGCTGTTCTGTTTTTGACAGATTCTGTTTTCGTTGCATTGTGTGCTTATTTTGCTGAATATATGGATTTTATCGGGGGGGTATAAGCCATGGTAAAGTTAGAATACATTAGTTATAATGCAATAACAAAATATGAATGGGTTTGCAACAGTACTTAAATTAGAGATTGGTTTTCTTATACTAACGGATCTCACGAAGGTTTTGTTGAATTTTGTGTGATTGAAGTTTTCAAGTTTTGGGTGAGATCACGATGGGAATAAGGAGTGTCAACAGACTATGCTTGGGGATTGCCCATGGAAACCCAAGGTAATATTCAAGGATAACCATGCAACTAAGCTTGGGGATGCCCCGGAAGGCATCCCCTCTTTCTTCTAACAATCATCGGTAATTTTACTTGGAGCTATATTTTTATTCGTCACATATCATGAGTTTTGCTTGGAGCCTCTTGTATTATATGAGTCTTTGGTTGATTTGATTTTTAGTTTGTCACAATCATCCTTGCTGGACACACCTTTTTTATAAAGCCATAATGATGCTATGATTTGTTAGAATTGCTCTATGTGCTTCACTTAATTTTTTTTGAGTTATGGAATTGCTCTAGTGCTTCACTTATATCTTTTTGAGCACGGTGGTGCTTTAATTTTTGAAGAAATACTCTCATGCTTCACTTAGATTAAATTGAGAGTTAGTAATTTTTTTAAGAAATTCTCTCATGCTTCACTTATATTATTTTGAGAGATGATGAATTTTTTTATGCTCATGTTCTTCACTTAAATTTGTTTGAGAGCTTGTTATAAGCAATGGTAATATATGAAATTAGTCCCAAAGTGATAGATATCCAAGAGGGATATAATAAAAACTTTCATGAAAGAACATTGGACAAAATAAACTTGATTCCTTGCAATAGTTTTGAGATATGATGATAGTAATATGTGAGTCACGTTGATGAGTAATTATGCTTTAGTAAGAATATTGGTGTTAAGGTTTGTGATTCCCTATGCTTGCACGAAAGTCAATAGTTACACAATGAAATTACATCCTACTTGTGGTGCATTATTCAGAGTTAGTTATGCTTAATGCTCATTTATGAGAATTTTCGCTTCTTGGTTGGTTGCTTCTCAATCTATTTGCTAGCCTCCATTTGTACTAAGTGGGAATACTACTTGTGCATCCAAATTCCTTAAACCAAGTTATGCCATATGAGTCCACCATACCTACCTATATGCGGTATTTCCATGCCGTTCCAAGTAAATTTGTATGTGCCAACTCTAATTTTCAAAATGAATTTCCTTTTTGTGTGCCCGTACCGCTCATGAAGGGGCAGGGGGTGGCCAATATTTTTCCATTGTGTTATTCTCAAGATGAGTGTTTATTCACTTGTCATTGCACAAGAGTGTGGCAGTAATAGGGATGCCCAGTCCCGAAATGAAAAAGAAATTTACTTTATGTTGTCAAATAATAAATTCCTTCGAAAGTGTTGGTATGGAAGGCACCCGTGGATACGGCTAGCCATGGATTGTGAAAGAATGGTGGAAAAAAGAATAAACTTTATTTTGATGGAAATATGCCCTAGAGGCAATAATAAAATGGTTATTATTATATTTCCTTAATCATGATAAAGGTTTATTATTCATGCTAGAATTGTATTGACCGGAAACTTAAATACATGTGTGGATATATAAACAAATACCGTGTCCCTAGTGAGCCTCTACTAGACTTGCTCGTTGATCAAAAGATGGTTAAGGTTTCCTAACCATAGACATGAGTTGTCATTTGATAATGGGATCATATCATTAGGAGAATGATGTGATGGACAAGACCCAACTGTTAGCATAGCATATGATCGTTCAGTTTATTGCTACTGCGTTCTTAATGTCAAATACATGTTTCTTCGACCATGAGATCATGCAACTCCCGGATACCAGAGGAATGCCTTGTGTGCTATCAAACATCACAACGTAACTGGGTGATCATAAAGATGCTCTACAGGTATCTCCGAAGGTGTCTGTTGAGTTGGCATGAATCGAGATTGGGATTTGTCACTCCGTGTATCGGAGAGGTATCTCTGGGCCCTCTCGGTAATACACATCACAAGAAGCTTGCAAGCAAAGTGACTATGGAGTTAGTTACGGGATGGTGTATTACAGAATGAGTAAAGAGACTTGCCAGTAACGAGATTGAACTAGGTATGGAGATACCGACGATCGAATCTCGGGCAAGTAACATACCGATAGACAAAGGAAACTACGTATGTTGTCATAAGGTTCGACCGATAAAGATCTTCCTAGAATATGTTGGAACCAATATGGGCATCCAGGTTCCGCTATTGGTTATTAACCAAAGAGGTGTCTCGGTCATGTCTACATAGTTCTCGAACCCGTAGGGTCCGCACGCTTAACGTTCGTTGACGATATAGTGTTATATGAGTTATATGATTTGGTGATTGAATGTTGTTTGGAGTCCCATATGAGATCACGGACATGATGAGGAGCTCTAGAGTGGTCCGGAGGTAAAGATTGATATATAGGACGATACTATTTGGACACCGGAAGAGTTTCGGGAGGTACCGGGTAGTCATCGGATCACCCGAAGGGGTTCCAGGAGGCCCCGTGAGGTCTATGGGCCTAATGGGCCAAGGGGAGGCACACACCAGCCCACAAGGGGGCTAGCACGCCCTCTCCATGGCCGCCGGCCCTAGAGAAGGAAAGGGGGAGGGCTAGCCCCTCCTGCCTTCCCCTCCTCATGGGAGAAAGGAAGGGGGGGGGGGGCGCCACCCTCCCCTACCTTTCCCCACGCGCCTAGGTAAGGAAGGGGGGGGGGGCGGCTAGGGCAGGAGCCCAAGGAGGATTCGGCCTCCTTGGGGGCGCCTCCTGGCTGCCTCCCCTCTCCCCCACCTATATATATGTGGGAAGGGGCGCCACACATAGCCCACGACAATCTCTTAGCCGTGTGCGACGCCCCTCTCCACAGTTTCGTCCCTCGGTAATATTTTCGGAGTGCTTAGGAGAAGCCCTGCGGAGATAGTATCACCACCACCGTCACCATGCCGTCGTGCTGCCGGAACTCATCTACTACTTCGCCAGTCTTGCTGGATCAAGAAGGCGAGGACGTCATCGAGTTGAACGTGTGCTGAACGCGGAGGTGCCGTACGTTCGGTACTTGATCGGTTGGATCGCAAAGAAGTTCGACTACATCAACCACGTTGCTAAACGCTTGCACTTACGGTCTATGAGGGTACATAGACACACTCTCCCCTCTTGTTGCTATGCATCTCCATGGATAGATCTTGCATGTGCGTAGTTTTTTTTGTTTTCCATGCAACGTTCCCCAACAGTGGCATCATGAGCCAGGTCTATGCGTAGATGATATGCACGAGTAGAACACAAAGAGTTGTGGGCGGTGATAGTCATACGGCTTACCACCAATGTCTTATTTTGATTCGGCGGTATTGTGGGATGAAGCGGCCCAGTCCAAGCTTACATGCCCACGCACATGAGACAGGATCCACCGATTGACATGCAACTTGTTTTGCATAAAGGTGGCTGGCGGGTGTCTGTTTCTCCTACTTTAGTTGAATCGAATTTGACTATGGCCGGTCCTTGAAGAAGGTTAAAACAGCAAACTTGATAAATCACCGTTGTGGTTTTTGCGTAGTTAAGAACGGTTCATGCTAGAAGCCCGTAGTAGCCACATAAAACTTGCAACAACAAAGGAGAGGATGTCTAACTTGTTTTTGCAGGGCATGTTGTGATGTGATATGGTCAAGATGTGGTGTGATATACGTTGTTGTATGAGATGATCATGTTTTGTAATATCGACAACCGGCAGGAGCCTTAGGGTTGTCTCTTCATTATTGTATGAAATGCAAGAGCCATGTAATTGCTTTACTTTATCGCTATGCATTAGCAATAGTTGTAGAAGCAATAGTTGGCGAGACGACCCCCGATGCAACAATGGAGATCAAGTTGTCGAGCCAGTGACGATGGAGATCATGACGATGCTTTGGAGATGGAGATCAAAAGCACAAGATGATGATGTCCATATCATGTCACATATTTTGATTGCATGTGATGTTTATCCTTTATGCATCTTATTTTGCTTAGAACGACGGTAGCATTATAATATGATCCCTTCACTAAATTTCAAGATAAAAGTGTTCTCCCTGAGTATGCACCGTTGCCAAAGTTCGTCGTTTTGAAGCACCTCGTGATGATCGGGTGTGATAGACTCTACGTTCACATACAACGGGTGTAAGACAGTTTTGCACATGCAGAATACTTGGGTTAAACTTGACGAGCCTAGCATGTACAAACATGGTGTCGGAACACCGGAGACCGAAAGGTCGAATGTGAGTCATATAGTAGATATGATCAACATAAGAGATGTGTTCACCATTGATGACTACCCCATCTCACGTGATGATCAGACATGGGTTAGTTGATTTGGATCATGTATCACTTAGATAACTTGAGGGATGTTTATTTAAGTGGGAGTTCATTAGTAATTTGATTAATCAAACTTGAATTTATCATGAACTTAGTCTTAATAGTTTTTGCATATCTATGTTGTAGATCAATAGCTCGCAATATAGCTCCCCTATATTTTTGATATGTTCCTAGAGAAAACAAAGTTGAAAGATGATAGTAGCAAGGATGCGTACTGGGTCCGTGATCTGAGGATTATCCTCATTGCTGCACAGAAGAATTATGTCCTTGATGCACCGCTAGGTGACAGACCTATTGCAGGAGCAGATGCAGACGTTATGAATGTTTGGCAAGCTCGATATGATGACTACTTAATAGTTTAGTGCGCCATGCTTTACGGCTTGGAACCGGGACTTCAAAATGTTTTGAACGCCACGAAGCATATGAGATGTTCCAAGAGCTGAAATTGGTATTTCAGACTCATGCCCGTCTCAAGAGGTATGAGACCTCTGACAAGTACTTTGCCTACAAGATGGAGGAGAATAGCTCAGCCAGTGAGCATGTGCTCAGAATGTCTGGGTACTACAATCGCTTGAATCAAGTGGGAGTTAATCTTCCAGATAAGATAGTGATTGGCAGAGTTCTCTAGTCACTATCACCAAGCTACTAGAACTTCATGATGAACAATGATATGCAAGGGATGATGAAAATGATTCCCGAGCTCTTCACGATGCTGAAATCAGCGAAGGTAGAAATCAAGAAAGAGCATCAAATGTTGATGGTTAACGAGACCACTAGTTTCAAGAAAAAGGACAAGGGAAAGAATGGGAACTTCAAGAAGAATGGCAAGCAAGTTGCCGCTCCCGTGAAGAAGCCCAAAACTGGACCCAAGCCTGAAACTGAGTGCTTCTACTGCAAAGGAAATGGTCACTGGAAGCGGAACTGTCCCAAATACTTGGCGGATAAGAAGGATGGCAAAGTGAAGAAAGGTATATTTGATATACATGTTATTGATGTGTTCCTTACTAATGCTCATAGTAGCACCTGGGTATTTGATACCGGTTCAGTTGCTAAGATTAGTAACTCAAAACAGGAGTTGCAGAATAAGCGGAGACTAGTAAAGGGCGAGGTGACGATGTGTGTTGGAAGTGTTTCCAAGAATGATATGATCACCATCGCACACTCCCTCTACCTTCGGGATTAGTGTTAAGCCTAAATAAATGTTATTTGGTGTTTGCGTTGAGCATGAACATGATTAGATCATGTTTATTGCAATACGGTTATTCATTTAAGTCAGAGAATAATTGTTGTTCTGTTTACATGAATAAAACCTTCTATGGTCATACACCCAATGCGAATGGTTTATTGAATCTCGATCGTAGTGATACACATATTCATAATATTGATGCCAAAAGATGCAAAGTTGATAATGATAGTGCAACATACTTGTGGCACTGCCGTTTAGGTCATATTGGTGTAAAGCGCATGAAAAAACTCCATATGGATGGACTTTTGGAATCACTTGATTATGAATCATTTGATACTTGCGAACCATGCCTCATGGGCAAGATGACTGAAACTCTGTTCTCCGGAACAATGGGGTGAGCTAATGACTTATTGGTAATTCTCCAAGAGACCCAACAGCGGACAAGATCAATTCCGGTCAGGCCATTGGCTATCAAAGCCCTTATCTTTGAAAATGTGCGTGCGAACTGGGTACGCTCTGTAGCGGTCAATCGACTGGCCCGGAAACTCGCTATGGGTGCTGAGCCGGTAGGGGCGATAAACCAGCAAGGGATTCTCTCCAGTTGGGGAAGTGTCCTTGCAATAAAACCAAGTGTAATTCCAGTCCTTGGGGTGACTGGGCAGAGTGGCAGTAGGAAAGGTTACATCTCTCCGTCTCTGAATGGAAACACCTCCAAGTTCAAGACTGGGTCCGTCTGACATCTCAGTTTGGCGGTTGATGTAGAAGAAATCTCTGAAGAGATCAATGGAAGGTTCCTCTTGAAGGTACACCTCACAAAATACATGGAAGTGGCATAGATTGGAGACAGAATTGGGACCAATGTCTTGAGGATGAATTTTGTAAAAATTGAAAGCATCCCAGAAAAACTTTGACCCGTGTGGTGAAAAGCAACGGTGGAGGTGATCCGTGAAAGCCACAACTTCACCCTCACCGGGTTGAGGGGTAGTTTCAGGACGAGGAGCCCGCCAGTGGATGACCTCCTTAGCTGGTAAGACCCCCATGGCTACATACTCATTGAGCGTGTCTTCTGAGACTTTGGAAGCAATCCAGTCACAAGAGGTGGGAGGCTTAGTCATGGTTGGCCGGGTCAAAAAGATGTGACCAAGGAATAAAGGTATGGCGGGTTAAAATTGCAATGGTAAGCCGCCCAAGTGATTATATAATTTTTCAGCAATAATGAGTCGGATGTGGTTAAAAGATTACATATTATGATGAACCATAAACGAATTATAAGCCGCCCTAGCCATGGAATGGAGTAACTATCAGGCTATGAGAATATGGCAAGTTAAATCATGAAAGTATAAACCGGCAGCGTGTTGGCGGGTTAATTAAAAGAAGCAGTTTTTGAAGCTTTTGGCGAGTTACAAGTTCATTGTTACGCCCCCCGAACAATGAAGGGTGGGTCAATTATCTACGGATTCAAGATTGCAAAAATTTCGCTAAGTATGAGGTAAATAGGTTTCGTAGGTTGTAGCTATATTCGTAGATCTACAGAAGTTCAGAAAAGATGAATAATTGCTAAACCTAGAGCGCAGCAGCGGAAGAACTAGCAAGCTGTGTGTTGGTTCTGAAGAAGAAGGGATCTATCCAAGATGCAAGATAAGGGCTAAAACTGCTACCGCCTTACTACTACCTTGTTTTTGGATTGAAATAGAACTTCTAAACAAAAGTTAGATGAACTTGGATGAACGCCGATGAACTCTATGAACTCGGGTGCCCTAATGTGGATCTGAGAAAGGAGAAGAATGATACCTGATGGTGTTGATGAATAGCAGAAGAGCACCGCAGATCTCTGGTCCCAACGGGTTGATGCAGCGGCCTTGACGGAGTTGCTGGCAAAGTTCGGCTGGGGCGGCAGAGCTCTAGTCGCGGCGGACGACGCGAGGAAGAAGAAGAAGAGGAGGTGACGGGGGTAAAAAGTGAAAAAGTAGGCCCCCGTGCTTATTTATGAGGGAAAGGATGGAACAGTGAAATGGCATGCACGAAGATCAAGGAGGCATAATAATTATTATAGCATGAGGGATGCCTCGATTTTTTGGAATAGCTGGATAATGCAAAGATCCATTGTGGCGTCATAAGGTTTTTTTTGAATTTATTTAACGTGACGTCATCTTTTCTTATGTCGGGTTATAAAGATATGTTCAAGATTAAACGCTGGAAGGAATCAAAGAAGACTCGCCAACCAGATACAGTGGAGATTGACATGAACCAGTTCAAATCAATCTGGGGCCTAATGTTGGGGATATAACCCCACGGTGAGACCCATCCTAACTGGGCCGGGTTAGGCTGTTGGTGACTCATAGAGAAGGCCTTAGACAGGCCTAAGAAGCCAAGACATGGAACCCGGAGGGCGACTTAGGTGGTGAGCCGTACAGGGCCCAAGCCCGGAAGATGGCGCGAGACCCGGCGGAGTAAGCCGCCCAAGGGAGACTTGCCTAACAAGGCAAGGCAACTTAGAACCAGAGTCGGTCACGAAATATGACCCGACCTGGTGTAACATCCCGATTTTCAGAATGTTTAAGAAAAAGTTTTCTCAAAAATCAGGGTGAGAAAATTTCATTTGTTTTATTTGTTAACAAAGCTTAAATTAGACTTTTATATTCGGTGGATTTAATTTGAACTAATGTGAACCTAAATTGAAATTTGTGTTTAGTTCTTTTCTTTTAATCAGATTTATTTTCTCTTCTTCGGCATATTAAAATATGTGCCTTTGAATTTTCTTTGGTCTTCTGAATCCGCTAGATATTTATTTGAGCTTCTTTTCCTTCTCTAGATTTTCCTAAAAGGAAAATTAATTTCTTTTCCTTTTCTCAATCTCGGGCACAATTCCATTGGACCAACATCTCTCTCTCTCTCTTCCAGGGTGCATCCACATTTTTTCTTCCAAACCGAATTGGCCAAGCCTGTCTTTTTTTTTCTTCTCTCTTCTCTCTTCTCTCTTCCCACTATTCCACTTGGGCCTGGCCGATCTGGTCCATTACCCCAAGGACGCCTCTCCTCAGCTTCTCTGTACGTTACCACTATCCTCTCCTCATCTTTTCTGTACGCTCCCACTACAGAAAGAAAGGAAACTTACACCATGAAGGAAGCCACCCACTAAATCCCTTTAATTGCTACCGTTTCCAAAGATAAATAAACTGGCCCATCTCCCATCGAGCGAAACCTCCTCTCCTTCCTCTTTTCTCTACACAACAGAAGAGAAAACCTACAGGCACTAGCACCCTCCTCTAATTCCCTTAACTCTCAACCCTTCTCCAATCCATGAGTATATATATGTGTGCCTCCAACTCCTCTGCAATCCCCTGGGTTCCCCTGCCCTCTCCCTTCTGTGTTCTTCCAAAAATTCATCCACGAAGTACTGCTGCTTCATGGACGTCGGTGCTTGCTCCCGACGACTCCAAGCACCTACATCCAAATCCTTGCGCCAGGTGATACTCCTCCACGCCACAGCTCCATTCAGAGAAGAAAGAGTGCGATCCGTCAACCACACACGAAGAATTCAGCATGTCCGTGTACACTGTTCGTCGATTTAATCGCACCTTTCCGTAAAACTCGGTGAGCCTCTATCCAATTCCTCTTGCACATCTCATAAACGTCACTCGTAGTATCTCCTAGACAACATGATTCAACCTATCTATGTCGTTGGTCGCGCGTGGCATCGACTTGTCTTTTAGTTTTCAGTTCGTCGGATGATCTTGGGTTCAACATATGAAATGTTTCATGTGCCCGTAGTAACCATGTGGTGGAGTTAGATCGCTAGTTTGGTCAATCATTTTTTTCTATTTATATTTTTAGTCGCTTGATCAAGATCGATGGGGTTTTATGTACAATGAACTTTGTGTTGATATTTTAATTTTCATATGTTCTCGATATGCCTAGGAGTGCATGGTAGTCGCCTAGTAATTTTGATGTGTCATGTGACTTGCTTGACTTATTGTTTTACCAATTATAGTTATTTGATAATTGTTGAACATGTTGTTTCATGTGATATTTTTCTCTCGTGTGGTACGTAGTCGTATGATATGCCTATGTATAAGTTTGTGAATTATTACCATGCGTGTGTTTATTGTAAGAATTTATTTATTCTAGTTATATACGCTATCTTATGTTGTTGTTTTATACATCATGTAATCATCTCTTGTACACAATTTGGCGAACGTTCGCCGTGTGTATAATTTCATAGAATAGTTCTTTTTTTTATTTAATTTAGTTTTGTTTAGCATGGCGATATATTACATATGTTCCATACAACCGTTCTCAATCAAGATGCATGCGTGTTGTATAGTTTTGATGTCATGTCATGCTCTCGGTTATTGTTTATCTAAATTATATGTGTTATCTAGTTTCTTTATACTAGTTGTAGAGTCGATGTAGTTTTAGAGTTGCTATAAGATAAACGTAGCCCAAGGTTAATCGATGGTTGTTGCATATAGTTATTTATCTTTTAACCATTACAAATATTTTTGTGTTGCCTAAATATTTTTCGTGGTCTACTAACATTTAGTCATGCCATGTCTAGTATAGTTGAGTTGTATTATTTCATGTATTTTGCATAATTCTCATTATGCTCGATGTTAAATGAAACATCTTGTTATAGATGTTTGTTATGAAAGATTACTTGGATGGCTGCTTTATGTCATGTTTAAGATTTGTGTTGCTACAGATTATTTATTCTTATGACATATAACTTAGATTATTACATCTTGATAGTTATTCGATGTGTTTTGTTTACCTAGACAATACCATGCCATGCTAGCACTTGTTCAAACGTTGAATGCATGTTTTATTGTATGATTTCCGTGTGTTACAACATTGCTAGTATTTACGATATGATGGTGCATATTGTTACCCTTTGTTTGGTAGAGATACATGCTCGTTGTGTATGATTCTATCTTGCTTGATCAATACCATTCCATGATGTTGTGACTATGTAACTAGATGATATTGTGTGTGTCAATTCATGTCACATTCCTGTTTATGTAGCTTAAGTCTTTATAAGTGTAGGTTGTATGCAATAGAAATGCGTCTTGTCTCTATTATTCATGTTATGATATTTCATTGCTTGATGTCATTGATGTCATGGCCTAGATGTTTAATTGCTTACATGTTAGTATTCATTTTCCATGTGCTTATTTATCATAACTATCATGCTAGTGATGTGTGCTAATACAATGCTGCATCATTAGGTTACTTGTTATCCACCAAGTCAAGTCATAGTTACGAGTTGAATTCTATTGGTAGCATAGTTTGGCATCTCGTGTGATGATCATCCATGCTTAGCGTTATATCTAGTCTACCTCACTATTGCATTGTTGTATGCCTAGACTTTGTCATATCTAGTGTATCTAGTTGTTGTATGTCCAACCATGTATTATTCATGCAAGTTATCTTTCATGCCTTATTATGTTCCATGTACTATAGTTGAGTACTTAGCCCATTTTGCTTCTTATATGATTGCCCTTGTCTCATGTTAGTATTATGAATGTTTTAATACTTATTGCTATGACCCGCGTCATATGCTTAGGATGAGTCATATGTCATGTTAGTAGAGTTGTGCTTGATCATACACTAAGTGTGTGTATCGTGCTTTGTTATTTTGAGCATGTGGTGATAATATTATTGCTAGTGGTTATTGGTATTAGTTGTTCTTTATTATTAAGACCATGTCATAGTTCAGAATCTTTTTGTGAACACTTGTATGTTGAATGCTTGTGTTAGTTAATACATATTTATGATCCTATACTCACATGCCGCGGGTGAGATGTGTATTATTATTAAGTTGTCCAATTAGTTTTGCGATAGCATTGATTTGTCATTCATTATAGAAATGCTTGCTAATAGTTGTTATGATTGGTGTTTAGTCTTTGATTGTTGTTAACCATTATAAATATTTGGATTCATCTAAATATTTACTTGTGGTTGATTATTACTCTTAATCATGTCTAGAATAGTTGTTCATCCATTTGTTCCATGTGTTGTATGGTTTCTGTTAATTGTTTTACAAATGGATTGGTTTGATGTAGTAGAGTTGATCCTATTTTCTTTTAATAATGTTTTAGGGATAGACCTAGATCATTTCAATTCATGTTGTTAAAGGATGTTTGATTGCTTAACTGGTACGGTTTGTAATGTGTGTTTGTTTGTCTTATGGAACACTTGCTTTTGAATTTTTATATAGCTGATGTATATGTTTGTCTATTGTTGACCATTATAAGTATTTAGATTCTATCTAAATATTTATTTGTGGTTAACTCTTACCTTTTCATTCCATGTTGTGATCATGTAGTTAAATGCATAGGGTGGTTCCATTTCATATGTGTGGATGCCATTGTGTTGGTTATATAATAGTTTCTTATATAGTTAGTCGTGATGTGTAGTGGGCACTACTTGTGGTCAATAGCATAGTTTGTACCGGGACATTAGTCTTGTTGACAAGCCTTGATTATCCATCATCAACCTAAATCCTGTCAATTCATTGAGTCCTCTACTTACCTTCCGATCATGCTATCTCCTTTTGGAATCTTCATCTGATCAATATCTTGCTATCCATACACTCTTAATTTGTTTTGGATGTTATTTGGATTTACTTTTGTTATGGTGTTTATTTGTTTTCCATTTGCTATCGTTACGAAGAGTAGGGAGTGATGACGATGTTGGACATGGACAAAATCAGGTTACCGGAGGACTCAACAATGAAGGCATGCCTCCTTCTTTGATCATACTTATCCTATGTTTACAAAATTGCATTGTGTTTTATGGTTACTATATGCATGCTATTTTAATTCTCGTAGCTAGCGTGTCGATTGACACATTACCTTGATCCACTTGTCACCTATTCATTTGACACCTGAGTAGAATTATAATATTCCGGTAGAGTAGAAATGCTTAGCCATGCTTATCACCCTATAGGTGCTTTGTTGAATGACCTCTGAGTCATTGACAGTTGAAACTTCGCTGAGCTAGGCCGGTTGGCCCTTATTGATCTCCTCTACTCTCTTCTACTCTGGGTGAAACTTACCATCTGAATACTGGCGCGGGCGACAGCTGAATCAAGGATTGAAGGAGCGATTGGCTGCCTTCACAAGTTGAAGGGGGCAATCAGTTGTCCGTGCCGCATGAGGCCTAATAAGTCTTGGATTTGAAGATTGTGATAATAGTACAACCACATGCTATATGGGCACTGGCTTGGTTAATTAGTTAGTTCACTCTTATTGTCGTCATCGCCATACCGCAGATGGGATAGCTGCCTTGTGAGGAGTATCCTCGGCACAAAAGGGGGGCCCGGATTGTGAACTGCGGTTACTTCCGTGTTGAAACCTAGTGGGCTTGGCACAGTAAGTTTGGTCTAATGAAAGACCTCGTCACAATCTCCCTGCCGGTATACCAAATGGTGTACTACGCCAGCAGCCACTGGTGGCAACAAGTCGGGATTGTGTCGTGTGGATAAAGTGTACAACCTCTGCAGAGTGTAAAACTATTCGAATAGCCGTGTCCACGGTCATGGACGACACATGAATCTTTCTTGACATACGGGACCTGTCTTGTTTATTCCCTCTTTGCCCCTATTCTTAGAACCTATGAAGAGTGTGAGTTGATCGAGGATCCTCACTTTGATGAAAGTTATTCTGGAGATAAAACATGTTTCATAAAAAACTGCTTTTATCCAACTGCTATATTTTTCAAACAAAATTAGCTTTATGCAAATGAGCCATACAACCTTCCTTTGAAGCCACATGTAGCTATTAGGCCCTTCCCCGTGGGAGGCATGTTGAGTACGTAATGCACTCATGGCAATAATTTTGTTGACAACATAGTTCCATCAAGACGAAGGTGATGCTACAACTACTATGGCAACCCGTAGGAGTGAGGTCACGTGGACTACATCGACTGCCTGTAGCTGAGATGGAGTCACTATGCATTGTACTTTCCGCTGTTTTCCTGAATGTAATAAATGTCATGAGACATTTCTCTAGGTATGCCTTGTGGCAAGATATATTTAAAATTGTAATACCTTTTATGTATTGTGCAATGATATCATTTCGCTGTGTTGTCAACAATGATCCTGGGGTTGACAAATATACACATGAGGGTCTGGAAGTTAATTCCGGGTTCTCACACCTGGACTCTTGTAAGCCCAGGGCCTTGACCTGTGTATATAAAGGCGAGTCCCTGCGGCGGGTTAACTCAAGTGACAATCAATCGATAGCTAGGTCAAGTGATTCCGCTCCCTTGTAATCGATACTCAAGCTATAATCAACGAGAGCAGGAGTAGGCTTTTACCTCCACCGTGAGGGGCCGAACCTGGGTAAACCTTGTGTCTCTCGTCCAGCTCAACCCCTTCAAGCTAATCACCATTACGATGGCTCCACACCTAAGTCCTTTCACAAGGGCATCTGCCGTGACAAAACCACGACAGTTGATGCCCACCGTGGGGCCAGCGCACGGTGGTTTCGAGTTCTTGAAGGGCTCTTTCCTAGGGATCGAGGGATACATCGTTGGCAGGATGATCAAGAGTCGCCGTGGCAAGCTCTACATCGACGACGCCGGCTGGGGCCCCGAGGCTGACTCAATCGAGTACGGGTACCGGGTCCCCTTCGGCGGAATTCATGTCTTCATTGGAAAGATCGGTGGATCTAAGCCTGAGCCGGACACCTCCACCGACCTCATCGAGTCGGCTCGGCGCACGCAACCTGCCTGGGTTCAACGTGGCCGGAAGCATGTTTTCGTCGGTTTCGCGCATGGCATGGATCTTGCGGAGGACTCTGTATCTGGAGGAGAGACTCTCATCTACTCAGGTGATGAGTCCTCGATCGAAGAGACAGAGTCAATTTACCAGCTTCAAGACGGTGGGCTTGGGGGCTATTCCGATGGCAATGGTATTCCGGACCCCTATGAGCCGCCGAGCAGGGCTGCTATCTTCATGGCTGGCACAGGGACAACTCTCAATTCATCAACAGCTGCAGCTATTGTGTCTGGCTCGACCACTGCTGCAACAGCTGGTGCTGGCGGCTCAGATAGGCCGCTGGCTCAGGTTTTGTCAGGTCTCCTGGGCATTTTGACAACTTTGCTAGCGACAGAGGTTACTCCGGCAAATCAGGCGGAATGCAATGCAGAGATTGCAAAGGTTCGGGATGAGATAACCAAAGCCCAAGAGGATATTGCAGCTGAGAACATACAGATGGCTGCGTTGAGGGCTCAGATTGACTCAGAGGCGGAGCGTGTGCAAGCCGATGCCTGGCGTCTAAGTTTGAATCAGGATGCATCTAATGCAGTATTCCAGAGGAGGTATCAGAGTCACCTGCCACCATCGTTTGACCCAAGGCGTTTGTTTAACACTCCTGGAGCGGGTCCAAGTACTCCGGACTCCCGGGTGAATCCCCAATTAAACCCGGACGTGCCTGGAAGTCGGGCGGCGACTCAACCTTGTCAACCTGAGATGGCACGGAGGGAGGAGCCGGGCCCTAACCCGCCCCCCAATCAGACACCGCCACAGCGTTATTTGACGCCACCACCAGGGCACTTTTCTAACCCGGTGGATAACATGTTAGCAGCGGCAACCCAGCTGGCGGCGATTTCGATCGATGGCGAGTCACTGGTTGCAGTGGAGACCCAGAACACAGTTGAGCTCCTTCAAACTGCCGTGGCACAACAGGCCGCTTACTCATATAGCCGTGATCGTCTTCATTCAACCCCTCGCCAAAGCAGGAGTTATAGCCCGGGTGTTGAGTCGCCCGCGATTTCCAGTAGTGAACGACTTCGGGGCTTCCTGCTCAATGAGCATAGCTTTATAACCCCCTTGATCGGCTTTCATGCCATATTATAGGTCACTTGGGGGCTTCCTGCTCAATGAGCATAGCTTTATAACCCTCTTGATCGGCTTTCATGCCATTGGTCGCTTGGGGGCTTCTTACTCAATGAGTATAGCTTTATAACCCACTTTGACCGGCTTTTATGCCATATCTGAGTTAAACTTGCCTGTTTGCAACTTGCTACTCCGCCAGGTGACCCGCCGTACTCTTGACAGTTAATCTTTTTAAAGACCCTGAACTTGTCAAGGTTTAAACGGCGGCTTATGTCACATGAGAGCCGGCTTACAGTGAGCTAGGATAAACTCACCTGTTTGCTGTAGTCTCTCCGCTATGTGGCCTGTTCATACTCTTAACAGTCAATCTTTTCAATAAGACCCTGAACTAGTTAAGGTTTAAACGACAGATTTATGTCATGTGAGAGCCAGCTTACGGGATGAACGGCTTTCATGCCAAGCTTCTTTTGAAGCAAAAAATTGAATTTTTTCAAAAACCAAACTGTTTTGGTCGTGCTTTACAAGCCGGCTTCACAAATATTTGAGTTATACATACTCTTTATTTTTGTTTTGCAGAAACTTTTTACAGATATTACTGGGTCATGCAGATCCGGGTTATATTGCTCCATGATGAGTTTATTGCGGCTATAAGCTGCCAAGGTGATTTTATTAAAGGCTAGGTATGACTATAAGTCGCCCCGGATTGTTGGGCCGTCTAACTCGCCATAACTGGTAACTATAAGTCGCCAAGTGCAAGGCAATGATGGATCTTTTACAGATTATCTATCAAGACTTTGATAAAGGATCATCAATACTGAAAGACCAGATGTACATATATGTATGACAAGATCAAAAAAGATTATATCACTGGAGCATAGTTGGCATAGCATGCTCGAAGGCAGGGCAGGGAAGATAAAGTTTTAACTACGCTATTACATGGCTGCAACAGAGCCCAAAATTCATCACAGTTTTTTCCAACAGTTGAATTATCCTTCTAAGCCGGCCTCAGCACCGTCCGGGTCATGATCAGTCGGGTTAATTTTCTTCGTCACACCTTGCAGTTGAAGACTCCGGGTCATCCCGTGCTGGCTCTTCGTCGTCGGCCATCTGGAGTTCACCCGATGTTCAATTGATGCCAATTAATGCCTCAAAGGTAGCTTCATCATTAAGGATAACAGAAGGGTCAATATCAAGAGGCGAAGATATGGTTACGCCTTTGAGGAGTTAAGTCCACAATCTCATGCATTGGCGGCTTCATGTGAACATTGTTCTTATCATAACCCGCCTGGTACTTTGACAGATCCGCCTCTTGTGCAAGTTGGCAGGCTAGAGGCCTCATTTCTCTGACACATTTAGCAAAGTCTTCTTCTTCAAATATAGACCCATCGTCCTTTAACTCTGGACACCCGCCAGCCATCTCTGTTGCATCCAGTTCTGGTTGCCAAGCTTCGGCCGGGCTTAATGCTATGAGGGCTCCGATGCGGGTGGCTGACAGCTTCAACTCTTCAATCTGCCCAGGCACCATTGAAAGATGATCCAGTACAGTCTTCATGAGAGTTGGAGGTTCTTTGCCATTTGAGACGGCCACAAGGGTTCGCAGAGCGCCAACGTATAGCTTCTCAGTTAAAGAATAAATTGCCTTCAGCTTCAATAGCATATTCTGGCCAAGACTAGCAATTCTGGCACCTATTGCATAAGAGTCGCCAGGTGGGTTAAAAATCATACTATAGGTCGCCATGCGAGTTAAAGCAGTTGAGCATATGTTTTGCTTACCAAAGATGGTGGCTGTCATGTGAAATATATGCTGTTTTAAGCCGGCAAGTTCTTCAATGACTAGCTTAAGTTGATTCTTAGCGTCTTCTGCACGCTTCAGCAAAGTACTCTTCTCAGTTTCCAATGTGGCTCTTTCAGCAGCAAAGTTGGACTTCAACTTTTCTATCTCTTCCAAGGCGGTTTTCAGTTTTGACTCGGCCTTAAGGTTTTTAGCCTGTTGAAGTTCTATGTTCTTATTTAAGTCGCCAAGCTGTGACTCTTTCAAGTTCAAAGCCTCCTGAAATAAGAGATTGAGGTAGTGGTTACAAAACATTGAACAAGGTTAATATGATACAGCTATTCAAGTCCCAAGCATATTGCAAGCAATATCCTTGGCACTTGGGGGCTAATGTAGATCATTTCAATTTATTTTGAAGACCCGGCTCATCTTATTAATATAAACCGGACCTTGGGGGCTACACGCGATTTTTTGCAAAGTGGATTACTTATGAGGCCCGGCTCATCTTGTTAAAGATAAGACGGCTCTTGGGGGCTACACTGGCGGTTCTAAACAATTTATTTAACTGAACGACCCGGCTCACCTTTTAAAAGATAAGCCGGCCCTTGGGGGCTACACATTGGAAGTTTTTCTTTAAGTCTCAAGCATACTCATGTTATTCCTATGTTCAAGACTTGGGGGCTATATGAGCATATATGTGAAGGACAGAAAAGGGTTAAAATTCATACCTCATACTTTTGCCTCATCATGTTGACCAAACCGGCTTCCATATCGCGGCTTGTGTGTAGGCGGCTCAGACAGCCCGCGTGCAGCTCCCCAGCGCTGAGTGATGTATAATTTTCTAGATCCAGTTTTGTCTTGCCTTTGTCCAATGAAGGCACCTCTTCTTTGGCCGAGTGCTTGGCTAGTGCTATGGAGGTTTCAGGTGCTTTAAAGGCAGACCCGGTAATGGTAATTTCATTAACATTTGCATCAGCCAGGCTCTTGTTAGTTGATTTGGCAGGAGAGGTAGGCTTAAGACTTGGCAGGTCACGGCTGGGCGCCGGGTCAACATCAGTGGCCATAGTTCAACCGCTACAGCGTCAGCCTGGGGAGGCGGGTTATCTTGTTGGTTAAGAGGCTCTTCAAGATTCTGGATTGTGACCTCAGGGGTCTCGAGCACTTGCTTCTCCGGCTCAGAAGCCTCGGGGGCCTTGGAAGAGTCGCCCACCTTATGTTTTTTGCCAGTCTTGGCCTTGGCCCTGTGACAAGAGAATACATGCTGAGCACTTGCTTCTCCGGCTCAGAAGCCTCGGGGGCCTTGGAAGAGTCGCCCACCTTATGTTTTTTGCCAGTCTTGGCCTTGGCCCTGTGACAAGAGAATACATGCTTATGAGTATGTGACAACAAATTTTTATCAACAAATGAAAATACTTACCTGTGGACAACAATGAAGGCAGGAAGCGGTGTTCCAGTTGAGTCGCCAGATGACGGAGGTGTCCCCTAATAGTTTGAGTCATAAGGATTAAGAGGTTGACGTATGAGATCGGCTTGCAGAAGAGATAGAGTCGGGCTATGTGGCACCTCGTTACGATGTTTCCGAGGAGTTGGTGTGTTGGGTAAGCCAGACACAAGGTCTTCAGCACCGTCACTTCAGGTCATACGCGAACTCATGCTGCTGTTTCTTCAAAAGAAAGTTAGGATCCAAATAAGCAAGAGGGTGAGAAAATCTTACTTTTTGGATGACCCGCCGTGTTTTCTCTCTTGGCAAGGGTTCTGAGTCGGAGGAAACAATAGTTACCTCTGCTGCATCGGCATGGCTGGTCTCTGCCTCTTCCTGAGAGGAATCAGCGTCAATAAGTTGCATGAAAAGAAAGCCAAGGGAATCACGTTCTACCTCCAACTCATCAAGTGCGAGTAGGTCTTTTGCTGTTTGTTTCTTGCGGCGACCCAGAGCGCGAGTCTTGGATTTAGCTTTCTTGGTTGGTGGGGCGGCTTGCAGTTTCTTTTTCTAGAAAGGAGAGTCAGCCTGTATAAATATGAGCAATAAGTTAAAAGGATACGAAGCACAAGAGATTGATGAATAAGATGAAGATTTGCTCAAAATACTTACAGCCGGAGCCGGGTTAAGTTTGCAGAAAGGGTTTAGTCCCACTTTACGACAATTTTCCATAGATTCCCTAAGCAGTGATTTAACCATATCAGTGATCTCCTTATCAGTCAAAGGTGTCTGGTTATAGCGTTGTGAGTCCTTCGTGTCACCAGTGTATTGGCACATTAAGCCGCTGCGCCGGCTCAAGGGTAAAATTCTCCAAGAGACCCAGCAGCGGACAAGATCAATTCCGGTCAGGCCATTGGCTATCAAAGCCCTTATCTTTGAAAATGTGCGTGCGAACTGGGTACGCTCTGCAGCGGTCAATCGACCCGGAAGCTCGCTATTGGTGCTGAGCCGGTAGGGGCGATAACCCGGCAAGGGATTCTCTCTAGTTGGGGAAGTGTCCTTGCAATAAAACCAAGTGTAATTCCAGTCCTTGGGGTGACTGGGCAGAGTGGCAGCAGGAAAAGTTACATCTCTCCGTCTCTGAATGGAAACACCTCCAAGTTCAAGACTGGGTCCGTCTGACATCTCATTTTGGCGGTTGATGTAGAGGAAATCTTTGAAGAGATCAATGGAAGGTTCCTCTTGAAGGTACACCTTACAAAATACTTGGAAGTGGCATAGATTGGAGACAGAGTTGGAACCAATGTCTTGAGGTTGAAGTTTGTAAAAATTGAGAGCATCCCAGAAAAACTTTGACCCGGGTGGTGAAAAGCCACGGAGGAGGTGATCCGTGAAAGCCACAACTTCACCCTCTCCGGGTTTTGCGGTAGATTTAGGACCAAGAGCCCGCCAATGAATGACCTCCTTAGCTGTTAAGACCCCCATGGCTACATACTCATTGATCATGTATTCTGAGACTTTGGAAGCAATCTAGTCACAAGAGGTGGGAGTCTTAGTCATGGTTGGCTGGGTCAAAAAGGTGTGACCAAGGAATAAAGGTATGGCGGGTTAAAATTGAAATGGTAAGCCGCCCAAGTGATTATATGATGTTTCAGCAATAATGAGTCGCTACGGTTAAAAGATTACATATTATGATGAACCATAAAGGAATTATAAGCCGCCCTAGCCATGGAATGGAGTAACTATTAGGCTATGAGAATATGGCAGGTTAAATCACGAAAGTATAAACCGGCAGCGTGTTGGCGGGTTAATTAAAAGAAGCAGTTTTTGAAGCTTTTGGCGAGTTACAAGTTCATTGTTAAGCCACCCAAACAATGAAGGGCGGGTCAAGTATCTACGGATTCAAGATTGCAAAAATTTCGCTAAGTATGAGGTAAACAGGTTTCGCAGGTTGCAGCTATATTCATAGATCTACAGTAGTTCAGAAAAGATGAATAATTGCTAAACCTGGAGTGCAGCAGTGGAAGAACTAGCAAGCTGTGTGTTGGTTCTGAAGAAGAAGGGATCTATCCAAGATGCAAGATAAGGGCTAAAACTGCTACTGCCTTACTACTACCTTGTTTTTGGATTGATATACAACTTCTAAACAAAAGTTAGATGAACTTGGACGAACACCGATGAACTCTATGAACTCGGGTGCCCTAATGTGGATCTGAGAAAGGAGAAGAATGATACCTGATGGTGTTGATGAATAGCAGAAGAGCATCGCAGATCTCTGGTCCCAACGGGTTGATGCAGCGGCCTTGACGGAGTTGCTGGCGAAGTTCGGCTGGGGCGGCGGAGCTCCAGTTGCGGCGGACGATGCGAGGAAGAAGAAGAATAGGAGGTGATGGGGTTAAAAAGTGAAAAAGCAGGCCCCCCGTGCCTATTTATAAGGGAAATGATGGAACAGTGAAATGGCATGCGCAAAGATCGAGGAGGCATAATAATTATTATAGCATGAGGGACGCCTCAATTTTCAGAATGGCTGGATAATGCAAAGATCCATTGTGATGTCATAAGTTTTTTTTGAATTTATTTAACATGACATCATCTTTTCTTATGGCGGGTTATAAAGATATGTTCAAGATTAAACGCTGGAAGGAATCAAAGAAGTCTCGCCAACCAGATACAGTGGAGATTGACATGAACCAGTTCAAATCAATCTGGGGCCTAATGTTGGGGATATAACCCCACGGTGAGACCCACCTTAACTGGGCCGGGTTAGGCTGTTGGCGACTCATAGAGAAGGCCTTAGACAGGCCTAAGAAGCCAAGACATGGAACCCAGAGGGCGACTTACGTGGTCCGGACGGGGCCCAAGCCCGGAAGATGGCGCGAGACCCGGTGGATTAAGCCGCCCAAGGGCGACTTAGAACCAGAGTCGGTCACAAAATATGACCCGACCTGGACTCTTGTAAGCCCAGGGCCTCGACCTGTGTATATAGAGGTAAGTACCTGCGGCGGGTTAACTCAAGTGACAATCAATCGATAGCTAGGTCAAGCGATTCCGCTCCCTTGTAATCGATACTCAAGCTATAATCAACGAGAGCAGGAGTAGGCTTTTACCTCCACCGTGAGGGGCCGAACCTGGGTAAACCTTGTGTCTCTCATCCTGCTCAACCCCTTCAAGCTAGTCACCATTGCGATGGCTCCACACCTAAGTCCTTTCACAAGGGCATCTGCCGTGACAAAACCACGACAGATATGATCACCATCGCACACTCCCTCTACCTTCAGGATTAGTGTTAACACTAAATAAATGTTATTTGGTGTTTGCGTTGAGCATGAACATGATTAGATCATGTTTATTGCAATACGGTTATTCATTTAAGTCAGAGAATTATTGTTGTTCTGTTTACATGAATAAAACCTTCTATGGTCATACACCCAATGTGAATGGTTTATTGAATCTCGATCCTAGTGATACACATATTCATAATATTGATGCCAAAAGATGCAAAGTTGATCATGATAGTGCAACATACTTGTGGCACTGCCGTTTAGGTCATATTGGTGTAAAGCGCATGAAGAAACTCCATACAGATGGACTTTTGGAATCACTTGATTATGAATCATTTGATACTTGTGAACCAGGCTTCATGGGCAAGATGACTAAAACTCCGTTCTTCGGAACAATGGAGCGAGCTAATGACTTATTGGAAATAATACATACCAATGTATGCGGTCCGATGAGTGTTGAGGCACGCGGCGGGTATCGTTATTTTCTAACCTTTATAGATGATTTGAGTAGGTATGGGTATATCTACTTGATGAAACACAAGTCTGAAACATTTGAAAAGTTCATACAATTTCAGAGTGAAGTAGAGAATCATCGTAACAAGAAAACAAAGTTTCTATGATCTGGTCGTGGAGGTGAATATTTGAGTTACGAGTTTGTCCTTCATTTAAAACAATGTGGAATTGTTTCACAACTCACGCCACCTGGAACACCACAGCGTAATGGTGTGTCCGAACATCGTAACTGTACTTTATTAGATATGGTGCATTCTATGATGCCTCTTACCGTTTTGCCTTTATCATTTTGGGGGTTTGCATTAGAGACAACCACATTCACGTTAAATAGGGCACCTTCTAAATCTGTTGAGACGACACCGTATGAACTATGGTTTGGCAAGAAACCTAAGCTGTCGTTTCTTAAAGTTTGGGGATGCGACACTTATGTCAACAGGCTTCAGCCTGATAAGCTCGAACCCAAATCGGAGAAGTGCGTCTTCATAGGATACCCTAAGGAAACTATTGGGTACACCTTCTACCACAGATCCGAAGGCAAGATCTTTGTTGCAAAGAATGGGTCCTTTCTAGAGAAGGAGTTTCTCTCGAAAGAAGTGAGTGGGAGGAAAGTAGAACTTGATGAGGTAATTGTACCTCCTCTTGAATTGGAAAGTAGCACATCAGAGAAAACCGTTCCCGTGAAGCCTATACCAACTAGAGAGGAAGCAACTGATAATGATCATGAAACTTCAGATCAAGTTAATACTGGACCTTGTAGGTCGACCAGAACACGTTCCGCACCAGAGTGGTACGGTAATACTGTCCTGGAAGTCACGTTGTTGGACAACGACCAACCTACGAACTATGAAGAAGCTATGACAAGCCCAGATTCCGACAAATGGCTTGAGGCCATGAAATCTGAGATATGATCCATGTATGAGAACAAAGTGTGGACTTTGGTGGATTTGCCCGATGATCGGCAAGCCATTGAGAATAAATGGATTTTCAAGAGGAAGACGGACGCTGATGGTAATATCACTATCTACAAATCTCGACTTGTCTCAAAAATGTTTTCGACAAGTTCAAGGGGTTGGCTACGATGAGACTTTCTCACCCGTAGCGATGCTTAAGTCTGTCCGAATCATGTTAGCAATTGCCGCATTTTTTGAAATCTGGCAAATGGACGTCAAAACTGCATTCCTTAATGGGTTTCTTAAAGAAGAGTTGTATATGATGCAACCAGAAGGTTTTGTCGATCCTAAAGGTGCTAACAAAGTGTGCAAGCTCCAGCGATCCATCTATGGACTGGTGCAAGCATCTCGGAGTTGGAATATACGCTTTGATGAGGTGATCAAAGCATATTGTTTTATACAGACTTACGGTGAAGCCTGTATTTACAAAAAGGTGAGTGGGAGCTCTGTAGCATTTCTGATATTATATGTGGATGACATATTGTTGATTGGAAATGATATAGAATTTCTGGATAGCATAAAAGGATACTTGAATAAGAAATTTTCAATGAAAGACCTCGGTGAAGCTGCTTATATATTGGGCATCAAGATCTATAGGGATAGATCGAGACGCTTAATAGGACTTTCACAAAGCACATACCTTGACAAAGATTTGAAGAAGTTCAAAATGGACCAGTCAAAGAAAGGGTTCTTGCCTGTGTTACAAGGTGTGAAATTGAGTTAGACTCAATGCCCGACCACTACAGAAGATAGAGAGAAAATGAAAGTCATTCCCTATGCCTCAGCCATAGGTTCTATCATGTATGCTATGATGTGTACTAGACCTAATGTGTGCCTTGCCATAAGTTTGACAGGAAGGTACAAAGTAATCCAAGAGTGGATCACTGGACAGCGGTCAAAATTATCATTAGGTACCTAAAGAGGACTAAGGAAATGTTTCTCGGTTATGAGGTGATAAAGAGTTCGTCGTAAAGGGTTACGTCGATGCAAGCTTTGACACTAATCCGAATGACTCTGAGTCTCAATCTGGATACATATTGAATGTGGGAGCAAATTAGCTAGAATAGCTCTATGCAGAGCATTGTAGACATAGTTATTTGCAAAGTACACACAGATCTGAATGTTGCAGACCCGTTGACTAAACTTCTCTCACAAGCAAAACATGATCACACCTTAGTACTTGTTGGGTGTTAATCACATGGCGATGTGAACTAGATTATTGACTCTAGTAAACTCTTTGGGTGTTAGTCACATGGCGATGTGAACTATAGGTGTTAATCACATGGTGATGTGAACTAGATTATTGACTCTAGTGCAAGTGGGAGACTGATGGAAATATGCCCTAGAGGCAATAATAAAATGGTAATTATTATATTTCCTTAATCATGATAAAGGTTTATTATTCATGCTAGAATTGTATTGACCGAAAACTTAAATACATGTGTGGATATATAAACAAATATCGTGTCCCTAGTGAGCCTCTACTAGACTAGCTCGTTGATCAAAAGATGGTTAAGGTTTCCTAACCATAGACATGAGTTGCCATTTGATAACGGGATCATATCATTAGGAGAATGATGTGATGGACAAGACCCAATCGTTAGCATAGCATATGATCGTTCAGTTTATTGCTACTGCGTTCTTAATGTCAAATACATGTTTCTTCAACCATGAGATCATGCAACTCCTAGATACCGGAGGACTGCTTTGTGTGCTATCAAACGTCACAACGTAACTGGGTGATCGTAAATATGCTCTACAGGTATCTCCAAAGGTGTCTGTTGAGTTGGCATGAATCGAGATTGGGATTTGTCACTCCGTGTATCGGAGAGGTATCTCTGGGCCCTCTCGGTAATACACATCACAAGAAGCTTACAAGCAAAGTGACTAAGGAGTTAGTTACGGGATGATGTATTACAGAATGAGTAAAGAGACTTGCCAGTAACGAGATTGAACTAGGTATGGAGATACCGACGATCGAATCTCGGGCAAGTAACAAACCGACAGACAAAGGGAACTACGTATGTTGTCATAAGGTTGGACCGATAAAGATCTTCATAGAATATGTAGGAACCAATATGGGCATCCAAGTTCCTCTATTGGTTATTGACCGGAGAGGTGTCTCGGTCATGTCTACATAGTTCTCGAACCCGTAGGGTCCGCATGCTTAACGTTCATTGATGATATAGTGTTATATGAGTTATATGATTTGGTGACCTAATGTTGTTCAGAGTCCCGGATGAGAACACAAAAATGACGAGGAGCTCCAGAGTGGTCCGGAGGTAAAGATTGATATATAGGATGATACTATTTGGACACTGGAAGAGTTTCGGGAGGTACCGGGTAGTCATCGGATCATCGGAAGGGGTTCCGGGAGGCCCCGGGAGGTCTATGGGCCTAATGGGCCAAGGGGAGGCACACACCAGCCCACAAGGGGGCTAGCACGCCCTCTCCCTAGCTGCCGGCCCTAGAGAAGGAAAGGGGGAGGGCTAGCCCCTCTTGCCTTCCCCTCGTCATGGGAGAAAGGGAAGGGGGCACCACCCTCCCCTACCTTTCTCCACGCGCCTAGGTAAGGAAGGGGGAGGGGGCTAGGGCAGGAGCCCAAGGAGCATTCGGCCTCCTTGGGGGCGCCTCCTGGCTGCCTCCCCTCTCCCCCCACCTATATATATGTGGGAGGGGGCGCCACAGATAGCCCACGACAATCTCTTAGATGTGTGCGGCGCCCCTCTCTACAGTTTCGTCCCTCGGTCATATTTTCGGAGTGCTTAGGTGAAGCCCTGCGGAGATAGTATCACCATCACAGTCACCACGCCGTGATAGGAAAATAAAGTTCTTATGATCAGATCGTGGAGGGGAATATTTGAGTCATGAATTTGGCACGCACTTAAGGAAATGTGGAATTGTTTCACAACTCACGCCGCCTAGAACACCTCAGCGTAATGGTGTGTCCGAACGTCGTAATCGCACTCTATTAGATATGGTGCGATCTTTGATGTCTCTCACCGATCTACCGCTATCATGTTGGGGTTATGCTTTAGTGACTGCCGCATTCACTTTAAATAGGGCTCCGTCGAAATCCGTTGAGACGACACCGTATGAATTATGGTTTGGGAAGAAACCTAAGCTGTCGTTTCTGAAAGTTTGGGGATGCGATGCTTATGTCAAGAAACTTCAACCTGAAAAGCTCGAACCCAAATCGGAAAAATGCGTATTCATAGGATACCCTAAGGAAACTATTGGGTATACCTTCTACCTCAGATCCGAAGGCAAGATCTTTGTTGCCAAGAATGGATCCTTTCTAGAGAAAGAGTTTCTCTCGAAAGAAATGAGTGGGAGGAAAGTGGAGCTTGATGAGATGACGCTTCTCGAACCGGAGAGTAGCGCAGCGCAGGAAAATGTTTCTGTGGTGCCTGCACCGACTAGAGAGGAAGTTAATGATGACGATCATGATCAAGTTACCACTGAACTTCGTAGGTCCACAAGGACACGTTCCGCACCAGAGTGGTACGGCAACCCTGTCCTGGAAGTCATGTTGTTAGACAACGGTGAACCTTCGAACTATGAAGAAGCGATGGCGGGCCCGGATTCCAACAAATGGCTTGAAGCCATGAAATCCGAGATAGGATCCATGTATGAAAATGAAGTATGGACTTTGACAGACTTGCCCGATGATCGGCAAGCCATAGAGAACAAATGGATCTTTAAGAAGAAGACAGACGCGGATGGTAATGTGACCATCTATAAGGCTTGACTTGTCGCTAAGGGTTATCGACAAGTTCAAGGGGTTGACTACGATGAGAACTTCTCACCCGTAGCGAAGCTGAAGTCCATCCGAATCATGTTAGCAATTGCCGCATTCTATGATTATGAGATATGGCAAATGGACGTCAAAACGGCATTCCTTAATGATTTCCTTAAGGAAGAGTTGTATATGATGCAGCCGGAAGGTTTTGTCGATCCTAATAATGCTGACAAGGTATGCAAGCTCCAGCGCTCAATCTATGGGCTGGTGCAAGCATCTCGGAGTTGGAACATTCGCTTTGATGAGATGATCAAAGCATTTGGGTTTACACAGACTTATGGAGAAGCCTGTGTTTACAAGAAAGTGAGTGGGAGCTCTGTAGCATTTCTCATATTATATGTGGATGACATACTATTAATGGGAAATGATATAGAATTCTTGGAAAGCATAAAGGCCTACTTGAATAAGTGTTTTTCAATGAAGGACCTTGGGGAAGCTGCTTACATATTAGGCATCAAGATCTATAGAGATAGATCGAGACGCCTCATTGGTCTTTCGCAAAGCACATACCTTGACAAGATATTGAAGAAGTTCAATATGGATCAGTCCAAGAAGGGGTTCTTGCCTGTATTGCAAGGTGTGAGATTGAGCACGGCTCAATGCCCGACCTCGGCAGAAGATAGAGAAAAGATGAGTGTCATCCCCTATGCCTCAGCCATAGGGTCTATTATGTATGCCATGCTGTGTACCAGACCTGATGTGAACCTCGCCGTAAGTTTGGTAGGGAGGTACCAAAGTAATCCCGGCATGGAACACTGGACAGCGGTCAAGAACATCCTGAAGTACCTGAAAAGGACTAAGGATATGTTTCTCGTTTATGGAGGTGACGAAGAGCTCGTCGTAAAGGGTTACGTCGATGCTAGCTTCGACACAGATCTGGATGACTCCAAGTCACAAACCGGATACGTGTATATTTTGAATGGTGGGGCAGTCAGCTGGTGCAGTTGCAAGAAAAGTGTCGTGGCGGGATCTACATGTGAAGCGGAGTACATAGCAGCCTCGGAGGCAACACAGGAAGCAGTCTGGATGAAGGAGTTCATCACCGACCTAGGAGTTATTCCCAATGCGTCGGGCCCAATGACTCTCTTCTGTGACAACACTGGAGCTATTGCCCTTGCCAAGGAGCCCAGGTTTCACAAGAAGACTAGGCATATCAAGTGTCGCTTCAACTCCACTCGTGAACATGTTCAAGATGGAGACATTGATATTTGTAAAGTGCATACGGATCTGAATGTCGCAGATCCGTTGACTAAACCTCTTCCACGAGCAAAACATGATCAACACCAGAACTCTATGGGTGTTCGATTCATCACAATGTAACTAGATTATTGACTCTAGTGCAAGTGGGAGACTGTTGGAAATATGCCCTAGAGGCAATAATAAAGTGGTTATTATTATATTTCCTTGTTCATGATAATTGTCTATTGTTCATGCTATAATTGTGTTATCTGGAAATCGTAATACATGTGTGAATACATAGACCACAACATGCCCCTAGTGAGCCTCTAGTTGAGTAGCTCGTTGATCAATAGATGGTTATGGTTTCCTGACCATGGACATTGGATGTCGTTGATAACGGGATCACATCATTAGGAGAATGATGTGATGGACAAGACCCAATCCTAAGCATAGCACAAGATCGTATAGTTCGTTCGCTAGAGCTTTCTAATGTCAAGTATCATTTCCTTAGACCATGAGATTGTGCAACTCCCGGATACCGTAGGAATGCTTTGGGTGTATCAAACGTCACAACATAACTGGGTGACTATAAAGGTGCACTACAGGTATCTCCGAAAGTGTCTGTTGGGTTGGCACGAATCGAGACTGGGATTTGTCACTCCGTATGACGGAGAGGTATCTCTGGGCCCACTCGGTAATGCATCATCGTAATGAGCTCAATGTGACTAAGGAGTTAGCCACGGGATCATGCGTTACGGAACGAGTAAAGAGACTTGCCGGTAACGAGATTGAACAAGGTATAAGGATACCGACGATCGAATCTCGGGCAAGTAACATACCGATGGACAAAGGGAATTGCGTACGGGATTGATTGAATCCCTGACATCGTGGTTCATCCGATGAGATCATCGTGGAACATGTGGGAGCCAACATGGGTATCCAGATCCCGCTGTTGGTTATTGGCCGGAGAGATGTCTCGATCATGTCTACATGGTTCCCGAACCCGTAGGGTCTACACACTTAAGGTTCGGTGACGCTAGAGTTGTTATGGGAAATAGTATGTGGTTACCGAATGTTGTTCGGAGTCCCGGATGAGATCCCGGACGTCACGAGGAGTTCCGGAATGGTCCGGAGGTGAAGATTTATATATGGGAAGTCATCATACGGTCACCGGAAGTATTCGGGGGTTTGCCGGTATTGTACCGGGACCACCGAAGGGGTTCCGGGGGTCCACCGGGAGGGTCCACCTGCCCCGGAGGGCCCTATGGGCTGTATGTGGAAGGGAACCAGCCCCTAAGTGGGCTGGGCGCCATCCCCCTTAGGGCCCATGCGCCTAGGGTAGGGGGGAAACCCTAAAGGGGGCGCCCCCCCTTGGCTTGGGGGGCAAGCCCCCTCCCTTTGGCTGCCGCCCCCCTCTAGATCTCATCTAGAGGGGCCGACCCCCTTACCCCTTCGCCCTATAAATAGAGGGGAGGAGGGAGGGCAGCAGCACCTCATCCAAGGCACAGCCCTCCCCCTCTCCAACACCCCCTCCTCCTTCGTTGAGCTTGGCGAAGCCCTGCCGGAGAACTGCAAGCTCCACCACCACGCCGTCGTGCTGCCGGAGTTGTCTTCCCCAACCTCTCCCTCCTCCTTGCTGGATCAAGGCGCGGGAGATGTCACCGGGCTGCACGTGTGTTGAACGTGGAGGCGCCGTTGTTCGGCGCTTAGATCGGAATCGACCGCGATCTGAATCGCTGCGTGTACGACTCCTCCAACCGCGTTCTTGCAACGCTTCCACACCGCGATCTTCAAGGGTATGAAGATGCACTCCCCTCTCTCTCGTTGCTAGTCTCTCCATAGATTGATCTTGGTGATGCGTAGAAATTTTTTAATTTCTACACCGATCCCCAACACTATGATCATACTTGTGCATTAGATGTAGCTAATATTCGAGTGTGTTTCATGAATGGATCAATGATTGAGCATGATGGGCTAGGGATAACTTTCTTTAGTGTTGATATTTTGAAAGACATGGTTGCTTGTGGATATGCTTGAGTATTGAAGTCTTCATGTCAAATATAGACTATTGCTTTGAATCATCTAAAAGTCCAAATGTCCATGCTACAATAAGAAAGAATATGTGATGAACATATTAGGCAGCATTGCACATAAAAAATTCTGTTTTTATCATTTACCTACTCGAGGACGAGCAGGAATTAAGCTTGGGGATCCTGATACGTCTCCAACGTATCTATAATTTTTGATTGTAACATGCTGTTATATTATCATTCTTGGATGTTTTATATTCATTTTATAGTAAATTTATATCATTTTTTGGGACTAACCTATTGACATAGTGCCTAGTGCCAGTTGCTATTTTTTGCTTGTTTTTTTACTTCACAGAATATCAGTACCAAACGAAGTCCAAATGCCACGAAACTTTTTGGAGATTTTTTTCTGCCCAGAAGACAACTTGTGAGCCAAGGAAGTGCACGAGGGAAGGCCCGTGGGGCCCACCACCCACCTGGGCGCGCCAGAGGCCCCTGGCATGCCCTGATGGGTGGTAGGTCCCACGGAGGTCCTTTCCACCGCCTCTCAGCTTTATAAATACCCAAATATTCTAGAAAACCTAGGGGAGTCGACGAAACACAATTCCAGCCGCCGCAAGTTCTAGAACCACGAGATCCAGTCTAGAGCCCTATTTCGGCACCTTGCCGGAGGGGAACACGATCACAGAGGGGTTCATGATCCTCATTGGTGCTCCTTCGATGATGCGTGAGTAGTTCACCACAGACCTACGGGTCCATAGGCAGTAGCTAGATAGCTTCTTCTCTCTTTTTGATTCTCAATACAATGTTCTCCTCGATGTTCTTGGAGATCTATTTGATGTAATGACTTTTTGCGGTGTGTTTTTTGGGATCCGATGAATTGTGAGTTTATGATCAGATCTATCCATGAATATTATTTGAGTCTTCTTTGATCTCTTATATGCATGATTATTGTAGCCTCGTATTTCTTATCTGAAACTTTGGTTTGGTTTGGCCAACTAGAATGATTATTCTTGCAATGGAAAGAGGTGCTTTGTGATGGGTTCGATCTTGCGGTGTCCTCACCCAGTGACAGAAGGGGTAGCGAGGCACACTTTTTCTTTATTTATTTTATTTTGTGTTTTTGTCAGATCTATTTATCCAATCTCATACAATTTAATCTATCTCAATACTGAGGAGGGATTGACAACCCCTCTTACGCGTTGGGTTGCAAGTATTTGTTATTTGTGTGTAGGTACCGTTTACATAGTGTTGCTTGGTTCTCCTACCGGATTGATAACCTTTGTTTCATAACTGAGAGAAATACTTACCGTTGTTGTGCTGCATCATCCTCTCCTCTTCCGGGAAATACCAACGCAGATACAAGCAATCAGGAAGAATTTTTGGCCCCGTTGCCGGGGAAACATCATCAACATCTATCAGGTTCCTAATCACAAATATCATCTCCATTTGCCTCTCATTTTCATCTCCCCCACTTCTAAAACATTTTTGCGAAAAGCACAAAAATATTTGCCTTCTTTTCGTTTGCTTTTTTCTCGTCAGATCTCTTGTTTGCTTGCAATCTTGTTTGCGTAGTCACGATGTCTCAAGAAAACACCAAGTTCTTTGATTTTTCTAATACTAATAATAATGATTTTATTTGTACCCTGATTGCTCCTCCCTCCACTAGTGCGGAGTCTTATGATATTAATTTCGCTCTGTTGAATCTTGTTATGAAAGAGCAATTTTCCGGTACTCCTAGTGAGGATGACGCGTCCCATCTAAACACTTTCGTAGAATTGTGTGATATGCAAAAGAAAAAAGTTGTGGACAATGATATTGTGAAGTTGAAATTGTTTCCTTTCTCTTTGAGGGATCGTGCAAAAGTGTGGTTTTCATCTTTCCCTCGTAATAGTATCGATTCTTGGGATAAGTGCAAAGATGCTTTTATTACTAAGTATTTCCCGCCCGTGAAAATTATTTCCCTTAGAAATGAAATCATGTATTTCAAGCAACTTGAGCATGAGCATGTTGCACAATCTTGGGAAAGAATGAAATTAATGCTAAGAAATTGTCCTACTCATGGTTTAAATCTTTGGATGATCATACAAATTTTTTATTCGGGATTGAATTTTGTTTCTAGAAATCTTTTAGATTTCGCCGCGGGAGGTACTTTTATGGAGATTACTTAGGGTGAAGCTACTAAATTTCTAGATAATATCATGGCAAATTATTCATAATGGCATACCGAAAGAGCACCTACTAGTAAAAATATCAATTCCGTTGAAGAAATTAGTACTTTGAGTGAAAAAGTTGACGCTCTTATGAAATTGGTTGCTAATAAAAATGCTCCTATTGATATTAATGATGTGCCTTTGTCTACTTTGATTGAGCAAAATAGTGATCCCGTAGATGTGAATTTTGTCTCTCGAAACAATTTTAATAATAATGCTTATAGAGGTAATTTTAATCCTAGGCCTTTTCCTGGAAATTCCTCTAATAATTATGGCAATTCTTATGGTAATTCTTCTTCCAATAATAATAGGAACTCCTCTGATCTTGAGAGTAATATTAAATAATTTATCAATGCTTAAATTTTTTTCAATACTACTATAGAAGAAAAGTTGAATAAGATCGATGATATGTCTAGAAGCATTGATAGAATTTCCCATGATGTAGAAAATCTCAAGATTAATTTTTTTCCACCTAAGGTTGATGCCAATGAATCAATTAAAGCTTTATATGTTTCCATGGATGAAAGTAAGAAAAGAACTGCAGAACTGCTATGCTTAGAGCTAAAAGAGAATTTTTAGAAAGAGCGTTTTCTACCGATTGCTTTCATAATAATGATGAAGATCTTAAAGTTATTGGTGTTTATTCTATTTATTCCTTGTTTAGAAATATTAAACTTGATGATAAAGGGACTGAAGAAGAGTCAACTTTAGCTAGAAGGCGTTCCCATAATTCGGAGGGTGAAAATCTTGTTGAAAAAATGTCGTCGCGAAAAGGTGTTAAAAACCATTTGTATAGAAGCTCGTTGTACCAGGAGAGTGTGGGCGATAGGGGGGGTCCTTCCCACACGACCTAGAAACCATAGGGGATAGGCCCTCTGGTCACTTACGTTGGGCAAAATGAGCTCGTGTGCGATTGGGCGAGCGATCAAATACAATTACGCAGGCCAAATCATTTCCGGTCGAGCGATCAAATACAATTATACAGGCCCAATCGTTTCTGGTCGTAAGTACACCCCACACAGTCAGTCCCAGACAAACATTTCCGTTCGTATATACATTCCACACAGTCAATCGAAGGAATACGTTTTCGTTAGTATGTACATCCCACATAGTCAATCCATGAAGTACGTTTCCGTTCGTATGTACATCCCACACAGTCACTCCAAGGAAAACGTTTCCGTTCGCACGTACATCACACACAATTTTCCCCATTAAATCATTTGTGATAGCGTGGCCATTGCATACGATATTAACAATTTTATCGTTTGCATTATTGAATGCATCACACACGATGCATAGAAGAAACTGTGTGGCATAGGTTGTACATCACACACACTTTTTATGAGGAAAACATTTGCGCAAGGTGGCCTAACGCAAAAAGTTTTCCAGAGGAGGTCATGTGTGATTATTCCTTGATCCAACACTTTTTCTTCCTAGAAACTGTGTGGGTTGTCGGTGGTCATCGCCCACGGTGTTGTCTCAATAACCGTTTGCAATAGAAAAACCCAATAAGCATGCTAATTGGCCTATTATTAATAATCCATTTATTAATCAAATTGACATTTCATATTAAGCACACAATATATTTCATTTTCATATTACGGAACCAGAATTTCATAATTGAAATACATCAGGGTACATATAGCTTCAACACTCAGCTACACCATATAGGCACATAGCTAGCTACCCCATTACACAACTGCACCAGCACCAAGTTTCACATTCAACATTTATAACCTTTGGAAATTAGCATCATAGACGGTAGATACACAGATGAATCTCATCTGGAAAACTACTGAAGCGGAAGGCGAATATTGAGCCTTCATTGATGTTGAAGCTCCTTGCAACTTTAGGCCATACAGGTGGTTTGAGGGGTAATCATCAGTGAACTGCTTTGGAAAGGCCTGAATACAAAGATATGCATAAATATCTTCTCTAAATTCGGAAATGGCGCACAGGAACAAAAAAGACAAGGTATAATAGTTAGTACCATCCTGTGGTGCACTGATGTCTTCTTCATTGTGCAGGCAAAGATCTTGTTGTTTCTCGTCGCTAGTTTATTTATCCTAACACTCTTTCTGAGTTTCCTGACTTGACTGATATTCATGGACAACTCATTTCCCCATATGCAAAATGGGTCGAACAGTGGGTCAAAACCTCTGACAGTAGGACCTACATGTGCAAGACCAAATTGTTAAAAACCTAAATATTAGAATGGTTCCTGTAATTGCACAATAATGTGCTATTAGACAAGGACCATGCATGTGCAAACCTCGATTCTAAACCTCAGTGCTGCCCATTGTTTCACTGCAACACATATAAGGTAGTTATTGATCAGGTTAAGTCAGGGTTGGCAAACTATCAGTAAAATATGTTGATGAAAAACAAACACATTGCAGATTTAGCAGATTAATTCGAGCCACATGAAAAAAGCCATTTATCAAAACCAAGCATGATTAAGAACTAGGAAATGTAGCAATTGTATATGTTTCTCATGTATTTAGTACAGCCAAATTTGATTTATTCCTCACATGCATAACAATACAAAATTGTACCCACAACAATTGAACATCGCATTGCAGAATTGTACCAAACAGTTCACTGAACACCACAACAAATGAACCAAACATTAACTGAGTACCACATTGCACAATATGTAATATACTAGAAGATCAGACAGTTAACCAAACTAGGCATGCTTGACAACTTGGAAATATAGAAGATCAGATAGTTAACCAAATTTGATTTATTTCTCACATGCAAGACAATACAAAATTGCACCCACAAGAACATCACATTGCAGAATTTAACCAAATAGTTAACTAAATATGACAATAAATTAACCAAACAGTTAATAAGTGAGCACCACATTGTACGACATATAGACCATATATACTAGAGGATCAGATTGATGGTAAAAGTACATGGGACAATTCACTAGAATTTGTCAAGGAAAGGCATGAGCAGCAACATGCAACATGTAAACCGAACATGCTTAACCGGATTAGCTAGCTAACTGAACATAGGTCCTTATAGTGAGCTAATAAGACAAGCTACTCCTCATCGTCGGAGATACATATGACGATTGGCTCCTTGGACTTGGAAGAGGGCGAGGCCTTGATGTCTACTACACAACTTGTTCTTGTAGACTCGTGTTGGGCCTCCAAGCGCAGAGTTTTGTAGGACAGTAGCAAATTTCCCTCAAGTGGATGACCTAAGGTTTATCAATCCGTGGGAGGCATAGGATGAAGATGGTCTCTCTCAAACAACCCTGCAACCAAATAATAAAAAGTCTCTTGTGTCCCCAACACACCAAATACAATGGTAAATTGTATAGGTGCATTAGTTCAGCGAAGAGATGGTAATACAAGCGTAGTAATGATAATAGATATTGATTTTTGTAATAGGAACAATAAAAAATAGCACGGTAGCAAGTAACAAAACTAAGCACAAACGGTATTGCAATGCTTGAAAACAAGGCCTAGGGTCCGTGCCGCTAGTGTAATCTCTCAATAACGCTAATATAATTGGATCATATAACTATCCCTCAACGTGCGATGAAGAATCACTCCAAAGTTCTTATCTAGCGGAGAACATAAGAAGAAATTGTTTGTAGGGTATGAAACCACCTTAAAGTTATTCTTTCTGTTCGATCTATTCAAGAGTTCATACTAAAATAACACAAAGTTATTCTTTCTGTTCGATCTATCCAAGAGTTCGTACTAAAATAACACCATACGATACGCATCAACCAACTCTAATGTCACCTAGATACTCCAATGTCACCACAAGTATCCATGATTTAATTATACGATACGCATCAAATAATTTCAGATTCATAATACTCAATCCAACACAAAGAACCTCAAAGAGTGCCCCAAGATATCTACCGAAGAAACAAGGACAAAAATGTGCATCAACCCGTATGCATAGATTACCCCAATGTCACCTCGGGAATCCGTGAGTTGAGTGCCAAAACATATATCAAGTGAATCAATATAATACCCCATTGTCACCATGGGTATTCATATGCAAGACATATGTCAAGTGCTCTCAAATCCATAGAAGTATTCAATCTGATAAAACGAAATCTCAAAGGGAAAACTCAATTCATATCAACAAGACAGAGAGGGGAAAACACCATATGATCCAACTATATTAACAAAGCTCACGATACATCAATATCGTGCCAACTCAAGAACATGAGAGAGAGAGAGATTAAACACATAGCTACTGGTACAAACCCTCAGCCCCGAGGGTGGACTACTCCCTCCTCATCATGGTGGCCGCCGGGATGATGTAGATGGCCACCAGTGATGATTTCCCCCTCCGGCAGGGTGCCGAAACAGGGTCTAGATTGGTTTTTCATGGCTACAGAGGCTTGCGGCGGCGGAACTTCCGATCTAGGGTTATTTCTGATGGTTTCTCTATTTATAGGATTTTTCAGCGTTGGAATCACGCGAAGATGGGCCTCGAGGTGAGCACAACCCACCTGGGCGCGCCTGGGCCTCCTAGCGCGCCCAGGTGTCTTGTGCCCACCTCCTTCACCTTCCGGTCCTCCCATGAAGCTTCTAGTGCCTCTTTTGTTCCAAAAAAAATCGTCAAAAAGTTTCATTGCATTTGGAGAACTTTTATTTCTGCACAAAAAAAAAACAACACCACAGTAGTTCTGCTGAAAACAGCGTCAGTCCAGGTTAGTTCCATGCAAATCATACCAAAACCATATAAAATTGTTGTAAGCATGGCATGAATACTTCATAAATTATAGATACATTAGAGACGTATCAGCATCCCCAAGCTTAATTCCTACTCGTCCTCGAGTAGGTAAATGATAAAAGAACTAATTTATGAAGTGTGAATGCTAGCAAAGTGCATAAGTTTGATCAATGATAGTTTCAATCACTTTTCCTAGCATCATAACAACAATTCTTTCTCATAAAACATCTCATGTTAAAGTAGCAACCAATTCACATGTTAAGGTTCAAACAATGAATTCTCTTGAAACTCAACAACCTATATTCTTAGTCACCAAACAATTGCAATTCAACTTATTGAACAAACTCTAAGTAAGAGCTCCACTTACTCAATCATCATATAGTCTTCTATGATTGCTAGTACTCAAAGCATATTTTTAGAACAAATGACATCCATCTAACACAAAGAAAGATAGGGGCTTAATGTTTCGCCTCCCAACTCATTTATCATAGAGATAATTGTCAACAATAATAAATCATGATCAAATATATTTGACTGGCCATATGTGCCTAGATCTTTCCCCACCACATGATGCTTGCCAACTAGAGAATAATTGAGGTTGAAATGAGAATGTATACTATTAACTCTTGCATAAAAGTAAATACTGAAACGTAAAAGATAGGCCCTTCGCAGAGGGAAGTAGAGGTTGTCATGTGCTTTTTATTTTTGGATGGCCAAACTCTTGATGCAAAGGAATGTCACGTTATATTGCCCCTTATGATAGCAACCTTTATTATGCAGTACGTCGCTTTTATTACTTTTCCATCACAAGTTCGTACAACGCTCAATTTTCCCTTACAATAAAAGATCAAACATATTTAGGAGCAATTTTTATTGCTTTATGCACCAATGACAACTTACTTGAAGGATCTTATTCAATCCATAGGTAGGTATGGTGGACACTCATGGCAAGAAACTGGGTTTAAGGGTTTTTGGATGCACAAGCAGTATCTCTACTTAGTACGAATTTTTGGCTAGCAAAAGATCCTAGGCAAACACCACATGTTGGAGGATCCATAACAATATAACTTCTATGCAAATATACACAACCATAACTCATTACATTGTCTTCCTTGTCCAACTTCAACTAATTTGCTCAAGTTTGAAAATAATTAATGGGTATTCACAATCATAGAAGATGTCCAAGATAATATATTTGTATGTGAAAGTTCTCTTCCTTATACTAATCATTCATGAATTGCTTGTATGACCAATATTGTGATTGTCAAGCTTCAAAAGATTTCACTTTCTAAACCCAATGTGAAGCTACCACTAGGCATGATATGAACATGTAATTTCAACTTCATGATATTAAATTCATTCAACAATTTACTCTTAGGACTTAAGTGAAGCACAAGAGTAAATGACAAGCTACTCCAAAAAGATATAAGTGAAGATCAAGCGAGTAGTTAAGTAAATAGGTATCTATGTGAGGACTCTCTTATTTAAAAACTTTAAGATATAATTATTTTATTAAAACAGCAAGCAAAATTAAAATTAAATGACATTCCAAGAATAGCACAACTCATGTGAGGAAGCAAAAACTTAGGCTCAACAGATACTAACCGATAATTGTTGATGAAGAAAGGTGGGATGCCTACCGGGGCATCCCCAAGCTTAGATGCTTGAGACTTCTTAGAATATTGACTTGGGATGCCTTGGGCATCCCCAAGCTTGAGCTTTTTCGTCTCCTTAATTCCTTTTATATCACGGTTCCCCCAAATCTTAAAAACTTCATCCACACAAAACTCAACAAGAACTCGTGAGAAAAGTTAGTATGAATCAATGCAACACCTTATCATTCACTACTGTAGCAAATCACTAAAATTATTATTTAACATTGCATACTAAATGCCTCTTCATATTTAATACTCCTATCCTCAAATAGAATCATTAAACAAGCAAACATGTGCAAACAATGCAAACATAACAGCAATCTGTCTTAGTAGGACAGTCTGTAAAGGATGAAGCAAGATCCATTATTATTTAACTCAAAAAATTATTAAAATTTACGACACTGTATAAAATTTATCATTTATTGTTGTGAAAAAATTTCAACATTTTATCGCATTCTGAATTTTCTCGGGAATTTGTGCAACAACGATAAACTTTCTGTTTTGAAGCAGCAACTCATATACTTGCAAAATAAGCATGGTGAAGGCTATCCTTGCCACTTTTATTGAAATAAAAGATGCAAAACATTATCTAAATAACATAAAGCAAATATTAACAAAATAAAATGATGCTCCAAGCAAAACTCATATCATGTGACGAATGGAAATGTAGCTCCAAGTGAGGTTACCGATAACGTTGAAGACGGAAGAGGGGATGCCTTCCGGGGCATCCCAAAGCTTAGTTGCTTTGATCTTCCTTGAATATTACCTTAGGGTGCCTTGTGCATCCCCAAGCTAGGGTCTTTTCACTCCTTATTCTCCTCATATCGATATCTCACGTAAAACATGAAAACTTCAATCACACAAAACTTAACGGAACTTCGTGAGATGGGTTAGCATAGTTAGAACAAATCATTCACTTTGGTATTGTCAAAGACAAGATTAGTAATTGTTCTAAAACAATGTCTACTGTACCTTATCATTTCCACAATTTATATCACTTAATATAAGCTATGGAAACACTAAAACAAGCAAACTATGCATTGAAAACAGAATCTGTCAAAAACAGAACAGTCAGTGAATATCTGAATAACTACTATACTTCTGTAACTAAAAAATTTCTGAAAATATAGTAAAATGTAGAAAATTAGTATACCCATCAACTGTAAAAAATACATAATTTTTCCAAGTTCCAGTAAAATATAGTAATTTCTGCACTGGATATAAAAGTTTCTGTTTTTGCACAGAATCAAGTCAACTATCATCCACACTATCCCAAAGGCTTTACTTGGCACTTTTTTGAAACAAAAGCTATAAAACATGATTACTACATTAGCATAATCATGTGAACACACAAAAACAGTAGGTATAAGTGTTGGGTTGTCTCCCAACAAGCACTTTTCTTTAATGCCTTTTTAGTTAGGCATGATGATTTCAATGATACTCACATAAAAGATAAGAATTGAAACACAAAGAGAGCATCATGAAGTATATGACTAGCACATTTAAGCCTAACCCACTTCCTATGCATAGGTATTTTGTGAGCAAATAACTTTTGGGAGCAAGAATCAACTAGCAAAGGAAGGCAAAACAAGTGCAACTTCAAATCTTTCAACATAAAGAGAGGAAACTTGATATTTTTGAAATATATGTGAGCATATCTTCCCCTCTCATCATAATTTTCAGTAGCATCATGAATGAATTCAACAATATAACTATCACATAAAGCATTATTTTCATGATCCACAAGCATAGAAATTTATTACTCTCCACATAAGGAAATTTATTCTCATTCATAATAGTGGGAGCAAACTCAACAAAATAACTATCATGTGATTGAAAATTAAGATCATAATGACAAGTTTCATGGTTATCATTATTTAATACAGCATACATGTCATCACCATAATCATCATAGATAGCAACTTTGTTCTCACAATAAATTGAAACATCTTCCAAAATAGTGGATTCATCACTAAATAAAGTCATGACCTCTCCAAATCCACTTTCATCAATATAATCATCATAAATAGGAGGCATGCTTTCATCATAATAAATTTTCTCATCAAAACTTGGGGGACTAAAAATATCATCTTCATGAAACATAGCATCCCCAAGCTTATGGCTTTGCAAATCATTAACTTCATGGATATTCAAAGAATTCATACTAGCAACATTGCAATCATGCTCATCATTCAAAGATTTTATGCCAAACATTTTATTGAATTCTTCTTCTATCAATTGAGCACAATTTTTCGATCCATCATTTTCAAGAAAGACATGATAAAGATGAATAATATGAGACCACCTCAATTCCATTTTTTGGTAGTTTTCTGTTACAAACCAAACTAGTGATAAAATAAGAAACTAAAAGATTCAATTGCAAGATCTAAAGATATACCTTTAAGCACTCACCTCCCCGGCAATGGCGCCAGAAAAGAGCTTGATGTCTACTACACAACTTGTTCTTGTAGACTCGTGTTGGGCCTCCAAGCGCAGAGTTTTGTAGGACAGTAGCAAATTTCCCTCAAGTGGATGACCTAAGGTTTATCAATCCATGGGAGGTGTAGGATGAAGATGGTGTCTCTCAAACAACCTTGTAACCAAATAATAAAAAGTCTCTTGTGTCCCCAACACAGCAAATACAATGGTAAATTGTATAGGTGCACTAGTTCGGCGAAGAGATGGTGATACAAGCGTAGTAATGATAATAGATATTGATTTTTATAATAGGAACAATAAAAAACAGCAAGGTAGAAAGTAACAAAACTAAGCACAAACGGTATTGCAATGCTTGAAAACAAGGCCTAGGGTCCGTACTTTCGCTAGTGTAATCTCTCAACAATGCTAATATAATTGGATCATATAACCATCCCTCAACGTGCGATGAAGAATCACTCCAAAGTTCTTATCTAGCGGAGAACATAAGAAGAAATTGTTTGTAGGGTACGAAACCACCTTAAAGTTATTCTTTCCATTTGATCTATTCAAGAGTTCGTACTAAAATAACACAAAGTTATTCTTTCTGTTAGATCTATCCAAGAGTTCGTACTAAAATAACACCATATGATACGCATCAACCAACTCTAATGTCACCTAGATACTCCAATGTCACCACAAGTATCCATGAGTTAATTATATGATACGCATCAAACAATTTCAGATTCATAATACACAATCCAACACAAAGAACCTCAAAGAGTGCCCCAACATTTCTACCGGAGAAACAAGGACGAAAATGTGCATCAACCTGTATGCATAGATTACCCCAATGTCACCTCGGGAATCCGTGAGTTGAGTGCCAAAACATATATCAAGTGAATCAATATAATACCCCATTGTCACCACGGGTATTCATATGCAAGACATATATCAAGTGCTCTCAAATCCATAGAAGTATTCAATCCGATAAAACAAAATCTCAAAGGGAAAACTCACTTCATCACAACAAGATAGAGAGGGGAAAACTCCATATGATCCAACTATATTAACAAAGCTCGCGATACATCAAGATCGTGCCAACTCAAGAACATGAGAGAGAGAGAGAGCGAGATTAAACACATAGCTACTGGTACAAACCCTCATCCCCGAGGGTGGACTACTCCCTCCTCATCATGGTGGCCGTCGGGATGATGAAGATGGCCACCGGTGATGATTTCCCCCTCCGGCAGGGTGCCGAAACGGTGTCTAGATTGGTTTTTCGTGGCTACAGAGGCTTGCGGCAGCGGAAATTCGGATCTAGGGTTATTTCTGATGGTTTCCCTATTTATAGGACTTTTCAGTGTTGGAATCACGCGAAGATGGGCCTCGAGGTGAGCACAACCCACCTGGGCGTGCCTGGGCCTCCTGGCGCGCCCAGGTGTCTTGTGCCCACCTCCTTCACCTTTTGGTCATCCCACGAAGCTTCTAGTGCCTCTTTTGTTCTAAAAAAAATCATCAAAAAGTTTCGTTGCATTTGGAGAACTTTTATTTCTGCACAAAAAACAACACCACGGTAGTTCTGCTGAAAACAGCGTCAGTCCGGGTTAGTTCCATGCAAATCATACCAAAACCATATAAAATTGTTGTAAACATGGCATGAATACTTCATAAATTATAGATACGTTGGAGACATATCAGGCCTCCACATCGTGAGTGCCCTCCTCATAGTGGTGAGTTGCCTGAGCCACTCCGGGTACCAACCAGCTGGCTCTCGAGTTGACGTAAGCACGGGCACACTGAGAAAACACCTCGTAGTCTTCATCTAAGGCACCGACGGCGGCCTCGAGAAATCGCGACGAACTATCGTTTAAAGCACCCAACCGCGTGGCGGCGTCGGTGTGCGAGGCGTCGAAGGTGGCCTCGACGGCAAGGTGCTCCTCCAAGATCTGGGGCTCGACACGAATGGTAGCCATCGCGACCTCATCCGCGCATGCGGCCGCGATTTGCTTCTCCGCTGCCAAATGCTCCTTGAGCTCCTGGCTATACTGCATGCACCATGGCTTAGGGCGGCACTTATTTGGAGGATGGGTCGGTGATTTGGGTGGAAGGTGTTGCGCCGGCGGTCGGGGCATGTGGGATGTAGAAGGAGGAGGATGGGGGTCGGGTGCGGATTATTGTTGGGGAACGTTGCATGGAAAACAAAAATTTTTCAACGCACACGCAAGATCTATCCATGGAGATGCATAGCTAAGAGAGGGGGGAGTGTGTCTACGTACCCTCGTAGATCGTTAAGTGGAAGCGTTTATCAACGCGGTTGATGTAGTCGTACACCTTCACGATCCGCCCGATCAAGTACCGAACGTACGACACCTCTGCGTTCAGCACACGTTCAGCTCGATGACGTCCTCGCCTTCTTGATCCAGCAAGACAGGTGAAGTAGTAGATGAGTTTCGGCAGTACGACGGCGTGGTGATGGTGGTGATGCAACTATATCCGCAGGGCTTCGCCGAGCACTACGAAAATATGACCGAGGATGAACTAGAGGGAGAGGGGCGCCGCACACGGCTTGGGGATTGTGGTGTGTGTTGCTCCTCTCCCTCCTCACATATATATAGGTGGGGGAGGAGGGGAGGCATCCTAGGGCGCCCCCAAGGGGGCCATCGGCCACCCTGGGCTCCTGCTCTGGCCGCGCCCCCTTCCTTTCTTGGCGCTGGGGAGGAAGGCAGGAGGGGTGGCGCCCCCCTTTCCTTTCTCTCATGTGGAGGGAAGGCAGGAGGGGCTAGCCCTCCTCCCTTTCCTTCCCTAGGGCCGATGACCTAGAGGTGGGGCGCGCCAGCCCCTTGTGGGCTGGTGTGCTCCCCTCGTTTGGCCCATATGGCCCAATAACCTCCCGAGGCCTCCCGGAACCCCTTCCGGTGATCCGATGAATACCCGGTACATTCCGAAACCTTTTCGGTGACCAAATAGCATCGTCCTATATATCAATCTTTACCTTTGGACCATTCCGGAGCTCCTCGTCATGTTCGTGATCTCATCCGGGACTCCGAACAACATTCAGTCACCAATTCACATAACTCATATAATACTATATCGTCAACGAATGTTAAGCGTGTGGACCCTACGGGTTCGAGAATGATGTAGACATGACCGAGACGCCTCTCCGGTCAATAACCAATAGCAGGACCTGGATGCCCATATTGGTTCCTACATATTCTACGAAGATCTTTATCGGTCGAAGCTTTATGACAACATACATAATCCCCTTTGTCTATCGGTATGTTACTTGCCCGAGATTCGATTGTCGGTATCTCCATACCTAGTTCAATCTCGTCACTGACAAGTCTCTTTACTCGTTTCGTAATACATCATATTGCAACTAACTCCTTAGTCACTTTGCTTGCAAGCTTCTTGTGATGTGTATTACCGAGAGGGCCCAGAGATACCCCTCCGACATACAGAGTGACAAATCCCAATCTCGATTCACGCCAACTCAACAGACACCTTTGGAGATACCTATAGAGCATCTTTATGATCACCCAGTTATGTTGTGATGTTTGATAGCACACAAGGTATTCCTCCGGTATCTGGGAGTTGCATGATCTCATGGTCGAAGGAATATGTATTTGACATTAAGAAAACAGTAGCAATAAACTGAACGATCGTATGCTAAGCTAATGGACGTGTCTTGTCCATCACATCATTCTCCTAATGACGTGATCCCGTTATTAAATGACAACTCATGTCTATGGTTAGGAAACCTTAACCATCTTTTGATCAACGAGCTAGTCTAGTAGAGGCTCACTAAGGACTTGGTATTTGTTTATGTATCCACACATGATTTAAGTTTCCCGGTCAATACAATTCTAGCATGAATAATAAACCTTTATCATGAATAAGGAAATATAATAATAACAACTTTATTATTGCCTCTAGGGCATATTTCCATTAGTCTCCCACTTGCACTAGAGTCAATAATCTAGATTACATAGTAATGAATCTAACACCCATGGAGTCTTGGTGCTGATCATGTTTTGCCAGCGGAAGAGGTTTAGTCAACGGGTCTGCTACATTCAGATCCGTATGTATTTTGCAAATTTCTATGTCTCCATCGTTGACCTTTTCACGAATGGAGTTGAAGCATCTCTTGATGTGTTTGGTTCTCTTGTGAAACCTGGATTCCTTTGCCAAGGCAATTGCTCCAGTGTTGTCACAAAATATTTTCATTGGACCCGATGCACTGTGTATTACACCCAGATCGGATATGAACTCCTTCATCCAGACTCCTTCATGTGCTGCTTCCGAAGCAGCTATATATTCCGCTTCACACGTAGATCCCGCCATGACGCTCTTCTTGGAACTGCACCAACTGACAGCTCCACCATTCAATATAAATACCTATCCAGTTTGTGACTTAGAGTCATCCGAATCAGTGTCGAAGCTAGCATTGATGTAACCTTTTACGACGAGCTCTTCATCACCTCCATAAATGAGAAACATATCCTTGGTCCTTTTCAGGTGCTTTAGGATGTTCTTGACCACTGTCTAGTGATCCACTCCTGGATTACCTTGGTACCTCCCTGCCAAACTTATGGCAAGGCACACATCAGGTCTGGTACACAGCATGGCATACATTATAGAACATATGGCTGAGGCATAGGGAATGACTTCCATTCTCTCTCTATCTTCTGCCGTGGTCGGGCTTTGAGTCTGACTCAATTTCACACCTTGCAACACAGGCAAGAACCCTTTCTTTGACTGGTCCATTTTGAACTTCTTCACAACTTTGTGAAGGTATGTGCTTTGTGAAAGTCCTATTAAGCGTCTTGATCTATCCCTATAGATCTTGATGGCCAATATATAAGCAGCTTCACCGAGGTATTTCATTGAAAAATTCTTATTTAAGTATCCTTTTATGCTATCCAGAAATTCTATATCATTTCCAATCAACAATATGTCATCCACATATAATATCAGAAATGTTACAGAGCTCCCAGTCACTTTCTTGTAAATACAGGCTTCACCATAAGTCTGTATAAAACCATATGCTTTGATCACCTCATCAAAGCATATATTCCAACTCCGAGATGCTTGCACCAGTCCAATAGATGGATCGCTGGAGCTTGCACACTTTGTTAGCACCTTTAGGATCGACAAAACCTTCTGGTTGCATCATATACAACTCTTCTTTAAGAAATCCGTTAAGGAATGCAGTTTTGACGTCCATTTGCCAGATTTCATAATCATAAAATGCGGCAATTGCTAACATGATTCAGACAGACTTAAGCATCACTACGGGTGAGAAAGTCTCATCGTAGTCAACCCCTTTAACTTGTCGAAAACCTTTTGCGACTAGTCGAGCTTTGTAGACAGTGATATTACCATCAGCGTCCGTCTTCTTCTTGAAGATCCATTTATTCTCAATGGCTTGCCGATCATCGGGCAAGTCCACCAAAGTCCATACTTTGTTCTCATACATGGATCCTATCTCAGACTTCATGGCCTCAAGCCATTTGTCAGAATCTGGGCTCATCATAGCTTCTTCATAGTTCGTAGGTTCGCCGTGGTCTAATAACATGACTTCCAGGACAGGATTACCGTACCACTCTGGTGCGGAATGTGTTCTGGTCGACCTACGAAGTTCAGTAGTAACATCTAAAGTTTCATGATCATCATTAGCTTCCTCTCTAGTTGGTGTAGGCATCACGGAAATGTTTTTCCCTGGTGTGCTACTTTCCAATTCGAGTGAAGGTATAATTACCTCATCAAGTTCTACTTTCGTCCCACTCATTTCTTTCGAGAGAAACTCCTTCTCTAGAAAGGACCCATTCTTAGCAACAAAGATCTTGCCTTCAGATCTGTGGTAGAAGGTATACCCAATGATCTCTTTAGGGTATCCTATGAAGGCGCACTTCTTCGCTTTGGGTTCGAGCTTATCAGGCTGAAGCTGTTTGACATAAGCATCGCATCCCCAAACTTTAAGAAATGACAACTTAGGTTTCTTGCCAAACCATAGTTCATACGGTGTTGTCTCAACGGATTTAGATGGTGCCCTATTTAATGTGAATGCGGCTGTCTCTAATGCATAACCCCAAAATGATAAAGGCAAATTGGGAAGAGATATCATAGAACGCACCATATCTAATAAAGTATGGTTACGACGTTCGGACACACCATTACGCTGTGGTGTTCCAGGTGGCGTGAGTTGTGAAACAATTCCACATTGTTTTAAATGAAGGCCAAACTCGTAACTCAAATATTCACCTCCACGATTAGATCATAGAAATTTTATTTTCTTGTTACGATGATTCTCTACTTCACTCTGAAATTGTATGAACTTTTCAAATGTTTCAGACTTGTGTTTCATCAAGTAGATATACCCATACCTGCTCAAATCATCTATAAAGGTTAGAAAATAACGATACCCACTGCGTGCCTCAACACTCATCGGACCGCATACATCAGTATGTATTATTTCCAATAAGTCATTAGCTCGCTCCATTGTTCTGGAGAACGGAGTTTTAGTCATCTTACCCATGAGGCATGGTTTACAAGTATCAAATGATTCATAATCAAGTGATTCCAAAAGTCCATCCGCATGGAGTTTCTTCATGCGCTTTACACCAATATGACCTAAACGACAGTGCCACAAGTATGTTGCACTATCATTATCAACTTTGCATCTTTTGGCATCAATATTATGAATATGTGTATCACTACGATTAAGATTCAACAAGAACAGATCATTCATCAAAGGTGCATGACCATAAAAGATATTATTCATATAAATAGAACAACCATTATTCTCTGACTTAAATGAATAACCGTCTCGCAATAAACAAGATCCAAATATAATGTTCATGATCAACGCTGGCACCAAATAACAATTATTGAGGTCTAAAACTAATCCCAAAGGTAGATGTAGAGGTAGCGTGCCGACGGCGATCACATCGACCTTGGAACCATTCCCGACGCGCATCGTCACCTCGTCCTTAGCCAATCTTCGTTTATTCCGCAGCTCCTGTTTCGAGTTACAAATATGAGCAACCGAACCAGTATCAAATACCCAGGCACTACTATGAGCATTAGTAAGGAACACATCAATAACATGTATATCAAATATACCTTTGTTCACTTTGCCATCCTTCTTATTCGCCAAATATTTGGGGCAGTTCCGCATCCAGTGACCATTTCCCTTGTAGTAGAAGCACTCAGTTTCAGGCTTGGGTCCAGCTTTGAGCTTCTTCACGGGAGTAGCAACTTTCTTGCCATTCTTCTTGAAGTTCCCTTTCTTTCCCTTGCCCTTTTTCTTGAAACTAGTGGTCTTGTTAACCATCAACACTTGATGCTCCTTCTTGGTTTCTACCTCCACAGCCTCAAGCATTGCGAAGAGCTCAAGAATCATTTTCGGCATCCCTTGCATATTATAGTTCATCACGAAGCCTTTGTAGCTTGGTGGCAGTGATTGAAGAACTCTGTCAATAACACTCTCAACTAGAAGATCAATTCCCAGCTGAGTCAAGTGGTTATGATACCCAAACATTTTGAGTATGTGTTCACTGACATAACTGTTCTCGTCCATCTTGCAGCTATAGAACTTGTTGGAGACTTCATATCTCTCAACCCGGGCATTATCTTGAAATATCAACTTTAGCTCTTGGAACATCTCATATGCTCCATGGCGTTCAAAACGTCTTTGAAGTCCCGGTTCTAAGCCGTAAAGCATGGCACACTGAACTATTGAGTAGTCATCAGATTGAGTCTACCAGACGTTCATAACATCTGCAGTAGCTCGTGCAGCAGGTCTGTCACCTAGCGGTGCATCAAGGACATAATTCTTCTATGCAGCAATGACTATAATCCTCAAGTTATAGACCCAGTCCGTGTAGTTGCTACCATCATCTTTCAACTTAGCTTTCTCTAGGAACGCATTAAAATTCAGGGGAACGGTAGCACGAGCCATTGATCTACAACATAGATATGCAAAAACTATTAAGACTAAGTTCATGATAAATTAAGTTCAATTAATCAAATTACTAATGAACTCCCACTTAAATTAAGATCCCTCAAGTTATCTAACTGATACATGATCCAAATCAACTAACCCATGTCCGATCATCACGTGAGATGGGGTAGTCATCAATGGTGAACATCTCTATGTTGATCATATCTACTATATGACTCATGTTCGACCTTTCGGTCTCCAGTGTTCCGAGACCATGTCTGTACATGCTAGGCTCGTCAAGTTTAACCCAAGTATTCTGCTTGTGCAAAACTGGCTTACACCCGTTGTATGTGAACATAGAGTCTATCACACCCGATCATCACGAGGTGCTTCGAAACGACGAACTTTAGCAACGGTGCATACTCGGGGAGAACACTTTTATCTTGAAATTAAGTGAAGGGACCATCTTATAATGCTACCATCGTTCTAAGCAAAATAAGATGCATAAAGGATAAACATCACATGCAATGAAAATATGTGACATGATATGGCCATCATCATCTTGTGCTTTTGATCTCCATCTCCAGAGCATCGGCATGATCTCCATCGTCACCGGCGCGATACCTTGATCTCCATCGTTGTGTCGGGGTCATCTTGCTAACTATTGCTTCTACAACTATTGCTAACGTATAGCGATAAAATAAAGCAATTACATGTCACTTAATGATTGGCACGCAGATCATACAATAATTAAAAGACAACCCTAAGGCTCCTGCCGGTTGTCGATATTACAAAACATGATCATCTCATACAACAACGTATATCACATCACATCTTGACCATGTCACATCACAACATACCCTGCAAAAACAAGTTAGACATCCTCTACTTTGTTGTTGCAAGTTTTACATGGCTGCTACGGGCAACTAGCAAGAACCGTTCTTACCTACGCAAAACCACAACGGTGATTATCAAGTTTGCTGTTTTAACCTTCTTCAAGGACTGGCCGTTGTCATATTCGATTCAACTAAAGTAGGAGAAACAGACACCCTCCAGCCACCTTTATGCAAAACAAGTTGCATGTCAGTTGGTGGAACCGGTCTCATGTACGTGGACATGCAAGGTTGGTTCGGGCCGCTTCATCCCACAATGCCGCCGAATCAAAATAAGATATTGGTGGTAAGCAGTATGAACATCACCGCCCAAAACTCCTTTGTGTTCTACTCGTGCATATCATCTACACATAGACCTGGCTCATGATGCCACTGTTGGGGAACGTTGCATGGAAAACAAATTTTTTTCGACGCACACGCAAGATCTATCCATGGAGATGCATAGCTATGAGAGAGGAGAGTGTGTCTATGTACCCTCATAGACCGTTAAGCGGAAGCGTTTATCAACGCGGTTGATGTAGTCGTACACCTTCACGATCCACCCGATCAAGTACCGAACGTATGGCACCTCCGCGTTCAGCACACGTTCAGCTTGATGGCGTCCTCGCCTTCTTGATCCAGCAAGACGGGCAAAGTAGTAGATGAGTTCCGGCAGCACGACGGAGTGGTGACGGTGGTGATGCAACTATCTCCGTAGGGCTTCGCCGAGCACTACGAAAATATGACCGAGGACGAACTAGAGGGAGAGGGGCGCCGCACACGGCTTGGGGATCATGGTGTGTGTTGCTCCTCTCCCTCCTCACACACACACACACACACACACCCCACACACACACACACACAACAACACACACACACACACACACACACACACACACACACACACATATATATATATATAGGTGGGGGGAGGAGGGGAGGCAGCCTAGGGCGCCCCCAAGGGGGCCGGCGGCCGCCCTGACCTCCTGCCCTGGCCGCGCCGCCTTCCTTTCTTGGCGCTGAGGAGGAAGGCACGAGGGGTGGCGCCCTCCCTTTCCTTTCTCTCATGTGGAGGGAAGGCAGGAGGGGCTAGCCCTCCCCCCTTTCCTTCCCTAGGGCCGGCAGCCTAGAGGTGGGGTGCGCTAGCCCCTTGTGGGCTGGTGTGCTCCCCTCGTTTGGCCCATATGGCCCAATAACCTCCCGGGGCCTCCCGGAACCCCTTCCGATGATCCGATGAATACCTGGTACATTCCGAAACCTTTCCGGTGACCAAATAGCATCGTCCTATATATCAATATTTACCTCTGGACCATTCCGGAGCTCCTCATCATGTCCGTGATCTCATCCGGGACTTCGAACAACATTCGGTCACCAATTCACATAACTCATATAATACTATATCGTCAATGAACGTTAAGCGTGTGGACCCTACGGGTTCAAGAATGATGTAGAAATGACCGAGACGCCTCTCCGGTCAATAACCAATAGCGGGACCTGGATGCCCATATTAGTTCCTACATATTCTATGAAGATCTTTATCGGTCGAAGCTTTATGACAACATACGTAATTCCCTTTGTTTGTCGGTATGTTACTTGCCCGAGATTCGATCGTCGGTATCTCCATACCTAGTCCAATCTCGTCATTGGCAAGTCTCTTTAATCGTTTCGTAATACATCATCTTGCAACTAACTCCTTAGTCACTTTGCTTGCAAGCTTCTTGTGATGTGTATTACCGAGAGGGCCCAGAGATACCTCTCCGACATTACGGAGTGACAAATCCCAATCTCGATTCATGCCAACTCAACAGACACCTTCGGAGATACCTGTAGAGCATCTTTATGATCACCCAGTTACGTTGTGATGTTTGATAGCACACAAGGTATTCCTCCGGTATCCGGCGGTTGCATGATCTCATGGTCGAAGGAATATGTATTTGACATTAAGAAAGCAGTAGCAATAAATTGAACGATCATATGCTAAGCTAATGGATGGGTCTTGTCCATCACATCATTATCCTAATGATGTGATCCCATTATCAAATGACAACTCATGTCTATGGTTAGGAAACCTTAACCATCTTTTGATCAACGAGCTAGTCTAGTAGAGGCTCACTAGGGACACGGTATTTGTTTATGTATCCACACATGTATTTAAGTTTACGGTCAATACAATTCTAGCATGAATAATAAACCTTTATCATGAATAAGGAAATATAATAATAACAACTTTATTATTGCCTCTAGGGCATATTTCCATCAATTACCTGCCTAGATCGACGAGGCTGAGCAGCATGAAGGATGGTCACCGGCAAGGAGGCGACGCTCCTAGCAAGCAGTGAAGGTTTGAACTTGGAAAGGAAGGCAGAAACAAGGGAAATGTGGGTTTTGGTCAGGGGTAGGGGGTGGGGGAGGTAGATATTTCCAAGGAAGCCGAAAATTTTGGCTCGGTGAAGCGAAAAATTGGCGCGCAAAGTGTCATCAGACATGGTCCCTTATTCAGCACTTTGTACGATATGTGAACATCACAAATGAGTTTGAATGTGCAAATTTTGGTCCGAATTTCCCTTGTTACAGTGGTTATCCACATCATTGCATAATTTGGGTACACAAAAAAGGCTACAACACACCCACACTTCTTAATCGAGCAAGTACAAAGATTAAACAGAGCTAGCTGACCTAAACATTACTCTAATAAATTAAAGACCGGCACCCTAAACAAAGCGTACTACTCCGGTTGGCACTCGTCGATCTCCACCGCCTCCTCCATGTCCAGCTCGCGCCCGATGATCTCCTGGAGAAGGGGCCCCATGGCATTCATCGCACCATACTCGGCAAGCATCTCGCCATTCGCGTCCGCCATCTCTTTAGAAAAGGCCGCCATGACCTGGTCATGGGCGGCCACGGTCTAGGCTTGGACGGGCTCCATCGTGGCAAGGTATGCCTCGAACGAATGGACAGCTGCTCGAAAGCTCTCGGCGATTGCCAACTCTTCGACTGTGGGTTACTGACCGTTGTCGGAGAAGCTACATGCGATTTGTGCGGCGACCGCCATGAGCTGGGCGTGGGCGGCCTCGACATGGTCGTGGGCGTCCTCTACAGGGCTAAGGCAGCCGTTGCGGAATGGACAGCTGTTGTGCCGCTCTCTCCAGTTGCTATCCCCGTCACAGATGTTGCTGCCGCCACCTGAGTAGCAACAGCAGCCGTTTGGGCCACCTTGGCTGCCCGGTCGCAGATTGCGGCCGCGCTCATGCAGGTTGTTAGCACTCTCATGGCGGCTGCGGTCACGCTCTCGCTGGAGTGGGCCGCCGAAGTTGCCCTCACGACGTGGGTCCACGTCCCCATCTTTGACTGGCGATGATTGAACAGTGAAATGATATTTGGGGAGCAAGCTAGTGTGCTTGACGCGTCGGCTGTGGACTGTAGCCGACGAACCTCCAAGATAATTTGTATTGCATCACACATGGTTGGTGATAATAAATTGTGTGTGACCAACTTGATTTTTCGTCTTGATTTGAAATACATAATGGGGTCATAGCGGGAAAGGAGGGTGTTTGAATTGCTAGAACTTTTATCTGTAATGAACATGCAACTATGGGAGTGTCGTCAAAAAAATTGAAATTATTCGGGGTTCGTTTGGACATTTCTATACATTAACTAAGTTTTGTAGGCATTTAAGGTGCATAATTCAAAATTAAACTATATGCACATGCCCCGCTGCACCAAAATGGGTTGTAAAATCATATATGTGTCCATGGGTAGATGCTTATGTACAATGCGAGAAATGGGAATGAATTTCAAACACCTCGGCACCATGGGTCACCGGCAAGCATTGAGAGACTTGGTTTTGACATTCCATTAAATCGAAAACTCGTCTGAAATTCATGAAACTTGGCATGCTATCATGGAATGGCACCAAAATGTTGTGGTAAAAAATTTGTCCCATTTGGGGCAGATTTGGGTATAAGCTTCTAACAAACCAGAGTTTCTCACAAGAAGCCTCATGGATCCGGTAGGGAACATGTCACCTTTGTGAACGAAATGATATTCGTTGCCTCTTCTTGCTTTCAAATTTTTTCTAGTGTCAACATAGAACAATGGGAGTGTCGTTTTAAATTCGGTAATTTTTTGGGGTTCGTTTGGACATTTTTATAAATTAACCGAGTTTTCTAGGCATTTTATGTGCATAATTCAAATTTGAACTACATGCACATGCTCTAGTGCAAAAAAATGTGTTGAAAAATCAAATGTACGTCCTTGGGTGCATTCTTAGGTCCCACGCAAGAAATGGGAATGAATTTCAAACACCTCGGCACCGTCGCTCGGCCGCAAACATTGAGATACATGGTTTTTAAATTCTAGTAAATCTAAAACTCGTCTGAAATTCATGAAACTTGGCATGCTATCATGGAATGGCATCAACATGATGTGGTAAAAAAAATTCCCATTTGGGGCAGATTTTGGTATAAGCTTCTCACAAACCAGAGTTTCTCACAAGAAGCCTCATGGTTCCGGTAGGGAACATGTCACCTTTATGGATGAAACGATATTCATTGCCTCTTCAAATTTTTTCTAGTGTCAACAAATAACAACAGGAGTGTCGTTTTAAATTTTGTAATTTTTCGCGGTTTGTTAGGACATTTTTATAAATTAACTGAGTTTTCTTGGCATTTTATGTGCATAATTCAAAATTGAACTACATGCACATACTCCAGTGCAGAAAAATGGGTTGAAAATCAAATGTGTGTCATTGGGTGCATGCTTAGGTCCCACGCAAGAAATGGGAATGAATTTCAAACACCTCAGCACTGTCGCTCGGCTGCAAACATTGAGATACATGGTTTTTAAATTCTAGTAAATCCAAAACTTGTATGAAATTTATGAAACTTGGCATGCTATTATGGAATGGCATCAACATGTTGTGGTAGAAAAATTGTCCCATTTGGGGCAGATTTGGGTATAAGCTTCTCACAAACCAGAGCTTCTCACACGAAGCCTCATGGTTCCAGTAGGGAACGTATGACCTTCATGGACGAAACGATATTGGTTGCCTCTTTTTGCTTTCAAATTTTTTTCTAGTGGCAATATAGACCAACAGGAGTGTCGTGTTAAAATTTGGAATTTTTCTGGGTTCATTAGGACATTTTTATATATTAACTTAGTTTTGTAAGCATTTTATGTGCATAATTCAAATCTAAACTACATGCACTTGCTCCAGTGCAGGAAAATGGGTTAAAAAAATCAAATGTGTGTCCTTGGGTGCATGCTTAAGTCCCATGCAAGAAATGGGAATGAATTTCAAACACCTCGGCACCGTTGCTTGTCGGCAAACGTTGAGATACTTGGTATTTAAATTCTAGTAAATCCAAAACTCGTCTGAAATTCATGAAACTTGTCATGCTATCATGGAATGGCACCAACATGCTGTGGTAAAAAAAATTATCCAATTTGGGGCGGGTTATGGCATACGCTCCTCACAAACCAGAGCTTCTCACAAGAAGCCTTATGGTTCCGGTAGGGAAGGTGTGTCACCTTTCCGGACGAAACAAAATTTGTTGCCTCTTCTTGCCTTGATTTTTTTCTAGATACAACATAGACCAACATGAGTGTTATGTTAAAATTTGGAATTATTCGGGGTTGGTTTGGACATTTTTATACATTAATCGAGTTTTCTACGCATTTTATGTGCATAATTCAAATTTGAACTACATGCACATGCTCCAGTGTAGCAAATTGGGTTGAAAAATCATATGTGTGTCCTTGGGTGCATGCTTAGGTCCCATCCAGGAAATGGGAATGAACTTCAAACACCTGGGCATCGTGGCTTGGCCGATAACATTGAGATACTTGGTTTTAAAATTCTAGAAAATCCAAAACTCGTCTGAAATTCATGAAACTTGGCATGCTATCATGGAATGGCACCACATGTTGTGGTATTTTTTGTGACCAATTTGATAGAAGGCGCACGAATTAACAGCCAACAAAGGCATTTTGAAACAAATAGCTGCCTCGTTATATCTCAAACATTTGTATAATTTAAATCATGGGCGTTCTGCTAACCATTCACGCGACGCCACACATCAAACTTTTAATGGCTAGGAGGTGCCATGCGAACAGCTGCTTGAGTAGATGGGAGGCGTGCGAGCGCAGTCCACTGTGGAGGCTGACCGGGAGGCGTGCAAGGAGTCCTCTGATGTGCAGGCTCACCGGGAAGCGTGCGAGCTATACGGTGTGTAGGCTCACTAGGAAGCGAGCCCTTTGACTTCCATGGTTGCGCCCCCCTCAGCATCATGGGACGCCGCTGTCGACCGCTACATTGCAGCGCCGTGAGTTGTCGTCCTCCCGCGCCATGCCTGTCGATCACGCGACGACAGGGTCTTTGATTTCGAAGTGAAGACCATTCTGAGATGGCTTGAAGACTTCAACAACGGTGTCCCGGAGGACGACAATGACAACGCTGGCGCAGCACGTCGCCTCCGCTGCCGCCGCAATTAGTATCTCGATCGTATGAATATAAAGACACAGTGTTACTGAATGAAACCTATGGTTTGAATGTAGGGACTTATCAAATGTTAAAAAAAATCAATGGTTTTTAAATTTAAAACACTCATCACAAACGATTTAGATTGAACACCCGTATGCAAACCGACAGCTTCCTTAGTAAGACAAGGGAAAATGTGCCGCGCAGGATTTGTGCATCTCTTCATCGCAAACGTTTTAGATAGAACACCCGTATGGAAAGCGAGAGGTATGGTCCTTCCCCACTAAACCAAGGGAAAATTTTCCATGCAGAATTTGTGCATCTCTTCATCACAAACAGTTCAGATTGAACACGATATGCAAAGCGAGAGCTATGGTTCCTTCGCCACTAAGCCAAGGGAAAATGTGGCACGTAGGATTTGTACATCCCTTCAACGCAAACGGTTTTTTCTGATAACCCGCGTGCAACCACGTACAGAAAATTTGGTAAGATTTGCATCTGTCATATTGGGTATATTGCCATTTGTCAAGCTGGAAAGATTGACATTTGTCTATCTAGTAACATTGCACTTTGTCAACCATGTAACACTGCCATTTGTCAAAATTTCCAGCTAAAAATCACTAGCACTATCTAATTTTGCAACTGAAATTTAGTAAGCCTAGATTTCATTCATAGATTAAGCAGTCGTTCTTTATACAAACAGTTCAACTCGACAACTGAACCGACCAAACTTTTCCCCAATTGTTGCTAACCACGTACTGAAATAGCTAGTTCAACAATATATACTAGCTAATGTTAAGTACTTAGTACAGTTCAACCACATCTATAGTCAGATGAACTGAACAAAATAGCCCCTAAATACTACTACTACGGAGGGGCTTTGTACTACTTCCAGCAGCCTCTCCTCTGCCGAGCATGCTCAGTAAGAGGCAGAGGAGGAGGAGCCTACCAACAAGCTGGACAACTGGAATACGGTGCCTGCCGCTGCTGCACCTTTAGCGATGCTCACCTCGAACGCCCTCTAATGCTCCAGACGAACCCTCTCGAAGCGGCGGCACTGCTCGTAGATCTCCTCATTTCGCGCCTCTGCGGCGGTGTGTGCTGCGACCACGACGGTGGTAAGACTCTTTGTGTGCTCGACCAGGCGCTCCTCCTCCTCCTGTAGGAACTCGATGTAACGGGCAAGGTCGCTGACGCACGTGCGGGGCTCCACCTCCACCTCCCGCCTTCGGGCGGCGGTGGCGGAGCGGGTGATGTCCTCGGCGATCGACGGTGGGTTGGCGGCCACGGCGACCGACGGTGGGGTGGCGGCCATGACGGCCACCTCCCGCCTTTGGGCCACGGTGGCTGACAGTTGGGTGGCGGCCACGACGACCACCTCCCGCCTTCGGGCCGCGGTGGCGGAATGAGCGATGGCCCTGACATTCGATGGTGGTGTGGCGGCCACGGTGGCAGACGGTGGGGTGGCGGCAACAGCGGCCGGCAACAGCTGCCGACGGGCAGCGGCGGCGGAGCGTGTGGTGGGTGTTGCGCGCACACCCAACAGGGATGCCACGCGCACTACACTAAGCCGGGGACTGCGCCACCGCCGCGGTGTAGCCTCCTAGCTGGAGCTGTCCTCTGATGATGGCGGAGTGGCTGAGCGACGACGATGGACCGGTGCCATTGGTGATTGTGGGAGAAACAAACGAGATAAGCTACAGGGAGGGAGGGGAAAATGTGACGCAGGACTCGCCGTCCGTGAGGGTTTATATAGCAGGCCGGTAAGCATGGGGATTTTGGGGGGTTTCACCAAGTCGAGCAGGAAGCTTGCGTGGCTATGCGCGGGAACCTGCGCGGTTGCGCGGGAACAATGCCTGAGAGCAGAGACTGGATGTAGAACTCGTCAAGTACGCGACCAAGGACCCGTACACAAGCTACGAGATGTACAAGCGGATCGTTGACCTGAGGAAGTGCCTTCGTCCTGCCCCAGACGAGGGATCGAGCCACGGAGCAGTGACGACAACGTTAGAAGAACTAGATGATTAGATGATCATTTCTCCTAGTTTAGAATGCATGTAATTGTTTATTGAGGTGTGTGCGAATGTTTTCTATAGTCACTTATGTAATTGGATGTTTATTATTTGTTATATATGTCGTTCATCTGAATACATAGCAAATCACATCGCACACAGAGTAAACTAGGGAACCCGTCGGTGATGATTTCATCAATCACTGACAATTGTGTACCAGCAAGCGTTTGCCCACAACACACACGGCTTATTAGCAGCAACCGTCTGTGTTATTATCAGTCTTCACACACATTTCTGATTACTGACCTGTTTGCTGCATATCACACACATCTTGTTAAGTTGAACCATTTCTGTTGTCTTGGCTCATCGCAAATAGTTCACCTGAGTGAACTGTATGCCCTATATCGCACACACCTTGATCTGGCTAGCCGTTTCTGTTGTGTTGCCTAATCACAAACAGTTCATCCGAGTGAACTGTATGCTGTATATCACACACACCTTCATCTGGCTGACTGTTTCTATTGTTACGCTCATCGCAAACAGTTCATTCGAGTGACTGTATGCCGCGCATCGCACACGTAACTATAATCTGAATCATGTTTGATGTCTCCGCCATCGCAAACAGTTTGTCTCATTTTTGACGGTTTTCTTACACCATCGTTTGCGATTAATGCATTGCACACAGTTTCGTTGAAGGGTATCTGATTGTAGTGTCATGTTAGGACCATCCTGCAGTAGTGAAAGAACATCTTATATATTTCATTTCTTTCATGCAAGTCCATACCATTTTCATGATCCAGCAAATATTGTTCTAACGGATCTGTAGGTGGCATGGCAATAGAAGCAAGACCAATTATTTCATCTTTACTAGGCAATTCCTTATCATGAGGTTGTCTACGAAACTTAGAGAAATTGAACACATGAGATATATCACCAAAGTTAACACTGATAGTTTCTTTAATGCGATCTATCTTAGCTTTAATGGTGTTGAAGAAAGGTCTACCAAATATAATGGGACGGAAATCATTTTGTGGAGAACTAAGAACTAGAAAATCAGTAGGGTATTTTATTTTTTCACACAAGACTTCAACATCTAAAACAATCCCAAGCGGTGAAATAGTATCTCTATTCGCAAGCTTAATAGTAACATCAATATCTTCTATTTCAGCAGGTGCAATATCATTCATAATTTATTGATATAGGGTAAACGAGATAGCACTAACACTAGCACCCAAATCACATAAGCCATGATTACAATGATCTCTTATTTTAACAGAGACAACCGTCATGCCAATAACAGGCTTATTCTTATCTTTAGTATCAGGTTTGGCAATTCTAGCAGCTTCACCACAGAAATAAATAACATGCCCATCAATATTATCAACCAAGAGATCTTTAACCATAGCAACATTAGGTTCAACTTTAATTTGTTCAGAGGGTATAGGTGCTCTAATAGTACTTTTGTTAACCACGGTTGAAACCTTAGCATGTTCCTTTATCCTAACAGGGAAAGGTGGTTTTTCAATATAAGCAGTAGGCACAACTGGATCAATATTGTAAATGATAGTTTCATATTTAACTATAATGAGCTCCTTAATTTTTCTTTAACAGGGGGATGATATTTAAACCATTTCTCCTTAGGGAGATCAACATGAGTAGCAAAAGATTCACAAAAAGAGCCTACTATCTCAGAGTCAAGTCCATATTTACTGCTAAACTTGTGAAAAGCATCGGTATCCATAAAAGATTTAGCACAATCGAACTTAAGTGTTATACCTGACTCATTACCTTTGTCGAGTTCCCAATCTTCAGAGTTGTGTTTAATTCTTTCCAGAAGATTCCAACTGAATTCAATAGTTTTCATCATAAAAGAGCCAGTTGAAGAAGAATCGAGCATGGTTTGATTATCATGAGAAAGCTAAGCATACAATTTTTGTAAGATAATTTCCTTTGAGAGCTCATGGTTGGGGCATGTATACATAAGGTACTTAAGCCTCCCCCAAGCTTCAGAGATACTTTCTCCTTCGCGAGGCCAAAAATTATATATATAATTCTGATCACGATGAACTAGATGCATAGGATAAAACTTTTGATGAAATTCCAATTTCAATCGATTCCAATCCCAAGCTCCAATATCCTCACATAGCCTATACCATATCAATGGATTTCCCCCAAAGATAAAGGGAAGGCCTTCTTCTTAACTTCATCTCCTGGTAAACCTGCAAGCTTAATAATCCACAAACTTCATCCACATATATTAGGTGCATATCAGGATATAGTGTTCCGTCTCCTGCATAAGGATTAGCTAGCAATTTATCTATCATACCCGAAGGAATCTCATAACAAATACTTTCAGTCGGTGTAGTTGGTTGAGGAGCAACCCTTTGTGCCTCCGGTCGAGGCGAAGATACCCCAAAAAAACCCTCAAAGGATTGTTTTCCATAGTAACAAGTAACAGTAAATTTCAGCATGTAATATGAATGTTTCCTTACCAAATCCCACTCACCAAAAGCGCTTCACTCCCCGGAAACGGCGCCAGAAAAGAGCCTTGATGACCCACAAGTATAGGGGATCAATCATAGTCCTTTCGATAACTAAGAGTGTCGAACCCAATGAGGAGCAGAAGGAAATGACAAGCAGTTTTTAGCAAGGTATTTTCTGCAAGCACTGAAATTATCGGTAACAAATAGTTTGATAGCAAGATAATTTGTAACAAGTGACAAGTAACAAAAGTAGCAATAGGTGCAGCAAGGTAGCCCAATCCTTTTTGTTGCAAAGGACAGGCCGGAACGGTCTCTTATAATAAACAAAACGTTCTTGAGGACACACAGGAACTTCATCTAGTCACTTTCTTCATCTTTGTTTGATTCACGTTCGCTACTTTGATAATTTGATATGTGGGTGGACCGGTGCTTGGGTGATGTTCTTACTTGAAAAATCCTCCCACTTATGATTAACCCTTCTCGCAAGCATCCGCAACTACGAAAGAAGAATTAAGATAAATCTAACCATAGCATTAAACATATGGATCCAAATCAGCCCCTTACGGAATAGCACATAAACTAGGGTTTAAACTTCTGTCACTCTAGCAACCCATCATCTAATTACTACTCCACAATGCATTCCCTAAGTCCCAATGATGGTTAAGTGTCATGTAGTCGACGTTCACATAACACCACTAAGGGAATCACAACATAGACATCATCAAAATATCAAAAGAATACCAAATTCACAGGATTACTTATGACAAGACTTTTCTCATGTCCTCGAGAACAAAAGAAACTACTCACAAATCATATTCATGTTCAAGATGAGAGGGGTATTAAATAGCATAATGGATCTGAACATATAATTCCACCAAATAAACCAACTAGCATCATCTACAAGATGTAATCAACACTACTAGTCACCCACATGTACCAATCCGAGGTTTTGATACAAAGATTGAACACAAGAGATGAACTAGGGTTAGAGATGAGATGGTACTAGTGAAGATGTTGATGAAGATTGATCCTCCCACGATGAGAGGGTTGTTGGTGATGATGATGGCTTCGATTTCCCCCTCCCGGAGGGAAATATCCCCAGCGGAATAACTCCGCTGGAGAACAAAAGTGCTCCTGCCCAAGTTCCACCTCGAGACAACAGCACTCCATCCCGAAAGTCTTGTCCTTATTTTTTAGGGCAAATGGTCTTATATATGAGAAGATGGGCACCGGAGGCTGGCCAGGGGCCCCACTACCCACCAGGGCACGCCCTGGTGCCTAGTGGGCACCTAGGGTGGCCCCCTCTAGTACTTCTTTTCTCCAATAAATTTTATTTATTCCAAAATAAATCTCCCTGAAATTTTAGCTCATTTGGACATGTGCAGAATAGGTATCTTTGACGTAGCTTTTTCAGGTCTAGAATTCCAGCTACCGGCAATCTCCCTCTTCATGTAAATCTTGCATATTAAGAGAGAAAAGGCATTAGAATTGCTCCAAAAAGTGTTATAATGCTTAAAAACACTATAAATAATAGTAGAAAAACATGATGCAAATGGACGTATCACCCGTCGAGCCGCGGCGCCGCCGCCCCGTTGTTCTCCTTGCAGCTGCACCGCCCCGTGCGCCGCCACTGCATCGCCCCTTCCTGCCGTAGCGCCACGGCACATGGTCCACGCCGCTGCCCTGAGGCCATTCCCGCGGTTGCACCGACCCACGCGCTATAGCTGCATCGCCCCTTCGAGCTGTAGCGCCGCGACCCTGGTTCCATGCCACTGCCTCGAGACCGTCATCGCGGTTGCACCGACCTGCACATTGTCAATGCGTCCCCCCTTCGGGTGATAGCCTCGCGGCACGCGGTCGCCACCCTTGCCCCAAGGCTGTCCCACGGCTGCATCGACCCTCATGATGCCGCTGCGTCGCCCCTTTGGGCCGTTGCGTGCGCGGTATGCTGTCCCTGCCACTGCCCCTAGGATTTCCCAATGGTCGCTCCGACCCACGTGCTACTGCTGCGTTGCACCTTTGGGCCGTAGTGCCGTGGCACACGGTCCACTCCTCCATCCCCGTGCGTCAACTTCTACGTGTTATGCGCCGCGCCACCTCCCTAGGCACGGGAACGCTACCGTTCGCGCTCGGTCTTCGTCACGTTTTCAGGTTCTTCCTCGCCTACTGATACGTCTCCAACGTATCTATAATTTATGAAGTATTCATGCCATTTTTGCAACAATTTTATATGTTTGACACTCAACTCGCGGACTCCCGAGGTGACATTGGGGTAATCTATGCATAGGGGTTGATGCACGTTTTCGTCCTACTTTCTCCGGTAGAAATCTTGGGGCACTCTTTGAAATTCTTTGTGTTGGATTGAATATTATGAATCTGAAGTTGTTCGATGCATATCGTATAATTAACTCACGGATACTTGTGGTGACATTGGAGTATCTAGGTGACATTATAGTCGGTTGATGCGTATCATATGGTGTTATTTTAGTACAAACTCTAGGACTATTTGTGACACTTATAGGGATGGCTGAATAGATTGATCGAAAAAGATAACTTTGAGGTGGTTTCGTACCGTACAACAATTTCATCTTATGTTCTCCGCTAGATAAGAACTTTGGAGTGATTCTTTGTCGCACGTTGAGGGATTGTTATATGATTCAATTATGTTAGCACTGTTGAGAGATTGCATTAGTGAAAGTATGAACCATAGGCCTTGTTTCTAAGCATTGCAATACCGTTTATGCTTACTTTTGTTACTTGCTACCTTGTTGTTTTTATATTTTCAGATTACAAAAACCTATATCTACTATCCATACTACACTTGTATCACCATCTCTTCGCCGAACTAGTGCACCTATACAATTTGCCATTGTATTGGGCGTGTTGGGGACACAAGAGATTTCTTGTATTTGGTTGCAGTGTTGTTTGAGAGAGACCATCTTCATCCTACGCCTCCCACAGATTGATAAACCTTAGGTCATCCACTTGAGGGGAATTTGTTACTATCCTACAAAACTCTGCGCTTGGAGGCCCAACACGAGTCTACAGGAACAAGTTGTGTAGTAGACATCAAGCTCTTTTCTGGGGCCGTTGCTGGGGAGGTGAGTGCTTGAAGGTATATCGTTAGATCTTGCAATTGGATCTTTTAGCTTATTGTTTTATCACTAGTTTGGTTTATAAAAGAAAACTACAAAAAATGGAATTGAGGTTGCCTCTTATTATTCATCTTTATAATGTCTTTCTTGAAAATGATGGATCAGAAAATTGTGCTCAATTGTTAGAAGAAGAATTCAATAAAATGTTTGGAATAAAATCCTTGAATGATATGCATGATTGCAAGTTGCCAGTATGAATCCTTTGAATATCCATGATGCTAATGATATGCAAAGCCATAAGTTTGGGGATGCTATGTTTGATGAATATGATCTTTTTAGTCCCCCAAGTTTTGATGAGAAGATTTATTATGATGATATCATGCCTCCTATTTATGATGATTATATTGATGAAAGTGGGTTTGGAAGAGTGTCAACTCTAGGTAATAATGATCCCACTATTTTGGAGGGTGTTGAATCTTATTATAATGATAAAAGTGGATTTGGTGAGGTCATGACTTTATTTAATGATGATTCCACTATTTTGGAAGAGGTTCCGATTGATTATGACAACAAAGTTGCTATGTATGATGATTATGGTGATGACATATATGCTATAAAGAATAATGATAACCATGAAACTTTTCATTATGATTTGAATTATGAATTGATCTATGATAGTTATTTTGTTGAGTTTGCGCCCACTATCATGAATGAGAAGAAATTTGCTTATGTGGAGAGTAATAAAAATTATATGCTTCTGAATCATGAAAAGAATGCTTTATGTGATAGTTATATTGTTGAAATTCATTCATGATGCTACTGAAAATTATTATAAGAGAGGAACATATGCATTTACATATCTCAATAATATCAAGTTCCCTCTCTATGTGTTGAGAGTTTTGAAGTCATGTTTGTTTTGCCTTCCTATGCTAGTTGATTCTTGTTCCCATAAGTTGTTTGCTCACAAAATCCCTATGCATAGGAAGCGGGTTAGACTTAAATGTGCTAGTCATATGTTTCATTATTCTTCCATTATGTTTCAATTATTTACTTTTATGTGAGCATCATTGAAATCATCATGCCTAGCTAAAAATGCATTAAAGAAAAGCGCGTGTTGGGAGACAACCCAATATTTATGCCTATTGTTTTTTGTGTGTTCACATGATTAAGCTACTGTATTAATCATGTTTTATAGCTTTTGTTTCAATAAAGTGCTAAGTAAAGCCTTTGGGATAGTGTGGATGATAGTTGATTTGATTTGGTGAAAAAACAGAAAATTTTGCATCAAGTGCAGAAATTCCCTAATTTTACTGGAATGTGATTTTAATCTGAAACTTTTACACATGATTTATATACAAATTCCCTACGTTTTCCTAATTTTTCAGAATTTTTAGAGTTGCATAAGTCTGGTTATTGTTCAGATCATTATAGACTGTTCTGTTTTTGACAGATTCTGCTTTCAATGCATAGTTTGCACGTTTTATGGTTTCTATGGCTTATATTAAGTGATATAAATTGTGGAAATGATAAGGTACAGTAGGAATTATGTGGGGACAATTATTGATCTTGTCTTTGACAGTACCAAAGTAAATGGTTTGCTCTTTATCATACTAACCTATCTCATGAAGTTCCGTTAAGTTTTGTGTGATTGAAGTTTTCATGTTTTGGGCGAGATATCGATATGAGGAGAATAAGGAGTGGAAATACACTAAGCTTGGGGATTCTCAAGGCACCCCAAGGTAATATTCAAGGAATACCCAAGCAACTAAGCTTGGGGATGCCCCGAAAGGCATCCCCTCTTTCGTCTTCAACATTATCGGTAACCTCACCTGGAGCTATATTTTTATTCGTCACTTGATATGTGTTTTGCTTGGAGCGTCATTTTATTTTATTAGGATTTTCTTTCTGTTATTTAGAATAAGATTTTGTATCTTTTATTTCAATAAAAGTATCAAGGATAGCCTTCACCATGCTTAGTTTGCACGTATATGAGTTGCTGTTTCAAAACGGAAAGTTGCACACTATTGCGTGAATTCTCTAGAAAAGTCAGAATGTGATAAAATGTTGAAATTTTGACACAATAAGATATGATAAATTTTCTATAGTGTGGTAAATGTTCAGGATTTTTTGATTTAAATAAGTATGGATCCTTCTTCATCCTTTACAGACTGTTCTGTTTAGACAGATTATTGTTATGTTTGCATATGTTTGCTTGTTTAATGATTCTATTTTAGGATAGGAATATTAAATATGCAGAGGAATTTAGTATGTAATGTTAAATTATAACTTTAGTAATTTGTTACAGTAGGGAATGATAAGGTTTTGCATGGATTTATACTAATTTATCTCATGAGTTCTTGTTGAGTTTTGTGTGGATGAAGTTTTTAAGAATTAGGAAAACCGTGATATGAGAGGAATTAAGGAGACACAAGAGCTCAAGCTTGGGGATGCCCAAGGCATCTCAAGTTAATATTTCAAGAAGTTTCAAGCATCTAAGCTTGGGGATGCCCTGGTAGGCATCCCACCTTTCTTCTTCAACAACTATTGCTTAGTCTTGGTTGAGCCTAAGTTTCTACTTCTTCACTTGATGTGTGATATCCATGGAATGTCATTTTATTTTGTTTTGCTTTCTGTTTGAATAAATATTAGGATCTAAAATTCTTAAATGAGAGAGATAGTCCTCACATAGCTACTTAATTGTTTGACTACTCATTGATCTTCACTTATATCTTTTTGGAGTAGTTTGTCATTTACTCTCGTGTGCTTCACTATTATCCTAAGAGTGAATTGTTAAATGAATTGAATATCATAAATCCCAATTTATATATGTTTCATATGCTTGTCCCATGGGGAGTAATTAATGACTTCACATATAAGAAGTTTAGGTGGTAAAATTTATTGAAAGCTAACAAACACATCATTGGTCACTTGAACAATTCATGAAAGAATATTAAAGGAAGAGAGATTTCACATATGAATATACTATCTTGGACATCTTCTATGATTGTGAGCCCCTATTAATTATTTTCAAACTTGATCAAGTAGTTTATGTTGGACAAGGAAGACAACGTAATGAGTTATGTTTGTTTATATTCACACATAAGTTATATTGTCAGGATCCTCTAACATGTGGTGCTTGCTCATAATATTTTGCTAGCCAAAATTTCATACTAAGTAGAGATACTACTTGTGCATCAAAAAAACCCTTAAACCCAGTTTCATGCCATGAGAGTCCACTATATCTACCTATGGATTGAATAAAATCCTTGAAGTAAGTTGTCATCGGTGCAAAAAGCAATAAAAATTGCTCCTAAATATGTATGATCTTTTATTGTAAGAAAAAATAAGTTTTGTATGAACTTGTGATGGTGAAGAAATAAAAGAGACGGACTGCATAATAAAGGTTGCTATCACAAGGGGTAATATAAAGTGACGTTTCTTTGCATGAAGAGCTTGCACATCCAAAAATAAAAAGCGCATTACAACCTCTGCTTCCCTCTGTGAAGGGCCTCTCTTTTACTTTATGTATTTAATTTTATGCAAGAGTCAATAGTGTCCTTCTCTATTATGTTTTTCTTTTTTTTCTTTTTGCAAGCATCATGTGGTGGGGAAAGATCCAAACACATATATTCATTTGAATATAGGTGATCATGAGTTATTATTGTTGACAATTATCTCTATGATAAATAAGTTGGGAGGCGAAACATTAAGCCCCTATCTTTCTCTGTGTTCGAAGGATACTATTTGTTCTAAAAATATGCTTTGAGTGTTAGCAATCATGGAAGACTATATGATAGCTGAGTATGTGAAATTTTCTAAATCAAAGCTTTTAGATAGATCCTTTCTGAAAATAAGATGAATTGCAATTGTTTGATGACTGAGAACACCTACTTCGAGCACCGCCGCTGCGCTCCTAACCTAGCCGCCGTCGCTACCGCTCGCCTACCCGAGCCGCGCCGTCACTCCACCCCTTCGTCTTTGTCCAGCACTAGCTCATCGCCAGCATCGTCATCATCTTTCCCGATCACTTCATATACTCCGACAACCGCGGTCGACATTGGCACCTTCTACCCCATGTCGACTAGAGCCGCAACGGTCGTCTAGTCCTCCTCTACTGGCCCTCTAACATGGCTTACAACTCATGCATGACCCCATCTACGCATGCCCGGTGCTGGCAACACCGACACATGCATTCGTCAATGATGTGTCCTCGGGCCTAGCAAGCCTGGTGCGGCACTTCGTCTACATCGACTTCGTCCATCTACGCATACCTGATGCTGGCAACACAGAAGCGTGCCTTCGTCCACGACGTGTTCCCGGGCTTGGCAAACCCGACGCGACGTGTCGTCAACACCGTCTTCTTCCAACGCACCACTACCTCGACACCACTGCGCCCATGACTAACACGTCGCCTCCTTGCGCCCGCGGCCTCTCGGCGAGTACCTCAACACCAGCCACCCGACTTGACATCGACGACGGCATCCCTCACACGCTACCTTGAACACGGCTACACAACCCTATGCTCTCGGCTACCTCAACAACGGCACAAAGGGCTACTACCTTCCTTGAGTAACCTCGTCGGTTTTGACTCCAACCACAACATCTGCAATGTATCGATCGTTATGACTGTGGGGGGATGTCCGTCAGCATACCTCCGGATTCTTCTCCAATCACACCGGCTGTGTTGCTACTGTTGTGACTGCGGGGGATGTTGAGTATCGTGATTATTATGAAGTATATGATAGACTATGATTTATTTCTACCTTTTCTTGTAATCCAAGATGGTCATGTACTCCTATATATTTGCCCACGAGACTTAAGCCATAAAACAACAATTCCACCAATCCCCTCTCTATTCCTCCTACAAATTCAATGAAATGTCCTTTATCGGAAACAAATTAGTACTCCCTCCGTCTCAAATAAGTGTCTCAATTTTTTTTGAACACAGTACAGTACAGGAATATCTACTCCCATTGAACGCGCATCGCCGAAAATTCTGAAATAAATCCATAAATAAATGCGAGCACCAGGACTTGAACCCTGGTGGGCTGGGGATACCATTGTGGTTCACAATAAGTGTCTCAATTTTAGTACAACTTTATAGTAAAGTTAGTACAAAGTTGTCACTTATTTTACGATGAAGAGAGTACATCATTAGTGGTGCATACAAGACGTACATTTTTTTTGCCGTATACAGGACGTACAAACTGTTATGTACCAAGGGGCTCGGTCGGACCGGCTAGTACATACACTAATTAGATTATATCAGCCGAGTATTACTTTAATTAGCAAAAATCACTAAATACAATACCAGGGCAAAATGATCTTTTCATATCACATTTAACACCGTTAGTGGTTAAAATGGATGAAAGTGTCACATAAGAAATAAAATTTACATCCAGTGTTAAATAAGGAAGAGTTAGCTATCTCAAAAACAGTCAACAACAACAACAAAAATAAGGAAGAAAAAATATATTTTTAAGACAAATAAGGAAGTAGATTTTATTTATTCGAAAAAAGGAAGTGGATTTAATGAAAAGGTCAAATAAGGAATTCTCTCAAAAAAAAAATGCCAGGCTCGGCTGGCTCCAATTGATCAGATGGGCTGCTACCACTAAAAAGCCTGGATCGGCTGTCTCCAAACGGTCAGATGGGGCAACCGCTAGATGGGCCGCACCAAATCGGTGCTCGTTGGTTGCCTGATTCGCTGAAAACCGACGAGCATTTTTTTTTTTGACAACAAACCGACGAGCAGTTTGGAGACTTCCCTCCCAAATCCTTCCCATTCCCATATAAACTAACCCTCACCCTGAACTCCCAACCCCATCACAAGCGTCACCCTCCAAAGCAGTTCCTCTTCTTCCAATCACCCTCTCGTAGCGGAGCGCAGCGGCGATGTCTGGGCGCGGCAAGGGCGCCAAGGGGCTGGGCAAGGGCGGCGCCAAGCGCCACCGGAAGATCCTCCGCGACAACATCCACGGCATCACCAAGCCGGCGATCCGGAGGCTGGCGAGGAGGGGAGGCGTGAAGCGCATCTCCGGCGTCGTCTACGGGGAGACCCGCGGCGTCCTCCATATCTTCCTCGAGGAAGTCATCCGCGACGTCGTCGCCTACACCCAGCACGCCCGCCGCAAGACCGTCACCGCCATGGACGTCGTCTACGCGCTCAAGCGCCACGGCCGAACCCTCTATGGCTTCGGAGTCTAGATTCCTGCTGTGCTGTGCTGGTGGCGGTCGTGTTTCTCTTGTGTGATATGTGCCGTGGTAGATGGGATTTACTTCTCTGGCGTGCGTTTGTGTTCAGTATGCGTTCAATAAAACTACTCTGATCCCGATCCTGACGAAATGCTTCAGTGCTGAATCGTGTTACCGTTTTTCTAAGACTGGCTAATCTGGTCCGTTCCAATCATCACTTAGATTGTATAGCTGTGTTGCTAGAATTTAACACTCGAGTTGCAATTTTATCAGTATTTTTTCACTCAACGCAAACTGTTGGAGATCTTTGTCATGTTTTAGTTTGGGTTCAGTGGGTAATGAATCCAGATTTTTTTTCCGCAGTTATTCTGAGTACGTGGTCGTTGTTAGTGCTCCTACAGTTTTCCTGCAGTTATTTTGTCACTCAACACAAGGATCAGGATCTAAAGATGCTTTGATGTTGTGCTGTGCTGTGCCGGTGGCAGTCGGTGTGATATGTGCCATGGTAGATTGGATTTACTTCTTTGGCGTGGGTTTGTGTTCAGTAGGCTGTAATACCATTATGCGTTCGATGAAACAACTCTGATCCTGAATCCTGGCGAAATGCTTCATTGATGTGTAGCTGTCTGATATGATCTGTTCAGTTTGATGTACTGATGAAATGCTTCATTATTCGTTCATTTTTATTTTTATTTTGAGACTGGCTGATTTGATCTGCTCATTTTCTCACCTGGACCGTGTAGATGTGCTGCTATAAGTTTACACTCGAGTTGCAATTTCATTAGTCTTTGCCGCTCATTGCAATCTGTAAAAGAGCTTTGCCATCTTTCAGTTTGGGTTCAGTGGATGATATATCCATAAAGTACCCATCCTTCTCAACTCCATCTCAAAAACAAAAGGTAGACATATTTAAACTGTATAAACATTTAAGGAAACTTGAACGCTTGGAATTACTGCATGCCTTGCTCTTGGCAGGATGCCACCACTTTCTTTATGGTATGATTTACATCCTAATAGCATAAAGCAAAGCACATAACAATTAATTCCAGCACAATGTATACAATACAAATGCTGGAGAATCATAATTACGAGTTTGAGTACATATCCTACTTCATATAGAATTAGGCTGGGCTGGTTAGAAAACATATTCCAAGATATAGGAATAGCTTTAAAAGGATAAAAATTAAAAGATGATGACCGTATATTTTTACATAATATCAACATTAAAGTAATTGGCTTACAAATTGCGTCTACATTCAGGAAACAAGACAATCTCCTAATTTCATCACTATAAAGCACATCTTTTTTTTCTTTGAAGCTTTACTTTTTTGTTGATGCCATTTCCTTTTTAGATCTAAATATTAACTGTACTAAAGAGCATGAAATATTCGGCTTAAAAATTACGTCTCCATTTAAGGAACAAGACAACAAATCTCCTAATTTCATCACTATAAAGCACATCTTTTATTTCTGAAGCTTTACTTTTTATCAATGTCATTTCCATTTTAGGTCAAAATATTACATCTTTTGTTGTTCAACACTTGTATGACCAGAGTCAAGATTGCCAAATGAAATATCTGGATTGTTAGGCCAACTCCAATGCACGGCCCCAAATGGTCTGGCCGCGTCCGTTTGGGACTAAACGGACAGAAATCGCGGCCCAACGCGCGAGAGAAAACGAACAAATGTTTGTTTTTTGTCGGCCGCCGATGCATTTCCGTCCCAAATTTGGGCCGCGTTTGCGTCGAAATGGACAGCGCGTGGACGGACGGGACGCGCGCCCTTGTCCTCCCCTGGCCCAACCGTCGGGGACACAACGCGCCCACTTTCCCTCCCTTTCCCTAAAACCCTCTCGCGCTCCCCCTCCCCTCCCTCCTCCATGGTCGGCACCCCAAAGAAACCCGCCGACCAATCCGCCAGCACCACTCGCCCTGCGATGAAGAAGAGGAAGAAAGAGTGATCTGAGCTCAAGCGCCGGCGGAGGCCGCGCGGCTCGACATAGAATCGGCCAAGAGGAGGGCCCAACGGACCGTTGCGGCGAAGAGGAAAGCCACCGCCGACTACGCTGCCGAGGCCGCGGCCGCGCAGCACAAGGCCGTCGTCGACCAGAATGAGGTCATCCTCGCCAAGGCCACGCATGCAGTGACGACGCAGGCCCTCGTCATGCTAGTGTTGTACCGACCCGGGCCGGCCATTCTCTCCGCCGCCACCATGGCCGCGAAGAGCACGTGCTTGTCGGTCATTCGCCCTCCGCAGTACCAGTCGTCGAGCTCCTCTATAACACCGGAGACGCCCGGTTTTCATGCACAACAACAACATGCTCAGACCCGGTTCTCCACATCGTCGGACGGCAGCGTGATCGCCGTCATTGACCTCAACGTCACGCCTGGGTACAGTGGCGCTGACCAGTCGACCGGCGGGAGGCAAAGGAAGTAGCCCCGGTCGATTCCTATATCCAACCTTCCCGGCACCCGCAACCTGTTCGACGAAATGCCAATCCCGACGCTGGCGGCCGACGACCCTGACTACAACGCGTTCATGGAGAACGTCATCTACGGGGGTCGTGGCTAGGCCTTCCACCCCGACAGCCAAGGCCAATGCTTCGAACCCGATGAGATCCGAAGCCAAGACGTTCACGGCCAAGATGGTGCCGACCACTCCGGTGTCCACGAAGAAGAAGAGGCCGACGACCATGGCAACCCATGGCATGAAGATGAGAACATGTATTACGAAGATGAGGAAGAAGAGGTCGACATTGCGGAGGAGCCATTGTTTATTGATGAGCTCACCCAAAGAGCCGCAGCACAAAGGAGGAAGCAAAGCATTCACACGACATCATACACCAAAGTAGAGGACACATTGATTTGCGAGAGTTGGATGGAGATAGGCCAAGATCCCAAGACCAGTGCCGAGCAAAAAGGATCCATTTTTTACGAGAGTTCACACAACCTTTCATGAACGGAGGAAGTTGCCGCCATACGAGTTTGCGATCACCCGTGGCATCAACTCAATCAAAAATAGATGGGGGTTCATTCAACAAGAATTCAACAAGTATTGTGTCGCGCTTGAGAGCATTGAAGCCCGTCCTGTGAGTGGCCTAGGCGCGGGAGACTTGGTACGACCTCTCCTATTTGCATTGCTATACCATGCTCATGTTTGTTGCATCTTGTGTCCTTCGCTATTACATTTGTTGCCTTCTCTTTGATTGTGGAGGCATTTCAATCTTTGGAAGCATTCAAGACCCGGCAGAAGAAAGAGCCATTCACTCTCACCCATTGTTGGTCGCTCATTAAAGATGTTGTAAATATTCCCTAGAGGCAGTAATATTATATTATTATATTTTCATTTTCATAATTAAGAGTTTATATTTCATGCTATAACTGCTATGATCCTGGAATATGCAATTCAGTCAAAAACTCATATGCATGTGTGGAATGATAAACGGTAAAGAATAGGTTTCTGGTCTTGCCTCTAAGACTGGCTCAAGTGTTGTTGGTGATCATGTTTTCCGGATCTTAGGATATCGTTAAGTGTAACGATGGGCCTAGAGCAACATTGACAGTATGAAGTTAGAAGAACGAACATATTGAATCGACCCAAACTTGTTTGTTATACTTTGAGATAATATCATCTGAAATCAATTGTTATAGCACAGAGTGTTAACATGTGTTTTTGTTCCTTGGACCATGAGAGTATGGCAGTCACTTCTTGCCGTACGGTGGACTATGGGATTGCTCAAACGTCATCTGTAACACGGTGATCATAACGACAACTTATGGGTTCATCAGAAAGTTTGACAAGGGACTATATAGCTCGAGAGTGAAATTTGCTCCTCTGATGATGGAGAGATATTCTTAGGGCCCTCTTGCTGTTACGGCATCAATTACCATCTGGCCAGACATAGGTGACTACGTCATGGGGATGCCGGAACACTTCAACAAGAAAGAAGAACAAAACGGGTAACGAGGATAACGGTATAGTGAGCATGTGTATGACTCGGGAGGATACCGATCCATCTCGGGTTTTGTAAAGTATCGCGAAGCAAAGAGAACATCACATGGTAACCAAAGGATCACTCGAATGTCATTTGTGTAATCATAGGGATCGATATGGACGTCCACGGTTCTGCTATCGGTCATTGAATAAAGGGGTTTCGTTCATGTCTATGTTTTATCGAACCTACCGGGTCACAAGGTTAAGGTAATCATGATATGCTGAGTGTTAGTAGGACGAGAGTATCGAGGTTTTATTTGTCGAATTATTTCATTAATATTTGAAATAGTTTCGAGAGGAACCAGAAGCGTTTCGGGGTCACCGGAAGGGTTCGGAGTTTATCGGGTAATACCGGATATTACCGATAAATAACTAGCAAAAGAGCACATGCGTTGCAACGAAAAAAATCATTATCTCCAATGGCCATGACCACATTTTGGTACATCATTGACATACAGTATCTCTCTTAATTTCGTGAAATCATGAACAATTTTTGAAATCGTGAACATTTTTGGAAATCGTGAACATATTTGAATTCATGAACATTTGTCAAATTCATGAACACTTTTACAAATTTTCAAACATTTTTTTCAATTAATGAATATTTTACACTATTAACAAATATATTTTTAATTATGAACATTTTTAAACAATTTTCTTGAATCGGCGAACATTTCTAGAATCAACGAACATTTTTTTGGAAATTGTGGAACAATTTTTGAAATTCATGAACATTTTTTTATTTAACGAACTTATTTTTGAAATGCATTGTAACACCCCCATGTAATAGCCACTATGATCATCTGCTAATAATGCCAAGTCACTTCATTTGCAGTGCCTAGTCATAATGGTTAATCAAAACAATTCAATTACTTCTCTGAAATCAACTCAAATTCAAAAGTGCAAAATAATTTTTCTCAAATACTGTTGGAAAAATATTCATTAAATAGCACATAATTCAAAAGCAATTATAAAAATATAAACAAAGATAATTGAGTTAGCTAAATGACTCAAACAACATGAAACAGTACCAAAACAGAACTATTTAATCCATTTATGATAATATTAAATCCAAATGAAATCCTACTTTGCCCAAACCAGTTTTTGGTGAAAGTTAACATTGCACTGTAATATTTGGACCAAGTCTCACATTTTACAAAAGTGCAAATGTGATCTAACAGTTAACAAAACAGAAAAGAAAAAGCAAAACAGAAATAAGAAAATAAAACGAGGCACTGTGCACTGGGCCTACGTGCACAGTGCCCCGATTCCGGCCCACTTGGCTCATCTCCCTCTCTCTCCTTCGTCGTGTCGTCACCGCTGTGGCTGCGCGCACGCGCTGGTCGAACGGCGACACGGCGGCCGCCACCGACGCTACAGGAGAGGTCGAGGGGATAAGCTCGCCCCCGAGCCGTCCCCTCTGGTAACCTCGCCTCACTCCCCTCTCACTCTCCCTTTCCCATCGCCTCGCTCGCCTCCCCTCTTCCTCTCTAGTACGCCGCCGCTGCCATGACCGCGCGGTAGCCCGGCCACCGACGACCCCGCACCGCCTCTCCGTGTCCACGGGCTCCGCCTCGCTCGACTACGACGGTTGGAGCCTCCCGTTCGAGCCGGGCACCTCCACAACCACCGCATCGAGCTCTTCCTCCCCGTCGGGCACCGCCGTCCGCCGCCGTCGATCTCCTGCACTGCAGCTCCTAAGCCTTCGCCGGACCATCTTGTGTCCCCTCGGTGAGCTCTGCATCCGCCTCACCCTTCATTTTATGCGAGCACGAAACATAGCTAGCTGTCGCCGTTGCCCGTGCTCCGGCCTCCGCTGACGAGCTCGCCGCCGTCGTTGTTTGCTCTGTCACGGCCAAACGAGCATGCCAGCGTGCTCGGGGTAGCCTTCTGGTGCGCCCCATAGCTTTAGCCCGCGCACAAACGCACCGCAACGCCGGAACCGCGTAGTCCAGATTCCGGCCGCCACTGCGCTCGCCGTAGACGACGTTACAGACCACCGGAGCTCTCACCGTTCGAGCAAATCGACGCGGCTCGATGTGCACGTTCAAGAGCAAGAAACCGCGCTCGATTTGAGCCCCTATAGTGGAAACCCGAGCCTCTCCGGCGATCGCCGTCGCGTCGGGAGCTCGCCCGAGCCTCACCGGCGGCCGCGCCGACGTGGCGTGGCCTGGGGCCCACCCCAGGACACTGCCAGAGGGCCCCACATCGCAGTTTGACCGCGGTCAACGCGGGGGCACTGTTCACATGTGCCACTGACATGTGTGCCCGCTTCGGTTAATCGCCTAATTAATCATTTTGCTAATTAAGCCTAATTTAATTATATAGTTAGTGACACTGACAGAAGGGCCCCACGTAGTTAGTTAACCCTGTTAGTTACTTTAATTCTCTGTTAGTCTAACACAGGCTGACATGTGGGTCCCACTGGACCCACAGGTCAGGTTTGACCCTGGTCAGCCGACCTGTTGACTACTGACGTCACTCCTACGCAATGCTGACGTCATATTTCCTTTTCTATTAATAAAAATAATTCCAGAAAATGATTTAATCTTTGAAAATTCGTAGAAATTAAACCGTAGCTCAGATCGAAAAACTTAAAACATGAAAGTTGATCAGAACGACGAGACGAATCTGATCGTGTCATCTGTTTCTATGTCAGAACCCCCTACGTAGGAGAACCCGTAACTTTTAGCCCGATTCTGGTATATGAATAGTGCATATTCACCGGATAATAAATCCAACCTAAATTCTAAAGAAACTAAAAATGACTTAGACATACTTTAGGCAACCCTGCACTGCATCCTAGGCATGGCATGCCCTGTATTGCATTGTTTGTTGTGTATTTATATGTTTCTTCCCCCTCTTCTCTCTCGGTAGACCCCGACGTCGACGTAGCTCCCAAGACCGACGCAGCTCCGGAGGTCGACTACGCCCCTGACGACCAGACCCTTGCCGCAGAGCTTCCAGGCAAGCACCCCCCTTTTGAGCATTCCGATATCGCCCACTCTCTTCTCTCTTATGCTTGCATTAGAAGTTACTGCTGCTGCTGTTATCCTATATCTGCTGCATAGCCTGTTTATTATAACCTGCTATTGTTACCTACCTGCTTATCCTAAACTGTTAAGTATAGGTTGGGTAGAGACCCAGCAGAGACCCCACTGTATCCCAACTGCCCCGCTGGATTAACAGAAGACCCGAGCAACGGGATCGAAGACCAGGCCCCGGCACCGCATGTCACTTCCCCTTAGTTGCTCGACACTACTGGGTTACTATCGAGTGCCGAGGGTGATACCTCGTCAGCACTTCTGATGATTACCTTGTAGGTTAGTTAATCGGACGTGGTCAGCGAGGGTGATTCCTCCTACATCACCCCCGATAACGTCACCGTCGCGCAACTCCTCAAGAGTGGACCTCGAGGGTGATTCCTCCTCCGTTCGCCTTGATGTTTACATAAGGTGGGAATCCAACGAGGGTGATGCCTCGGATTCCTTCTTGATATGGTAGCCATACGGATGCCTTTACATTATTGATGATACTGTTTATTCTGGATAAAGACGGGTCGGCCCTGAGGGGTACCCGCACAAGTTTATGATGAGAGTGATATGGAGTCCGGCTGACCTGGAAGGTGCCCGTGAGATATCTACGAGGCGTGGCCGGGCATTCCTAACCCTTGCCGCAAGTCCTCGAGACGGGGCGACGGGGTCACATCTTTCGTGAGTCTCTGCTCGTTACCGCACTACCAACACACTAACGATTTGGATATTTGATCCGAGGGGCCTCTGGCCAGATAGCACTAACCATCACGTGGGCATAGCATGGGCGTTCTGCGTCGTATACTTCAGCCGGAGCTTAATTGACGTCAGCAAGGAGCGGCACACGCTGGGTTGGACTGGGAACGCAACCGCACTTGTATTAAGGGGTTGCTAGGTCTGCTCACCAGCGATGCACGTAACGCGTAGGAGTCCCCGGGGCGAAGGCCCAAGACCCCTGGGCGCATAGGTTAGTCCGGCATGCTGACCTCTCTGTTAAGTATTCGGTTGGGTTGCGGCGTGTCGTTTGGCCGAGGCCGGGCATGACCCAGAAAAGTGTGTCCGACCGGAGTTAATCGAGCGTGGTGGGTAAGTTGGTGCCCCCCTGCAGGTAAGAAACAATCTATCGATAGCCTGTCCTACGGTAACGGACACTCGGAGTTGTATCCCGATCGGTACAACTAGAACTGGTGACTTGAGATGATACTGGATAGTATGGCTCTGGGATCGCTTTCTCGCAGGGAGTCGAGGAAGGATCTCTGGGCGAGGTTGATGACATTACTACTACTTTACATTATGTTAATCTGCACTCTTCTAATGCTGCAAGACCGTTGAAAATGCTTGAAGATGCTAGTCTTCGATAGGACTAGGCTTTCCTCTCTATTCCGGTATTTCTGCAGCCTAGTCCACATATACAGCCTCCCTTTGAAAATGTTGCATATGTAGTGTAGATCCTTGCTTGCTGAGTACTTAGGATGAGTACTCATGTTTGCTTTGCTTTCTTTTTCTCCCCTTATCCATTTGTCGCAACGAGACGACGGAGCCCCGGAGCCAGCTGCCCCTGCCGACGGTTACTACTACTACTACCTTCCCGGCGAGTACTACTACAAGGAGCCATCTGACGACCAGGAGTAGGTTCGGAGGGTCTTGGGCAAGAGGCCTACGCGTTTCGATCGTAGTATTTTATTTTGCCCCGCCTTGTTAAAGGCCTATCTGTTTCTCTGTAATATCTGTACCCAGATATCTGATGCTTTCGCTGACGGTTGTATGCCATCGAGCTATGTATTCGAGCCCTCGAGGCCCTGTCTTGTAATATAAAGCTTGTATGACTTTATTTATGTTTTAGAGTTGTGTTGTGATATCTTCAAGTGAGTCCTTATGCTTGATCGTGTGCATTTGTGTGTATGGTTAGTGCATGATTAAGCCGGGGTCGTCACATGCATGATCATTTTTGAATCAACGAACATTTTATGAATGAATAAACTATTTTTTAAGTCATGAATAGTTTTTGAATTTTTAGGATATTTTTTCATTCATGAGCATTTTTTGAATTCGCAAAAAAACAATTTCATTAACATTTCTTAATATACAATTTTTTTAAAAATCATGAACATTTTTTGATTTCCTGAATTTTTTTTGAATAAACAACATTTTTTATAAAATTGCAAGCATTTTTTTAAATCTACAAACATTTTATGATTTATTAAAATTCTCAAATTTTTGAATTTCAGATTTTTTTGAAGTCCAAAATTATTTAAAGTAGAAAAAAAGGAAATTAGAAAACAGGCCACCGGACATGGGCCGGCCCAAACGGGCGCACTGCGTTTTCTCCCAGCGCACAGAGCGTAGTATAGGAGGCTCCTACTGCATGGGCCAGCCCAGGCGGGGGATTCCTCTGTGTAAAACTTTTTTTATCACTTATATATGGCACTGGTGGGTAATATTTTGCAACTTTTGGGGCAATTTATGTGGCGTACCGCAAGAAGCTATAGCCCATTTATTATTAGGTATAGATATATCAGTGTAAAATGTTTTTGGTGATGCTAAATTAATAATAAAATGCTTTACTAATTGTCAAGAGACTTTTATATTTAATTTAATATCAACGGACCTTAAAAGGCGAAGTAGTGGAGGAAGAATTGGGCCACCAGGGCCCAAGAGGGGAAGGCACCCCCCTTTCCTTGGAGGAGGGGCCAAATTGGACTAGGGGAGGGTTTCCCTCCCCCTAGGCCGGCGCACCAAGGAGGGAAAACATTCCCTCCTTGTGTGGCGCCCCTCCTTCTGCCGCCAACCTATATATACTCATTGTTCCAAAAATCTTCCGATTCAGCGATTTATCGCTACTCATGGTGTGACCGATAAGATTATGTCTTATCTTCACCGTTTATCGTTTGGGACGATTTATCACTCTGACAAACGATTTATCAGGAATCTACTGATAAACCAGGCATATTCTTGATATCATGTTTGCAAAAACTATGTTTATTTGTGTTTTGTGGACCTTGTTATGCAATATGTACTATTGTCCTATTTTGTTTGTCATTATACAAGGACTCAAAGCCTAGGAATCAAGATAACACTTCTGTCCAATATTGTTTTGGTGTTGAATATAGCATATTTTAGTGTTGGGAACCTGGGATTTGCAAAAAAATGGCCGATTAATAGTATACCGATAAAATCGATTAATCGACCGATTTCTGATTAATCTCTAATCCCCAGCTGGCCGAGACGCTAACGATAAGCGATATCCTCAACATTGTATATACTAGAGATTCTAGGCACTTCTGAACACATAAGTTTTGGAGCCTCCTCTAGTTCTCTAGTTCTAGTTCTATTTGGTCCTAGTTGGTCAATTAGAGCTTGAACTAGATCCTCTAATCCTCATAATTAGAAGCTCAATGTGGTTCTAATCTCCTCTCTCTAGTTCTCCGACAACAATGAGCTCTGAACGGCGAAGCGCTGCCAGATCGTGGAGACCGTATACTTGCAATCAAGTAGAGAGGTCATGCTTTCGGTCTTCCTTTCGAGGGAGCGTTCGTGGGTGGTTCACGGGATCATTTATCTATGGTTCGAGGGACTCCGAGTATGATCTACACTGACTCGTCTACTGTCACTGCACTCCGGAGTCGGTAACGATCGTGATCCAAACCGTTTATGCATCTTCATATTGTTCCTGGGTGATCGTAGGGATTTTTTTTTGTTTTCTACTATGTTTCCGAACGGTGGCATCATGAGCGGTTCTATGAGTAGATGTAGGTTTCGATCTAGATCACATGTGAATGCGAGGGTTTGATGTTCTGGCTATGCTTCCCTCGAGTGTTGCTTCGGTTTAGTTCATTGATGGCATGATGTAGCTTTGTAAAAAGTTTTGACAATCGATCGGCTTTGGCTATCGATGATCTGCTAATAGTTCTTTGGGCTGCATCATAGTCAAGAATAGTGAACCGTTGCAAATACAAGAGGGCGATGACGATGAACGATCTTCCAGGGGGTCATGCGTATTTGACGAAGTTTAGTGTGGGGCTAGGGATTTTTAGTTAAGTCTCTTCCCTCACACACGCGAAAGTTAATCTAGCAACAAGCATTATCGCCTTGATTGTGGACGTGGGTAGCTAGTGTTATTCGAAAACCCTTGAAGCCACGTAATTAAAATTTGCCAAACCGATTAGAGGACGTCTAACTTGGTTTTGCAAGTTTGCATATGATGTGGTATAGCCTTCGTCATGATAATGAGTTTATGCATGAGATGGTTATATGTTGTAATATTACTAGCACATATGCCCGTGCGTTGCAACGGGACCGAAAAAATAGTCTTTGTCATCAAAATTAATTGCAAGAAATGAAAAAAATCCTTAGCACATCGCCCGTGCTTTGCCACGGAGCAAACATCAGAATCTGACTCGGCGATGGTGGCGTCGGTGACTTGGAGGCCACCCACCTCCCCTTCAGATTTGCATCGGCCACGGGCACGAGATGCGGAAGCTTGGAGATGGCTTTAGGCCTGGAAATGGGATTGGGGTACGGGGGTCTTGGAGGTTTGGGTGCTAGAGAGGAATGAGAGCGTAGGGGGGAAGATTCGTCGCCCCCTGCTCCTTATAAGTCGGTAAAAAGACGAGACGCCCCCTCCGCTGCGCTGTAAAAATCACCACATTTTGGCTGATCATGCCGTTATGGCCGCATTGGGTGAACCAATTGATTGATAATATCCCCCTAAAATGCGGAGCACGATCTCTGTTTTGATAAGACGTGCCAATAAGAGGGTTACCTCGAACCGCGATTCGAAAAAGCAATAACTGACATATATGATGTCATGGGCGGTGACACTTTGGAAAAGTTGTCAGTAATTGACTGCCGAACACACCTACGCTTCGGAAAAGTTGTCAGTAGGTAGCCTATATTCACATTGTGGAATCCTTAGCACAATTGCCCGTCTTACCTTCATTGAGTCCAATCTTCAAAGGCTCTTATCTTCATCACAAGTTGGGTTTTGGTTTTCAAATGAAAATGTGGGACCATTCTGTTTCATTGTGAATGCAAGAATGGCAGATGAATTATTACAAATTTTACATGTTCTTTTGAACTGGAACTGCGTTCCATTAATAGATAAGCTAACCAGAATCGCTGGCTAGAAGGTCCTTCACAAAAACTGGAACATCCTCCTCCAAGGCAATGCTACATTGCGATAGCCTTATCCACCGAGCCACCTTATTACAATGTGTCAGACAGAAACCTTATTACAACTTCTCAAACAGAAATACAAGGAAAAGCTAGTAAAACACAAAGACAACATAAACTTTATTTATCTCCTGGAAATGCAAACTATTGGCCAAAAGATCATACTTCTTACTACCATAGCTTGGACGATAACTTGGGCATCAAATTCTATCTCCACTCACTGGATCCCAGTCTATTGTCACACATATGCCATTTGAACATGTTTTTTTCTTTCTAACATGCAATAGCTTTAGTTTGCAAAGCATCAGCTACCTTCAGTAGCTTCATTTTTTTGCTAACATCCAACATATTCAGTTTGAAAGCATCAACCGCGTTTTGAATTCGTCCGACTCATAGCCCCCCTGAACATCCCTAATTACAAAGCCCGAGCCTCTAGAGTTGCTAGTTGAGTCAGAAGACCCACCGCTGTTTATCTTTAGCACGGCGACAGCCGGCGGTTTCTTCACACTCAAGTGCACTCCTGTGAACCATAGCCACAACCTCATCTGTTTTTAGGACACCTTCCCCTGCATTTATCTTGCTCCTTATCTTCCACCACATCCACAACAGAGCTATGATCTTGATCATTGTCTTATGTCCATGTGCAGAATAGAGTGCCACATATCTAGTTCCAAAAGGCAAAAGAAAAAGTGATATAGTTTTCGCCCGAGTAAGAATTCACATTTGGGCAGGGCGATCACTATAAACTTTCAGTCTATTCTTCCTGCAAGAAGAATATGCAAGGCAATGTAGATTTTCCTCGTTATGTCAGAAATTTCTTCCCAGATTTAAGGAACTCTTTATGAACGTAATAGCTAAAAGTCTCTTCCTAGCTTGAAGACAATACTTATGTATGCAAATAAGTACTCCCTCTGATTCAAGACTGTAACGCCCCAAGAACGATGCACCAGATGTCTTCCATTTATTCGCCGTCGTTGCCATGTCATTCGCTTGCGTGTTGCACTTTGCCATATCATCATGTGCATTTCATCTGCATGTTTTTCAAAACTTGCATCCGTCCGGGTCTCCTAGTTCTCTCCGTTGTCCGTTCTGAGCCCAGACACTCGCACGCGCCCGCGGCACCTCCGAAATATTATTTTATAAGTGGGATAAAAATATTATTGGAATGAGTTGTAAGTTGGCATGCGGTCTTGTTTTATTGTAGGTAGGCCGCCTGCCAAATTTTGTCGTATTCGGAGTCCGTTTGATAGCCCAACCGTTAAACATATAGCGGCAATATAGCCGGTCAAACGTCGGACGTTTTCGGTATCCGGAAACTACCGCCGGGCCTCTCTCTCTTCTCTCCTCTCAGCCCAAGACCCCCCTACACAGCCCACCTAGCCCATCTAACTCCCTCCTATGCTCATTGCCGTCAGATCACGATCGTGTGGGCGAAAACGGCTCCCCAATACCCCTCTCCTAGCTCCCTCTAGCTATATAAACGCCCTCCCCTTCCAAATTTGGCTAAACCTAGCCTAGCCCCTACCCTCCACCTACCTCCAGCCGTCGCCACCTCTCTCAGTTTCCACGCTGGCCACCCCCTCCTTGCCACTTGGCAGCCACAGATCGGGCCGTGCCGCCTCAGCCACTCACAGCGCGACACGTCACCCGAGCCGGCCTCCCACCGCCGCGGCCCGCGGAGCCCAAGGCCGGCCCGCCCGAGCCGCCCCGGGCCCGATCCCCGCGCCCCTGTGCCCTGAGCTCTAGATCGGGAGAGGAGCTCCCGATCCAGAGCTCTGCCGCCTGCCTCGCGCCCCGCGCCTTTCCCGCCGACCAGCTTCGCCGCCGGCGACCTTCGCCTCCAGGCCCTGCTCCTTCCCCTGCCCATCTCCTCCTTCCTCCTCTCACATCTCTCTCTCTCTCTCTCGCCTCGCAGGTAGCAGCCATCGGCCGCCCCAGACCCCGCCCCCGAGCGCCTCCTCGCGCCGCCCCACACCGGAAACCGGTCAGATCCGGCAAGTCACGGCCGGATCCGCCCATCCCCGCCATCCCTGCGTGCCGGAGGTCCCCTCCGTGCCACATACGCCGCCGCCGCCATGCTCGGCCTCGCCCCTGCGCGGGGACGACGAGCATGCCCGCTCGCCCGTTCGCCTGGGCTGGCTGGTCACGCGAGGCCCAGCCGCACCCCGCCTGCCGTTGCCCTAGCCCACCATCCGAGTCGGGCCTTGGCCCTTGGTGAGCTCTCCCTGTCCAGCCCTCAAAATGACTAAGTCCCCAGTTTTCCTCCTCATATAGGCATTTTGATCATGATGTAACTCTGTGCATGTTGGTCCTACTATGATGTTATTTACATGGAGATGGTCTTCTCAGCGTGCTCTTAATGATGGAGTGCTTTGCTTTCATATTAGGATGCATTTTGATATGTTAACCTCTGTTACAAAAGTGCATGCTGATGTTAAGTGCTGAAACTGTTATAACTTGCCCTTTTGTTATTTTCGTGCGATTTAATGCATACACCATATGAGCATCTTGCCAACATGAGTTTGGTGCATTTCTATGTCCTATAGCTGCTAGTATTTATTTCATGCCATGATATGTCCTGATGTGAGTGCCATGAGCTTGCAAAGTGGCCTACTCGCTGTTTTCTGTTTTCGGAGTAAATTCTGCTCGTCTGAATCTGTTATATTGTGGTGCCATGTTTACTTGATACTACCATCAAATCTACGCATAATCTAGAGATGTTGACTAAGCATGTTTTGAATACCATGTTATGTTCTATCCATCCATGCCCTTATTTGCAACTATAGCCTACTGTAGCTTGTTCTTTTCATGCTCTCAAATTGCTTAAAAATATAACTGTCAGTCTGTTAACAGCATGTTCCATTTTGCAAAGCTCATTGTAATTAATCTATGCATCTTATAAATTGTGCCTTTGGTTTAATTGGAAGTATCTCATGCCTACTACATATTCCTGACATTTGCATATTTATTAAAAGTTCTATGCTTGTTGTTATGTACCTGCAAAGTCAGCATCATAATGTTACTGTTTTGCATTCCCAAAATTTTCACTAAGTCTGAGAATCTGCTGTTTCATGTTTGCATCTTGTCTTGATGATTCCCATGACCGTGTTGCTCCTATATATATGCCATGTTGCATTGTTTCAACTCCATGATGTGTTCTAGCATGCTATACCTTTGATGCCATGTTCATGCACTGTAGCATACTTGTTTCATGCCTCCAACATGCCATCATATTAACTCTGCTCATGTTTATGCCCAGTTTTTCACAAAGTCCTAATCTGTGTTATAAAGTTGCTTTTTGCATTGATCATATTGGTTTAATCTTGATACCTATGAACCTGAAACTTAATGATACTTGCAGTGTGTAATCTGTACTTGAAGTGCATATCAAGTTTGTGCTCATGTGGTTCCTGTAGCATGTTGTTTTAATGATTGCAAAGTGCCTACTTGCTATTAGGCAGATTGGTGTTATATCTTGTTTTGAGTGTGTGTTGAACCGTTGCTCCGTTTTGATCATGTCATATATGAAATTTGCTTGGTTTTGCATGTAGTTTCATCATGTCATGTTGCATCCGTGATTTGAGTATGTGTGCTTGATGTTTGAATGCATTTTGCATCAATGCCATGTTTAACTTGTTTTGCTCATATCTTCTAGGTCGTAGCTCTGAATTAAATGAACTTTATGTGTAACTTGATTAGAAAAACGTGTAGATCATCATGGTGCATATTAACTTGCTGTTTAACAACTTAAACATAATGTGTTATTCAGATCTGGACCAATTTTGAAATTTGCATATGGGGAGTTTCCGGAAGTGTTATATGTTGTTTCCGGCCTCATTTAAACTTGCTTTGATTGTGAGGTTCTTGTATGCATCATCTCTTGCCATGAGTAGCATCATGTAGCCTTGTCATGCATCATACTTGGATGAGCATCATGTCATGTTTCTGTGTTGTGTGTTTACCATGTTGTTTGCTTCTTTCCGGTTGTGCTTCTACTCGATAGTTCCGGTAAAGTTGCGATTGTGAGGATTCGTTCGACTACGCCCGTTTGTCTTCTTCATGGACTCGGTCTTCTTCCTAGCGGGATTTCAGGCAAGATGACCGTCACCTTGGATATCACTACTATCTTTGCTTTGCTAGTTGTCTCGATGCTATCGCTATGTCGCGCTACCTACCACTTGTTTATCAAGCCTCCCAAATTGCCATGATAGCCTCTAACCTTTTTCACCATCCTAGCAAACCGTTGTTTGGCTATGTTACCGCTTTGCTCGGCCCCTCTTATAGCGTTGCTAGTTGCAGGTGCAGTTGCAGGTTGTTCCATGTTGGGACATGGATATCTTGGGATATCACAATATCTCTTATTTAATTAATGCACATATATACTTGGTAAATGGTGGAAGGCTCGGCCTTTTGCCTGGTGTTTTGTTCCACTCTTGCTGCCCTAGTTTCCATCATACCGGTGTTATGTTCCTTGATTTTGCGTTCCTAACACGCTTAAGGGAATGGGACCCTCTTGACAGTTCGCTTTGAATAACCGCTTCCAGTAAGGCCCAACATTGGTTTTAACATTTGCCCAACATAATAAACCTGATAATAAATTTGACGCATAGGGAGGTAGCGCTACCCGAGGATTCTTAATTCCACATAATACAGGGGGCCCAGTGTTGTTGGTGTTGGTCCAAATTAGAGCACTGTGCGGGGCCGCCCCTTGGCAACTTGGGGTATTTTGGCACCTGTACGCGTCGCTTATCCACCGTGTCCTGAGAACGAGATACACGGCTCCTATCGGGATTGTCGACATGTTGGGAGGTCTTGCTGGCCTTGTGTTACCATTGTCGAAATGTCTTGTGCACCGGGATTCCGAGGATACTTCGGGCTAACTCGAGGTTGATCGGGTTTTCTTGAGGTTGAGGTATTTCCACCGCAGCTTGTGTTGGCTTGTGATGGGCCAGGTTGGAACACCCCTGCAGGGTTTGATCTTTCGAAAGCCGTGCCCGCGGTTATGTGGCAGATGGGAATTTTTAATATCCGGTTGTAGAGAAATTTACACCAGATCCGAAGTAAAATACACCAACCACGTGTGTAACCGTGACCGTCTCTTTTCGAGTGAGTTCGAGAAGAGAACACGGTGGGGTTATGTTTGAACGTAAGTAGTTCAGGACCACTTCTTGATCATTACTATTGCGACCATTTGCGTAGTTTCTCATCTTATTCTCGTACTCGTAAGTTAGCCACCATACTATGCTTAGGTGCTGCTGCAACCTCACCACTTATCCATTCCATACCCATTAAGCTTTGCTAGTCTTGATACCCATGGTAATGGGATTGCTGAATCCTCGTGGCTCACAGATTTCTACAACAACAGTTGTAGGTACGGGTAATGCGATGACCTGACGTGAGAGCGACATTTGCTTGTTTTGGAGTTCTTCTTCTACTTCTTCTTCGATCAGGGGATAGGTTCCTGGTCGGCAGCCTGGGCTAGCAGGGTGGATGTCGTTTGTCTTTTTCATTTGTTTTCATCCCTAGTCGAATGCCGCTCTTCAGTTTGACGGTTGCAATGTATTGATGTATTCTTGTGGCATTTGTATGCCCCTTGTATGTATCCCCATCTATTATGTAATGGTACGATGTAATGATATCCACCTTGCAAAGCGTCTTCAATATGCGGCTCTATCCTTGGTGGGACCTTCGAGTTCCTCTTGGATAGGATCGCATATTGGGCGTGACAAAGACGTAGCTTTAGTACAACTTTGTACTAAAGTTGGATCGGAGGGAGTAATAACTTTGTAACACTTTCAAGAGAATTGCAATCACATCTCCTTTTAACACTTTCAGGTGGTTGAAACCCTTGTTTCTTTCTAAAACAGCATGTTTTGCTAAAATGTATTGATGACCCACAAGTATAGGGGATCAATCGTAGTCCTTTCGATAAGTAAGAGTGTCGAACCCAACGAGGAGCAGAAGGAAATGACAAGCGGTTTTCAGCAAGGTAATTTCTGCAAGCACTAAAATTTTCGGTAACAGATAGTTTGATAGTAAGCTAATTTGTAATGAGCAAGTAACGGTAACGGTAAATAAAGTGCAGCAAGGTAGCCCGATCCTTTTTGTAGCAAAGGACAGGCCGGTACAGTCTCAGATAATAAGTAAAACGTTCTTGAGGGCACACGGGAATTTCACCTAGTCACTTTCATCATGTTGGTTTGATTCGCGTTCGCTACTTTGATAATTTGATATGTGGGTGGACCGGTGCTTGGGTGTTGTTCTTACTTGAACAAGCCTCCCACTTATGATTAACCCCCTCGCAAGCATCCGCAACTACGAAAGAAGTATTAAGATAAAATCTAACCATAGCATTAAACATATGGATCCAAATCAGCCCCTTACGGAATAGCGTATAAACTAGGGTTTAAGCTTCTGTCACTCTAGCAATCCCTTATCTAATAACTACTCCACAATGCATTCCCTTAGGCCCAAAGATGGTGAAGTGTCATGTAGTCGACGTTCACATAACACCACTAAGGGAATCACAACATACATATCATCAAAGTATCGAACACATATCAAATTCACATGATTACTTGCAACATGACTTCGCCCGTGGCCTCAAGAACAAAGGCAACTACTCACAAATAATATTCATGCTCAAGATTAGAGGGGTATTAAATAGCATAATGGATCTGAACATATAATCTTCCACCAAATAAACCATCTAGCATCAACTACAAGATGTAATCAACACTACTAGTCACCCACAGGTACCAATTTGAGGTTCCGGTACAAAGATTGAACACAAGAGATGAACTAGGGTTTGCGATGAGACGGTGTTGTTGAAGATGTTGATGAAGATAGGACTCCCAAAGATGAGAGGGTTGTTGGTGATGACGATGGCTTCGATTTCCCCCTCCGGGAGGGAAGTTCCCCCGGCGGAATTGCTCCGCCGGAGGGCAAAAGTCTCTTGCCCAAGTTCCGCCTCGAGACGGCGGCGCTCTGTCCCGAAAGTCCTCCCTTTTTTTTGTCTAGGTTAAAATACCTTATATACCAGAAGATGGGCACCAGAGGTGGGTTGGGCTGCGCACCACACTCTGGAGGGGCTGGCGCGCCCTGGTGTCTTGTGGGCACCTGGCAGTCCCCCTCTGGTACTTCTTTTCTCCAATATTTATTATATATTCCAAAATAATTCTCCGTAAAATTTCAGCTCATTTGGAGATGTGCAGAATAGGTATCTCTGACATAGCTTTTTCAGGTCTAGAATTCCAGCTGCCGGTATTCTCGCTCTTTGTGTAAACCTTGCATATTGTGAGAGAAAAGGCATTAGAATTACTCCATAAAGTGTTATTATGCATAAAAACATTATAAAAAACAGTAGGAAAACATGATGCAAAATGGACGTATCAAGTATCATTCTTCAAACTTTACTTTGTCATACATCTAGTCTATCCAAATCTGGATCTTGATCCATCCGTGATTTTGCATGCCTATAATTATATAAACGCCAAGCCAGCAGACCATGCGTCTCTAATGTGTTTCGAGGCGTGGAACATGCAATACCCTGTCTGCATACATAACCAGCTAGCTGAATAATTTTGACTGAAAAAATGAAGTACCTGCAAAAGGTTAACTGAAAAACTTCAACATCTTCAAGCATTGATAATCTGACCAAAGGGACTACACAAAAACCTTTTCCAGCTTGATGATATCAGTCAAATTTCTCTTTAGTCGAATAAGGGCTATTTCATCAACTGAAAGCACAAGTGCTCCCTGGGTGGTTTTGGTAATAAATGTCAACATATCTCTTGTTGGACTAATGCTTTTATCTAGTGTATTTCAGACAAGTTCAACAATGGCGTGGTAAGGACAAGAGGATGTGGAACCCCTTCAAGGTGTCAAGGACACATATTGGCAAAAGCTCAAGACTCTTCATTTATATTTTAGTGATCCAAGATCACATTGAGTCCATAGGAAAGCCAATACTATTAAAAGGGGATGAGGTGTTGCTTAATGGTCTACTTGCTCAAAATGCTTAGTGATATTGCTCCAAAGCCCTCAACCACTTTCTCATTTCCAAATATGTCCAAAACCCAAAGTCAAACTCAGCCCCACCGAAACCTTCTATCTGGCGCCATCGAGTTCATTTGACATAGCCACTGCCAGAAACCCTAACACCTCGGTCACACCGATACGGATCTCGGTCTCCCCGAGATGGCCCTGCAAACTCTCTGTTTCCCTTTGTAACATTTTGGTCTCACCGAAATGAGCGATCAGTCACACCGAGTTTGCTTGACCAACTCTCTGTTTGCTCTTTGCTGAAATTAGCCTCACCGAGTTCACGCAATCAGCTTCACCGAGATAAGGTTTTGCACTAGCCCTAGCACTTCGGTCCCACCGAGTTGTTCCAGTCGGTCCCACTGAGATTCCTAACATTCACATTTTGAACTCAATCGGTCTCACCAAGTTCTTCTATTCGGTCTGACCGAGTTGGGTCAAATGTGTGTAACGGTTGGATTTTGTGTGGAGGCTATATATACCCCTCCACCCCCTTCTCCATATGTGAGAGAGCCATCAGAACGTGCCTACACTTCCAGCTTACATTTTCTGAGAGAGAACTACCTACTCATGTGTTGAGATCAAGATATTCCAATCCAACCACAAGAATCTTGATTTCTAGCCTTCCCCAAGTTGCTTTCCACTCAAATCATCTTTCCACCATATCCAAATCTGTGAGAGAGAGTTGAGTGTTGGGGAGACTATCATTTGAAGCACAAGAGCAAGGAGTTCATCATCAACACAACATTTATTACCTTTTGGAGAGTGGTGTCTCCTAGATTGGTTAGGTGTCACTTGGGAGCCTCCGACAAGATTGTGGAGTTGAACCAAGAAGTTTGTAAGGGCAAGGAGATTGCCTACTTCGTGAAGATCTACCCGAGTGAGGCAAGTCCTTCGTGGGCGATGTCCATGGTGGGATAGACAAGGTTGCTTCTTCGTGGACCCTTCGTGGGTGGAGCCCTCTGTGGACTCGCGCAACCGTTACCCTTCATGGGTTGAAGTCTCCATCAATGTGGATGTACGATAGCACCACCTATCGGAACCACGCCAAAAATCTCCGTGTCTTCATTGCGTTTGCACATCCAATCCCATCCCTTTACTTTCTTGCAATTAGCATGTTTTACTCTTTCTGCTGCATATACTCTTGTCATGCTTGCTTGAAATGTATTGTGAATGCTTAAACTTGTGCTAAAACTCCACCTCAACTTGAAGAACTTAAAAATTACCACTTTTACTTGTTGAGGGTCTAATCACCCCCCTCTATTCCCCTCTTTTCGATCCTTTCAATTGGTATCAGAGCATTGGTCTCCATTGCTTTGGTTTAATCACCATTGGAGGAAGATGGATGAGTCTATGATTGGGAGTATTAGACGTAGAGTGCCTATGCTTGACGGAGAGTTCTATAGTTCTTGGAAGAATGAGATGCTTGAGATTTTCAATGAATATAATTTGAACAAGTATATTACTAGCCCTTATGTGCCCCCCATTGATCCCTTGCATCCTACCCCCGATGAGTATCTTGACATGATCCGCAATCTTAGAACTATTGATCTTATCATGAGAGGATTGCCTAGAAATTTGCTTGTATGCTTGCCTACATTTGAATGTGCTTATACTATATGGAAATATCTTGAGGAGTGTTTTCCAAACTATTCCTTGAAAAATCTAGATGATATTCTCCAAAAGTCCATTGCTATTCATAAAATGAATCCTAGTGATCCTAAATTTGATGATTGTCTATTTGAGCTTCGTGACCTTATGCGTGCCAAAGGAGATGTTGGAGTCATTAGTAGCATCATTTCACAAGTCATTAGAATTCATAAGCATGCACATTGTCATGGTCATACATCTAATGAATCACTCCCTCTATGTGATGATCATTCACATGATGATGTTGAGCATGGATATTATGACGAGGATGATGATAGAGACTTTGATCTTGATGAGTCAATGAGACACTTTGGTCTTATGGCTAACCTTCGTGGCTACATGGCCGGAGGAAAGGAATGGGTTCTTGATAGTGGATGTACGGATCATATGACCGGGGATAAGGACATGTTTCGTGAGCTTGCTGAAAACGACGGTCCCCGGAAGTATGTCACCTTTGGTGATAACTCCAAGGGTAAACTAGTTGGCCTTGGTAAGGTGGCCATCTCCCATGATAGCTCCATTCAAAACGTTATGCTCGTTGAATCTCTTGGTTATAATCTACTTTCCGTATCTAGACTAGCTGACTTCAGTTTCAATGTTCTATTTACTGAAGTAGATTGCCAAGTGTTTCGAAGAGATAATCATAATATGGTCTTTACCGGTATTCGTAGAGGTGATCTCTACATTGTTGATTTCACTAAGAGAGCTCAACCTCGTACTTGGTTAATTGCTAGATCTCATGAAGGTTTCCTACTCGGTTATGGCTCAAACTCTCGCACTTACCGTGTCTACAACCATTTCACCCGAAATGTTGAAGAGATGGTAGATGTGAAGTTTGATGAATCTAATGGCTTGCAAGTAGAGCAATTGCCAATTGATGTAGGAGACAAAGATCCTTCGGAAGCAGTCCAATACTTTTCTATTGGCAAGATCCGCCCAGCGGAGGTGAAGGAGAGTACTTCATCTATTCAAGTGGAAGCCTCAACATCACATCAAGGTGAACCACAAGTTGACTTGGAGGCATCCACAAGTGGAACACATCAAGATGAAGGAAATGAGGAAGTACATCAAGATGAACCACATTGACCTCCCTATCCACCTCCACAAGAGAACGACAACGCCAATAACAATGAAGGAGGACAAGAAGAAGAAGAAGACAATGAAGAGGATGTTCCACCCCAACCCAAACAAAATTTCTCACGAGTTAGAGCAAGAGTCACAAGAGACCATCCCGTTGAACAAATCTTTGATGACATTCAAACCGGAAGAATCACTCGCTCTAAAACTCGTTTGGCTAACTTTTGTGAACATTACTCATTCATTTCTAGTATTGAACCCATGAAGGTTGAAGAAGCCCTTGAGGATCCGGATTGGGTGAACGCTATGCATGAAGAGCTACAAAACTTTGAGAGGAATCAAGTGTGGACATTGGTTGAAAAGCCGGACGACAACCACAATGTCATTGTGTAGCGACCCGACCCGAATGGATCGAATCTCTGTGTTCAAGTGTCATCCCTGGATCGGTAATGCTGACACACACAGTACTTGAGGGATTTATAACAGAGTAGCAATCACACACTTATTACATCGAATGTCTCAAAAGAGAACTGATTACAATAAATATGGCTTAAGGCCATCTAAATAAGATAACAGCGGAAGGCTTGGAAGATAAAGTGAGTCCATCAACTCCAACGGCATAGCTGAGTGCACGACAACGACCTAGCGCACCTTACTCTTCGTCTGAAAAGTCTGCAACATGATACGTTGCAGCCCGAAACGGGTCAGCACATGGAATATGCTGGCAATATAACACAGTAGAGCAATGAACAGCATAATTGATAATACTACATGCATATTTGGCTGGTGGAAAAGCTCTAGGGTTATACTGTTTTGCGAAAAGCCAATTTTTCCCTACAACAAAGGAATATATTTTATTTAACTATCATGGTGGTTGTTGAACATTGAGAAGGTAAATCCCCCTCTCAATCCCAATTAAAAGTAATTATTAATCCCAACAAATTAATTTAGAGTGATGGGATTCAATATGATGATCCAAGAACCAGATACTCAAAATGTCCATAACCGGGGACACGGCTAATCATGACTAGTTTGTACACTCTGCAGAGGTTTGTGCACTTTTCCCCACAAGACTCGATCTCCTCCGTTGGATTTCTCGCACTTCATGGTGTTTGAGATACGGATGACCGAGACACAGTCTTTCTGAAGCATTTACTCTTTACTCTGGGTAGACAGTTACACCTACTTTCCCCTACATCTGCTAGCCTACCACTGAAAGAGGTCATGTAACATACTCAACTATGCTAGAGCCCATAATAGCTTGTGGCTGCACACGGAAGTTTCTAGCATGAATAATCTTATGATCCCTTTGAGCCTGGGTGGCGGACCGTAGGAGGATCACACGGTATATCCCCGGGATCTCCTAGGACAACACTGGTATATCCCCAGGTGCCCAAACAAGCAATCCACCCAGATGTGTATTGAAGTTGCCACCTTAAGTTGAACCATTAATTAAAAATCTCACGTATGTCATGGATACACTCAAACCCAATCCACGTCTACGAGCATAGCATGGTAACATAAGCATAGCGTAGAAGTAACTCCCAAGGGTTTGTGATAAAAAGGGCAATATGTTCTACCTCATCATCTACTTCCCAGTACCCACAAGTTAATCACATCCTAATCATGCAATATTTGAGGGTCGAAACTAATGCATAAAAACTGGGTAACGAAGAAATATGATCAATGTGTTACTTGCCTTGCTGACGATCTGCAAATCCTAGGGACTCGTAGTAGCACGCTTCGCACTCCGGGAATTCTATCGCAAACAACCAATAGCATACATAAGCAATCAAGCGAAGATGCACGGGTAAAACCCAAATGAGAAGACCTAACCAGAAAGTTCAACTGAAGAACTCTGGTTTGCAAAAAGAATCAAATCCAACGGAGCAACGAAACTCAAACTGCGAAAGAAACACGCGTCGATTACTAATCTGGACTAAAGTCAAATTTTACAGTAGCAAAAACTTGTTTAAGTTGGTTACACAGAAAGAGGGCTTTGAGACGAAGGTCTAGGCGCTTGAATCGCCTGATTCCGACAAACGAGCGAAAAGTTATACTAAAACGAAAATCGGATCAGAAATCGCGTTCGAAAAATAATCGCGGAAAATCCGAGAAAAAGAAAAACTAACGAACAGGCTAACGAACGAACGTTCGCTGTCTGCGGTTAAACGGTGAAAACCGTTCGTTAAAACGAACGTACGGACGAACGTCCGCTAAATAACTAAACCGACGGAAAACCGATCTAAAAAGAATAAACCGGAATTTAAAAAAAAACCGAATCTAGATCTAGGGTTTACCAAAAAAACCGACGGTTAACCGAAAAAAAAAGGGCGTCGGATCGGCGAGCGGCGGCTCCGCGAGGCGAGGCTGCAGCGGGGGGGTGCGGCGCGGAAGGGAGCGGCAGAGGGAGGGGAGGGGGGCGGCGGGTGAGCGGGGGCGGGGGTGGGGGGGGTTGTAGCGGCGGCGGCGAGCGGCGGACGCGGCGGCGGCGGCTGCTGCTGCTTGTGTGCTGCGGCGGTGGTTGGGGTGGAGGGGTCGAGGCGGCGGGGGGGGGCATATAAAGGGGCCGGGGCGGGGTGGCTTGGGGAGGGGGCGACGAGGCGGAGGCGGCGGCGGACTCCTCCGGCGAGTCCGTCTCCGGCACGGGACGGGAAGGCGGCGCGGGGCGGCTGGGCCGGCTGGGCTTCGGCCCAGTTCGGTCCGGCGGAGTTTTTTTTTTTTAAATAATTCCGCGCAGAAAAACAAATAAAAGAAATACTAAACGGACTCCAAAATTCCCGAAATAAATTTTCCCCGTCCTCTAAAAATCTCCCGGACAAGGTAAACATTTATTTGGGACTCTAATGAAATTTTGAAAAATGCATATTTTTCTAAATTCAAATAAAATTGCAATAAAAATCCAAATAAAATATTTATTTGATTTTAATATTTTTCCTCCAATATTCCATTTATTTTGGAGAAATCATATTATCTCCTCTCATATATTTTTAATATGAAATATTTTCGGAGAGAAAAATAATTAAACCAAATTGAATCCTTGTTTCAATATTTGAGAAAATTCAAATATGAAAACGGTGAAATCCCCAACTCTCTCCGTGGTCCTTGAGTTGCTCAGGATTTCGAGGATCGCAAAATGAAATGCAATAAAATATGATATGCATGGATGACCTATGTATAACATTCCAAATTAAAAATTTGGGACGTTACAAACCTACCCCCCTTAAGATGAATCTCGCCCTCGAGATTCGGGTTGGCTAGGAAACAGATGCGGGTGGTCCTTCCGGAGGTCTTCTTCTCGTTCCCAGGTGGCTTCCTCCTCGGTATGATGACTCCACTGAACTTTGCAAAACTTGATAACTTTGTTGCGTGTAACTCGGCTGGCAAACTCGAGAATCTTGACGGGTTTCTCCTCGTAGGTTAGATCACTATCCAATTGAATTGCTTCTAGGGGCACTGTATCTCTTAGAGAAATATCAGCCATCTCCGCATGGCACTTCTTTAACTGGGAAACGTGAAACACATCATGAACTCCTGACAGTCCTTCGGGCAATTCCAACTTGTAGGCAACTTGACCCATCCGTTCCACAACACGATACGGTCCTACAAATCGTGGTGCTAACTTCCCTTTAACTCCAAAATGTTTCACTCCTCGTAAGGGTGATACTCGTAGATATGCTCTGTCTCCGACTTCATAGGTTACCTCCTTGCGTGTTGGATCGGCATAACTCTTCTGTCTGGACTGGGCTACTTTCAGTCTATCTCGAATCAGCTTAACCTTCTCTTCGGATTCCTTAATCAAATCCGGTCCAAACAACTGACGGTCTCCAACTTCATCCCACATCAACGGTGTTCTGCACCTCCTTCCATACAAAGCCTCGAAAGGTGCCATCTTCAAACTGGCTTGGTAGCTGTTGTTGTATGAGAACTCCGCGTAGGGCAAATTGTCATCCCAACTAGATCCATAATCTAGCGCACAAGCTCTTAACATGTCTTCCAGAATCTGATTGACTCTCTCGGTCTGTCCATCTGTCTGCGGATGAAAAGCTGTACTAAACTCTAGCCTGGTTCCCAATGTCTGGTGTAGTTGGCGCCAAAACTTTGAAGTAAACTGGGTTCCTCTATCTGATACGATGGTCCTCGGAACTCCGTGCAGACATACGATCCTGGTCATATATATCTTGGCCAACTTCGCACTCGTATATGTGGTTTTCACTGGAATAAAGTGAGCTACTTTGGTCAAACGATCCACTACTACCCAGATAGAATCATATCCTGATCGGGTCCTGGGTAATCCGGTGATGAAATCCATGCCAAGTTTATCCCACTTCCATTCGGGTATTGGCATAGGCTGTAGCAATCCTGCGAGCTTCTGATGCTCTGCCTTCACTCTCTGACATACATCACATACGGCTACATACTCAGCAATATCCCTCTTCATACCCGTCCACCAGAAACGCTCTTTTAAGTCCAAATACATCTTGGTGTTTCCGGGGTGTATCGAGTATGGCGAGTCATGAGCCTCCTGTAGTATCAACTTCCTGATCTCGGCATTATTGGGTACATACACACGGTCCTCAAACCATAAGGTGTCGTGCTCATCTTCACGAAAACCTTTGGCTTTTCCTTTGCGCATTCTATCCTTTATCTCGGCAATTTCTTTGTCCTCTTTCTGAGCTTCTCGAATCCTTCCCAATAATGTTGACTGAACTTCCATAACTGCGACAAAACCTCTAGGGACTATCCCCAAACGAAACTCCCTGAGATCTTCGGATAACCCCTTTGGTAAACCTCCGCTGTTGATGGTATTGACATAACTCTTCCGGCTCAAAGCGTCTGCTACGACATTGGCCTTTCCTGGATGATAATGCAACTTCATATCATAGTCCTTTATAAGTTCCAACCATCTCCTCTGCCTGAGGTTCAGCTCCTTCTGAGTGAAAATATACTTCAAGCTCTTGTGATCCGTGTACACATCACAACGGTTCCCAATAAGAAAATGTCTCCAAGTCTTAAGTGCATGAACTACAGCTGCTAACTCCAAGTCATGTGTGGCATAATTCAACTCATGCGGCCGAAGCTGACATGAGGCATATGAAACAACTCTTCCTTCCTGCATAAGTACTCCTCCCAGTCCTAAGCGGGAAGCGTCGCAATACACTTGGAAATCCTTGCGTATATCTGGCAGAATCAGAACTGGGGCTGTAACCAAACGTTTCTTCAGTTCCTGAAAACTTGCCTCACATTCATCTGTCCATTTGAACTTAGTGTCCTTCTTCAGTAACTCCGTCATAGGCTTCGCAATCTTAGAAAAATTCTCGATAAATCTTCGAGAATATCCTGCAAGTCCAAGAAAACTACGGATCTCCCCCACTGAGGTGGGTGCCAACCACTCAGTGACAGACTGAATCTTAGTGGGGTCTACTGCTATACCTTTGCCCGATATAACATGTCCAAGGAATCCAACTTCCTTCAACCAAAACTCACATTTGCTGAACTTGGCATACAACTGATGTTCCCTGAGCTTCTCGAGAACTAAACGCAGATGCTCCTTGTGCTCCTCTTTATTCTTTGAGTATACCAAGATATCATCAATGAACACCACGACAAACTTATCCAAGAACTCCATGAACACCTTGTTCATCATACTCATGAAATAGGCAGGTGCATTAGTCAATCCAAATGACATAACTGTGTACTCATATAGCCCATACCGGGTGGTGAAGGCTGTCTTAGGTATATCCTGTTCTCGGATCTTCAGCTGGTGATACCCTGACCTCAGATCGATCTTGGAGAACACTTTAGCTCCTTGCAACTGATCAAACAAATCATTAATCATTGGCAATGGGTACTTGTTCTTAATCATCACTTCATTCAATGCGCGATAATCAACAACCATTCTCAAGGATCCATCCTTCTTCTCAACTAAGAGCACTGGGGCTCCCCACGGTGATGAACTTCGTCGAATGTAACCTTTCTCCAATAATTCCTTGATCTGCTTCTTAATCTCCTCCAGATCATTTGCGGGCATCCGGTATGGTCTCTTTGATATTGGTCCGGTGCCTGGCAACAACTCTATCAAGAATTCAATGTCTCGATCCGGCGGCATGCCTGGTAACTCCTCTGGAAATACATCCGGGTAATCTTTCACAATAGGCACCTCCTCCTGAACAACTCCCGTGAGAGAATTTACTTGGCTCCTTCTAGGCACATGCCTAGATACATACTTGATCCTTTTTCCCTCCGGGGTGGTAAGCAAAATCGACTTACTCGCACAATCGATGCTTCCTCCATACATCGATAGCCAATCCATGCCTAGTATCACATCCAATCCTTGTGACTTCAAAACTATCAGGTCTGAGGGGAAAACATGACTTCCAATGATCAATGGCATCTGAAAACATCCTTGTCTTGCCATATACTCCGCACCGGGTGATCTTACTAACATGGGTGTCCTAAGTACCTTAGTGGGCAACTTATACTTATCCATGAATCCCCTTGATATGTATGAATGCGATGCACCAGTATCGAAAAGAACAATTGCAATAAAAGACTTAACCAAAAACTTACCAATAACTGCATCAGGCTGCTCCTCAACCTCCTCCACGTTCACGTGGTTCACTTGTCCTCGGTTGAATGGATTGGGCTTCTTCCCAGCGCTTCCATTACCATTGCCGTTCTTCAATTCTGGACATTCGTTGGCATAATGTCCAGTCTTCCCGCACTTGAAACAGGTAATGTGGCTTTGATCCTTCTTGGCGGGTGTGGCTGGGTTAGAGCGGTTCTGATTGCTGCCTGCTCCATGTCCATTTCCATTCTTGTGGCCATTATGGTTGTGTGAACTTCCTCCATTGTGAGAAGGGCCTCCATGGTTATGTGTATAACCTCCCGAGTTCGGGGTAAAACGGGGCTTCTGCTGAGCTCCTGAGTTGAACTTCCCTTGTCCATACTTCCTCTTGCGGCTATCAATCTGCTGCTGCTTCCCTTCAATCATAAGAGCTTTGTCTACCAACTCCTGGTAGTTGTTGAATGTTGCCACCATCAACTGCATACTCAGCTCATCATTCAACCCTTCCATAAACTTCTCCTGCTTCGCGGCATCAGTGGCCACATCATCCGGGGCATAGCGAGCTAATTTACTGAACTCATCCACGTACTGCCCCACGGTACGGTTTCCCTGGCGTAAATTGCGAAACTCACGCTTCTTCATGCTCATAGCTCCTGCTGAGACATGTGCAGTGCGGAAAGCTTGCTGAAACTGATCCCAAGTGACATTGGCTATAGGGAATGTGGCTGTGTAATTCTCCCACCATGAGGCTGCGGGTCCATCCAATTGATGTGCGGCAAAACGCACCTTCTCAGCGTCAGTGCATCCTGCGGTGGTCAACTCCCTTCCAATCCTGCGTAGCCAGTCATCCGCAACTATTGGCTCGGTGCTACTGGAAAACACCGGCGGCTGCAACCTCAGAAAACGGGCTAAGTTGTCAACTGGTGGTGGTGGCGGTGGGTTGTTGTTGTTGTTGTTGCCTTGGTTCTGAACTAGTAGCTGCATCAGGGTATTCTGCTGTTGAATCAACTGAGTGAGCTCCGGTGGGAAAACAAATCCGGTGTCGCGTCTCGGAGGCATCTGATGGGTTTAGAGGGAAGAGATTAGAATAGAGTAAGGTCTAGTGAGAAGGCACTACCCATATGCACATGAAACAAACACATTCATAACACACCACTCAATTCAAGCAAGAGCATACAATCGATCTAACTACCGTTACAAAAGTGCTCGGACTATTACTATTTACATGGGGAGAAATACTAATGATAATATGGTGGTCATCTAGAAATTTTGATCGGTGGAAGACTCCATGATATCCGCTCCAGCTTCGTCTTCATAATCATCATCACTACTGTCGGGGTCGGAGTCGGTGTCGTCGATGATGATGTAGTCTTCAGATCGAATTTCCTCAGGTTCGTCGTCTTCTTCTCCGGGCGCGGGGTCTCCCATGAATACTCCTAGCTTCCTTGTCAGGTCGTCATTCTTCTCCACTAGTACGGCGATTTCCTCCTCGTATCCATCGCGTGTAGACTTGAGTTCCTCTTCTAGCTCCATGTTCCTGGTCATCACCTTCTTCAAATCTATCATGCTTGCACACATCTGGTTCTCCTGTCGACGAATGTGCTGGTTTAACTCCTGGATGAAAGCTGCAATGGACCTGTCCCTCCGGGTGCTGATCATCTCCCATTGCTCATCTCGGCGCCCACATAACTGGTAGATTGTATCCTTAAGATCCTTGTGATACACTTCGCCGATGCGTCCCATGGCGATGTGGGCTGCCATGCTCTTTCCTAGACTCCAGGTTGGTGCATCAAAGGAAAACTCTATGGGCTCCGTAACTGGCGTGAATGTCCTTCCTAGAATTTGAACTCGAATCATCCAACGCTCCTCTTCTAGTACAGTGGCGGTGTAGGTCCCGGTGAAGCTTGGTATTCCGATGTTCAGGTACCTAGTGACTTCCTTCAAGTGTCGTCCAAAAGGTGTGTCTTCATCCGGTTGTGTAAACTTGTTCCTTGAGTCCGCCATCCTAGAGAATAGAAGATGGAGAGAAGTCAGAAATGAGTAGAGAAGAGTGACCTATGGCTTTTCTTAGTGGTCGTGTCCTACAGTCAGCGTGTGCTCTGATACCATCTCTGTAGCGACCCGACCCGAATGGATCGAATCTCTGTGTTCAAGTGTCATCCCTGGATCGGTAATGCTGACACACACAGTACTTGAGGGATTTATAACAGAGTAGCAATCACACACTTATTACATCGAATGTCTCAAAAGAGAACTGATTACAATAAATATGGCTTAAGGCCATCTAAATAAGATAACAGCGGAAGGCTTGGAAGATAAAGTGAGTCCATCAACTCCAACGGCATAGCTGAGTGCACGACAACGACCTAGCGCACCTTACTCTTCGTCTGAAAAGTCTGCAACATGATACGTTGCAGCCCGAAACGGGTCAGCACATGGAATATGCTGGCAATATAACACAGTAGAGCAATGAACAGCATAATTGATAATACTACATGCATATTTGGCTGGTGGAAAAGCTCTAGGGTTATACTGTTTTGCGAAAAGCCAATTTTTCCCTACAACAAAGGAATATATTTTATTTAACTATCATGGTGGTTGTTGAACATTGAGAAGGTAAATCCCCCTCTCAATCCCAATTAAAAGTAATTATTAATCCCAACAAATTAATTTAGAGTGATGGGATTCAATATGATGATCCAAGAACCAGATACTCAAAATGTCCATAACCGGGGACACGGCTAATCATGACTAGTTTGTACACTCTGCAGAGGTTTGTGCACTTTTCCCCACAAGACTCGATCTCCTCCGTTGGATTTCTCGCACTTCATGGTGTTTGAGATACGGATGACCGAGACACAGTCTTTCTGAAGCATTTACTCTTTACTCTGGGTAGACAGTTACACCTACTTTCCCCTACATCTGCTAGCCTACCACTGAAAGAGGTCATGTAACATACTCAACTATGCTAGAGCCCATAATAGCTTGTGGCTGCACACGGAAGTTTCTAGCATGAATAATCTTATGATCCCTTTGAGCCTGGGTGGCGGACCGTAGGAGGATCACACGGTATATCCCCGGGATCTCCTAGGACAACACTGGTATATCCCCAGGTGCCCAAACAAGCAATCCACCCAGATGTGTATTAAAGTTGCCACCTTAAGTTGAACCATTAAAAAAAATCTCACATCTGTCATGGATACACTCAAACCCAATCCACGTCTACGAGCATAGCATGGCAACATAAGCATAGCGTAGAAGTAACTCCCAAGGGTTTGTTATTAAAAGGGCAATAGGTTCTACCTCATCATCTACTTCCCAGTACCCACAAGTTAATCACATCCTAATCATGCAATATTTGAGGGTCGAAACTAATGCATAAAAACTGGGTAACGAAGAAGTATGATCAATGTGTTACTTGCCTTGCTGACGATCTGCAAATCCTAGAGACTCGTAGTAGCACGCTTCGCACTCCGGGAATTCTATCGCAAACAAACAGTAGCATACATAAGCAATCAAGCGAAGATGCACGGGTAAAACTCAAACGAGATGATTTAACCAGAAAGTTCAACCTAAGAACTCCGGTTTGCAAAAAGAATCAAATCAAACGGAGCAACTAAACTCAAACTGCGAAAGAAACAAGCTTCGATTACTAATCTGGACTAAAGTCAAATTTTACAGTAGCAAAAACTTGTTTAAGTTGATTAAACAGAAAGAGGGCTTCGAGACGAAGATCTAGGCGCTTGAATCGCCTGATTCCGACAAACGAGCGAAAAGTTATACTAAAACGAAAATCGGATCAGAAATCGCGATCGAAAATAATCGCGGAAAATCCGAGAAAAAGAAAAACTAACGAACAGGCTAACGAACGAACGTTCGCTGTTTGCGGTTAAACGGTGAAAACCGTTCGTTAAAACGAACGTACGGACGAACGTCCGCTAAATAACTAAACCGACGGAAAATCGTTCTAAAAAGAATAAACCGGAATTTAAAAAAAACCGAATCTAGATCTAGGGTTTACCAAAAAAACCGAATGGTTAACCGGAAAAAAACCGGGCGTCGGATCCGGCGAGCGGCGGCTCCAGCGAGGCGAGGCTGCAGCGGCGGCGGGGTGCGGCGCGGCAGCGCGAGCGGCGAGGCGACGGGGCGGGGCGCGTGCGGTGCAGCGGCGCGGCGCGGCGGAGTGCGGCGGCGGCGCTGCAGCGGCGGCGGCGAGCGGCGGACGCGGCGGCGGCGGCTGCTGCTTGCTGCGGCGGCGGCGGTGGGCTGCGGCGGCGGGGTGGGTCGAGGCGGCGGGGCGGGCGGCATATAAAGGGGCCGGGGCGGGGTGGCTTGGGGAGGGGGTCGGCCTCGGGAGGCGTGTCCGCCTCGGACACGGCCGGCGGCGGCGGGGCGGACTCCCGTGCGGGGGAAGGCGGCGGCGGCCTGCTGGGCCGGCTGGGCTTCGGCCCAGTTCGGTCCGGCGGATTTTTTTTTAAATAATTCCGCGCAGAAAAACAAATAAAAGAAATACTAAACGGACTCCAAAATTCCCGAAATAAATTTTCCCCGTCCTCTAAAAATCTCCCGGACAAGGTAAACATTTATTTGGGACTCTAATGCAATTTTGAAAAATGCATATTTTTCTAAATTCAAATAAAATTGCAATAAAAATCCAAATAAAATATTTATTTGATTTTAATATTTTTCCTCCAATATTCCATTTATTTTGGAGAAATCATATTATCTCCTCTCATATATTTTTAATATGAAATATTTTCGGAGAGAAAAATAATTAAACCAAATTGAATCCTTGTTTCAATATTTGAGAAAATTCAAATATGAAAACGGTGAAATCCCCAACTCTCTCCGTGGTCCTTGAGTTGCTCAGGATTTCGAGGATCGCAAAATGAAATGCAATAAAATATGATATGCATGGATGACCTATGTATAACATTCCAAATTAAAAATTTGGGATGTTACACATTGGAACCAAATGGGTGTTTCGGAATAAGCAAGATGAGGATGGACAAGTTGTACGCAACAAGGCCTGTCTCGTCGCCCAAGGCTACACTCAAGTCGAAGGTATGGACTATGGTGAGACATATGCTCCCGTTGCTAGACTTGAGTCCATACGCATCTTACTTGCTTATGCCAATCACCATGATATCACTTTATACAAAATGGACATTAAAAGTGCTTTTCTAAATGTAGAAATTGAGGAGGAAGTGTATGCTAAACAACCTCCCGGCTTTGTCAATCCTAAGAAACCTAATCATGTCTACAAACTTCACAAAGCTCTTTATGGTCTTAAACAAGCTCCTAGAGCATGGTATAAATGCTTGACCAAGTTCCTTATTGAAAAAGGCTTTGAAATTGGGAAGATTGATTATACACTTTTTACTAAAAGGGTTAATGGTGAATTATTTGTGTGCCAAATTTATGTGGATGATATCATATTTGGTTCTACTAACCCCCATGTTAGTGAAAAGTTTGGAAGGCTAATGTCGGAGAAGTTTGAGATGTCTATGATGAGTGAACTCAAATTTTTCCTTGGTTTGCAAATCAAGCAAACTAAGGAAGGTACCTTTGTTTCTCAAACAAATTATACCAAGGATCTTTTCAGGAAGTTCAACATGCAAGAAAGCAAAGGTATGAAAACACCCATGCCTACTAGTGGACATCTTGACTTGACTAAGGATGGCAAACCTGTTGACCAAAAGGTTTACCGCTCTATGATTGGTTCATTGTTATATCTATGTGCCTCCCGTTCCGATATTATGCTAAGTGTGTGCATGTGTGCATGATATCAAGCGGCCCCTAAAGAATGTCATATTAAGGCTGTGAAAAGGATAGTGAGATACTTAATTCATACACCAAACTTTGGCATTTGGTATCCTAAGAGGTCATCATTTGATCTTGTTGGCTACTCCAATTCGGACTATGCCGGTGACAAGGTTGATAGAAAGTCCACTTCGGGTACTTGTTAATTTCTTGGTAGATCCCTTGTATCTTGGTCCTCCAAGAAACAAAACTCGGTATCCTTATCCACCGCCGAAGCGGAATACATTGCCTCCGGATCATGTTGTGCTCAATTACTTTGGATGACCCAAACTCTTAAGGATAATGGGATACATGTGAAACATGTTCCATTGCTTTGTGACAATGAAAGTGCTATTAAGATTGCTCACAATCCCGTGCAACATTCTCGAACTAAGCATATTGAAGTTCATCATCATTTCATTCGAGATCATGTTGTTAAAGGAGACATCAATCTTAAGCATGTTCGTACTGATAAGCAATTGGCGGATATATTCACCAAACCGCTTGATGAGAAAGTATTTTGCCGTTTGAGAGGTGAATTGAATATCATTGATGCCTCAAACTTGGAGTAGAAGCTCCATTTGGATACATGCAAGGCATGAGCCTTTTATGACTAATCCTTGATATTTCTCTTATGATGATGATCATATGTCTTGGATCTATACGTGTACCATTGCATGTTATCTAACCCTTGTAGGTACTTGTATGAACCCAAATCTATGGGATTGCAAGTCACTCACACTTTGAGCAATCTCTACATCACCAAGTCCCTACTATATGGTTGTTGAATACAAGGAAACATGAACTCACTCAACATATCCTTTGACAATTTCTATATATCAAATTTCTTTTGGTATCAAGTTTCATGATTGTCATTTTGGATACACAAGTGCTCTTCCTTGCAAGACTAACCCATGTAGGAAGATGAACTCAAACTACTAGTGGTGCTCCCAACTCTTGATGGACAACATCAACTTTGAGCATCCAACACAAGTTCGACTACATGATCAAGATCAACACCACAACCCAAGGTATGTCATTCCATCTTAGAGAAGCTTTGACCCAAGTCATGTGTCGAAGCAACTCAACAAGATGTGAATACATCAAAATGCTTAAACGAAAAATGGTAACCCCATTTTGAGCTTAAACGATGAGTATGACCTATGATCAAGAGATCTCACTTGACTCCTAAGTCAATATACTCTAACATAGTTGACTTTGTCGCCGACCCCCTCTAGATGAAGTTCTCTAGTGTTCCTTTGCTCATTGACTTTGTGTTCTTGCATATGTTTCTTGCTAGTTTGTCTCCTCTAAAACAAAAACAAAACTTCATCTAGATCTCTTTTCTGATTATCTTTCTGTGGTTAATTCATTGCAAATATTTCAGTCAATTCCTTGCAAATCCTTGTGAGATTTCATTTGCCAAGCGAGCTGGGTTGACATAATCTTTACTCTGTGTTGAACTCGGTCCCTCCGATTCAAACCTATCGGCCTGACCGAAATACAAGGTCTCCTTGTGAACAGTTCATCGGTACAACCGACATGGACTGATTCAGTCTCACCGATCAGGACTTTGTGTGACTCTGTCATTTCGGCATCACCGAAGGGAAACAATCGGTGTCACCAATTTCAACTATGAGAAAATATTTTTCCATTTCCTATTGCATATTTTCTTCAGCTCCACTCAATGATTCTATCCTCTATCAGCATCTCAGACTACCTGTTGCTTTGTAGTGACTCTTGAGGACCACACCTGTTTGGCTCATGATCCAGAAGTACCCTTCTTGGAAATTGATGTCAAAGGGGGAGAGAGAGCACATCAAAGCTTATCATATAAGCACATCTAAGCTCTTCCAGATGCTAGTAAAACAAAGAGGAGAGAAGTCACATGTCTTTTAGAGGGGAAAGACATGTCAATATGTTTTTACTCTTAGTTATCCCCATTGAATATTCTTGTTGCTATGATTGTGGTTAATATTACTCTTTCTTGCTCTGATTTTCTCTCACCCTACCTACTCCCATTATCCAATATCAGATTCAGTGGGAGAATGAATCCATGTCTAGGGGAGAAAAATCTCTGGAATTCATTACACATCTTTAAATCTTTGGGGACATGTCAATATCTAAATGAAGTACTCAGTACTCACCCATTACATGTCATCCCAGTCTTGGTACTCTTGTGGTTTCCTAAATTTGCTTTACTTAGAGTGTTCTTGTGTTATCTAACCCTGTTTTCTCAAGTCCACTCCTTCCAAAGCCAGCTCAATACCACAAGGTAAGTATATTGATCACATTCATGTGCATGATGATCTCTTACTGATGTACATATTGTTTGCAAGAAGGATTCATAAACATGGAGGTACAGTCCCTAACCACATCATTTGCTCTGATGCATATAGCCAAGATACATGTAACTCATTGCTTGCTCTGTCATGCTTATGCATTCACATGTTATTATATTATAACTTCACATGATTGCATACATGTAGGGGGAGCTTATGCATGTTACATGTCTTTCCAAAGCTTTACTTGTTACTCTGCATATCTCTAATCTAAAGATTTCATGTATGTTGTCATCAATTACCAAAAAGGGGGAGATTGAAAGCACAAGTGCTCCCTGGATGATTTTGGTAATTAATGTCAACATATCTCTTATTGGACTAATGCTTTGATCTAGTGTATTTCAGACAAGTTCAGCAATGGCGTGGCAAGGACAAGAGGATGTGGAACCCCTTCAAGGTGTCAATGACACATATTGGCAAAAGCTCAAGACTCTTCATTTATATTTTAGTGATCCAAGATCACATTGAGTCCATAGGAAAGCCAATACTATTAAAAGGGGATAAGGTGTTGCTTAATGGTCTACTTGCTCAAAATGCTTAGTGATATTGCTCCAAAGCCCTCAACCACTTTCTCATTTCCAAATATGTCCAAAACCCAAAGTCAAACTCGGCCCCACCGAAACCTTCTATTCGGCGCCACCGAGTTCATTTGACATAGCCACTGCCAGAAACCTTGACACCTCAGTCACACCGATACGGATCTCGGTCTCACGGAGATGACCCTGCAAACCCTCTATTTCCCTTTGTAACATTTCGGTCTCACCGAAATGAGCGATTGGTCACACCGAGTTTGCTTGACCAACTCTCTGTTTGCTCTTTGCTAAAATCGGTCTCACCAAGTTCACGCAATCGGCTTCATCGAGATAAGGTTTTTCCCTAGCCCTAGCACATCGGTCCCACCGAGTTGTTCTAGTTAGTCCCACCGAGATTCCTAACATTCACATTTTGAACTGAATCGGTCTCACTGAGTTCTTCTATTCGGTCTGACCGAGTTGGGTCAAATGTGTGTAACGGTTGGATTTTGTGTGGAGGCTATGTATACCCCTCCACCCCCTTCTCCATATGTGAGAGAGCCATCAGAACGTGCCTACACTTCCAGCTTACATTTTCTGAGAGAGAACCACCTACTCATGTGTTGAGATCAAGATATTCCAATCCAACCACAAGAATCTTGATTTCTAGCCTTCCCCAAGTTGCTTTCCACTCAAATCATCTTTCCACCAAATCCAAATCTGTGAGAGAGAGTTGAGTGTTGGGGAGACTATCATTTGAAGCACAAGAGCAAGGAGTTCATCATCAACACAACATCTATTACATTTTGGAGAGTGGTGTCTCCTAGATTGGTTAGGTGTCACTTGGGAGCCTCCGACAAGATTGTGGAGTTGAACCAAGAAGTTTGTAAGGGCAAGGAGGTCGCCTACTTCGTGAAGATCTACCCGAGTGCGGCAAGTCCTTCATGGGTGATGGCCGTGGTGGGATAGACAAGGTTGCTTCTTCGTGGACCCTTCGTGGGTGGAGCCCTCCGTGGACTCGCGCAACCGTTACCCTTCGTGGGTTGAAGTCTCCATCAACGTGGATGTACGATAGCACCACCTATCGGAACCATGCTAAAAATCTCCGTGTCTTCATTACATTTGCACACTCCAATCCCATCCCTTTACTTTCTTGCAATTAGCATGCTTTACTCTTTCCGCTGCATATACTCTTGTCATGCTTGCTTGAAATTTATTGTGAATGCTTAAACTTGTGCTAAAACTCCACCTCAACTTGAAGAACTTAAAAATTACCACTTTTTCTTGTTGAGGGTCTAATCACCCCCCTCTACACCCCTCTTCTCGATCCTTTCATCAATGAACAATAATATGCAGGTAACGGTTCCATCTTTTCATTGATCTGTATGGATAGAAGAACAACTTATTTTTCAGAATGATTCTTTTTTCAAATAAAGGACTTCATAGAGTTAAGATTACATGCATGATGAAAGCTCTAGCTCTCCCCATAGTCCCAAAATCAGCGGCTCCCTGATTATCTTTAGATGCACTAAGGTACAGAGGTTCATGTGATTTACAAGTTTACAACCCACAGAAAACTACTATAAGACGCAACATTAAGCTTTGAACTTTCTGTTATGAAAGAAATGATAGCACCATTTTCTTTAGAAATAGAACATATATAGATAGGCATCCATTTAACTGGTATTTGAGATATACCTTTGTCTTAGTTTCACAGAGCACATCCAATTGACAATACGTTCCCGAATCTCGTCCATTCAAGATTGGAAGTGTGGTATCCCCGCTCAAGCACACTACAAACCTCCAAAACTGTAATCTAATGGCCACGTAGACTGATCAACTGTAACACGAGAACACATATTGCATATGCTGCATGCTTCCGATCACTTATGGTCAGCACCTAGATATTTCATATATCATAACTAGATCAACTATGTGATATGAAAGATGTCTACAATGATGATATGCATAACACCATTAGCTCCTTTTCCAAAAGTAAGTCACAATAGCGACTACATCACAATAAATGCTTCTTAGACACATCATATGGTCAACAATAAAACTCAAGTCTACAGCTTACTACCTAATGATTTAATGAAGCCGCACAAAAATTACAAACAAAAATGTATTCTATAGCTAAATGGTTTAATTCAACTGTAACAAAATTACAAGGCTGCAAAAGATTTGACCATACCCGCTCGTGCTTCATCACGAAATTGTCAAAATTTGATGTTGACAAAATTTCGAAGCCCATGTCGTACGCTATCAAAATTCGATGTTACAAACCGCTAAACATGAACCAGCTGTGTTTGTCCAAAGGAGTGGCATTGATCCATAGCCTGTAAATCCATCTGAGGATTCTACAGAACAAAGAAAAAAAATCAGCATATGACAGTGATGAAGGCTGAGTCGATGGAAATCATTGTACCAAGGAAATTACCTCGAGGTTGGTGTGGAGCAGTGGTAGCCGGCAGATTGGGAGACATGGACGTGCTCATCACACAGCCCCGGGACGGGCTGCTCCCACACCTCCACCACGGGTCAGCTGCTCACATAAACACTTTAATTCCTTAGTTTGCTACAACCCCAAGGTTTATCCCATACTTTTTCGGCCCCCAATTCTTTATGAGAATTTCCCTCTCCAGCACTACGTTCCCCAATCCGTCATACAAGAACGCAAGAGAGAATAGGGAGTCGGAAACAATAACCTATTGTATAAGAGTATGGTGAGGCAGGGGAGGAGCATGGTGCAGGTCTTGCTGACAACGTCCGCACGAACCCGTCAGCAGCAAGTTGCGCCACGGCGGCGGTGCCGACGTTGCTGATTCTAGTGGCGGGCTCTCCGGCCATCGACAACGACACTGCCCACCTGCGCCTCCGTTTCCGTCAGCGGGCGGGCAGGTCAGGATCTCAGGGTGGATATGGGATTTTGGCTAGGGTTTGCTCGCGGAGGGAGATCGGCAAAACGGCGGCGCAAAGTCGGGGTTGAAGAAGAAGATGCCTCGGTGTGATTCAAAGGGGCACAAGGTCAAACACGTGGTCTTTGAACGGGTTCCAAGGGTGCACCGCGCGTGTTCTCCGGCACAGCGACGTCGAGCTTCTCAAGGATCCAAGAGAGGCGGCGGAGAGGGAAGAATGGGGCCATGGGGAAGAGACGGCGATGCAGGATGAATGGATGGTGGCGGTGCGGAGTAGTGGCATACATGGGGCAGCGGCTATGGTTGGAAGAGGGTAGAGGCTGGAAGTGGGCTGCGGTGTATGACATCGGTTCCAGGCTTCGAGCAGATAGCATCGGACGTACGTGCATGGGGGGCTTTCCGAATTTTTCTTGTTCGCTGCTTTTTTTATCACGTGCGTTCTACGAACGGTTGAATAAACAACAATCTGAACCGTTAGTTTTATGTTTAACATAAAATTAACGGATATAAAAAGATGACATATGGAGAACTATGAAAGCTTCCGTCTTTTAATATTAGGTAATAGAATTGTCCTGCACATCATGGCATGATGGTTGGAGTCTCGGGATTGCCACTTTAATGTAATAGATGTAGAGAGAGCCTACAAGTTACACGTGATGGTGGCAAGTGTACAGGGAGGACCGGGAGCTTCACCACGCGCATGAGGAGGTGCTGAAATTTTCTTTTCATGGCAGAATTTTCTGAAATTGGTGCCACGACAATGTTTTTGAAACGGTTGCCATGGCAATGTTTTCTGAAATTGCCGCCACGGCAGCATTTTTGAAACGGATGCCACAACAACGATTTTTCTACCGCCACATTGATGTTTCAACTGAAGCAAGAAGACCGTGAAGACTTCCTGGCGCCCAGGGCTATACCATATCATGCTATTATGAATTTTCTGATATGTTTATCCCTTTGTTGTTTGCACCCTTTGATTGTGCAGTAATCAATTATTATGGTGATCTCTCACAGTAAATATCAATCTCTTTCTAGTGTTGCAACCGTCTATAACATGTACCATTCCTGAATGTGTCATGTCCACATGAGTACAAATAGGTTGTGAGGTGTAAGATGGGGATGGTCAGACCATGTATGCAGATAGCGCTCGGTTGTCTTGAAGTTCTGGCAGAATCGTTCTAAGCTCCAGAGCACGGGCATCGAAAGATGAACAAGAGTCATATGGAGATATGATCGGCAAAAGTTTGCCTACCGGTCAAAATTCTCCTCATCAGTGATGTCCACATTAATGTCTGAGAATAAGATTAGGGTCTTGAATCACTCACTATCAATTATGAAAGACATCGATTTGGGTGGGAGTTGCTACTTGTGAGCTGCATTGGGATTTCCTTGAAGCGGAGAGGATGATGCAGTACCAAAAGAGATAAGTATTCCCCTCGGTTATGAAACCAAGGTTATCAATCCAGTAGGAGAACCAAGCAACACTATGTAAACAACACCTGCACACAAACAACAAATACTTGTAACCCAACGCGTAGAGGGGTTATCAATCCCTCAACGTTTACGAGCAAGATTAAATTGTATAGTTTTTGATAGATAGATCTGACAAAAATACAAAATAAAATAAATAAATAAAATTGCAGCAAGGTATTTTTAGTTTTAATATATGATAAAAGAGAGACCCGGGGGCCATAGTTTTCACTAGAGGCTTCTCTCGAGAAAATAGCATGCGGTGGGTAAACAAATTACTGTTGGGCAATTTGATAGAAAAGAAAATAATTATGATGATATCCAAGGCATTGATCATACATAGGCATCACGTCCAAGATTAGTAGACCAAAATGATTCTGCATCTACTACTATTACTCCACACATCGATTGCTATCCAGCATGCATCTAGTGTATTAAGTTCATGGAAAATGGAGTAATGCCTTAAGCAAGATGACATGATGTAGACAAGATAAACTCACGTATGAATAAACCCCATCTTGTTACCCTTAATAGCAACGATACATACGTGGCATGTCCCTTTTTGTCACTGGGATTGAGCACCGCAAGATCAAACCCATTACAAAGCACCTCTTCCCATGGCAAGATAAATCAATCTAGTTGGCCAAACCAAACCAATAAATCGGAGAAGAAATAGGAGGCTATATTAATCATGCATAAAAGAGTTCAGAGAAAACTCAAATAATATTCAAGGATAGATCTGATCATAAACTCACAATTCATTGAATCCCAACAAACACACCGCAAAAAAGAATTACATCGAATAGAACTCCAAGAACATCAAGGAGAACATTGTATTGAAGAACATCGAGAGAGAAGAAACCATCTAGCTACTAACTATGGACCCGTAGGTCTATGGTAAACTACTCATGCATCATCGGAGGGGCAGCAAGGATGATGAAGAACCCCTCCGTGATTGTTTCCCCCTTCGGCAGAGTGCCAGAAAGGATCCCCAGATGGGATCTCTTGAGTACAGAGGCTTGCAGCAGCAGAAAAAGTATTTCGTGGACTCCCTGGTAGGTTTTCTGATTTTTGGGAATTTATAGAGGCTGGCCACACACGCGCATACCGGTCAAAGTGCCTCGTTTCGATGCGCCACCTCATTTTCAGTGTGGACCCCTAAAGCAAGGGCATACCGACAATGCGCCGCCTCGTTTCAGTGTGACCCATGAAATAAAGCCAAGGGCATGCATACACAGATCGACCGTCCTTGTTTCAGTGTAGCAACACGACTATTTAACACCCCCCGTCTACCTCTTCTCTACATACTCTTCCATCTATGTCGCCCCTCTTCTCTTCTTCACCAAATTAGCTAAAGAAAGATCCAATCAAAGATGTAGGACTACGGACCCACCTTACGCATGCCACCCACCGTGCCGGAGCTGCCGTACCCTGCTGGCGTCATGGTGGAGACCACACTTCGCGTGTGGGCGATCTCGAGGTGGGGGGGGTGCTATGTAGTTGGCCGAGCAGTTCCTTCGTGCTGGCTTTGCCCACCTCCCAGCGAGCTCGCCGATCATGTTCCACCTCAAGCAGACACGTCCCAACACCAATTCATCACTGACTGTGCTATTCGGCCTCTTCAGCAATCTCTTTGACACCTACTACCTCCTCGACAAGGTGTTTTTGTGTGGCTGCGAGTTCATCACATTCACGACCTACAACATATTCGCCGACGTTGAGAGCATCTTCCCCACCCTCAACCGCATGCACAGTCTCCCCTACTATCTAGGTGAGGAGGAGCACGCGGAGTGAAGATGGCGGTGAAATCCAAGTGAAGATGGTGAAGCTGGTGAAGACGTGGAGGAGTTCATGTCTGTTGCCCTAGCTATATAGTGGGTTAGCGCTTTTATTATCCCCTTATCTATATGTATGTTTATGTCGTGTTTGTGTGTACCGCGTGAACTTTAATCTATATATGTCGTGTTATATCTATGTTATGCATCAGTGTTATATTAATGTTGTGTTATATTTGTATTTTATTTGTCCCAAGTTTTGGCACGGCTAATTTTGTTTTTGTGAATATTGGGTGTGCTAGCCACGAGAGCCCTAGCCTACGTCTCTGGCAGGATGAGGGCTAGCCCTATAGGCGCCGGCTCATGCCCACAGCCGTGCCTCCTCCTGGATCAGATAGTTGACGTGGGGAAAAGAGGTGTTTGTATGAGATAAGTCAATTATAAGAAAATCTATAAAAAAATATATGAGTGGTGGAACAAAGTTTGGAATTTTCTGCGGCCATATTGCATAAAAAAAAGCTAGAAAAGAAGAGCCGTTCGCAATGTTGAATTTGTGCACCCCAAAAAGAAATGTCTTTTAAAATAGGGTTATGCATGTTGTTACCTCAATCCATTGGATTGAGCATATATTCAGTCTAGTTACATGTGTCCATGTGAAGTCTCACTATTTATTGAATTAATCTTCATATTTTTTTTACATTGTTTTAATACCAAGATGACTCAATCCAGTGAATTAACCTATGAAGATTCAGTTTGATCATGTACCTCGAGAGTTCAATAGTGTAGCTCATGAGCTCGCCAAACTAGCTAGGGGTTCAGTCTAGTAAGATTCAGTTTGATCATGTGTACCTCGAGAGTCCAATTTAGCAAGATTCAGTTTGATGGGAACCGCTATGTTGATAATTCAACACATAAGTATCAAGGGTCAAATATCGAAGCAACTCTCATAATTCAACACATATATAAAAGATGAAAAAAATCATAAATAATCCATTACATCTAATAAATGAAGAAACACTAATAGTTTAACACATAAATGATCCTTGCCCAATAAGATGAGCCAAATAATACAAAGATTCTACTCATCATGGGTATATTTTATCTTCTTGATCTTTGCCTCGAACCCTGCTTTCTGTTTCAGCAGATCTTCAAGCATGTACTCTAGCCTCTTCTTATCTTCCTTGAACTGATCCCTTTCCTTCTCTGCCTTCACCAACAAAAACTTATGCATGCTGGTAGTTGATTCATCAAGCTTCTTATTCTCCTCCAATTCAGCTCTTACATCAGCCAGAGCTTCTTCAGCTTTTGGACTTGAGGGCTAGTGTCACCTGCTTTTCCTCAACCACTTGCTTAAGCTCATCTTGGGCATTCCTCAGGTCACGGTGAAGCTTCTCAATCTCAGCCGTGAACTTAAACCTTTTTTCAACATTGCTTTATGGCATCACGAACTCTACCATCTCTGACTTTAATGTACATTTCCCATAGCTTCGATATGGATTTAGTCAGTGGACTCGTCCACACAGGTCAACCCATTGCACAAAGTCACATTTATCTCCAAACTACAATATATATGACAGAGCAGGATCTATTAGGAAATGACACAACAAAAACTTCATATGAATGATTGTAAATAAGTCCATATTTTTCATACACCTCCCCTGAACAGGCCAATAACCTCGTGCTGTCGGTGTCAAAACCGGCCGATCTTGGGTAGGGGGTCCTAAACTGTGCGTCTGAGGATCGAAGGTAATAAGGGACAAAGGGGGACACGATGTTTACCCAGGTTCAGGCCCTCTTAATGGAGGTAAAACCCTACGTCCTGCTTGATTGTATTTGATGAGTATAGGGGTTACAAGAGTTGATCTACCTCGAGATCGTAATGGCTAAACCCTAGTTGTCTAGCCTATGAGAATTCTGATTGTCTTTACGGACTCAACCCTCCAGTTTATATACACACCGGAGGGGCCTAGGGTTATATAGAGTCGGTTCATAGAGGAAGAAAATTACATATCCGGACACAAATCTTGCCATCCACGCATAGGGGAGTCCTACCCGGACACGGGGGAAAGTCTTCCGCTTTGTACCTTCATGGCCCATCAGTTCGGCCCATATCAAATAGCCCGGACACCCGAGGACCCCTAATCCAAGACTCCCTCAGTAGCCCCTAAACCAGTCTTCAATGACGATATGTTCGGCACGCGGATTGTCTTCGGCATTGCAAGGCGGGTTCCTCCTCCTGAATACTTCAAAGCAATCTTCTGAACAAAAGAACTATATCTGGCTCTGTATAATTATTACAACCCTTAGTCGCGAAGGCAAGATATCAAACAGAACAGTGTCTTTTTACTAACAACTTTTTTTGGCGAAACGTCATGTCTAGGGATGTAAACGGATCGGATCGGATCGGATCGGATAATGCTTTCACCATATCCTTTACCATATTTTTTTTTGTCGGATTCGGAGCGGAGCGGATAATGACCGGATGCGGATTCGAATGCGGATTATATCAGACTACAGATTCGGAGCGGAAGCGGAGCGGACTCGGATCGAAAACGGACAAAAAATATTTATGTAGATATTTTCTGCAATAGTATATTTCTACAGGCGATCTATATAGAGAAGAACAATACGTATATAAGTAACCAATCATTTTTTACAGCTTATTCTTGTACGTGCATGTTAACTAGTACAGTACATGTTCTTAATTGGATTAATAGCTTACATCATAGCTTCATATAATCATATTGTTCTCTAATCAACCATAGTAGCTAAGTTAATTACTAACTAGTACAGCACGTGTTCTTAAGTTTATTGGATGTGCTTGTACGTGCATGTAAGATTGTAATAAGGAATTAGTTATATTATATTTATATATGTGATTCTGAAAAGTGGACTATTTGGATATTTGGGCTAAACTTATCGGATAATCCTATTTGAGAATGTCGGATAATCCTAAAAATATACCGGATAATCCATATCCGTCGGATATTGCCAATACCATATCCGCTACCATATTCGTCGGATATCCGGTTGACAAAAATCCGTATCCGCCGGATTCATGAAAGTGCATACCATATCCTTAAAAATGGATGCGGATGCGGATTCGGAACGGAAATTATCCGTACCATTTACATCCCTAGTCACGTCTGGCCTCTTAACATTTCGAACCGTTTTCACGCCTCCCGCTTCGCTTTTCGAGGCACATCCTCCATTGGCATGTCTTGTCAAAACAGAGATCGTGCCCGCCCATTACGGGATCCTCATCAATATGGTTTTGGGTAATCCAACCGTGCCATTCGCACGACCCCTTGGGAACAGGCGAGTTTTAAGGCTTAAAGGGGGGGGGGGCGCTTGATATTCACCGCTTATATAAGAGGATCAAGATCCCTCTTTTTCCCCACGCCTTCTTCTCCTGCCTTCACATCTTCAAGCTCTAGCGCCCAAACTTCAATCTTTCCCACCGCAACCAGCCTCCCCAGCCATGTCGGGATCTGGTTCAAAGGGCAAGTGGGAGGCCTCCTCCGTCACCGAGAAGGACGTCAAGGAGCTCCAGGGGGCGGGATATCAGTCCGCGAAGATCGCTCACAGGCTCCCTGCCAAGGATCAAGTCATCCCCACTCCGGAGCCCGGCGAAAGGGTTGTATTCATCCCCCATTTCCTCCACAGAATAGGGTTTCCCCTCCATCCCTTTGTCCGGGGCCTTATGTTCTATTACGGGATAGATTTCCATGATCTAGCCCTGAATTCTTTCCTCCACATCTTGGTGTTCATCGTTGTGTGCGAGGCGCTACTCCGCATCCCCCCACACTTCGGCCTATGGCTCAAGGTCTTCAATCTAAAGCCGAAGGTGGTCGACGGGCATCATGCGGACTGCGGCGGTGCCATGGTAAGCAAGCTCCCCAATGCCGTGTGGCCCAAAGGGGCCTTCGTGGAGACCGTCAAGGTGTGGCAACAGGAGTGGTTCTACATCACCGAACCCCACGACGCCAAGTGGGTGGCTACTCCTGAGTTTAGATCCGGACCCCCTACGGGGCTTTCCTCGTGGACCGCTAAGGGTCTGGATTGGGGATCCACGGCGGAAGTGTTGATGCTGCAAAAGCGCATCACCAATATGATAGGCAAGAACACCAGTCTCACTAACGTGATTCAGGTGATGCTCTTCCGCTGGATTCTTCCCTGCCAACTCCGGCCCTCTCCCATGTGGGAGTTCAATCCGGAAGATCCACGAACCTTGAAGCGCTTCTTCGGCACAACGCACGAAGACATCTAGAAGCTGCTCTTCAAGTCCCAAAAAAACGTGGCCGAAGAAGACCGAAGACATCGGTCTTGACATCGAGAATCTGGCCACACCGGTAAGCATGATTTTCCCGAATGTCTATTCGGTCAATAAGTTTTAGACATAATGAATTTTCTGTCCTTCATATAGAGCTGGATAGCAAAGGCGGAGCGGATTAAGTGTCCGGCACCACTGCCTGAAGACCCGGCCACACCCCAGCTGATAGGGATGCTGGTCCCGACGCCCTATCAGGCACCGGAGAAGAAGGTCAAGAAGAAAAAGGGCAAGGAGGCCAAAGGCGGCCTCCACCACAAGGGCCCTTTGGACGCAGTGTCCAGAGAAACAGAAGTCCTCTCCTCCCACGAGGGAGATGAGGAAGAAGAGGAGGAGGAAGCGGAAAGCGACTCCCCTCCTAGGGGGAAGAAGAAGAAGAGGGCGGCCTCCACAGACCCGGAAGAGGAGGCGCCCGAGAGGGGGAAGATAGCCCTCTTGGATGGTTCGGATTCGGAGGCCGAACCAGTCCCCAAGAGACTTCCCAGGGTGAAGCCCCTGGCCGAATCGTAAGTACCAAAAGGGTCTATTATTTGTCTTCGGTCTCTTATGTTTTTATAATATAACATATTACACCGTGTGTCTTTTAGTCCTGCTCGCGACCTCCCCAACCCTTCACTATCTGAAGGGAGTTCTCTGCCGCCCGAGATGGCAGAGAGCGAGACGCCACCGCGAGCCCCTTCGCCAATCACCGCGGATGACACCGAGGAGTTGTCCCGAAGGACCTCTCCTGGCCGCGGAGGGGCGAGCGAGGCTGCCGAGAAGGCGCCCAAGGGTGATACCTCGGCTGCCAAAGACATGGGGGGGGGGCGACCCCCATGGCGACCGACGGCGGGGGCCCTGATCAATCCGGCCCCCAGCCGGACATCATTCCGGAGACCAATGTGGCTCCGGAGTAGCAGCCCCCTTCGAAGGAGGGGGCGGCATCAGCTCTGACAGTGGCCTCCACTAATCTGGAGGCGCCGAATACTCTTGTGGAAGCACTACAATGTGCTTCCATGATGGAGGAGCACCGCACCCTGATGGGTGTGGTGGTAGAGAAGGTTCAGCCCGCCAAGAGCGGGCTGAACGAAGCCTTCACCAGCCTACTGACAGGCTTCGAGGTATGCAACGTAATGCTCTAGATGCTTTTTATAAAGGGATATACCTGTGCATAGATAGTATCCCCTGAGACTCTGTCTGGGTTTGAAAAAGCCGGACAGAGGATCACATAGTATTCGGAAGAGGTGACGTACTTTTCTATTGTATAACAGGCTTCCTTGTTGGCGGCAACCGCCCAGGCCGCTGAAGTTTCCGAACTTAATCAGAAACTAAAGCTGGCTGATGATGAAATAGATCGCATCAACAAGCGATTCAACGAGACACAAGGTATGCGTGTATTTTAAAGAGTTTTAGCATATAGCTGATATGTAAATTCATAGTTTAACTCATGTACTGCTGTGATTATGCGCGCAGTTGGCGCGGCCGAGGTCGAGACCCTCAAAAGCGCCCTTGCTCAGGCCAAGGAGGAGGCGAAGGTGAATAAAGCAGTCACTGACAAAGCGGCTGCAGAACTAAAGACCGAACAGGACGCCCGCCGCCATCACAAAGATAGGGTGGCCGAAGTGGAGCAAGAGCTGAAGGACGCCATCCGCAAGTGCGAGGCCTTGGAGGAGAAGACTTCGGACCAAGCGACCGAACTCGCCAAAGCCCTCCAGGATCCTAAAGAGGCGCGGGTCGAGTCCCGGAGTGCTCGTGAAGAGATCCGGCAGGCCAAACAGATAGCGGCCGGTAAGCCTTTTCTTTTGCAGAGTGTATTTGGAGGTCAAAGATATGCTTTGCTCACTCGACTATGGAGTTCTCCAGACGCCTTTGCGAATCTTCCAAGGAGTGCCACTGACGTCGCACAGTTCTTCCGAGCCCAAGAGGGGAACTCGACCGAGAAGCTGTTCTGGTCACAGTTCCTGGCGCCGGAGCATCCGACACCCCTGAACGACCAGATGAAGCAGCTGACGGAGCTGCATAGGGTGTCCGGCTTGGTCATGAAGGATCTCATAGTCCGGCTTTGGCCAGCCAAACCAATTCCTAGCAGCTACTTCGGTTTGGTGAGGCGACTCGTCAATGCGCTACCTCGAGTTGATGCTGTGAAGCGCTCGGCGTGCATAGAGGGTGCGCGGATGGCCTTTGCTCGTGTCAAGATGCACTGGGCAAAGATGAAGGCCACCGACGTCGCGACCGCAGGCCCGCCCGAAGGCAAGGACCACCACAAGCCGGAAAGATACCTTGAAGATGTCCTAGCGGGTGCCAGAATAGTAGAGAGCCAATGCTCAAAGGACGTGACGTTTGAGTAAACGTATCCGGGCTGTAAAAACTTTATTTTGTGAACCAAGGCTTGTCATATATTTATGCCTTTTATCCTGGGTTATTTTCCTCCTATGTGGCTATTTTAATTCTGAAAGTTTGCCAGTCGTCGGCTTCAGCCCCCTCGTAGATGCTACGGGGGTGTTCGGTGGAGCGCGCGATCACACTTTATCCAACGTCTTGGTCCGTAAAGGAGGTGTTCGTGCAATGAACCAGGCAATCAGACTATGCTGCTTTATTACTTTCACTTAGCCATAGGAGTTTGACGGTGGGGATAAGTACCAGCCCCTAGTGCGTATGCGGCAATCCGAACTAGGCTGCCTTTGTCGCATGACTGGGCGAAATCCAGCCCTTCGTATAACACGGGGTAAATCACTAAGATTTGTATTAAGTCACCGAATCGCCGACCAGCTCTCGCCATATCATGACAGTCAGTTTTTGGCTTTCTCTACTGAGGTATTTGACCGGACGAACCAGAAACACAATCGCAGTAGTTCTCCCTTTACAACCTTAGCCGAACTAGCGGAACGTAAGGTGGTAATCACAGGAGCCGGGCAACCCAACTATAGACCAAAGACATGATTCGGAGCTGATGCATATAATGCAATATTCGGGATGCCGAAGAGTACCTTATAGGTGTTCAGACTTTTGAAAATATGCATGGCCGGATAGAGCCCCCGGCATTTAGGCCGGAACAAAGCATATGTGGCAATCTGAAGCAAGGAGGGATCACACATGGAAAAATAAATCAAGACCGAACAAAAGTTGGCGATCAACTATTTCCTTTATACCCTGATTAATACATCAAGACGTGCTATTACAAATAATGCCATGAACATCAAGGCTATTTGACATGCCGAGAGTTTGTGCACGAGGGGAAGCTTTATACAGGGCCTAAAAGAAAAGGTAGTCTTGAAGACCCCAGTGGTGCCCTACCGCACGTCTGCACCGTTTCCCCTTGGTGAAAAATCCTTTGAGAGGAGAGGTCGATTGTCGTCTATACGAAAAGGGGGGCCTCAAAAAGGGCCCTTGCATGACCGTAGGGTAGGTAGGTTTTTAATGAACCTGTAGTACAAAAGAGGAGAAAAAAAAGAAAGAAGAAAAAAAGGTTAAGGTCCGAATAGGGTCAAGCCGCACTATAGACATTTTCCGTAGTGTGCCTCCGTCGCTGCCCAAGGTATTTTAAGTGCGTAATTATGCACGCGCAGTATGCATGCCGCTGTTTTATGGGGCGATCGGCGGAGGTGAAACTGCTATTCAAGCTCTGGAATCACCGAGCTGTCGTTCTGCAGAGTGGATCGGGCTCGCTTGGCAGTGTCAGGTGTCTTAGTGACCGATGAATTGTTCGGCTTGATGAGGCCGTTCTGTACTTCGGCTGCCAGGGCCACCGTGTGCTCCTCAGTACGGAGGGAGCGCTCCATATTTCCATTGACTGTGATAACGCCGCGCGGTCCGGGCATTTTGAGCTTTAAGTAAGCATAGTTCGGGACCGCATTGAAGCGGGCGAAAGCAGTTCATCCGAGCAGCGTGTGATAGCCACTGCGAAACGGGACAATGTCGAAGATCAAGTCTTCGCTTCGGAAGTTATCCGGCGAACCGAAGACTACTTCCAATGTTAAGGAGCCCGTACAACGGGCCTCCACGCCGGGTATTACTCTTTTAAAGGTAGTATTGCTGGGCTTAATTCTTGACGGGTCAATGCCCATCTTACGGACAGTGTCTTGATAGATCAGGTTTAGACTAATGCCGCCATCCATAAGGACTCTAGTGAGATGGTATCCATCGATAATGGGATCGAGCACCAGGGCCACTGAACCTCCATGACGGATACTGGTCGGGTGGTCCCTGCGATCGAAGGTGATCGGACAAGCCGACCATGGGTTGAATTTTGGGGCGACACGCTCTACGGCATAGACGTCCCTTAGTGCGCGCTTGCGCTCCCTCTTTGGGATATGTGTGACGTATATCATGTTCACTATTTTCACCTCGGGGGGAAATTTCTTCTGTCCCCCTGTGTTCGGTGGACAGGACTCATCATCGTCCTCGCTTTGAGGCCCCTTCCCCTTGTGTTCGGTATTTAACTTAACGACTTGTTTGAAAACCCAGCAGTTTCTGTTGGAGTGGTTGGCAGGCTTGTCGGGGGTGCCATGAATCTGGCAAGGCCTATCCAGTATCTTGTCCAAATTAGATGGATCGTCTCTATTTCCTTTGAATGGCTTCTTTCGCTGACCAGGTTTAGAGCCACGAATCCGGTGTTGACCACCGTATCTTCAGTTTCTTCATTGTTGTTCTGACGCATGTTTTTGTTACGTCGTGGCCTTCCGTTGCCGTCCTTGGCTTCAGAGGTGCCAGGGTCGCAGGTACTGTTGCTTCTACGAGCCAACCAGCTATCTTCGCCCGCGCAGAAACGGGTCATAAGTGCAGTAAGAGCTGCCATAGTCTTCGACTTTTCCTGACCGAGGTGTCAGGCGAGCCATTCATCACGGACGCTGTGTTTAAAGGCCGCTAAGGCTTCGATGTCCGGACAGTCAATGATTTGGTTCTTTTTAATTAAGAACCGAGTCCAGAGTTTGCGGGCTGACTCTCCGGGTTGCTGGACTATGTGACTAAGGTCATCAGCGTCCGGTGGCCGGACATAAGTACCTTGGAAGTTGTCTCGAAAAGCGTCCTCCAAGTCTTCCCAGCTGCCAATAGAGTTTTCTGGGAGGCTATTCAACTAGTGCTGTGCTGGTCCTTTTAGCTTTAGGGGGAGGTATTTAATGGCATGGAGATTGTCACCGTGAGCCATGTGTATATGGAGAAGAAAATCTTCAATCCATACAGCGGGATCTGTCGTTCCATCGTATGCTTCAATGTTTATGGGTTTAAACCCTTCTGGAAACTGGTGCTGCATTACCTCATCGGTAAAGCACATGGGGTGTGCGGCGCCTCTATATCGGGCAACATCACGGCAGAGTTCGGGTGACATCCGTGTTCGGTTCTCGGCCTGAACTTGGTGATGCTTGTCGCGCCAGGCTTGATGGCCGTCGTCTCGTGTTGGAGCGCGTCCCCTTGATCCGTAGATTGATCTGGTCTGGCCGGCTCTATTGTCCAGGTCCTGATGTAAGTCATGCGTGTAGCCCAGAGCCGCTGCCTCTCTGCCTTTACGGCGAGGTGGTGCGGGCTGGTATTGGTGTGATTAGCCGTTTTGTCCCGTCCATGTGGTGGTCGGTCCGGTTCATCAGCATGATTGTATCTTGATGGAATTGGCTCAAAGGCCTCGTCGTCGAATTGGGGTAGTTGCCTGTGCTTTGGGTAGCTTTTTATTGGGCGCTCGAGGCCATATTCTTCGGCGGCTAGGACCTTGGTCCATCTATTGTTGAGCGTATCCTGTTCAGCTTGAAGCTGTTGCTGTTTCTTTTTCAGGCTCCTCGCACTGGCAATGAGCTGTCGCTTGAAGATTTCTTGCTCGAGGGGTTCCTCTGGTACGATAAAATCTTCGTTACCGAGGCTAACATCCTCCTCGGAGGCCGGTAGATAATTACTATCCTCTGAATCCTCATGATCGACAGGTTCGTCTCGGTTGACTTGTCCTTCTTCGCACTCATCCTGCTCAACAGCAGGCTCGATGAGGTGGTCAGAGTCTTCGGCGTTCTCCGGAGTGTCATTGTCTCCGGTGCCGGTATTGCTTTCCTTTTCGCGACGCGGTCGTGAGCGGCGCCGCTGATGTCGGTGTTTAGGTGGTGCTTCGACAGGCTTGTCCTCGATCGGGTCTTGAGCGCTATCGTCGTCTTTCTTTTTCGGTGTATCCACCATGTACATGTCATATGTAGAAGTGGCCGTCCAACGCCCAGTGATGGGTGGGTTTTGGCCTGATTCGGCTCCGACATCATCGTCCATGCCATCGATGTCCTCGGAGGCGTAGTCTAGCATGTCGGTTAAGTCCTCGACAGTGGCTATCAAGTGGGTGGTGGGTGGGACGTAAAATTCCCCGCACTCAGCCCCTAGTCTGGGGTGGACGTAGTTCGGAAGTGATACCTCCGTTATGGCGAGAGATCACATTAAGTCCAGAGCCTCGTTTAGGAGCGATAGCTGGACGGGTGACTGAGAGCCTGCAGAGTTGGGTCCGGAAATCGCCACCCGACCGTGCTCAATGGACACGGGCCTCAAGAGTTCGGAGTTAACATCCGAAGGTGAGTCCGACTTCCCGATGACAGGGAGAGCCCTATTTGATTCCAGGACTGCCGATAATATGGTCACCTCTGGGTCTCCGGCAGGGATCTCCGTAGTAGGAGAGGGTCCGGTGGGGTTCATACTCCCGTCTTCGGACAGGGTGGTCTGCTCTGGATCTAAGGCCCGGGCAGGGACGATGGTTGATCCTTGAACGGAGTCTGATAGTGAATCCGATGGGCCTCCTTCATATAGATGAGGAGCGGCGGTCGATGCGGAGAATCCTTCGAAGATCAAATCTCCTTGGATATTAGCGATGTAAACCTGATCTGGTGACCAGGAGCATAGCTGTCGATCTGTTCAAGGTGACCAGTTGAATTGGCACGTAGAGCGAAGCCGCCAAACACAAAAAGTTGACCAGGGAGGAAAGTTTCCCCGAAAACAGCATCATTGTTGATGATCAAACGAGCCATCGAGCCTTCTGCCGACGACACAGTGGAACTCTCAATGAAAGCACCAATGTCGGTGTCAAAACCGGCCGATCTCGGGTAGGGGGTCCCGAACTGTGCGTTTGAGGATCGAAGGTAACAAGGGACAAAGGGGGACACGATGTTTACCCAGGTTCGGGCCCTCTTAATGGAGGTAAAACCCTACGTCCTCCTTGATTGTATTTGATGAGTATAGGGGTTACAAGAGTTGATCTACCTCGAGATCGTAATGGCTAAACCCTAGCTGTCTAGCCTATGAGAATTCTGATTGTCTTTACGGACTCAACCCTCAAGTTTATATACACACAGGCGGGGCCTAGGGTTATACAGAGTCGGTTCATAGAGGAAGGAAATTACATATCCGGACACAAATCTTGCCATCCACGCATAAGGGAGTCCTACCCGGACACGGGGGAAAGTCTTCCGCTTTGTATCTTCATGGCCCATCAGTCCGGCCCATATCAAATAGCCCGGACACTCGAGGACCCCCTCACCTGCAAGTCCAACATCCTTCAAAAGCAACAAATTTGGAGGGCATAGAATTGCATTTACAATAGATAGGCTTATCTCCATCATTGGCTAATCCGCTATAATCAGAGTCGTACATTGTATTTGGACCCTAACAATACAAATGTCCATAGTAAATACACGGAAATCAGTGCTGAAATCCAAAACCCCCAAATTGATATGAACCCTGACCCTAGATTGACGAGAATGCAACACTTACATTGGTGCCAAGGGAGTTTGGGTCGGTGGAAGATTCCTTGCCATCGCCCCACGAAACCATATCGTCCTTGACTGGCTATGGGAGATCTATGACGTTGCGGTGACAGGAGGTGACGAGCAATGGCAGGGGAGAGGATGGGGACAGGATTGGGAGCAGAGGAGGGGGGGACGTTATCTGAAATGTGCCCTTCAGATGCAGACCTAATGGCCCACTCGTCAGCTGGTAATCACGAGCAATCAGTGACCCACATGTCATTGTGATCACCGGCCCCACACATGGCCCACTTGTCAGCCTCTCGCAGATTGCCTAGTTATACGTGGCCAATCATGTCGCAGAAACCAGCCTCTCACGGATCGCCTTGCCAGTCCTTCTAGAAAACCATATCTGACGGCTGAAGTTCAATGCTAGGGTATGATCAACATGTTGCGGTTTGGTGCTAGGGTTTGGAGAGGGTCAACGGGGTTTTATAGGGTTTGACCAACATTCAAATGAGCATAACTAATTCAAAAAAATATAAAAAATACAAAACCGACACACATAGTCGTTTTAACTGACATACTTTTGATTAAAAATATATAAACTTGGTCTATGGTTAGTTTTATGAAAAAACCTTCACAGAACTGGGCTGCCTCGAACGATGTTGCACAGAGTTGAAGGCGCAAGTGAGAGGGGTTTAGGATTTTGAATTCAAAAAATTCAACAAAATCACAAATGCTTCATTAGGGAGTGACTAAGAAGGATCTGAACTTAATTTTTCATTTTCATAATTTAAACGTGTTTTCTATGGTTTTCTATTAAAGTGAAACTAATTCAAAAATAGAAAAAATATGAAGATTAATTCAATAAATAGTGAGACTTCAAATGGACATTATATAGATTGAATAAGTGTTAATAAAAATATTTGTCTCATTTAGACAAGGTCAAAAAAACTTGACTACAAATGGGGTTGTTAACCTACCCTAGCTTCGGAGCTCATTTGGAGCATTTGGAGATTCGGAGCTCATTTGGAGCTTCGGATCTCATTTTGGAGCAAATGTATAATAGTTTAGAAAACATTGCAACATCACACCACAGAGCAATGGACTTCAAATGTTGGTCCAAATTCATAATTTGCCTTCAATTCAAATTTTGCCTCAAATTTGAATTCTACCACCATTTGACATCAAAGTAAATATAGCATTTGGCATTATTAAACCTTACAAGTAGTTCAAATTGACAACAGAAACCTTAGTACACATTCTTAAAGTTCAAAGTTTACAACTTGCATTCAAAGTTCAAATTCAAATATTTGACTTGCTCCTTGTGTTCGTAGATGGCTTAACCGTCTTGCCCTGGTTTCCTTACCTGGGATATTCTGTGGCTTTGTCTTGTTCCTTTTGATCTTCACTTGGGGTTGTGGCGGTGGTGATGCTGATGGAGTACTTCCACTAACCGAGCACTTGATGACCAGTTGACGGTCATCTGTGGGTTCGATAATCCTTAACGGAACAAGAGGAACCATGTCTTCCTCCTCTCTTATAGCTTCAAAACCATCATAAGCTATGGCTTCAAATTCTGCATCAGATGATGGTTCAACTGAAGTTTCTTCCTCTCTAGGACTTTTCTTTCCTTTGTCTCTACTTATCCTAGAGCTGGGTCAAACAAAAATAAGATTAGGGATAAGCCATCGATAAAAAAGAGAACAAATAGATACAAAAGGGAAGGTTGCACACATACCAAGATGTTGATACTAATACTGCATTTGTGGTATTCTCCTCTGCATTTGCTGCATTCTCCTCTGCATTTGCTGCTGCCCATTGTTTCTCTTCTCCAAATGATGCATCCATTGGATTGGTACAAAGCCTAGCAATGTGCCCTAGGGTTCCACATTTTTTGCACTTACACTGTCTTTTTACACGACCCTCATCACCTGCTCTTATCATGTTCTTCCTTAGTCTTCCTGGTGGTCTAGTAAGTACATGAGAACTGAGTTTGAACCCTGGATCTACTCTGTTCCATTGTCTTTTCCCAAGAGTGCAGGTACATTGTCAGCATAAGCAACCCTAAATTTGGTAACAGAGAAATATTCAGAGCAATACAGATCAACTTCACCATCCGCACCCTCGATAACAGTCATGAGATGTAGGGCATCTATGCATGGCTTCCCACGGATCTTCCATTGCCTACAACTGATTCCCTAGTTGTTAGATTCACTGGATACCTCCATTTCCTATTTTTACTATCAGTATATGTTACCTCAGCCTCGTATGTTGACGGTCGAATGTATTTCATCTTCAACCCTCTTGCCTTGGCATGCAATGCCTTAATCAGAGATGGGAGCATAACATGGCCAACATGTTGTGTTTCTACAATTCTTTTACGAAGAGCCATCTTTATCATGATCATCTCCATATCTTATCAAATGCTTGCCAAAACAAAAGCCCTTTCACTGACTTGACCTTTGCATTGAAGCACTCTGTGAGGTTACTGGTCACATAGTCTACTTTGCAGATTTCATTGAATTTGCTTCTTGACCACACCATTCCATGATGTGCATCCAAGTACTCCTTCACCTCAGGATTGTGAGCATACAACACTCTCAAATGGTGCTCATGCTTCCTCAAGCTACATGTGTATGGTGTGGGCCATAGGTTCTCATCATAAACTTTACCTCTGAATTTCTTTTTAAAATTTTGTGCTAGGTGTCGTATACATTCCCTATGCTCCGCTCCAGGGAATACAATTCCTACTGTAGTCTCTAAACCCTTGCAAGCATCTGTGTGTATAGCTAAACCTGGGGGGTGTACCTATAATATTGAGCAACTGCTACAGAAACCAGACCCAACTTTCCTTGGACTATACCTCCAACACACCAAATGCAACTAGGAATAGCCAGTTGTGTCCATCAACTGCAGAAGCTACGACTAATTGTCCTCTCCATCTTCCATTCAAAGCAGTTGCATCGACAACCAAATACGGCATGCAACCATCCAAAAAGCCCAGCCACCAAGCCTTGAAACAAACAAAAGCCCTCCTGAAGCACCCTTCTCAAATGATTTCCCTCTTATTTTGTATGAAAATGTATGCTTGTCAACCTCTACAACACTCCCTGGACTAGCCATCTCCACTTCAACTTTGTAAGTGTAAAGAAACTGAAAACTCTCATTACATGGACCATCCTGTCAAGAGCTGATGTCTACTACGCAACTTGTTCTTGTATACTTGTGTTGGGCCTCCAAGCGCAGAGTTTTGTAGGACAGTAGCAATTTTCCCTCAAGTGGATGATCTAAGGTTTATCAATCCGTGGGAGGCATAGGATGAAGATGGTCTCTCTTAAACAACCCAACAACCAAATAATAAAAATTCTCTTGTGTCCCCAACACACCAAATACAATGGTAATTTGTATAGGTGCACTAGTTCGGCGAAGAGATGTGGATACATGCGTAGTAATGATAGTTGATATTGATTTTTGTGATAGGAACAATAAAAAACAGCAAGGTAGGAAGTAACAAAAGTGAGCACAAATGATATTGCAATGCTTGAAAATGAGGCATAGGGTCCGTACTTTCGCTAGTGCAATCTCTCAAAAATGCTAATATAATTGGATCATATAACCATTCCTCAACGTGCGATGAAGAATCACTCCAAAGTTCCTATCTAGCGGAGAACATAAGAAGAAATTGCTGGTAGGGTACGAAACCACCTCGAAGCTATTCTTTCCGATCGATCTATCCAAGAGTTCGTACTAAAATAACACCAAGTTATCCTTTCTGATCGATCTATCAAGAGTTCGTACAAAAATAACACCAAGTTATCCTTTCCGATCGATCTATCAAGAGTCCATACTGTCGTGGAATAGTCACGGCAGATGTCCTAGTGTGAGGACTTAGTCGTGGTGCCATCGCAATGAGGTTAGTTTTAAAGGGGTTAATCGGGGCAAAGGACACGGGGAGTTTATACTGGTTCAGCCCCCTTACGGTGAAGGTGAAGGCCTAATCCAGTTTGATGTGGTATTGCTAGGGTTTCGATGACCAGGGAGCGGATACACTTAACCTGGTTCTCGAGCTGTTGTTTCCTGTCCCTAAACCGCCCCCAGGTCGTCCCTTTATATACACAGGTTGACGCCCGGCGGTTCACAGAATCCAGGCCGGCTCATAAACGTGTCCGGCTCGGTATCCACTCTTTCCTATCTTACAATACAAGTCATATACTTATGGCGGTTTACATCTATGGGCCCTAACTCGCCTTTGGGCTTTGAGCCTTCTTATTAAGTCTCCTTCGTAAGTCGCCATCTTCTATGTCTTCATGGGCTTCAATACAGGTAAATCACTATGAGCATAACCCGGCCCCTCCTGGGCGGTTTATACTCAATAGTTATATCCTCAACATTAGGCCCCAGGTTGATTTGAACTTGTTCATGTCAATCTTCAACACTTAGGAAAATTCCCTCTTCATTACCTTCGCAAAAATTTGTAACTCGCCGTAACGTCATCTTCCGAGATCATGATAACCCGCCATGATGTCACCTGTCATTAATTTTATAAACATCCAGAAATCATATATGCATCTCCTTTTTAATGAACCCCCAAAAATCGAGGCGTCAGTCCTGTCACATATCCAATTTGGAGCTCCTCGATTCCCGTGCATGCCACTTATCCATTCTCCTTATAAATAGGGCCAGGGGTCCTTTTCACTTTCCCCCCTTGCCTCATCGTCTCTGTCTTCCACCTCGCATCGCCTCAGCGCCCGAGCTCCGCCGCCGGCATCGACCTTTGCCACTGCCTCAACAACGGCCGCTGCATCAACCTGAATCGACCAGAGTTCGTCCGCGCGCCTCTGCTACTCAACAGTTCTGGTGAGTCCTCTTCCTTCCTTTTCCCATAGATCCCATTAGGGTTTCCACGAGTTCATCGGAGTTCATCCTCGTTCTTCGCTGTAGCTTGTAATTTTTGATTCAAACTTGGCACTCCTCCTGTGCGGCGGTGGTCGTGGTACTTACTTTTGCATAAGAAATCCAATCTGAATACATGAACTGCTCAGGTACTGAAACCTTTTAGGTCTAGATTTTTCCATTATCTGAACTGCCGTAGATCCACAATTATAGCATTAATCTGTGAAACCTGTTTTTCCAACACTTAGCCATTTTCCAACTTCAGATCTATCCTTTCAATATCCGTGTAGGCGGTTTAACCTCAGAAAATAATAACCTGCCAGGTACCATTAGTCCCCTCTTAAACCGCCAAGTGCTCGTCTTTGTGATTTGATAACGTCACAGTCCGGTTTAACATTTATGCATGCTTCAACACTTTCTGCCTGCTAAACATGAACCTTAAACCGGCACAAATCTTTTCTAGGTTATCGTATAAATGGCCAAATCCTTTTATTCCTGTAACTGGGTTCAATCCCGGGTTACAGAAGAAGAACTGAATGGGTGTGTTGCAACCGGCGCTTTAGCGAAAAAGGAAGACATCCACTGGAGAGCCCCCAGTCCAGAAAATCCTCCTGAGCCCAACGATGGGGAAGTGATCGTTTTTGTTGATCATCTGAGTCGAGGGTTCAGCCCTCCCGGATCAAAAAATTTCCGTGACGTGCTTCACTTCTTCCAACTTCACCCTCAAGATATTGGGCCTAACTCCGTGTCCAATATTTGCAATTTTCAAGTGTTTTGTGAAGCCTACCTGCAAGAAGAGCCCACAGTCGACCTGTTCAGAGATTTCTTCTATTTAAACCGCCGTACTGAATTTACGGATGGGCCCAATACTGAACTTGGCGGGGTTTCAATTCAGAAGAGAAAAGACGTCAGCTTCCCTCACGCTAAGCATCATAGCCATCCCAAAGATTGGAATCAAACTTGGTTCTATTGCCAAGATACATCTCCAACTGGCGAGAATCCTCTGCCGGGTTACCGTGCTCACCGGCTTACCGATGCACATCCATTCCCCCAAAGACTCAAGGCAAAGGAACGGTCCAAATATGCACCACAGCTTTCAAAGCTTAGAGCCTTTATGGCAAACGGTTTGACAGGCATTGATTTTGTCCGTTGCTGGGTATCTTGGAGCATTTTGCCTTTAAGCCGCCGCCCCAGTTTAATGTGTGAGTACACAGGGGATGTGAAAGACCCTCAACGCCACACTGATATTTAGCTGACTGATGCTGAAATTACTGAATCTGTCAAGAAGATGTTGGATGAACCGGTGACCAACTGCAGCAAAACAGGACTTAGTCCTTTCTGCGCTTCAAATAAACCGCTAGCTGTAAGAATTGCCCCACTCCTGCTTTAATCCATATTCTTAATACTCCCTTATGATCTTTTTCAATCTTTAAACAGGGTGATGATCCATTCTGGAAGAAGAAACCGCAGGATAAACCAGCCAAAACACATCGTGTCAAAACCAAGGTCAACAAGAAGTCCGCTAAGAAGAAAAACACCGAGCCTACCGAGTTAAACATTGACGATGATAATCCGGAGTCAGAGGTAGAACTTGATTCACTTGGCTCTTTTTTCATACATCTCATTGACGATGATTTTTATCAGGACGACGTAGAAGCTAGCCGTGCAAATGACGTAGAGGTAACTATTCTCTCATCCTGTTCAGAACCTCTGCCCACATAGAAAACCCGACAAGCAAGCCGGAAAGTAAGATTTTCTCACCCCCTAGCTTACTGGGATCCAAACTTTCTTTTGAAGAAGCAGCAACACGAAGCTCGTCGCACAACCCGGCATAGCGGCCATGTGGTCACTTCTTCCGGTTTACCGAACTCGCCAGTTCGTAAACGCCGCCCAGAGGTCTCTTCTATTTCTGACACATCTTATCCCAAGGCGGGTTATTTCCGACAACCTCTTAATCCGTCCGATTCAAACTATCAGGGAACTTCCCTTTCATCCTCTGGCGAGTCCACAGGGACACAAATTCCAACCCTCAAGACTGTTCCTGGGTGAGCATTTTTAACTAACCCCTTATACCTTACGCTTGATTATTATACTAACCTGTTATTTGCGTCTCTGTCAGAGCCAAGGCCAGACCCAGTAAAAAGGCCAAATTGAACAAACCGGCTGATGACAGCGTGCCAACTGATCCGGAAAAGAACCCGGAACAGTTTGAAACAAATACTGAAGCTATTCTTGATGATCCGCCACCGCAAAATCATGACACCTTTGTTGAGCAGATGGAAATTGATCCGATGGGCCATGCTGATAAACCGCTAAGCCCAACTAAGAATGCTGATAATAAAGCTGATGATGTTGTAGTTACCGGTGTCAGGTATACAGCCCCAGACAACCCCACTGCTCTGTCAAAACATAGTGCCAAAGAAGAATTTTCTGCTGTTGACAAGGGCAAGTGGAAGGCAGACTTGGAAAGCTATGCCCACCTCAGCGCCCAAGATATTCATTCTGGGTTTTTAAACCGTTTGTACACAAGCCATGATTATGAAGCCGGTTTACTGAATATGATGAAGGAGCAATATGAGGTAAATGCTGTTGACTCTGCATAAATATTCTTCCCTTAGCCGCCAAGTTTACTGGTCATAAAAGAATAGAATGTTCTGCAAACTTTCAAGAGCCATATAGATCAACTCCACTAGCCCGCAAGGGTCGGTTTATAATGTCAATATGAACTGGGACTTTAGAATAATAACTCTTCAATTTCGCCTGTGTAGCCCCCAAGGGTCGACTTAACAAATATGTTAAGTTGAGACTAATTATGCTGTAAGGCTCAACATTCTTACTTAGGACCTTTATAATCCGGTTGACCATCAAGCTGATAGTTGTTATGTGCTTGGGACTTGTAATTTTTTTCTATAAGAAGCAATAGACATTAGCCCCCAAGTGCCAAGTATATTACTTGTTATGTGCTTGGGACTTTGAATATGCACTGCTATCTAACTAATTACATGTCTCTTGCAGGGTGATCTTAACAAGAAGGAATCTCAAATCGCCGACCTTCAAGAAAATATCAAGTCGCAACAAGCCGAGACCTCCAAGGCCAAGGAAGAACTGACCAATACCTTAACAGCAATGGAAAAACTGAAGGAGAACTTCAAGAACGAGCGGGCAGGTTGGGATACAGAAAAGTCAACTCTGCTGAAGAGGAATGAGGATGCCGAGGCTGCCCTTAATCCGGTAGCTGAGGAGCTGACTGGCTTGAAACGGCAAATAAATGCCATGACCGCTGCCGTATTTGGTAAATAACTTCTTCATAAGCTTTGAACATGTATTATGTAAGAGACTGCCGGTTTATCGATTCTTTTGATGATGCAGGAACTCGCATTGCTCATCTTGGCTCAGATATGCGGCAAAAACTAAAAGCCACCTATACACTTATAGAGCAATTATATACCGGCGTACAACGGGTTATCTGCATAGCTTCCCATAATAAACCGCCCCCAACCTTGATCAAGGAGACGTTGGAAAGGCTGGCGATGATGCCTGCATGGTTTGAGGAGCTAAAGAAGTCAGCTGCCAGGGCGGGTGCTCTTACTGCATTGACTCGGGCCAAAGCTTGGATATATGATCTTGATCCGGCCGATGTGGGAAACGGCTACCCGAGCATAAAGGAGGACGAGTCAGACTTTAATAACGATGACCTCAGAGCCTTGACGAGGGAAATGCGCCCATTGGCTAGCAAATTGGCTGAAGAAACCGATCTTTCACATTATCAGTCGGTTGATGATGCCAACAACAAGAGAGTTAATGCGCCAACTTATGATGCATCAAATCTTATTCCTCCAATCCGTAAGCATACCTATGCCCCTAATGTTGACCCCTCCACACTTATAAGTGATGAAGCTGTATTCAAGGCCTTAACTGGGATTGATTGGACCACCATTGACTTCCAGCCACTGGGTAGAGAGGAGGAAGATGAACCGGCGCTGGACGATCCGCAACTTTCAAGTCAGCCAGGCCAGGACTCGTAAACCGGGGGCTGGTTTAGCAGCTGCTTTCTTTAAGACTTGTTAAAACAATTATTCTTTTGGGCACCAAATGCCTTGTAATAGGCTAGCTTAAACTCTTGTTTTGCTATGCCATCGTGCATATTTACTTTGCATGACACTGCTAATCCACCATGTTAAGATATGCCACTTATGCTTATAATATTAACACTGTGGAATCTGCTCCTGCATGCAACGGATTAAAAGTGTCCTGGCGGTTTACCGCCGGACGGGTCATAACGCCCAATATAAAACCATGGAAACTAACATAGCTTATACCCAAGGCTGGACTTTAAGAATAACCAAATTTGAAATATATCATACCTGTGATAATTGATCACACTGTTGGTTTATCAAACCGGTGTAGTAAGGGGGAGAACCCAAATTTTGAGCACTGGTAATTATCATAGATTGCTTGGCTTATGAACAAAACCAGGCCGGGTTAATAAACACCGGATATTATCTTATCTTATACTGGCGACTTATAGTCAAAAGCCAGGCTGGGTTAATAAACACCGAATGTTATCTTATCTCATAGTGGCGACTTATAGTCAAAAAACCAGGCCAGGTTAATAAACACCGGATGAATTATGATCATAAAGCATTATAAGCCTCATCAAATAAACCTCAAAAAACTGTGGAATAAAACAAACGAAAAAAATGAGGCATTTCATGGGCTGCCAGGCCGAAAATCGAGTGCTTTCATGGGCCGCACAGCCACTGAGTTAAACCTATATACAAACCTTATAAGATGGACCTCACATAACCAATCGTCGTTTTAACTTTGACAAGTTCAGGGTCTGTATAAGATTGACTTGTCAAACGTTCGGCGGGTCATCCAGGAATACCTGGGCGGAGTGGCTTACTTAAAAAGGCAGGATAACCCGGGGTTTTAGGTGAATACACCTGGCTTCCAAGCCTGGCTTTTAAGCCTATTACAAGGGTTATACAAACTCTTTGTTCTTTACAATCAAGGAGCCCCCAAGTAATATTTTTTAGTTGTGCTCGAGGGGCACCTATGTTTGAGCTGTGATTTTGTAACAGACTCTCTTTGGTACCTTTAACCTGGGTAGCAAGCCCCCAAGTTTTTTTTTCAATTGGCTTATAAGTCGGTTCAAAGGGTAATCATAACTTCGCTCATAAGCCGGAAGCCCCCAAGTAACCACAGACTCATTATGAAAAAATGACAGAGGCCCTGCTTTAGCAGGGGTGCCGGTTTATTATATTGATCACAATATATACATTGTCAAAAATATGTACATCAGAAGAGCCAATGGTTCAGGTGTAGTACGGCCGAAGATGAGCAATATTCCACGGCCGGCGAGTCTCTTCCTCCGACGTGCGTGAGTCCTTGTGGTCTCGAATATCAATAAGGTAGTATGACCCGTTGTTCAAATTCTTGCTGACCACAAAGGGTCCTTCCCAAGGTGGGGATAACTTGTGCATATCAGACTGATCCTGGATAAGCCGGTGCACTAAGTCGCCTTCTTGAAAGGTTCTGGTCTTGACCCGGCGGCTGTGATAACGATGTAGATCTTGCTGGTAAATCACCGAATGAGCCGCTGCGAGATCATGCGCCTCATCTAACAGGTCAAGTGCATCCTGACGTGCCTTTTCATTATCAGCTTCAACGTAAGCCGCCACACGGGGTGAGTCGTGACGGATGTCACTGGGGAGAACCGCCTCTGCTCCATAAACCATGAAAAAAGCCATGTAACCCGTAGATCTGTTGGGCGTTGTGTTGATGCTCCATAGCACCGAGGGTAACTCCTCTACCCAACAACCCGGCATCCTCTGTAAGGGAACCATAAGCCGGGGCTTGATGCCTCTCAGGATCTCTTGATTGGCCCTCTCAGCTTGACCATTAGATTGGGGGTGAGCCACCGACGATACATCAAGCCGGATATGCTCACGTTGATAAAATTCTTTCATAGCACCCTTGGAGAGATTAGTGCCATTGTCTGTTACAATGCTGTGTGGAAAGCCAAAACGGAAAATCACCTTCTTCATGAATTGAACCGTCGTTGCTGCATCACACTTACTGACTGGCTCTGCCTCTACCCACTTAGTGAATTTATCAACCGCCACCAAGAGGTGGGTCTTCTTATCCTTGGACCTCTTAAAAGGTCCAACCATATCAAGCCCCCAAACTGCAAATGGCCAAGTGATTGGAATCATTCTCAACTCCTGAGCCGGAACATGAGCTCGATGTGAAAACTTCTGACAACCATCACATTTTTTGACCAAGTCCTCAGCATCAGCATGAGCCGTCAGCCAATAAAAACTGTGACGAAAAGCCTTGGCTACTAGAGATTTAGAGCCGGCGTGATGACCACAATCTCCTTCATGGATCTCACACAGAATCTCACAGCCTTCTTCAGGAGAAACACAACGCTGAAATGCCCCGGTAACACTGTAATGGTGCAGCTCTCCATTGACAATTGTCATTGACTTGGACCGCCGGGTTATTTGCCTGGCCAAGGTTTCATCCTCAGGTAACTCGCCCCGGGTCATATATGCAAAATATGGAACTGTCCAATCAGGAATAACATGAAGAGCCGCCACCAACTGAGCTTCCGGGTCAGGAATAGCCAAATCCTCCTCTGTAGGTAACTTGACCGACGGGTTATGCAAAACGTCAAGAAAGACATTAGGTGGCACCGGTTTACGTTGAGAACCCAACCGGCTTAAGGCATCAGCCGCTTCATTTTTCCTTTGATCAACATGCTCAACTTGATAACCCTTGAAGTGACCAGCAATAACATCTACCTTTCGTCGATAAGCCGCCATGAGGGGATCCTTAGAATCCCAAGTACCAGAGACTTGTTGAGCCACCAAATCTGAGTCACCAAAGCACCTTACCCGGCTTAAGTTCATCTCCTTAGCCATCCGAAGACCGTGTTGCAAGGCCTCATATTCAGCTGCATTGTTAGTACAAGGCAACATCAAATGGAGAACATAACAAAATTTATCACCTCGAGGGGAAGCAAGCACAACTCCAGCCCCCGAGCCCTCCAATTGCCTGGACCCATCAAAGTGAATAGTCCAATAGTTATCTGGTTTTTCCTCAGGCATCTGCAGCTCTGTCCAGTCATTGATGAAATCCACCAGTGCTTGAGACTTGATGGCCGTGCGAGGCATATACTTCAAACCATGAGGCCCAAGTTCAATGGCCCATTTGGCAACCCGGCCTGTTGCTTCCCTGTTTTGTATGATATCTCCTAAAGGAGCAGAGCTAACCACAGTAATGGGGGGACCCTGAAAATATTGCTTAAGCTTCCGGCTTGCCATGAAAACCCCATATACAAGTTTCTGCCAATGTGGGTATCTTTGTTTGGACTCAATAAGCACTTCGCTGATATAATAAACCGGCCGTTGAACCGGATATTCCTTGCCTGCCTCTTTCCTTTCAGCCACAATAGCCACACTGACAGCCCGGCTATTAGCAGCCACATATAACAACAGCGGCTCCTTATTAACGGGCGCAGCTAGGACCGGCGGCTCAGCCAGCTGCTTCCTAAGCGCCTCAAAAGCCTCATTAGCAGCGTCACTCCAGACGAAGTCATCTGTCTTTTTCATCATCTGATACAAAGGGATGGCCTTCTCACCGAGGCAGCTTATGAACCGGCTTAGCACCGCAATACGACCCGCCAGACGTTGAACATCATTGATACACGCCGGTTATCCAGAGAAGTAATGGCTTTGATCTTCTCCGGATTAGCTTCAATGCCCCTGTTAGACACCAGAAAGCCCAAAAGCTTGCCCGCCGGCACACCAAAAACACACTTGGCCGGATTAAGCATCATTTTATAAACTCGGAGATTATCAAAGGTTTCCTTCAAGTCATCTATCAACGTCTCCTTCTTTTTGGATTTCAGCACAATATCATCCACATAAGCATGAACATTGCGTCCAATCTGATTATGAAGACAATTCTGCACACATCGCTGGTAAGTCGCCTGGGCACTCTTGAGCCCAAAAGGCATAGACACATAGCAGAAGGCTCCAAAGGGAGTTATGAAAGCTGTCTTCTCCTGGTCCTTAACCGCCATCTTGATCTGATGATAACCAGAATAAGCATCCAAAAAACTCAAACGCTCACAACCCGCCGTAGCATCAATAATCTGATCAATACGAGGCAGAGCAAAAGGATCAGCCGGACAAGCCTTGTTTAAATCCGTGTAGTCCACACACATGTACCAAGTGCCGTTCTTCTTAAGTACCAGCACCGGGTTAGCCAACCACTCAGGATGAAAAACTTCAACAATAAACCCAGCTGCCAAGAGCCGGGCTACCTCCTCACCAATGGCCTTATGCCTTTCTTCATTGAAACGACGAAGAAACTACTTGACCGGTTTAAACTTGGGATCAATATTGAGAGTGTGCTCAGCGAGTTCCCTCGGTACACCTGGCATGTCAGAAGGTTTCCATGCAAAGATGTCCCGGTTCTCACAGATGAACTCGATGAGCGCGCTTTCCTATTTCGGATCCATATTAGCACTGATGCTGAACTGCTTGGATGAATCGCCAGGAACAAAATCAACCATCTTAGTGTCATCTGCCGATTTAAACTTCAAAATCAGATCATGCTCTGTAGCTGGCTTTTTCAAAGACGTCATATCCGCAGGATCAACATTGTCCTTGTAAAATTTTAACTCCTCCGTTGCACAAACCGACTCAGCATAAGCCGCATCACCTTCTTCACATTCCAAGGCTATTTTTCGGCTCCCATGTACTGTGATGGTCCCCTTGTATCCCGGCATCTTGAGCTGCAGATAAACATAACAAGGCTGCGCCATGAACTTGGCATAAGCCGGCCGTCCAAACAGAGCGTGATACGGGCTGTGAATTTTGACTACTTCAAAGGTCAATGTCTCTGACCTAGAGTCATGATCATCTCCAAAGGCAACTTCCAGAGCTATCTTACCAACAGGGTACGCCGACTTACCAGGCACCACACCATGGAAAACTATATTCGATGGTTTAAGATTTTTATCTGTCAACCCCATGCGATGGAAAGTTTCGTAATAAAGGATATTGATGCTGCTCCCTCCGTCCATGAGTACCTTGGTAAACTTATACCCTCCAACCTGGGGTGCAACCACCAATGCTAGGTGACCCGGATTATCAACCCGGGGCAGGTGATCTTCCCGACTCCACACGATGGGCTGCTCAGACCAGCGCAAGTAACGGGGAACCACCGGTTCAACGGCGTTCACTGCCCTTTTGTGAAGCTTCTGATCCCGTTTGCATAAATTTGTGGTAAAGACGTGGTACTGCCCACTATTCAACTGCTTTGGGTTACTCTGATACCCAGATTGCTGCTGCTGATTCCCCTAACCTGACTGTTGATGGTAGCCACCCTGATTGCCTTGATTGCCCTGATTACCTTGGAATCCAGAACTAGAACCACCACCGCTGTAACCCGGCCCATGAGAACCGGACCCTGAACCACCACCCGGTCCATGATTGTCTTGAAAAAGATTGGAATTTTTATACTCCTTCATGATGTAGCAATCCTTCCAGAGGTGGCCTGACGGTCTTTCTCGCGTCCCATGCCTTGGGCAGGGCTGATTTAGCATCTGCTGAAGATTAAAGCCTGACCCTCCGGCCCGCGGGGGCGGTTTACCTTTATGATGCTGGCTGTTATTCTATGCGTTGGTGTTAGCCACAAAGTCCAAACTATTATCAGCTTTGCGCTTACCATTGCCTCCCTGATTCGCCGGATTATGCTGCTGTCCTCTGGTGCTGCTGCTCTTCTTTCCCTTTCCCGGCTTGTCATCATCAGAGTCAGCGTACTTAACCAGAGCCGTCATCAGCTCTCCCATGTCATTGCAGTGGCGCTTGAGCCGACCCAACTTCTGCTTAAGAGGCGTAAACCAGCAATTCTTCTCCAACATTATGACCGCTGAACCGGCATTGATGCGATCCGATGAATGTAAGATGGTCGAAACCCGGCGCACCCAATGGGTTGTGGACTCACCCTCTTCTTGGACATAGGCATCTAGATCCACGATTGACATAGGCTGCTCGCACGTATCTTTGAAATTCTGGATAAACCGGGCCTTTAACTCGGCCCATGACCCAATGGAGTTGGCAGGGAGCCCCTTCAACCAAGTGCGAGCCGTTCCATCCAACATCAGGGGGAAATATTTAGCACATGCCGCATCACTAACATCTAGCAATTCCATGGCCATCTCATAACTCTCGATCCATGCTTCAGGAGGTAAATCGGCTGTATAGTTAGGCACCTTGCGAGGGCCCTTAAAATCCTTGGGCAGACGCTCATTACGTATGGCCGGCACTAAACATGGCACGCCCAAATTCCCAAAGGTTACACCTGGCTCCACTGAAGTTGTCGGACGAACCGGAGAAGATTAACGGGCCACATATTGCGCCGCCAGCTCGGCCTCTCGACGTGCTCTACCTTGATCCACCATGTTCTGAGCATCAACACCACCGCCCGTCGGGTTTTGTCCACGAGGCTGGTTATGGTTCCGCCCACTGCTTGACACAGCTGGTTCGTCAATATCCCTACTGTAACTCCAGCTTGGGCAAGGGGTGGAATGAATCCGGCTTCGACTGTAAGAATAAGCCTGCTGCTGAACCAATGCTGTCTGAAGGAGCTCTCTAGCCCTCCGCATCTCAACCGCCGTTGGAGACTCGCCTTCAACCGGGATAGCCGCTAATCGTGACGCCGCAGCGATCATGTTATCCAAAGGGTTAGAGTAATGACCCGGTGGTGTTGGCATGTGTTGCGGCGGGATATTGTTCTAACGAGGCAGATCCGTGGTGCGCGGCTGAACCGGCGCTCCCGTCCCAGGTGCTTCAACCCGGTCCGCCACTGGCGGGTTACTGGTTCCTGCTCCTGGCGTGTTAAAGAGGTTCCTCACCTCGTAAACCGGTGGCAGGCAAGACTGATGCCTCCTCCTCATGACTTCGTTTGAAGCGTTCTGATCTAGCATGAGCCGGTAAGACTCCGACTGAATCCGCTGCGCCTGAGCATCCAACGTAACCCGCTCCGCAGCCATCCTGGCATCTTCAGCTGCCAGGTCTTCCTTAGCTTGAGCTATCTGATCTCGCAATTTCACGACTTCCGCGTTATGCTAATCTTGATTATCTGGGTTAACCTCCGTCATCAGCAGTATTGCCAAGGCGTCTAGTAAACCGGACAAGACTTGAGCCGGCGGGCGCGCAGGGCCTCCTGCCCCGGCTGCCGTCGCCGCTGCTGATCCGAAAATCAATGCCGCTGTAGTTGAAGAGTGCTGTACTGGCTGCGTACCGGCCATGAAGATTGCAACCCTGTTCGGCGGCTCGTAGGGGTCCGGAATACTATCGCCATCGGAACAGCCCCAAGCCAACCGTCTTGCGGTTGGTACAATGACTCGGTTTCACCGGTGGATGACTCGCCATCAGAACAGACAACTGTCTCACCGTCAAATACCGATTTATCCTCAGATCCCGCACCATTGATGAATCCCACGAAGGCACGACTCATGGCGGGCTGAACTCGGGCGGGTTTTGCACGCTGAGCCGTCTCGATGATGTCGGTGCAGGTGTCCGGCTCAGGGCCCGGTTCGCCGATCTTGCCAATGAAGACGTGAATTCCACCGAAGGGGACCCGGTACCCGTACTGAATTGAGCCGGCCTCGGGGCCCCAGCCTTCATCGTCGACGTAGAGCTTGCCGCGACGACTCTTGGTCATCCGGCCCACAGCGTATCCCTTGATCCTTTCGAAGTTGCCCTTCAAGAACTCGAAACCACCATGCGCTGGCCCCACGGTGGGCGCCTGTAACATCCCAAATTTTTAATTTGGAATGTTATACATAGGTCATCCATGCATATCATATTTTATTGCATTTCATTTTGCGATCCTCGAAATCCTGAGCAACTCAAGGACCACGGAGAGAGTTGGGGATTTCACCGTTTTCATATTTGAATTTTCTCAAATATTGAAACAAGGATCAATTTGGTTTAATTATTTTTCTCTCCGAAAATATTTCATATTAAAAATATATGAGAGGAGATAATATGACTTCTCCAAAATAAATGGAATATTGGAGGAAAAATATTAAAATCAAATAAATATTTTATTTGGATTTTTATTGCAATTTTATTTGAATTTAGAAAAAAATATGCATTTTTCAAAATTGCATTAGAGTCCCAAATAAATGTTTACCTTGTCCGGGAGATTTTTAGAGGACGGGGAAAATTTATTTCGGGAATTTTGGAGTCCGTTTAGTATTTCTTTTGTTTGTTTTTCTGCGCGGAATTATATAAAAAAAAACTTCGCGGACCGAACTGGGCCGAAGCCCAGCCGGCCCGGCAACGCCGCCGCCTCCGCTCGCGAGCGCCCCGTGCCCGAGCCGGACTCCGCCGGAGTCCGGGACGCCGCCGCCTCCTCGCCCCCTCGCCCAAGTCGCCCCCCCCGGCCCTTTATATGCCGCCCGCCCCGCCGCCCCGACCCCCGCCACCACCCCGCCGCCTCCGCACGCAGCAGCAGCCACGCCCCTCCACCGCCGCCTGCTCTCTCTCCATCCCCTCCCTCCCCCACTCGCTCCCTTTTTCCTCTCCGGACTCTCTCCGCTCGTCCTTCTCCCCGCGGCCCCTCCCCGTCGCCTCGCCGCTCGCGCTGCGCCCGCCCCCCCCGCTGCGGCCTCGCTCTCCCGAGCCGCCGCTCGCCGATCGACGCCCGGATTTTTTTCCGGTTAACCGTTCGGTTTTTGGTAACCCTAGATCTAGATTCGGTTTTTTTTAAATTTCGGTTTATTCTTTTTAGATCGTTTTCCGTCGGTTTTAGTTATTTAAGCGGACGTTCGTCCGTACGTTCGTTTAAAAACGGTTTTTCAACCGTTTAAAAAAACCGCAGACAGCGAACGTTCGTTCGTTAGCCTGTTCGTTAGTTTTCTTTTTCTCCGGATTTTCCGCGATTATTTTTCGAACGCGATTTCTGATCCGATTTTCGTTTTAGTATAACTTTTCGCTCGTTGTCGGAATCAGGCGATTCAAGCGCCTAGACCTTCGTCTCAAAGCCCTCTTTCTGTGTAACCAACTTAAACAAGTTTTTGCTACTGTAAAATTTGACTTTAGTCCAGATTAGTATCGACGCGTGTTTCTTTCGCAGTTTGAGTTTCGTTGCTCCGTTGGATTTGATTCTTTTTGCAAACCAGAGTTCTTCGTTGAACTTTCTGGTTAGGTCTTCTCATTTGGGTTTACCCGTGCATCTTCGCTTGATTGCTTATGTATGCTATTGGTTGTTTGCGATAGAATTCCCGGAGTGCGAAGCGTGCTACTAACGAGTCCCTAGGATTTGCAGATCGTCAGCAAGGCAAGTAACACATTGATCATATTTCTTCGTTACCCCATGTTTTTATGCATTAGTTTCGACCCTCATATTGCATGATTAGGATGTGATTAACTTGTGGGTACTGGGAAGTAGATGATGAGGTAGAACTATTGCCCTTTTTATCACAAACCCTTGGGAGTTACTTCTACCTATGCTTATGTTACCATGCTTGCTCGTAGACGTGGATTGGGTTTGAGTGTATCCATGAACAAGACGGAGATTTTTAATTAATGGTTCAACTTAAGGTGGCAACTTCAATACACATCTGGGGGATTGCTTGTTTGGGCACCTGGGGATATACCAGTGTTGTCCTAGGAGATCCCGGGGATATACCGTGTGATCCTCCTACGGTCCGCCACCCAGGCTCAAAGGGATCATAAGATTATTCATGCTAGAAAACTTCCGTGTGCAGCCACAAGCTTATTATGGCTCTAGCATAGTTGAGTATGTTACATGACCTCTTTCAGTGGTAGGCTAAGATGTAGGGGAAAGTAGGTTAACTGTCTACCCAGAGTAAAGAGTAAATGCTTCAGAAAGACTGTGTCTCGGTCATCCGTTTCTCAAACACCATGAAGTGCGAGAAATCCAACGGAGGAGAACGAGTCTTGTGGGGAAAGTGCACAAACCTCTGCAGAGTGTACAAACTAATCAGGATTAGCCGTGTCCCCGGTTATGGACATCTTGAGTATCTGGTTTCTTGGATCATCAATTGAATCCCATCACTCTAATATAATTTGTTGGATTACGATTACTTTTAATTGGGATTGAGAGGGGGATTTACCTTCTCAATGTTCAACAACCACCATTGATATTAATAAATATATTCCTTTGTTTTAGGGAAAAATTGGCTTTTTCGCAAAACATTATAACCCTAGAGCTTTTATACCGGCCAAATATGCATGTAGTATTAGCAATTATTCTGTTCATTGCTCTACTGTGTTATATTGCCAGCATATTCCATGTGCTGACCCGTTTCGGGCTGCAACGTATCATGTTGCAGACTTTTCAGACGAAGAGTAAGGTGTGCTAGGTCGTTGTCGTGCACTCAGCTATGCCGTTGGAGTTGATGGACTCACTTTATCTTCCAAGCCTTCCGCTGTTATCTTATTTAGATGGCCTTAAGCCATATTTATTGTAATCAGTTCTCTTTTGAGACATTCGATGTAATAAGTGTGTGATTGCTACTCTGTTATAAATCCCTCAAGTACTGTGTGTGTCAGCATTACCGATCCAGGGATGACACTTGAACACAGAGATTCGATCCATTCGGGTCGGGTCGCTACAGAGATGGTATCAGAGCACACGCTGACTGTAGGACACGACCACTAAGAAAAGCCATAGGTCACTCCTCTCTACTCATTTCTGACTTCTCTCCATCTTCTATTCTCTAGGATGGCGGACTCAAGGAACAAGTTTACACAACCGGATGAAGACACACCTTTTGGACGACACTTGAAGGAAGTCACTAGGTACCTGAACATCGGAATACCAAGCTTCACCGGGACCTACACCGCCACTGTACCAGAAGAGGAGCGTTGGATGATTCGAGTTCAAATTCCAGGAAGGACATTCACGCCAGTTACGGAGCCCATAGAGTTTTCCTTTGATGCACCGACCTGGAGTCTAGGAAAGAGCATGGCAGCCCACATCGCCATGGGACGCATCGGCAAAGTGTATCACAAGGATCTTAAGGACACAATCTACCAGTTATGTGGGCGCCGAGATGAGCAATGGGAGATGATCAGCACCAGGAGGGACAGGTCCATTTCAGCTTTCATCCAGGAGTTAAACCAGCACATTCGTCGACAGGAGAACCAGATGTGTGCAAGCATGATAGATTTGAAGGAGGTGATGACCAGGAACATGGAGCTAGAAGAGGAACTCAAGTCTACCCGCGATGGATACGAGGAGGAAATCGCAATACTAGTGGAAAAGAATGACGACCTGACAAGGAAGCTAGGAGTATTCATGGGAGACCCCGTGCCCGGAGAAGAAGACGACGAACCTGAGGAAATTCGATTTGAAGACTACATCATCATCGACGACACCGACTCCGACCCCGACAGTAGTGATGATGATTATGAAGACGAAGCTGGAGCGGATATCATGGAGTCTTCCACCGATCAAAATTTCTAGATGACCACCATATTATCATTAGTATTTCTCCCCATGTAAATAGTAATAGTCCAAGCACTTTTGTAACGGTAGTTAGATCGATTGTATGCTCTTGCTTGAATTGAGTGGTGTGTTATGAATGTGTTTGTCTCATGTGCATATGGGTAGTGCCTTCTCACTAGACCTTACCCTATTCTAATCTCTTCCCTCTAAACCCATCAGATGCCATTGATCATTGGAAGTCATGTTTTCCCCTCAGACCTGATGGTTTTGAAGTCACAAGGATTGGATGTGATACTAGGCATGGATTGGCTATCGATGTATGGAGGAAGCATCGATTGTGCGAGTAAGTCGATTTTGCTTACCACCCCGGAGGGAAAAAGGATCAAGTAGGTATCTAGGCATGTGCCTAGAAGGAGCCAAGTAAATTCTCTCACGGGAGTTGTTCAGGAGGAGGTGCCTAAAGTGAAGGATTACCCAGATGTATTTCCAGAGGAGTTACCAGGCATGCCGCCGGATCGAGACATTGAATTCTTGATAGAGTTGTTGCCAGGCACCGGACCAATATCAAAGAGACCATACCGGATGCCCGCAAATGATCTGGAGGAGATTAAGAAGCAGATCAAGGAATTATTGGAGAAAGGTTACATTCGACGAAGTTCATCACCGTGGGGAGCCCCAGTGCTCTTAGTTGAGAAGAAGGATGGATCCTTGAGAATGGTTGTTGATTATCGCGCATTGAATGAAGTGACGATTAAGAACAAGTACCCACTGCCAATGATTAATGATTTGTTTGATCAGTTACAAGGAGCTAAAGTGTTCTCCAAGATCGATCTGAGATCAGGGTATCACCAGCTGAAGATCCGAGAACAGGATATACCTAAGACAGCCTTCACCACCCGGTAAGGGCTATATGAGTACACAGTTATGTCATTTGGATTGACTAATGCCCCTGCCTATTTCATGAGTATGATGAACAAGGTGTTCATGGAGTTCTTGGATAAGTTTGTCGTGGTGTTCATTGATGATATCTTGGTATACTCAAGGAATGAAGAGGAGCACAAGGAGCATCTGCGTTTAGTTCTCGAGAAGCTCAGGGAACATCAGTTGTATGCCAAGTTCAGCAAATGTGAGTTTTGGTTGAAGGAAGTTGGATTTCTTGGACATGTTATATCGGGCGAAGGTATAGCAGTAGACCCCACTAAGGTTCAGTCTGTCACTGAGTGGTTGGCACCCACCTCAGTGGGGGAGATCCGCAGTTTTCTTGGACTTGCAGGATATTATCGGAGATTTATCAAGAATTTTTCTAAGATTGCGAAGCCTATGACGGAGTTACTGAAGAAGGACACTAAGTTCAAATGGACAGATGAATGTGAGGCTAGTTTTCAGGAACTGAAGAAACGTTTGGTTACAGCCCCAGTTCTGATTCTGCCAGATATACGCAAGGATTTCCAAGTGTATTGCGACGCTTCTCGCTTAGGACTAGGAGGAGTACTTATGCAGGAAGGAAGAGTTGTTTCATATGCCTCACGTCAGCTTCGGCCGCATGAGTTGAATTATGCCACGCATGACTTGGAGTTAGCAGCTGTAGTTCATGCACTTAAGACTTGGAGACATTTTCTTATTGGGAACCGTTGTGATGTGTACACGGATCACAAGAGCTTGAATTATATTTTCACTCAGAAGGAGCTGAACCTCAGGTAGAGGAGATGGTTGGAACTTATAAAGGATTATGATATGAAGTTGCATTATCATCTAGGAAAGGCCAATGTCGTAGCAGACGCTTTGAGCCGGAAGAGTTATGTCAATACCCTCAAAAGCGGAGGTTTACCAAAGTGGTTATCCGAAGATCTCAGGGAGTTTCGTTTGGGGATAGTCCCTAGAGGTTTTGTCGTAGTTATGGAAGTTCAGTCAACATTATTGGGAAGGATTCGAGAAGCTCAGAAAGAGGACAAAGAAATTGCCGAGATAAAGGATAGAATGCGCAAAGGAAAAGCCAAAGGTTTTCGTGAAGATGAGCACGACACCTTATGGTTTGAGGACCGTGTGTATGTACCCAATAATGCCGAGATCAGGAAGTTGATACTACAGGAGGCTCATGACTCGCCATACTCGATACACCCCGGAAACACCAAGATGTATTTGGATTTAAAAGTGCGTTTCTGGTGGACGGGTATGAAGAGGGATATTGCTGAGTATGTAGCCGTATGTGATGTATGTCAGAGAGTGAAGGCAGAGCATCAGAAGCCCGCAGGATTGCTACAGCCTATGCCAATACCCGAATGGAAGTGGGATAAACTTGGCATGGATTTCATCACCGGATTACCCAGGACCCGATCAGGATATGATTCTATCTGGGTAGTAGTGGATCGTTTGACCAAAGTAGCTCACTTTATTCCAGTGAAAACCACATATACGAGTGCGAAGTTGGCCAAGATATATATGACCAGGATCGTATGTCTGCACGGAGTTCCGAGGACCATCATATCAGATAGAGGAACCCAGTTTACTTCAAAGTTTTGGCGCCAACTACACCAGACATTGGGAACCAGGCTAGAGTTTAGTACAGCCTTTCATCCGCAGACAGATGGACAGACCGAGAGAGTCAATCAGATTCTGGAGGACATGTTAAGAGCTTGTGCGCTAGATTATAGATCTAGTTGGGATGACAATTTGCCCTACGCGGAGTTCTCATACAACAACAGCTACCAAGCCAGTTTGAAGATGGCACCTTTCGAGGCTTTGTATGGAAGGAGGTGCAGAACACCGTTGATGTGGGATGAAGTTGGAGACCGTCAGTTGTTTGGACCGGATTTGATTAAGGAATCCGAAGAGAAGGTTAAGCTGATTCGAGATAGACTGAAAGTAGCCCAGTCCAGACAGAAGAGTTATGCCGATCCAAAACGCAAGGAGGTAACCTATGAAGTCGGAGACAGAGCATATCTACGAGTATCACCCTTACGAGGAGTGAAACGTTTTGGAGTTAAAGGAAAGTTAGCCCCGAGGATTTGGTAGGACCATACCGAGTATTGGAACGTAGGGTGAAGTTGCTACAGTTGGAATTGCCCGAAGGACTGTTCAGGAGTTCATGATGTGTTTCACGTTTCCCAGTTGAAGAAGTGCCAGCGGAGATGGCTGATATTTCTCTAAGAGATACAGTGCCCCTAGAAGCAATTCAATTGGATAGTGATCTAACCTACGAGGAGAAACCCGTCAAGATTCTCGAGTTTGCCAGCCAGAGTTACACACACAAAGTTATCAAGTTTTGCAAAGTTCAGTGGAGTCATCATACCGGAGGAGGAAGCTACCGGGAGCGCGAAGAAGACCTCCGGAAGGACCACACACCTGTTTTCTAGCCAACCCGAATCTCGAGGGCGAGATTCATCTTAAGGGGGGTAGGTTTTGTAACATCCCAAATTTTTAATTTGGAATATATACATAGGTCATCCATGCATATCATATTTTATTGCATTTCATTTTGCGATCCTCGAAATCCTGAGCAACTCAAGGACCACGGGAGAGAGTTGGGATTTCACCGTTTTCATATTTGAATTTTCTCAAATATTGAAACAAGGATCAATTTGGTTTAATTATTTTCTCTCCGAAAATATTTCATATTAAAATATATGAGAGGAGATAATATGACTTCTCCAAATAAATGGAATATTGGAGGAAAAATATTAAAATCAAATAAATATTTATTTGGATTTTTATTGCAATTTTATTTGAATTTAGAAAAAAAAAATGCATTTTTCAAAATTGCATTAGAGTCCCAAATAAATGTTTACCTTGTCCGGGAGATTTTTAGAGGACGGGGAAAATTTATTTCGGGAATTTTGGAGTCCGTTTAGTATTTCTTTTGTTTGTTTTTCTGGCGGAATTATATAAAAAAAAAAAACTTCACGCGACCGAACTGGGCCGAAGCCCAGCCGGCCCGGCAACGCCGCCGCCTCCGCTCGCGAGCGCCCGTGCCCGAGCGGACTCCGCCGGAGTCCGGGACGCCGCCGCCTCCTCGCCCCCTCGCCCAAGTCCCCCCCGGCCCTTTATATGCCGCCCGCCCCGCCGCCCCGACCCCCGCCACAAGCCGACCGCCGCGAGCAGCAGCAGCAGCAGCCGCGCCAGCGCCACCGCTCAGCCGCCGAGCCGCCACACGCGCCGCTTGCCGCGCCGCTCGCGCGCTCGCCGTCGCACGCGCCCCGCCGTCGCCTCGCCGCTCGCGTGCTGCCGCGCCGCACCCCGTCCGCCGCTGCGGCCTCGCCTCGCCGGAGCCGCCGCTCGCCGGATCCGACGCCCGGATTTTTTCCGGTTAAAACCGTTCGGTTTTTTTTTGGTAAACCCTAGATCTAGATTCGGTTTTTTTTAAATTCCGGTTATTCTTTTTAGATCGGTTTTCCGTCGGTTTAGTTATTTAGCGGACGTTCGTCCGTACGTTCGTTTTAACGAACGGTTTTCACCGTTTAACCGCAGACAGCGAACGTTCGTTCGTTAGCCTGTTCGTTAGTTTTTCTTTTTCTCGGATTTTCCGCGATTATTTTTCGAACGCGATTTCTGATCCGATTTTCGTTTTAGTATAACTTTTCGCTCGTTTGTCGGAATCAGGCGATTCAAGCGCCTAGACCTTCGTCTCAAAGCCCTCTTTCTGTGTAACCAACTTAAACAAGTTTTTGCTACTGTAAAATTTGACTTTAGTCCAGATTAGTAATCGACGCGTGTTTCTTTCGCAGTTTGAGTTTCGTTGCTCCGTTGGATTTGATTCTTTTTGCAAACCAGAGTTCTTCAGTTGAACTTTCTGGTTAGGTCTTCTCATTTGGGTTTTACCCGTGCATCTTCGCTTGATTGCTTATGTATGCTATTGGTTGTTTGCGATAGAATTCCCGGAGTGCGAAGCGTGCTACTACGAGTCCCTAGGATTTGCAGATCGTCAGCAAGGCAAGTAACACATTGATCATATTTCTTCGTTACCCAGTTTTTATGCATTAGTTTCGACCCTCAAATATTGCATGATTAGGATGTGATTAACTTGTGGGTACTGGGAAGTAGATGATGAGGTAGAACCTATTGCCCTTTTTATCACAAACCCTTGGGAGTTACTTCTACGCTATGCTTATGTTACCATGCTATGCTCGTAGACGTGGATTGGGTTTGAGTGTATCCATGACAGACGTGAGATTTTTAATTAATGGTTCAACTTAAGGTGGCAACTTCAATACACATCTGGGTGGATTGCTTGTTTGGGCACCTGGGGATATACCAGTGTTGTCCTAGGAGATCCCGGGGATATACCGTGTGATCCTCCTACGGTCCGCCACCCAGGCTCAAAGGGATCATAAGATTATTCATGCTAGAAACTTTCGTGTGCAGCCACAAGCTATTATGGGCTCTAGCATAGTTGAGTATGTTACATGACCTCTTTCAGTGGTAGGCTAGCAGATGTAGGGGAAAGTAGGTGTAACTGTCTACCCAGAGTAAAGAGTAAATGCTTCAGAAAGACTGTGTCTCGGTCATCCGTTTCTCAAACACCATGAAGTGCGAGAAATCCAACGGAGAAGAACGAGTCTTGTGGGGAAAAGTGCACAAACCTCTGCAGAGTGTACAAACTAATCATGATTAGCCGTGTCCCCGGTTATGGACATCTTGAGTATCTGGTTCTTGGATCATCATATTGAATCCCATCACTCTAAATTAATTTGTTGGGATTAACGATTACTTTTAATTGGGATTGAGAGGGGGATTTACCTTCTCAATGTTCAACAACCACCATGATAGTTAAATAAAATATATTCCTTTGTTGTAGGGAAAAATTGGCTTTTCGCAAAACAGTATAACCCTAGAGCTTTTCCACCGGCCAAATATGCATGTAGTATTAGCAATTATTCTGTTCATTGCTCTACTGTGTTATATTGCCAGCATATTCCATGTGCTGACCCGTTTCGGGCTGCAACGTATCATGTTGCAGACTTTTCAGACGAAGAGTAAGGTGTGCTAGGTCGTTGTCGTGCACTCAGCTATGCCGTTGGAGTTGATGGACTCACTTTATCTTCCAAGCCTTCCGCTGTTATCTTATTTAGATGGCCTTAAGCCATATTTATTGTAATCAGTTCTCTTTTGAGACATTCGATGTAATAAGTGTGTGATTGCTACTCTGTTATAAATCCCTCAAGTACTGTGTGTGTCAGCATTACCGATCCAGGGATGACACTTGAACACAGAGATTCGATCCATTCGGGTCGGGTCGCTACAGCGCCAACTGTCGTGGAATAGTCACGGCAGATGTCCTAGTGTGAGGACTTAGTCGTGGTGCCCTCGCAATGAGGTTAGTTTTAAAGGGGTTAATCAGGGCAAAGGACACGAGGAGTTTATACTGGTTCGGCCCCCTTACGGTGAAGGTGAAGGCCTAATCCAGTTTGATGAGGTATTGCTAGGGTTACGATGACCAGGGAGCGGATACGCTTAACCTGGTTCTCGAGCTATTGTTTCCTGTCCCTAAACCGCCGCCGGGTCGTCCCTTTATATACACAGGTTGACGCCCGGCGGTTCACAGAATCCAGGTCGGCTCATAAACATGTCCGGCTCGGTATCCACTCTTTCCTATCTTACAATACAAGTCATATACTTATGGCGGTTTACATCTATGGGCCCTAACTCGCCTTTGGGCTTTGAGCCTTCTTATTAAGTCTCCTTCGTAAGTCGCCATCTTCTATGTCTTCATGGGCTTCAATACAGGTAAATCACTATGAGCATAACCCGGCCCCTCCTGGGCGGTTTATACTCAATAGTTAAATCCTCAACACGTACTAAGATAACACCAAATAATTTCAGATTCATAATACTCAATCCAACACAAAGAACCTCAAAGAGTGCCCCAAGATTTCTACCGGAGAAACAAAGACAAGAACGTGCATCAATCCCTATGCATAGATTGACCCAATGTCACCTCGGGAATCCGCGAGTTGAGTGCCAAAACATATATCAAATGAATCAATATGATACCCCATTGTCACCACGGGTATTCATAGCAAGACATGCATAAAGTGTTCTCAAATCCATAAAAGTATGCAATCTGATAAGAATGAAATCTCAAAGGGAAAACTCAATTCATAACAAGATAGAGAGGGGAAAACACCATATGATCCAACTATATTAACAAAGCTCGTGATACATCAAGATCATGACATGTCAAGAACACGAGAGAGAGAGAGAGAGAGAGATTAAACACATAGCTACTAGTACAAACCCTCAGCCCCGAGGGTGGACTACTCCCTCCTCATCATGGTGGCCATAGGGATGATGAAGATGGCCTCCGGTGATGATTTCCCCCTCTGGCGGAGTGCCGGAACGGGGTCTAGATTGGTTTTTCGTGGCTACAGAGGCTTTCGGCGGCGGAACTTCTAATCTAGGGTTATTTCTGATGGTTTCTCTATTTATAGAATTTTTCAGCGTTGGAATCATGTGAAGATGGGCCTCGAGGTGGGCACAACCCACCTGGGTGTGCCTGGGCCTCCTGGCGCGCCCAAGTGTCTTGTGCTCACCTCCTTCACCTTATGGTCCTCCCACGAATCTTCTAGTGCCTCTTTTGTTCCAAAAAAATGGTTAAAAAAATTCGTTGCATTTGGAGAACTTTTATTTCTGCACAAAAAACTACACCACGGTAGTTCTGCTGAAAACAGCATCAGTCCGGGTTAGTTCCATCCAAATCATACCAAAACTATATAAAATTGTTGTAAACATGGCATGAATACTTCATAAATTATAAATATGTTGGAGACGTATCAGCATCCCCAAGCTTAATTCTTACTCGTCCTCGAGTAGGTAAATGATAAAAGAACTAATTTATGAAGTGTGAATGCTAGCAAAGTGCATAAGTTTGATAATTTCAGTCACTTTTCCTAGCATCATAACAGCAACTCTTTCTCATAAAACTCATCATGATAAAGTAGCAACCAATTCACATGTTAAGGTTCAAACAATGAATTCTCTTGAAACTCAACCTATATTCTTAGTCACCAAACAATTGCAATTCAACTTATTCAACAGACTCTAAGTAAGAGCTCCACATACTCAATCATCATATAGTCTTCTATGATTGCTAGTACTCAAAGCATATTCTTAGAACAAATGGCATCCATCGAACACAGAGAAAGATAGGGGCTTAATATTTTGCCTCCCAACTCATTTATCATAGAGATAATTATCAACAATAATAAATCATGATCAAATATATTTGACTGGTCATATGTGCCTAGATTTTCCCCCACCACATGATGCTTGCCAACTAGAGAATAGTTGAGGTTGAAATGAGAATTCATACAATTGACTCTTTGCATAAAAGTAAATACTGAAAAGTAAAAGATAGGCCCTTCGCAGAGGGAAGCAGAGGTTGTCATACGCTTTTTATTTTTGGATGCCCAAGCTCTTAATGCAAAGGAACGTCACGTTATATTGCCCCTTATGATAGCAACCTTTATTATGTAGTCCGTCGCTTTTATTACTTTGCCATCACAAGTTCGTACAATGCTCAATTTTCCCTTACAATAAAAGATCAAACATATTTAGGAGCAATTTTTATTGCTTTATTCACCGATGACAACTTACTTGAAGGATCTTATTCAATCCATAGGTAGGTATGGTGGACACTCATGGCAAGAACCTGGGTTTAAGGGTTTTTGGATGCACAAGTAGTATCTCTACTTAGTACGAATTTTTGGCTAGCGAAATATCCTAGGCAAACACCACATGTTGGAGGATCCATGACAATATAACTTCTATGCAAATATACACAACCATAACTCATTATGTTGTCTTCCTTGTCCAACTTCAACTAATTTTCTCAAGTTTGAAAATAATTAATGGGTATTCGCAATCATAGAATATGTCCAAGATAATATATTTGTATGTGAAAATTATCTTCCTTATACTAATCATTCATGAATTGCTTGTATGACCAATATTGTGATTGTCAAGCTTCAAAAGATTTCACTTTCTAAACACAATGTGAAGCTACTACTAGGCATAATATGAACATGTAATTTCAACTTCATGATATTCAATTCATTCAACAATTTACTCATAGGATATAAGTGAAGCACAAGAGCAAATGAGAAACTACTCCAAAAAGATATAAGTGAAGATCAAACGAGTAGTTAAGTAAATGGGTAGCTATTTGAGGACTCTCTCTTAATTGAAAACTTTCAGACCTAAGTATTTTATTAAAACAGCAAGCAAAACAAAATAAAATGAAATTCTAAGAATAACACACATCATGTGAAGAAGCAAATGTGACGCCCCCGGCTTAATTGTGCACTAATCATACACGCAAATGCACACGATCAAGCCTAAGGACTCACTTGAAGATATCACAACACAACTCTAGACACAAATTAAAATAATACAAGCTTTATATTACAAGCCAGGGGCCTCGAGGGCTCGAATACATAAGCTCGCTTACAAGCGTCAGTGGAAGCATCAGATATCTGAGTACAGATATAAAAGAAAGACAGATAGGCCTTAAGAAGGCAGGGCAAAACAAACACTATGATTGAAAAGGCGCATGCCTCTTGCCTGGGACCCTCCGAACCTGCTCCTGGTCGTCGGCCAGCTCATTGTAGTAACCACCCTCGGGGTAGTAGTAGTAGTTGTCGACGGGGACAGCTGTCTTAGGGGCTCCGTCATCTGGTTGCATCAAAAGGATATGGGGAAAAAGAGGAAGCAAAGAAACCATGAGTACTCATCCAAAGTACTCAGCAAGCAAGGATCTACACTACATATGCAACATTATCAAAGAAAGGCTGTATATGTGGACTGGGCTGCAGAAATGCTAGAATAGAGAGAAGGCCTAGTCCTATCGAAGACTAGCATCTTCAAGCATCTTCAAGCATCTTGCAGCATTTAGAAGAGTACAGAATAGCATAATATAAAGTAATAGTAGTATAATCAACCTCACCCAGAGATCCTTCCTCGACTCACTGCGAGAAAGCAATCCCAGAGCCATAGTAGTAGTGATATCAACCTCGCCTAGAGATACTTCCTCGACTCCCTGCGAGAAAGCGATCCCAGAGCCATACTATCCATTTCTCATCACAAGTATCCAGTTCTAGTTGTATCGATCGGGATACAACTCCGAGCGTCCGTTACCGAGGATCCGGCTATGCATAGATTTGTTCTTCCCTGCAGGGGTGCACCAACTTACCCACCACGCTCGCTTAACTCCGGCCGGACACACTTTTCTGCGTCATGCCCGGCCTCAGCCAAATGACACACTGTAACCCTACCTAGAGCTCAGCAGAGAGGTCCCCGTCGGCCTACATCCTAAGCGCTCGGGGGTCTTGGGCCATCGCCCCTCGCCCTCCGGGTCATTGCGCACATGGCTCAGATCCAAGCACCACCTCTGTCGTGGATGGCGCCAATCACTCCATGCCGCACTGCTGAACTGGACGTCTGGCAGAGCTTTCGGCTGATGCTACGATGCAGAGTGCCCATAACTGTTCCCACGTGATGGTTAGTGCTATCGGGCCAGAGGCCCACTCAGATCATATATCCAAATTGCTAGTGTTTTGGTAGTGCGGTAACGAGCAGAGACTCACGATCGATGTGACCCGTCGCCCCGTCTCGAGGACTTGCGGCAAGGGCTAAGAATGCCCGGCCATGCCTCGTAATTAACTCTCAGGTACTTTCCAGGTCAACCCATCTCCATATCACTCGCGGGTACCCTCAGGGTCAACCCACCTTTCCAAGTAACAGTTGTAAAGTCCAAGTATCCATGTGTCCATAACATCAGGGAATCTGAGGTGTCACCCTCGTTGGATTCCTACTCGATGTATCCGTCAAGGTGAACTTAGGAGGAATCACGCTCGAGGTTCACACTTGAGGTGTTGCACGACAGCGTCGTTATCGGGAGTGGTGAAGGAGGAATCACCCTCGATGACCACGACCGAGTAACTACTCCACAGAGTTAACATCGGAAGTGTTGACGAGGTATCACCCTCGGCAGTCGATAGTAATGCCGCAGTGTCGTACAGATAAAGGGAATGTGCTGTGCGGTGCTGGGGCCTGGTTGTCGAGTCTTCTGATAATCCAGCGGGGCAATCGGGACAAGTGGGGTCACGGGGGTCTCTAACCATCCTATTCTAAGCAGTTTAGGATAAGCAGGTAATCATCAAAAGCAGGTTACAAAAATTAGGCTATGCATCAGAATAGGATAACTCAAAGCAATAGCAAATTCTAATGCAAGCAGGAGGGAGAAAGAATAGGCGATATAGGCATGTTCAAAGAGGGGGTGCTTGCCTGGTTGCTTTGCAGATATCAACGGGTCTCCGATGAGGTAGACGATCATCGGGTCGTCATCGGTCTCAGGGTCTACCAGAGAGAAGAGGGGGAGGAAACAAATAAATATACGGCAATAAAAGCAATCACATAAGCATGGCATGGCAGCACGTTATTCGAGGAGTGCCCTAAGGCAGTACTACGCAAGTTAGTGGGAGCGGGAAATTATCCGGGAGTGTTCTCCCAGCTCCGGGTGATTATCGGACAGATGAAACGAAGGGGAAAGTTCCATGTTCATCATGCTAGAGGCATGTGACAGGTATGAGGAGGACATATTCGGATTCGTCTTGTTTTTCTGATCATTTTTCATATATAAAACATTTTCATCGGAGTTACGGTTTAAAAGATATGATTTTCTAGAGTTTTAGACATTTTCTGGAATTAAATCTAATTTAAATAATCTGCATTATCCAGGACAGTGCAATGATGACATCATCATGAGGTCAGCATTGCGTCATCAGTCAACTAAGCTGCTGACCGGTCAAACTGACTGGTGGGACCCACCTGTCAACCTCAGTGGGGTTTTAACAGTGTTTAAAACTAATCTAACAGATTAATTAGTTAGGTGGGGCCTATTGTTAGTAACTAAACTAATCAGTGGTTAATTAATCTAAGTGTAGTTAGACACTAATTAGGCTACTGACGTAGGGGACCCACCTGTCAGGGTCATATGTGAACAGTAGCCGCAGTTGACCGTGGTCAACGCGGTCAAAGTGGGACCCAGGGGCCCACTGGCAGTCTCATTGGGCGGGCCCCACGCCTTGCCAACTCAGCGCGGTCGCCGGAACAGGCTCCGGCGAGCTCTCCGCGGCGGCCGAACGCCGGCGAGCCCTAGAAATGCGCTACGGTGAGCCGTTTCGGGTGATTCTTTTTGCGTTCAATCAGGGACGGAGCGGCGCATCGATCTATCTTACTGGCGCGGTCGGTGGAGGCCGGAGTTGACCGGAGCGGCGACTGCAGCGGCGGCCGGAGTCGGTGTCAGCACGGGCGTGCGAGCCAGCTAGCTAGCGAGCGAACCAAAAAGCTAGGAGGCTCCACGAGATCGCCAGGAGCACGCTGGACAGCACGGCGAGGCACGGGGAGGACGGGCGCGAACGCAGCGAGTTCCATGGCGGAGGCAGAGCTCGGCCATGGCGCGGCGATGTGGTTAGGTAGCTATGGCTTGTGCTCGCTCAAAGTGGAGGAAGGGGAGGGGGTGGAGCTCACCGAGTGGACGCACGGTGGTCCGGTGGGGGATTAGTAGCAGCAGAGGGCTCGGGTTCGCCGGAGCAGCGCCGGAGATGCAGATGAAGGGAAGAGCTCGATTCGGTCAGTGTAAGGCTCCCTGGCTCCAGCTGTTGGTCGAGGCAGGCGTAGCGGTGGTCGGCGATCCTCCCGGGCACGAGCAGGTGACGCGGAGAGGCCACTGGCCACAGCGGTGATGAGGCGCGGCGATGGTGGCGCTTGGGCGCGCGAGCGGTGAGGGGAGAGCGGCGTTCGAGCGAGGGAGAGAGGGGAAAAAGGTCTAGGGTTCCGCCCTAGGGTCCGTGGTGATGCCTTTATCCTCTGCGCGGTGACAGCGGTGCCGAGGGATGGCCGACAGCTGGCCATCGCCAGCTCAGGTGCGCGCGCGCGGTCGACACGGCGACGGAGGTGAGAGATGACAGAGATGGGCCGGGCTGCCAGGTACTGTTGAACTGAAGCCCAGTTGCATAGTAGAGTTTTAGGCCTTTTTTCTATTTCTTATTTCTGATTCTATTTTGTCTCTGTTCTGTAAATTGTTTGACCACAATTTAAATTTTGTAAAATATGTGACTGAGCCACATAAATACAATGCGATATTTTGCACCACCACAAAATAGTTTGGAGCCAAAATGATTTCATTAGAATCTTGGATTAAATGAAATGGGTTAAAGGGGTGCTATTTTGGTGCTATTTCTTGATATTAGGGTCACTTAACTAACTCAATTAATGTCAATTATATTTTTCTAAATGCTTCTGGAATATTTGCAACATCATGAACATTTTAGTTACTGGATTTGAACAACTTTTGTTTTCACTTTAAGTTTGAAAATCCATTTGAATTGGAATTTGAAAAGAGATATGATACTGATGATGATCAAGCACTGTTGAACATGATGACTTGGCATGATTAAGAGGTGATCACTATACTCATTACCCAGAGGTGTTACAGCAAAAACAAAGGCTTAACCGAGGCTAACCGATAATTGTTGATGAAGAAAGGTGTGATGCCTACTAGGGCATCCCCAAGCTTAGATGCTTGAGACTTCTTGAAATATTATATTGGGATGCCTTGGGCATCCCAAAGCTTGAGCTTTTGTGTCTCCTTAGTTCTTTTTATATCACGGTTTCCCTAAATCTTAAAAACTTCATCCACACAAAACTCAACAAGAACTCGTGAGATAAGTTAGTATAAATCAATGCAATAACCTTATCATTATCTACTGTAGCAAATCACTAAAATTATTATTCAACATTGCATACTAAATGCCTCTGCATATTTAATACTCCCACCCTCAAATAGAATCATTGAACAAGCAAACATATGCAAACAATGCAAACATAACAGCAATCTGTCTAAACAGGACAGTCTGTAAAAAATGCAAGAAGATCAATACTTATTTAACTCCAAAAATTCTCAAAAGTTACCACACTGTAGAACATTTATCATATCTTATTGTGCAAAAAGTTTCAGCATTTTATCACATTCTGACTTTTCTAGAGAATTCATGCACTAGCGTGCAACTTTCTGTTTTCAAACAGCCACAAATAGACTTGCAAAATAAGCATGGCAAAGGCTATACTTGACATTTTTATTGAAATAAAAGAAGCAAAACATTATATAAATAACAGAAATAAAATCCTAACAAAATAAAAGTATGCTCCAAGCAAAACTCATATCATGTGACGAATGAAAATATAGCTCCAAGTAAGGTTACCGATAATGTTGGAGACGAAAGAGGGGATGCCTTCCGGGGCATCCCCAAGCTTGGTTACTTGGATCTTCCTTGAATATTACCTTGGGTGTGCCTTGGGAATCCCCAAGCTTAGGGTCTTGTCACTCCTTATTCTCCTCATATCGATATCTCACCCAAACTTGAAAACTTCAATCACACAAAACTTAACGGAACTTCGTGAGATGCGTTAGTATGATAAAGACCAAACCATTCACTTAGGTACTGTCAAATAAAACATTCATAATTGTTCTCACACAATTCATACTGTAACTAATCATTTCCACAATTTATATTGATCAATATAAGCCATAGAAACTAGAAAAGAAGCAAACTATGCATTGAAAACAGAATCTGTCAAAAACAGAACAGTCTAGAGTAATCTGAACTTTGACCATACTTCTATAACTCCAAAAATTCAGAAAAACTAGGACAACGTAGGTAATTTGTATATCAATCATCTGTAAAAAATTCAGAGCAAAATCACGTTTCTGTGAATTTAAAAAATTCCAGAACTGGGCGCAAAAGTTTCTGTTTTTGGACAGAATCAAGTCAACTATCATCCACACTATCCCAAAGGCTTTACTTGGTACTTTATTGGAACAAAAGCTATAAAACATGATTACTACAGTAGTTTAATCATATGAACACACAAAAACAGTAGGGGTAAATGTTGGGTTGTCTCCCAACAAGTGCTTTTCTTTAATGCCTTTTTAGCTAGGCATGATGATTTCAATTATGCTCACATAAAAGATAAGAGTTGAAACATGAAGAGAGCATCATGAAGCATATGACAAGCACATTTAAGTCTAACCCACTTCCTATGCATAGGGATTTTGTGAGAAAATAATTTATGGGAGCAAGAATCAACTAGCATAGGAAGGCAAAACAAGTGCAACTTCGAAACTTTCAACATAAAGAGAGGAAACTTGATATTAGTGAGAAGCCTACAAGTATATGTTCCTCTCTCATAATAATTTTCAGTAGCATGATGAATGAATTCAATAATATAACTATCACATAAACCATTATTTTCATGATCCACAAGCATAGAAATTTTATTACTCTCCACATAAGCAAATTTATTCTCATGAATAGTAATGGGAGCAAACTCAACAAAATAACTATCATGGGATTGAAAATTAAAATCATGATGACAAGTTTCATGGTTATCATTATTCTTTATAGCATACATGTCATCACCATAATCATCATAGATATCAACTTTGTTGTCATAGTCAATTGAAACCTCTTCCAACATAGTAGATTCATCACTAAATAAAGTCATGACCTCTCCAAATCCACTTTCATCAATATAATCATCATAAATAGGAGGCATGCTTTCATCATAATAAATATTCTCATCAAAACTTGGGGGAGTAAAAATATCATCTTCATCAAACATAGCATCCCCAAGCTTATGTCTTTGCATATCGTTAGCATCATGGATATTCAAAGAGTTCATACCAACAACATTGCAATCATGCTCATCATTCAAAGATTTTTTGTCAAACATTTTATAGAATTCTTATTCTATCAATTGAGCACAATGTTCCTTTCCATCATTTTCATGAAAGACATTATAAAGATGAATAAAATGAGGCCACCTCAATTCCATTTTTTTGTAGTTTTCTTTTTATAAACCAAACTAGTGATAAAACAAGAAACTAAAAGATTCAATTGCAAGATCTAAAGATATACCTTCAAGCATTCACCTCCCCGGCAACGGCGCCAGAAAAGAGCTTGATGTCTACTACGCAACTTGTTCTTGTAGACTTGTGTTGGGCCTCCAAGCGCAGAGTTTTGTAGGACAATAGCAATTTTCCCTCTAGTGGATGGCCTAAGGTTTATCAATCCGTGGGAGGCGTAGGATGAAGATGGTCTCTCTCAAACAACCCTGCAACCAAATAATAAAAAGTCTCTTGTGTCCCCAACACACCAAATACAATGGTAATTTGTATAGGTGCACTAGTTTGGGGAAGAGATGGTGATACAAGCGTAGTAATGATAGTTGATATTGATTTTTGTAATAGGAACAATAAAAAACAGCAAGGTAGCAAGTAACAAAACTGAGTACAAACGGTATTGCAATGCTTGAAATTGTGGCATAGGGTCCGTATAATTGGATCATATAACCATTCCTCAACGTGCGATGAAGAATCACTCCAAAGTTCCTATCTAGCGGAGAACATAAGAAGAAATTGTTGGTAGGGTACGAAACCACCTCAAAGCTATTATTTCCGATCGATCTATCCAAGAGTTCATAGTAAAATAACACCAAGTTATCCTTTCCGATCGATCTATCAAGAGTTCATACTAAAATAACACCAAGTTATCCTTTCCGATCGATATATCAAGAGTCCGTACTAAGATAACACCAAATAATTTCAGATTCATAATACTTAATCCAACACAAAGAACCTCAAAGAGTGCCCCAAGATTTCTACCGAAGAAACAAAGACAAGAACGTGCATCAACCCCTATGCATAGATTACCCCAATGTCACCTCGGGAATCCGTAAGTTGAGTGCCAAAACATATATCAAGTGAATTAATATGATACCCCATTGTCACCATGGGTATTCATAGCAAGACATACATAAAGTGTTCTCAAATCCATAAAAGTATTCAATCTGATAAGAACGAAATCTCAAAGGGAAAACTCAAATCACAACAAGATAGAGAGGGGAAAAACACCACATGATCCAACTATATTAACAAAGCCCGCGATACATCAAGATCATGACATCTCAAGAATACGAGAGAGAGAGAGAGAGAGAGATTAAACACATAGCTACTGGTACAAACCCTCAGCCCCGAGGGTGGACTGCTCCCTCCTCATCATGGTGGCCATAGGGATGATGAAGATGGCCTCCGGTGATGATTTCCCCCTCCGGCGGAGTGCCAGAACAGGGTCTAGATTGGTTTTTCATGGCTACAGAGGCTTGCGGCAGCAGAACTTCTGATCTAGGGTTATTTTTTATGGTTTCTCTATTTATAGGATTTTTCAGTGTTGGAATCACGCGAAGATGGGCCTCGAGGTGGGCACAACCCACCTGGGTGCGCCTGGGCCTCTTGTCACGCCCAGGTGTCTTGTGCTCACCTCCTTCACCTTCTGGTCCTCCCACGAAGCTTCTAGTGCCTCTTTTGTTCCAAAAAAATCATCAAAAAGTTTTGTTGCATTTGAAGAACTTTTATTTCTGCACAAAAAACAACACCACGGTAGTTCTGCTGAAAACAGTGTCAGTCCGGGTTAGTTCCATCCAAATCATACCAAAACCATATAAAATTGTTGTAAACATGGCATGAATACTTCATAAATTATAGATACGTTGGAGACGTACCAAGAGCCATTTCCCTATCATAAAAAATACGCATGTAAGGTATATCAATTTTGTACTTCTCAAAAAGCTTCCCATGGAGTGTTGTTGGACCAAGTGTTGGTGTTTCTCTCAGCCAATCAAAGATAGCATCTGCCACACACCTAGTATTTGCTAGCTTTGCTTTGGTCTTCTCCCCCTCCAGGTGGACAAGTGTGCTTGTGTGGGTTTTGTTTTATCTGTAACAAAATAAAAAAATTATGTCAAGTACAATTAAGAAACATTACACAATGATCTGAAAATAGAATGAATCAATAAACTGAAATCCACAATGAGGTGTAATACCTGATCAATTTGCTCTTTAGCATATGGGATGCATGCAACCTCCACCCCTATCATATGGCAATGAACAGTGAACCTTATTGGCTCACTCCTATCAATCACATAATTATTTTCAGTGAGAATGCAATATGTAGTCACTGCATTATGACCATCCACCATCGATTCGAATATGGTGCCTGGAGTAAGCTGAGGATCTTCCCTGTTCCACTCGATTGTTGGCATGTCGTCACATTGTATTCATCTAAAACTAAGCTGACAATGTTCTCATCCCTCTCTTCATCGTCGGTATCATCAAATCTAGCACGATTGCTGGGATCCTCCGGATATTCATTTCCATTGCCTGTTGACTGACTATATCTACCAATTCAGGGTACATCATCTCATCCTCATCATCAAGTCTAGGAACTTCCTCTTCTGGCTCTGCATCTACTTCTACCACGGCTGTAGAAGGGACATGAGAAGCGGTAGCATACATGTTGTGGCTTTTAGGACCACTGGGTTTACTTGGTATCGACCTACAAGGAGTGCAGGGGTGCTCGCTATTATCAGAGACAGATGATGTATGAACACTCTTCCCCTTGTCCCGTTCTTTGCGTGGCTGAAGCACATCGACACGGATTTTACCAAAATGTTTGTCAGTATTCAAACTAAATAGCAATTCCAAATGCCCATCGCAAGTTAGTGGGAGAAATTTTGCTCGCTACTGTTGAAATATTTCAGTTCAACAGCGTCGGCAGAGCTCCAGTGCTACACGAAACTGAGTGCATTGCAAAAATCTTTGAACAAAATGCTGGTTTCTACCACCTTCGGGTAGAAAAATCCAGAGATCATATGCGGTTTAGTACCACATAGCATGCTAGTTTCTATTCTAACCGCCGGGTGAAAAGCAAGCGCAAGGTCAATCCTTTTCGATTGAAATAAAAGGGTGCAGTTAGGCCGAAAAAATTCAACAACCCAAATTGGTATGATTCAAGCGACCAGTGGTCAAATACTGCCTAATTTACGAGTTTGCTCATCAATTCGATGGGAAACGACGCTTACCCAGATGGAATCCATGAATTATCCGCCTCCAATTTGACCCAATCATCTCCAGGTTCGATGGGCCGATGGGCGTTCTCCACCGACATCGCTTCTTAATCCCAGATTAGGGGGGGTGTTTGATGTGGCAGAGGCGCGGCATCGCCGACAAGTGGAATAGAGTTAGAGGATGGAGGGCACGACGGCGGCGGCGGCGGAGGAGGAGGCGGGGCAGTGCGGGAGTGGCTCGATCTGTTTCAGACAAGATGCTTGATACGTCTCCAACGTATCTATAATTTTTTAATTGTTCCATGCTATTATATTATCTGTTTTGGATGTTTTATATGTATTAATATGCTATTTTATATTATTTTTGGGACTAATTTATTAACCTAGAGCCTAGTGCCAGTTTTTGTTTTTTTCCTTGTTTTTGAGCTTCGCAGAAAAGGAATACTAAACAGAGTCCAAATGGAATAAAACTTGACGATGATTTTTCTTGGACCAGTAGACACCCAGGGGACTTGGAGTGCAAGTCAGAAGATCCACGAGGCAGCGGCAAGGGTGGAGGGCGCGCCCCCTGCCTTGTGGGCCCCTCGGTGACCCCCTGACCTAGATCTTCCTCCTATATATTCACATATATTCCAGAACCACTAGAAGCATCCATGAAAACACTTTTCCACCACTGCAAGCTTCTGTTCCCATGAGATCCCATCTTGGGGCCTTTTCCGGCATCCTGTTGGAGGAGGATTCGATCACGGAGGGCATCTACATCAACTCTATTGCCCTTCCGATGAAGCGTGAGTAGTTTACCTCAGACCTACGGGTCCATAGCTAGTAGCTAGATGGCTTCTTCTCTCTCTTTGATTCTTAATACCATGTTCTCCTTGATGTTCTTGGAGATCTATCTGATGTAATCTTCTTTTGCGGTGTGTTTGTTGAGATCCGATGAATTGTGGATTTATGATCAGCTTATCTATGAATATTATTTGAATCTTCTCTGAATTCTTATATGCATGATTTGATATCTTTGTATTTCTCTTCGAACTATCGGTTTGGTTTGGCCAACTAGATTGGTTTTTCTTGCAATGGGAGAGGTGCTTAGTTTGGGTTCAATCTTGCATGATTTCACCCAGTGACAAATTAGGGGTAGCGAGACACGTATTGAATTGTTGCCATCGAGGATAAAAAGATGGGATTTTCATCATATTGCTTGAGTTTATTCCTCTACATCATGTCATCTTACTTAAGGCGTTACTCCGTTCTTTATGAACTTAATACTCTAGATGCATGTTGGATAGCGGTCGATGTGTGGAGTAATAGTAGTAGATGCAGGCAGGAGTCGGTCTACTTGACACGTACGTGATGCCTATATTGCATAATCATTTCCTTGGATATCGTCATAACTTTGCGCTTTTCTATCAATTGCTCGACAGTAATTTGTTCACCCACCGTATTATTTGCCTTCATGAGAGAAGCCTCTAGTGAAACCTATGGCCCCCGGGTCTATTTTCCATCATATTAGCTTCCGATCTACTATTTTGCAATCTTTTATTTTCAGATCTATAAACCAAAAAACCCAAAAATATTTTATCTTTTGTTTAGTTTTATCTATCTCTATCAGATCTCACCTTTGCAAGTGACCGTGAAGGGATTGACAACCCCTTTATTGCGTTGGGTGCAAGTGTCTGATTGTTTGTGTAGGTGCATCTATTGGGGACTTGCGCGTTTCTCCTACTGGATTGATACCTTGGTTCTTAACTGAGGGAAATATTTATCTGTACTGTGCTACATCACCCTTTCCTCTTCAAGGGAAAAACCAACGCAGTCTCAAGAAGTAGCAGGAAGAATTTCTGGCGCCGTTGTCAAGGAGATCTACGCCAAGTCAAGACTAGTCTCTCATCGACTTGCCAATTTCTGGCTTCGTTGTTGGAGGGATCTACGTCGAGCATACCAAGTACCCATCATGATACGATTTTTGAAAAGATTTGCCTTTTTATTCGCCCTCTTTTTCGTTTGCCTTTTTCTCGTTAGATCTCTTCTTTGCTTGTGTTACCATGTGCCTTCTATTTGCTTGCATCTTTGCTTGCTAAAAAACTATTGATATGGATCCACTTAAAGTTTTCTACTTGGATCATCTTCGATCCATATGTGCTCGTGCTGAAACCCCAACTAGTTTAGTTGAGGGAAAATCTTTAGATGAGCATGCTCATTTTGTGCGTCACCGTTTGTCTGAAAAAGGGAGACTCTTATGGAATCAAATAAATTGTTTGCTATGTTATGCTTGGAATCTTTGTGAACTTTGTGATTTTACTTGTTGCTCTAAGAACCCTAAAAAACACCTTCCCTACCTATGTGAGTTTAATGATAATGAAATTTTATCTTCTTATGAAAAGGGTGTTTATAGTTACTATGATATCGAACAAATTGAAGAATTTGTTGCTTTTAAGGGTGCTTTTGAAGTTGCTTCTTTGATTGAAAAGTATGACATTACTCTCTACAAATCTGAAAATTTGACATACTTAAATATTGCTATGAAAACTATGCTCATAATGTCTATGTCAAAGAATTTATTGAGAGAATGACCGTTGCTTTGGAAGAAAATAATTATATGCATGAATCTATAGATAATTATGATTCCGATGATTTGATTGAAATATCCATTTATGAACATGATGCTTGCTATTCTTATGGCCATGATGCCAATATTTATGGAGATGAATTTGCTATAGTTCCTTATGTTAAACATGAGATTATTACAATTGCACCCATACTTGATAGTTCCTTGAATCAAAAGCATGATTGTAATGATGTTATTATAAATTCTATTAATGTCAATTGTGCTAATAATATGCAAAAGCCCATGCTTGGGGATGCTAGTTTTGCTATGTCCGCTACTTATTGCAATGATCATGATTGGGGTGATAATGCTTCTTATGATCTTGAAAATTTATTTAAGCCTCATGATGAATTTGGTTGCTATAATATTGAAAGTGGGTTTGGAAGAGTGTCAACTCTAGGATATAATGATCCCACTACTTTGGAGTATGATCAATCTTATGAAATTTTTGATAAAAGTGGGTTTGGAGAGGTCATGACTTTATTTGATGATAATCCCACTATTTTGGAAGAGTGTCAACTTTGCATGCATGTGGATCATGTTGATAATATTTTATGTAATTGTTATATTGTTGAATTTGAGTATGATCCAACATGTAATTATTATGAGAGAGGAAAATATTGTGGTAGAAACTTTCATGTTACTAAATTACCTCTCGTTATGTTGAGATTGCTATTGTTTCTTTCTTTTTCCTTGCATATGCTAGTTTTTGCTTGTCTTGATAATTTGTTTGATTATAAAATGCCTATGCATAGGAAGTATGTTAGACTTAAACTTGTTTTTCACATGCTACATGATGCTCTTTTCGTGTTTCAATTGCTATCTTTCATGTGAGCATCATCAAAATTATCAACGCCTAGCTAAAAGGCTTTAAAGAAAGGCGCTTGTTGCGAGACAACCCAATATTTTTATTTTCTATTTTTTGAATAAATTTTTCATATAGCCTCTGGTTAGATGTGTTTTTATGTTTTAATTAGTGTTTGTGCCAAGTAAGACCTTTGGGATAGCTTACGGTGATAGTTCATTTGATCTTGCTGAAAACAGAAAATGTTCCGTCCAGTCACAGAATTTTAGTATTTACTGGAGCATATAAAAACCCTAAATTTTTTACACAAGATTGATATACAAATTTCCTATGTTTTCCTAATTTTTCAGAATTTTTGGAGTTACATAAGTATTAGAACAATTCGGATCTTTGAAGACTGTTCTGTTTTTGACAGATTCTGTTATCTATGTGTTGTTTGCTTATTTTGATGAATCTATGGGTAGTATCGGGGGGTATGAACCATGGAGAAGTTGGAATACAGTAGATATTACACCAATATAAATAAATAATGAGTTCACAACAGTACCAAAATTGGTGATTTATTTTCTTATATGAATGGATCTCATGAGTTTTCTGTGAAGTTTTGTGTTGTGAAGTTTTCAAGTTTTGGGTAAAGATTTGATGGACTATGGAATAAGGAGTGGCAAGAGCCTAAGATTGGGGATTAGCAAGGCACCCCAAGGTAATATTCAAGGACAATCAAGAGCCTAAGCTTGGGGATGCCCCGGAAGGCATCCCCTCTTTCGTCTTCGTCTATCGGTAACTTTACTTGAGGCTATATTTTTATTCACCCCATGATATGTGTTTTGCTTGGAGCGTCTTGTATGATAGGAGTCTTTGCTTTTTAGTTTTCCACAATCATACTTGCTGTACACACCTTTTCAGAGGGACACGCATGAATCGTGATTTATTAGAATACTCTATGTGCTTCACTTATATCTTTTGAGCTAGGCAATTTTGCTCTAGTGCTTCATTTATATCTTTTTAGAGCACAACAGTAGTTTTATTTTATAGAAATTGTTGAACTCTCATGCTTCACTTATATTATTTTTAGAGTCTCTCTAAACAGCATGGTAATTTTCTTTGGTTATGAATTTAGTCCTAATATGATTGGCATCCAAGAGGGATATAATAAAAACTTTCATATAAAGTGCATTGAATACTATGAGAAGTTTGATTCCTTATGATTGTTTTGAGATATGAGGATGGTGATATTAGAGTCATGCTAGTGAGTAATTGTGGATTGTAGAAATACTTGTGTTGAAGTTTGTGATTCCCGTAGCATGCATGTGTGGTGAACCGTTATGTAACGAAGTTGGAGCATGATTTATTTATTGATTGTCTTCTTTATGAGTGGCAGTCGGGGAAGAGCGATGGTATTTTTCTACCAATCTATCCCCCTAGGAGCATGTGCGTAGTACTTTGTTTCGATGACTAATAGATTTTTGCAATAAGTATGTGAGTTCTTTATGACTAATGTTGAGTCCATGGATTATACGCACTCTCACCCTTCCACCATTGCTAGCCTCTCTAGTACCACGCAACTTTCGCCGGTACCTTACACCTACCTTTTACCTTCCTCAAAACAGCCACCATACCTACCTACTATGGCATTTCCATAGCCATTCCGAGATATATTGCCATGCAACTTTCCACCATTCCGTTTTATTATGACACGCTCCTTCATTGTCACATTACTTTGCATGATCATGTAGTTGACATCGTGTTTGTGGCAAGGCCACCTTTTCATACTTAAACATGTCACTCTTGAATCATTGCACATCCCGGTACACTGCCGGAGGCATTCATATAGAGTCATATTTTGTTCTAAGTATCAAGTTGTAATTCTTGAGTTGTAAGTAAATAAAAGTGTGATGATCTTCATTATTAGAGCATTGCCCCATGTGAGGAAAAATAAAAGAGGCCAAAGAAGCCAACAAAAAAAAGAGGCCAAAGAAGCCAAACAAAAAAAATGAGAGAAAAGAGAGAAGGGGCAATGTTACTATCCTTTTTCCACACTTGTGCTTCAAAGTAGCACCATGATCTTCATGATAGAGAGTCTCCTATGTTATCACTTTCATATACTAGTGGGAATTTTCATTATAGAACTTGGCTTGTATATTCCAATGATGGGCTTGCTCAAATTACCCTAGGTCTTCGTGAGCAAGCGAGTTGGATGCACACCCACTTAGTTTCTTTTTGAGCTTTCATAAACTTATAGCTCTAGTGCATCCGTTGCATGACAATCCCTACTCACTCACATTGATATCTATTGATGGAAATCTCCATAGCCCGTTGATACGCCTAGTTGATGTGAGACTATCTCCTTCTTTTTGTCTTCTCCACAACCACCATATTCTATTCCACCTATAGTGCTATGTCCATGGTTCACGCTCATGTATTGTGTGAAAGTTGAAAAGGTTTGAGAACATCAAAAGTATGAAACAATTGCTTGGCTTGTCATCGGGGTTGTGCATGATTTGAATACTTTGTGTGATGAAGATGGAGCATAGCCAAACTATATGATTTTGTAGGGATAGCTTTCTTTGGCCATGTTATTTTGAGAAGACATGATTGCTTTATTAGTATGCTTGAAGTATTATCGTTTTTATGTAAATATTAAACTTTTGTTTTGAATCTTATGGATCTGAACATTCATGCCACAATAAAGAAAATTACATGGATAAATATGTTAGGTAGCATTCCACATCAAAAATTCTGTTTTTATCATTTACCTACTCTAGGACGAGCAGGAATTAAGCTTGGGGATGCTTGATACGTCTCCAATGTATCTATAATTTTTGATTGTTCCATGCTATTATATTATCTGTTTTGGATGTTTTATATGCATTAATATGCTATTTTATATTATTTTTGGGACTAACTTATTAACCTAGAGCCAGTGTCAGTTTCTGTTTTTTCCTTGTTTTTGAGCTTCGCGGAAAAGGAATACTAAACGGAGTCCAAACGGAATAAAAATTCACGATGATTTTTCTTGGACTAGAAGACACCCAGGGGACTTGGAGTGCAAGTTAGAAGAGCCATGAGGCAGCGGCAAGGGTGGAGGGCGCGCCCTAGGGGGCGCCCTCCTGCCTTGTGGGCCCCTCGATGATCCCCTGACCTAGATCTTCCTCCTATATATTCACATATATTCCAGAACCACCAGAAGCATCCACGAAAACACTTTTCCACCGCCGCAACCTTCTGTTCCTGTGAGATCCCATCTTGGGGCCTTTTCCGGCATCCTACCGGAGGGGGATTCGATCACGGAGGGCATCTACATCAACTCTATTGCCCTTCCGATGAAGCGTGAGTTGTTTACCTCAGACCTACGGGTCCATAGCTAGTAGCTAGATGCCTTCTTCTCTCTCTTTGATTCTCAATACCATGTTCTCCTTGATGTTCTTGGAGATCTATCCGATGTAATCTTTTTTTGTGGTGTGTTTGTCGAGATCCGATGAATTGTGGATTTATGATCAGCTTATCTATGAATATTATTTGAATCTTCTCTTAATTCTTATATGCATGATTTGATATCTTTGTATTTCTCTTCGAACTATCGGTTTGGTTTGGCCAACTAGATTGGTTTTTCTTGCAGTGGGAGAGGTGCTTAGCTTTGGGTTCAATCTTGTGTGATTTCACCGAGTGACAAAGTAGGGGTAGCGAGACACGTATTGAATTGTTGCCATCGAGGATAAAAAGATGGGGTTTTCATCATATTGCTTGAGTTTATTCCTCTACATCATGTCATCTTACTTAAGGCGTTACTCCGTTCTTTATGAACTTAATACTCTAGATGCATGCTGGATAACGGTCGATGTGTGGAGTAATAGTAGTAGATGCAGGCAGGAGTCGGTCTACTTGACACGGACGTGATGCCTATATTGCATAATCATTGCCTTGGATATCGTCATAACTTTGCGCTTTTCTCTCCATTGCTCGACAGTAATTTGTTCACCCACCGTATTATTTGCCTTCATGAGAGAAGCCTCTAGTGAAACCTATTGGCCCCGGGTCTATTTTCCATCATATTAGTTTCCGATCTACTATTTTGTAATCTTTTATTTTCAGATCTATAAACCAAAAAACCTAAAAAATATTTTATCTTTTGTTTAGTTTTATCTATCTCTATCAGATCTCACCTTTGCAAGTGACCGTGAAGGGATTGACAACCCCTTTATCGTGTTGGGTGCAAGTGTTTGATTGGTTGTGTAGGTGCATCTATTGGGGACTTGCACATTTCTCCTACTGGATTGATACCTTGGTTCTTAACTGAGGGAAATACTTATCTCTACTATGCTGCATCACCCTTTCCTCTTCAAGGGAAAAACCAATGCAAGCTCAAGAAGTAGCAATGCTCTGACGTGTCTCCTTGCGGCCCCACTCGTCAACACATAACGGTGAAAGGAGGACCGGCCCTAAGCGGCCCCACTCGTCAGCAGTTAACGGTCAAGCCATTGACCCGATGGCAAATGTCCAGTTTGACCATTTGTGAGAGTTTCAGACAAGAGTGTGGGGAAAAGTGAGCAAAAGTTTAGAGTGGGGACAACTGAGCATAATTAAGGAACCAGGGGCACTATCATAAAAAACCCTAAAGTTTAAACTACCCAAAGGTATTTGTAAAACAATCACTAATGTGATAGCAGGATTTTGGTGGGTCGATAATGATGAGAGGAAGAAGATGCACTAGTTTGCATGGTGGAAAATGTGTGTACCGAAGAAGAAAGGGCGCTTGGGATTTAGAGACCCGCATGCTACTTCTTGAGCTTGCGTTGATTTTTCCCTTGAAGAGGAAAGGGTGATGCAGCAAAGTAGAGATAAGTATTTCCCTCAAGTAAGAACCAAGGTATCAATCCAGTAGGAGGCACAAGCAAGTCTCCAATATATGCACCTGCACAAACTAACAAACACTTGCACACAACGCGAAAAAGGGGTTGTCAATCCCTTCATGGTCACGAACAAGAGTGAGATCTAAAAGAGATAGGTATAAAAGATAAATAAAAAGGCAAACTAAAGTAAATATAAATAAATTGCAGCAAGGTATTTTTGGTTTTTTTGGTTTTATAGATCTGAAAATATATGATGGAAAATAGACCCGAGGGCCATAGGTTTCACTAGAGGCTTCTCTCTTGAAGAAAGCATACAGTGGGTAAACAAATTACTGTTGAGCAATTGATAGAAAAGCGCATAATTATGAAGACATCTAAGGCAATGATCATGGATATAGGCATCATGTCCGTGACAAGTAGACCGACTCCTGCCTGCATCTACTACTATTACTCCACACATCGACCGCTATCCAGCATGCATCTAGTGTATTAAGTTAACAAGAACGGAGTACCGCCTTAAGTAAGATGACATGATGTAGAGGGATAAACTCAAGCAATATGATATAAACCCCATCTTTTTATCCTTAATGGAAAAAATACAATACGTGCCTCGCTACCCCTACTGTCAGTGGGTGAGGACACCGCAAGATTGAACCCATCACAAAGCACCTCTCCCATTGCAAGAAAAAACAATCTAGTACGCCAAACCAAATCGATAGATCGGAGAGAAATACAAAGCTATCTCAATCATGCATAAAAGATTTCAGAGAAGACTCAAATAATATTCATAGATAATCTGATCATAAATCCACAATTCATCGAATCTCAACAAACGCACCACAAAAGAAGATTACATCGAATAGATCTCCAAGAACATCGAGGAGAACATTGTATTGAAGAGCAAAGAGAGAGAGAGAAGAAGCCATCTAGATACTAGCTATGGACCCGTTTTTTTTTGTTTGGCTTCTTTGGCCTCTTTTTTTTGTTGGCTTCTTTGGCCTCTTTTATTTTTCCTCACATGGGGCAATGCTCTAATAATGAAGATCATCACACTTTTATTTACTTACAACTCAAGAATTACAACTCGATACTAGAACAAAATATGACTCTATATGAATGCCTCCGGCGGTGTACCGGGATGTGCAATGATCTACATGATCATGCAAAGCAATATGACAATGATGATATGTGTCATAATAAACGGAACGGTGGAAGTTGCATGGCAATATATCTCGGAATGGCTATGGAAATGCCATAATAGGTAGGTATGGTGGCTGCTTTGAGGAAGGGTATATGGTGGGTTTAATGCACCGGCGAAAGTTGCGCGGTACTAGAGAGGCTAGCAATGGTGGAAGGGTGAGAGTGCGTATAATCCATGGACTCAACATTAGTCATAAAGAACTCATATACTTATTGCAAAAATTTATCAGCCATCGAAGCAAAGTACTAATACGCAAGCTCCTAGGGGGATAGATTGGTAGGAAAAGACCATCACTCATCCCCGGCCGCCACTCATAAGGAAGACAATCAAAAAAATAAATCATGCTCCGACTTCATCACATAACGGTTCACCATACGTGCATGCTTCGGGAATCACAAACTTTAACACAAGTATTTCTACCAATCCACAATTACTCACTTGCATGAATCTAATATCACCATCTTTATATCTCAAAACAAATGCAAGGAATCAAACTTCTCATATTATTCAATGCTCTTATATGGAAGTTTTTATTATATCCCTCTTGGATGCCCACATATTAGGACCAAATTCATAACCTAAGCAAATTACCATGCTGTTTAAAGACTCCCAAAATAATATAAGTGAAGCATGAGAGTTCATCAATTTCTATAAAATAAAACCACTGCGGTGCTCTAAAAAGATATAATTGAAGCACTAGAGCAACTACCTAGCTCAAAAAATATAAGTGAAGCACATAGAGCATTCTAATAAATTCACGATTAATGTGTGTCCCTCTCAAAATGGTGTGTACAGCAAGGATGATTGTGGCAAACTAAAAGGCAAATACTCATATCATACAAGACGCTCCACGCAAAACACATATCATGTGGTGAATAAAAATATAGCCTCAAGTAAATTTACCGATGGATTGAAGACAAAAGAGGGGATGCCATCCGAGGCATCCCCAAGCTTAGATGCTTGGTTGTACGTGAATATTACCGGTTCCTCGGGCATCCCCAAGCTTAGGCTCTTGCCACTCCTTATTCCGTTGTCCATCAAAACTTCACCCAAAACTTGAAAACTTCACAACACAAAACTCAACAGAAAACTCGTAAGATCCGTTAGTATAATAAAATAAATCACCAATTTAGGTACTGTTGTGAACTCATTCTAAATTTATATTGGTGTAATATCTACTGTATTCCAACTTCTCCATGGTTCATACCCCCGATACTACCCACAGATTCATCAAAATAAGCAAACAACACATAGAAAATAGAATCTGTCAAAAACAGAACAGTCTGTAGTAATCTGGAGATTTCGTATACTTCTGTAACTCCAAAAATTCTGAAAAATTCAGAAAACCTGGGCAATTTTTATATAAATATTGTGTAAAAATTCAGATCAAAATAACCTTTCTGTGATTTTGTAAAATTCTGGCAATGAGCGCAAAAGTTTCTGTTTTTCAGCAAGATCAAATCAACTATCACCAGAGACCATCCCAAAGGTCTTACTTGGCTCAAGCACTAATTAAAACACTAAAACACAATTACTACAGAGGTAATAATGTGTATTCTCACAAAAACATAAAAAGGTAAATATTGGGTTGTCTCCCAACAAGCGCTTTTTTTAAAAGCCTTTTAGCTAGGCATTGATAATTTTAATGATGCTCACATGAAAGATAGGAATTGAAACACGAAGAGAGCATCATGTGGCATGTGAAAAACAAGTTTAAGTCTAACATACTTCCTATGCATAGGCATTTTATAAGCAAACAAATAATCAAGACAAGCAAAAACTAGCATATGCAAGGAAGAAGAAAGAAACAATAGCAATCTCAACATAACGAGAGGTAATTTTGTGACATGAAAATTTCTACAACCATATTTTCCTCTCTCATAATAATTACATGTAGGATCATAATCAAATTCAACAATATAGCTATCACATAAAATTTTCTCTACATTATCCACATGCATGCAAAGTTGACACTCTTCCAAAATAGTGGGATTATCACCAAATAAAGTCATGACCTCTCCAAGCCCACTTTTATCAAAAAATTCATAAGATTGATCATTCTCCAAAGTAGTGGGATCATTATTACCTAGAGTTGACACTCTTCCAAACCCACTTTGAATATTATTGCAAACATTATTACCAATATCATATTCACCATGAGGCTTAAATAAATTTTTTAAATCATAAGAAGCATTATCACCCCAATCATGATCATTGCAATAAAGTAGTGGACATAGCAAAACTAGCATCCCCAAGCTTAGGGTTTTGCATATTATTAGCACAATTGACATTAATAGAATTTATAATAACATCATTGCAATCATTCTTTTCATTCAAGGAGCTATTGTGAACCACTTCATAAATTTCATCACAATTTTCAGAATCACAAATTTCAAGCAAAACTTCATAAAGATAATCTAGTGCACTCAATTCACTAGCAATTGGTTCATCATATATGGATCTTTTAAAAAGATTAGAAAGTGGATGAGGATTCATAAGCTTTTTGTTCTTGATTTCCAATAAACACACAATTATGCCAAGCGAACAAGCAAACAAACCAAGTAAGACATAAAGGCAAACGGAAAGAAGGCAAATAAAAAGGCAAATATTTTTGTATTTTTCTGAAAATGTTTTAGAAGTGGGGGAGAGGAAAACGAGAGGCAAATGGCAAATAATGTAAGTGCAAGAGATGAGAGTTTATGATGGGTACTTGGTAGGCTTGATGTAGAACCTCCCCGGCAACGGCGCTAGAAATTCTTCCTGCTACTTCTTGAGCTTGCGTTGATTTTTCCCTTGAAGAGGAAAGGGTGATGCAGCAAAGTAGAGATAAGTATTTCCCTCAGTTAAGAACCAAGGTATCAATCCAGTAGGAGGCACAAGCAAGTCTCCAATATATGCACCTGCACAAACTAACAAACACTTGCACACAACGCGAAAAAGGGGTTGTCAATCCCTTCACGGTCACGAACAAGAGTGAGATCTAAAAGAGATAGGTATAAAAGATAAATAAAAAGGCAAACTAAAGTAAATATAAATAAATTGCAGCAAGGTATTTTTGGTTTTTTTGGTTTTATAGATCTGAAAATATATGATGGAAAATAGACCCGGGGGCCATAGGTTTCACTAGAGGCTTCTCTCTTGAAGAAAGCATACAGTGGGTAAACAAATTACTGTTGAGCAATTGATAGAAAAGCGCATAATTATGAAGACATCTAAGGCAATGATCATGGATATAGGCATCATGTCCGTGACAAGTAGACCGACTCCTGCCTGCATCTACTACTATTACTCCACACATCGACCGCTATCCAGCATGCATCTAGTGTATTAAGTTAACAAGAACGGAGTACCACCTTAAGTAAGATGACATGATGTAGAGGGATAAACTCAAGCAATATGATATAAACCCCATCTTTTTATCCTTAATGGAAATAATACAATGCGTGCCTCGCTACCCCTACTGTCACTGGGTGAGGACACCGCAAGATTGAACCCATCACAAAGCACCTCTCCCATTGCAAGAAAAAATAATCTAGTACGCCAAACCAAATCGATAGATCGGAGAGAAATACAAAGCTATCTCAATCATGCATAAAAGAGTTCAGAGAAGACTCAAATATTATTCATAGATAATCTGATCATAAATCCACAATTCATCGAATCTCAACAAACGCACCGCAAAAGAAGATTACATCGAATATATCTCCAAGAACATCGAGGAGAACATTGTATTGAAGAGCAAAGAGAGAGAAGAAGCCATCTAGCTACTATCTATGGACCCGTAGGTCTGTGGTAAACTACTCACACATCATCGAAAGGGCAGCAAGGTTGGTGTAGAGGCCCTTCGTGATGGAATCCCCCTCCGGCGGAGTGTCGGAAAAGGCCCCAAGATGGGATCTCACGAGAACAGAAGTTTGCGGTGGCGGAAAAGTATTTGTGGTGTGCCCTCTGGCATAGGGGGGATATTTCAGGATTTATAGTGCGGAGATTAGGGTTAGAAGGTCTCTGAGGGGCCCACAAGCCTTGGGGACGCCCCCCCTGGGGCGCGCCCCTACGGCTTCTGGCCTCCTCGTGGGTCTTATGGCCTCCTCTCCAAGTCTCGTGGGTTTCTTCTGGTCCAAGAAAAATCATAGTAAAGTTTTATTCCGTTTGGACTCCGTTTGATATTCCTTTTCTGTAAAAGTCAAAAAAAAGGAAAAAACAGAAACTGGCACTGGGCACTAGGTTAATAGGTTAGTCCCAAAAATAATATAAAATAGCATATAAATGCATATAAAACATCCAAGATAGATAATATAATAGCATGGAACAATCAAAAATTATAGATACATTGGAGACGTATCACCCCACATTTTTAACCTTGCTATGTTAGCAAAACAGTGTTGGCGACTGTTGGAAATATGCCCTAGAGGCAATAATAAAGTGGTTATTATTATATTTCCTTATTCATGATAAAGGTTTATTATTCATGCTAGAATTGTATTGACCGGAAACTTGTCCCTAGTGAGCCTCTACTACACTAGCTCGTTGATCAAAAGATGGTTAAGGTTTCCTAACCATACATATGTGTTGTCACTTGATAACGAGATCACATCATTAGGAGAATGATGTGATGGACAATACCCATCTGTTAGCATAGCATATGATCGTTTAGTTTATTGCTTCTGCTTTCTTAATGTCAAATACATATTCCTTCGACCATGAGATTATGCAACTCCCGGATACCGGAGGAATACCTTGTGTGCTATCAAACATCACAACGTAACTGGGTGATCATAAAGATGCTCTACAGGTATCTCCGAAGATGTATGTTGAGTTGGCATGAATCGAAATTGGTATTTGTCACTCCGTATGACGGAGAGGTATCTCTGGGCCCTCTCGGTAATACAGCATCACAAGAAGCTTGCAAGCAAAGTGACTAAGGAGTTAGTTACAAGATGATGTATTATAGAATGAGTAAAGAGACTTGCCGGTAATGAGATTGAACTAGGTATGGAGATACCGATGATCGAATCTCGGGCAAGTAACATACCGATGGACAAAGGGAACTACGTATGTTGTCATAAAGGCTCAACCGATAAAGATCTTCATAGAATATGTAGGAACCAATATGAGCATCCAGGTCCCGCTATTGGTTATTGACCGGAGAAGCATCTTGGTCATGTCTACATAGTTCTTGAACCCGTAGGGTCCGCACACTTAACGTTCGTTGACGATATAGTATTATATGAGTTATGTATGTTGGTGACCGAATGTTGGTCGGAGTGATGGATGAGATCACGGACATGACGAGGAGCTCCAGAATGGTCCGGAGGTAAAGATTGATATATGGGATAATAGTGTTTGGTCTCCAGAAGGGTTCCGGAATTCACCAGAAGGGGTTTCGGATGTTTCCCGAAATACTCTGGTGCGAGAACACTTTATTTGGGCCAAGGGGTAAAGCCCACGGGGCTTGTAACACCCCTATGTAATAAAGCACTGTCACTCTGAGTTAATTATGCCAAGTCACCCTACTTAACAGTGCTTGATCGTTATTGCATCAAATCTCATTTCAGATTCCAACTCAAATTGCAATTCAAATTCAAAGTGAAAATAAAAGTTTTTCCAAAGTGGAAACTAAAATGTTCATTAAATAGCAAATAATCCCAAGGCAATTATAAAAATTGAAACCAATATTTCTGGAACTCACAAAAATGCCCCTGGACTTTAAACAGTAGTCCAGCAGCATTAATCCGTCCCTTTTCAATTTCAAAAAAATATCTAACCTATTCATTTGGCCTCCAAACTTTTGATGGCAGTACTAAATGTTGCCTAGTAATTGTTTTTACAACTTGCATATTTTACAAAAGTCATTTGGTGGGCGATCATTTTTGCAAACAGAAGCAAAAAGGCAAAACAGAAGGGAAAAAGATTAAAAAGAAGAGCTAGGCCTACTGTACATATGGACTTAATTGCCCACAGTGCACAAGGCCCAGCCCGCGCTGGCCTTTCCCCTACTCTCTGTATAGAGGCAGGGAGGCCATGGCGTGGCCGCGCACGCACGCCGTCAACCCCCACCGATCGTCGTCGTGTCGTCCATCCGTCGATACCCCGAGATTCATAAGTAACCCCCTGATGCTGTAGACAACCCTAGTCTTCTCCCCGTTCCTCCCTCGCGCCGCTTTCTCCTCCGTAACGCGCAGCCGAACCGCGCCCGCCATGGCCGTCATCGTCACCGTGGCCACCGTCGTCCCCTCCGGCTGCGGGTGCGTCCGCTAGCTCCGTCGCGCCCCGCCTCGTCGCCTGCGCCTACTGGATAGGACTGGGGGGGGCACAACGCCTCAACACCGCCGGTCTTCTCCGCGTACATCATCGTCGTCCGCCGCCGTTTGCCGCTGCTCCGGTCCGTCCTCGACCTCCCCGAGCACGCCTACGGCTCCGCGGTGAGCTTCTCCACTGGATCCTCCCTTTCCCTGCCTCGATCTGTCGCCGTTGAGGCCGCCCCCGTGCTCGGCCGCCATGGGCGGGAGCTCGAGCTCTTGTGTGTATGTGCGTACTGCTACTACTTTCGCTTGCTTGCTGCGCGCTGCTCTGCTGCTGCCAGTTGCTGCTGCTGCCGCCGCTCGCTCCTAGCCGCTGCTGCTCTTCACTGCTGCCGCCGTGTCTCGTCGCTGCTGCTGGCCATGGCCGAGTGCGCAGCGTGTGTGTGCAGCGGTGTGTGTGTGTGCTGTGTGGGTACAGCGTGTGTGTGTGCCGTGTGTGTGTGGTGTGTGTGGCCGGCTGGCTCACTTCCGGTGGGCTAGCGAATTAGTTTAGGACTAATTGTATTTTAGTTAGGGGTTAATTAGTGGGTAGGTTAGTATATAGTCTATGGCATGGGGGTCCCATTTAATTAAGTTATCTAAATAAAGTTAAAACTACAGTCTATGACAAGTGGACCCCAGACAGCCCTTTGACCAGTCAACGTTTGACTGTTGACTGCTGACCCAGCACTCAACGGACCCCACCAGTCAGCCTCTGGCTGGGTGTACTTCTGGGTGCACTTAACATATTCTGCTTTAAATTCAAATTAATAATAATTTCAGGAATTGTTAAATCTTTGAAAAAAAACCATATAAAATAAACCGTAGCTCGGATGGAAAAAACTTTGTACATGAAATTTGCTTAGAACGACAAGACGAATCCAAATACGCGGTCCGTTCATCCGTCACACGTACCTAGCTATCCGAACATGCAACCGTTCCCCTCTTTTCGTCTGTCCAAAATGTCGGACACCGGGAATACATTCCCGGACGTTTTTCCCCTTCGCCGGGATTACCTAGCACTACGATAGAACACCGCTAGCTCTGCTTATTGACATGTCATGCACTTGTTTGCTTAGTATTTACTGTTTCCTCCCCCTCTTCTCTCTCGTTAGACCCCTGACGCAGTTCCCGGTACTGACGCAGCTCCGGAGCCCAACGACACCGTTGACGACCTTGCCCTTGCCGCCGAGCAACCAGGCAAGCACCCCCCTTTTTGAGCATACCGATATTGCCTATTCTTTCTCTCTCATGCTTGCATTAGAAATGCTGCTGCTACTGCTTTACCTATTCTGATGCATAGCCTGTTTATTGTAACCTGCTGTTGATAATTACCTGCATATCCTAAACTGCTTAGTATAGGCTGGGTAGAGACCTATCAGTGACCCCACTTATCCCGACTGCCCCGCTGGATTATCAGAAGACCCAATCAACGGGATTGAAGACCAGACCCCGGCACCGCACATCACCCCCCTTAGTTGTAACGACACTGCAGCGTTAATATCGAGTGCCGAGGGTGATACCTCATGTAGCACTTCTGATTTAACTCTGTAGAGTAGCTATTCGGTCGTGGTCATCGAGGGTGATTCCTCCTTCACCACTTCCGGTAACGACGCTGTCGTGCAACACATCAAGTGTGAACCCATCGAGGGTGATTCCTCCGAGTTCACCTTGACGGATACATCAAGTAGGAATCCAACGAGGGTGATACCTCGGATTCCCCTGATGTTATGGACACACGGATACTTGGATTTTACACTGTTACTTGGAAAGGCGGGTCGACCCTGAGGGGTACCCGCGTGTGATGTGAAGACGGGTTGCCTGAATGGTACCCGAGTGATGAATACGAGGCGCAGCCGGGCATTCTTAACCCTTGCAGCAAGTCCTCGAGACGGGGCGACGGGGTCACATCTTTCGTGAGTCTCTGCTCGTTACCGCAAGCCCTAGTCCACTAACGATTTGGATATTTGATCCGAGCAGGCCTCTGGCCTGATAGCACTAACCATCACGTGGGCATAGTATGGGCGTTCTGCGTCGTGGCATCAGCCAAAAGTTCTGTCAGATGTCCAGTTCAGTATTGTGGCACGGTCGGATCGTACCGACCATCCGAGGCGGTGCTGGTACCCACCCTGCACACAACGACCCGGAGTGCACAGGGCGATGGCCCAAGACCCCTGAGCGCTTAGGTTGTAGACCGGCGGGGACCTCTCTGCTGAGCTGTAGGTAGGGCTGCGGTGTATCGTTTGGCCGAGGCCGGGCATGACCCAGGAAAGTGTGTCCGGCCGGAGTTAATCGAGCGTGTTGGGTAAGTTGGTGCACCCCTACAGGGAAGAACACATCTATCGATAGCCGGTCCTACGGTAAAGGACACTCGAAGTTGTATCACGATCGACACAACTAGAACGTGAGATGATACCTGGATATATGGCTCTGGGATTGCTTCTCGCAAGGAGTCAAGAAGGGATCTCAGGACGAGGTTGATGACTGTATGGCTCTGGGATTGCTTTCTCGCAGGGAGTCGAGAAAGGATCTCTGGGTGAGGTTAAGACTTAATGATACTGCTACATTATCTCGTATTGTTCTACCCTCTTCTATTGCTGCAAGAACGCTGAAGATGCTAGTCTTCGATAGGACTAGGATTTCCTCTCTATTCTGGCATTTCTGCAGCCCAGTCCACATATACAGCCATTCTTTGATAATGTTGCATATGTAGTGTAGATCCTTGCTTGCTGAGTACTTCTGAGTACTCACGGTTGCTTTGCTTTCTTTTTCTCCCCATATCAGTTTGTCGTGACCAGATGACGGAGCCCCTGAGACTGCTGCCCCCGCCGACGATCGCTACTACTACCCCGAGGATGGATACTACTACGAGCTGGCCGACAACCAGGAGTAGGATCGGAGGGTCCCAGGCAGGAGGCCTGTGCCTTTGGATCGTAGTGTTTTATTTTTGTCCCGCCTTTCTAAAAGGCCTTTCTGTTTCTTTTTAATATCTGTACTCAGATATCTGATGCTTCCGCTGACGCTTGTACGCAAGCTTATGTATTCGAGCCCTCGAGGCCCCTGGCTTGTAATATAAAGCTTGTATGACTTTATTTATGTTTTAGAGTTGTGTTGTGATATCTTCCCGTGAGTCCTTAGGCTTGATCGTGTGCATTTGCATGTATGATTAGTGCACGATTGAGCCGGGGCATCACAGGGCTTTAGGAAGGTGCAAAAGGAAGTTTTGCGAAGGCCAAGGGCCAGACACCAGGGACCCTAGCGTCTGGGGCCAGACGCCAAGGACCCTGGCGTCTGGTCCTAGAGTCCAAGAAGGAATCTTGCCTTGCGGGATAAATCGACTTTGAGGAGGCTCTTTCTCCAAGAAATGACCCCGGGGCTCAACATATAAATAGAGGGGCAGGGCTAGCACCTGGAACACATCAAGATTCACCAAGCCATGTGCTGGCAACCCCGCCCCCTCTAGTTTATCCTCTGATAGTTTCCGTTATGCTTGGCGAAGCCCTGCGAAGATTGTTCTTCACCACCACCATGACCACGCCGTCGTGCTGCCGGAACTCATCTACTACTTCGCCTCTCTTGCTAGATCAAGAAGGCGGAGGACGTCATCGAGCTGAACATGTGCTGAACGCGGAGGTGCCGTACGTTCGGTACTTGATAGGGACGGATCATGAAGGTGTACGACTACGTCAACCGCGTTGATAAACGCTTTCTCTTAGCGATCTACAAGGGTATGTAGATGCTATCCCCTCTCGTAGCTATGCATCTCCATGGATAGATCTTGCGTGTGCATAGAAATTTTTTGTTTTCCATGCAACATTCCCCAACAGCGACTTATCCAGAACCCAGACTACTTATGTACATGTGTGTTGAGTGCAAAGTATTATCCCGACAAGGACATATTGAAGGTTGGACCAAAGAAAGGATCTTCCTATACATTGCAGAGTATCGTAGCAGGCATCCAAACCTTTCAAAGGGGTTACATTTGGCGTGTTGGATCGGGTGCACAAGTTAACATATGGCAGGACCCCTGCATCCCGTCAAGCCCTTCACAGAAAGTTATCACCCCTAGAGGTAGAACTATGCTCAGATATGTGGAAGAACTCATAGACTCACACCACGGACAGTGGGATGAAGCCTTGATAAGAGATGTTTTTTCTCTAGTAGATGCTCATAGGATCCTACAAATCACGTTGAATGTTCAGCTGGTAGAGGATTTTGTCGCATGGAATTACATGCGATCGAGAACCTTCTCAGTACGGCTGACGTACCGCATATAATTTGAGCATCAATATGGCTAGTGTCTTGCTCAAGGAGATGGACATGGAAACATATACACACACAATTTGGAAGGAGATCTGGAACCTTAAAATCCCATGGAAAATTAAACATTTTGTGCGGAGGGCACCAAATGGATTGTTACCTTGCTATGGAATCCTTGCGAACAAACACATACCCTTTATACCCCAATGCCCATTCTGTGCGGGTGGAGTCGAGGATATTCAACATTGTGTGTTTACTTGCAAAATGCAAAAAGAAGTTTGGGTAGAGTTGGGCTTACAGAGCATCATTGCAGATGCAATGTGGTAGGATCGTGCTACTTCTTTAGCTTGCGTTGGTTTTCCCCTTGAAGAGGAAAGGGTGATGCAGCAAAGTAGAGATAATTATTTCCCTCAGTTTGAGAACCAAGGTATCAATCCAGTAGGAGACAACGCACAAATCACCGAATACCTGCACAAACAATCAAACAACTTGCACCCAACACGATAAAGGGGTTATCAATCCCTTCACGGTTATTTGCAAAAGTGAGATCTGATAGAGATAGATAATCGATAAAGTAAATATTTTTGGTATTTTTGTTTTATAGATCGGAAAGTAAAAGATTGCAAAATAGTAGATCGGAAACTTGTATGATGAAAAGTAGATGATTACATGATGGAAAATAGACCCGGGGGCCATAGGTTTCACTAGAGGCTTCTCTCAATATAGAAAATAATACGGTGGGTGAACAAATTACTGCCGAGCAATTGATAGAAAAGCGCAAAGTTATGATGATATCTAAGGCAATGATCATGAATATAGGCATCACGTCCGGGTCAAGTAGACCGAAACGATTCTGCATCTACTACTATTACTCCACGCATCGATCGCTATCTAGCATGCATCTAGAGTATTAAGTTCATAAAGAACGGAGTAATGCATTAAGTAAGATGACATGATGTAGAGGAATTAACTCAAGCAATATGATGAAAACCCCATCTTTTTATCCTCGATGGAAATAATACAATACGTGCCTTGCTGCCCCTACTGTCACTGGGAAAGGACACAGCAAGATTGAACCCAAAGCTAAGCACTTCTCCCATTGCAAGAAAAACCAATCTAGTTGGCCAAACCAAACCGATAGTTCGAAGAGAATTACAAAGATATCAAATCATGCACATAAGAATTCAGAGAAGATTCAAATAATATTCATAGATAAGCTGATCATAAATCCACAATTCATCGGATCTCGGCAAACACACTGCAAAAAAGTATTACATCGAATAGATCTCCAAGAACATCGAGGAGAACATGGTATTGAGAATCAAAGAGAGAGAAGAAGCCATCTAGCTACTAGCTATGGACCTGTAGGTCTGTGGTAAACTACTCACACTTCATTGGAAGGGCAATGGTGTTGATGTAGAAGCCCTCCGTGATCGAATCCCCCTCTGGCAGGGTGCCGGAAAAGGTCCCTAGATGGGATCTCATGGGTACAAAAGGTTGCGGCGGTGGAAAAGTGTTTTTGTGAATGCCCGTGTTGGTTTGGGGATATATGAGTATATATAGGCGAAAGAATTAGGTCAGGAGGTGCACGAGGGGCCCACAAGGGTGGGGGGCGCGCCCTACCCCCCTGGGCGCGCCCTCCGTCCTTGTGGCCGCCTCGTGGCTCCTCCGACTTCATCTCCAAGTCTCCTGGTTTCCTTCTGGTCCAAGAAAAATCATCGCGAAAGTTTTATTCCGTTTGGACTCCGTTTGGTATTCCTTTTCTGCGAAACTCAAAAACAAGGAAAAAACAGAAACTGGCACTGGCACTGGGCTCTAGGTTAATAGGTTAGTCCCAAAAATAATATAAACTAGCATATTAATGCATATAAAACATCCAAAACAGATAATATAATAGCATGGAACAATCAAAAATTATAGATACGTTGGAGACGTATCAAGCATCCCCAAGCTTAATTCCTGCTCGTCCTCGAGTAGGTAAATGATAAAAACAGAATTTTTTATGTGGAATGCTACCTAACATATTTATCCATGTAATTTTCTTTATTGTGGCATGAATGTTCAGATCCGTAAGATTCAAAACAAAAGTTTAATATTGACATAAAAACAATAATTCTTCAAGCATACTAACAAGGCAATTATGTCTTCTCAAAATAACATGGCCAAAGAAAGCTTATCCCTACAAAATCATATAGTCTGGCTATGCTCCATCTTCATCACACAAAATATTCAAATCATGCACAACCCCGATGACAAGCCAAGCAATTGTTTCATACTTTTGATGTTCTCAAACTTTTTCAACTTTCACGCAATACATGAGCGTGAGCCATGGACATAGCACTATAGGTGGAATAGAAGGTGGTTGTGGAGAAGACAAAAAGAGGGAGATAGTCTCACATCAACTAGGCGTATCAACGGGCTATGGAGATGCCCATCAATAGATATAAATGTGAGTGAGTAGGGATTGCCATGCAACGGATGCACTAGAGCTATAAGTTTATGAAAGCTCAAAAAGAAACTAAGTGGGTGTGCATCCAACTCGCTTGCTCACGAAGACCTAGGGCAATTTGAGGAATCCCATCATTGGAATATACAAGCCAAGTTCTATAATGAAAAATTCCCACTAGTATATGAAAGTGACAACATAGGAAACTCTCTATCATGAAGATCACGGTGCTACTTTGAAGCACAAGTGTGGTAGAAGGATAGTAACATTGCCCCTTCTCTCTTTTCTCTCATTTTTTTATTTGGGCCTTCTCTCATTTTTTTGGCCTCTTTTTTTCGTCCGGAGTCTCATCCCGACTTGTGGGGGAATCATAGTCTCCATCATCCTTTCCTCCCATGGGACAATGCTCTAATAATGAAGATCATCACACTTTTATTTACTTACAATTCAAGAATTACAACTCGATTCTTAGAACAAAATATGACTATATGAATGCCTCCGGCGGTGTACCGGGATGTGCAATGAATCAAGAGTGACATGTATGAAAGAATCATGAATGGTGGCTTTGCCACAAATACGATGTCACCTACATGATGATGCAAAGCAATATGACAATGATGAAGCGTGTCATAATAAACGGAACGGTGGAAAGTTGCATGGCAATATATCTCGGAATGGCTATGGAAATGCCATAATAGGTAGGTATGGTGGCTGTTTTGAGGAAGGTATATGGTGGGTGTATGGTACCGGCGAAAGTTGTGCGGCACTAGAGAGGCTAGCAAGGGTGGAAGGGTGAGAGTGCGTATAATCCATGGACTCAACATTAGTCATAAAGAACTCACATACTTATTGCAAAAATCTATTAGTTATCAAAACAAAGTACTACACGTATGCTCCTAGGGGGATAGATTGGTAGGAAAATACCATCGCTTGTCCCCGACCGCCACTCATAAGGAAGACAATCAATAAATAAATCTTGCTCCGACTTCATCACATAACGGTTCACCATACGTGCATGCTACGGGACTCATAAACCTTAACACAAGTGTTTCTCAAATTCACAATTACTCACTAGCATGAATCTAATATCACCATCTTTATATCTCAAAACAATCATAAGGAATCAAACTTCTCATAGTATTCAATGCACTTTATATGAAAGTTTTTATTATATCCCTCTTGGATGCCTATCATACTAGGACTAGATTTATAACCAAAGCAAATTACCATGCTGTTTAAAGACTCTCAAAATAATATAAGTGAAGCATGAGAGTTCAACAATTTCTATAAAATAAAGCCACCGCCGTGCTCTAAAAAGATATAAGTGAAGCACTAGAGCAAAATTGCCTAGCTCAAAAGATATAAGTGAAGCACATAGAGTGTTCTAATAAATCACGATTCATGCGTGTCCCTCTCAAAAGGTGTGTACAGCAAGGATGATTGTGACAAACTAAAAAGCAAATACTCAATCATACAAGACGCTCCAAGCAAAACACATATCATGTGGTGAATAAAAATATAACCTCAAGTAAAGTTACCGATAGACAAAGACGAAAGAGGGGATGCCTTCCGGGGCATCCCCAAGCTTAGGCTCTTGGTTGTCCTTGAATATTACCTTGGGGTGCCTTGGGCATACCCAAGCTTAGGCTCTTGCCACTCCTTATTCCATAATCCATCAAATCCTTACCCAAAACTTGAAAACCTCACAACACAAAACTCAACAGAAAATCTCATAAGCTCTGTTAGTATAAGAAAATAAATCACCACTTTGGTACTGTTGTGAACTCATTATTTATTTATATTGGTGTAATATCTAATGTATTCCAACTTTTCCATGGTTCATACCCCCCGATACTACCCATAGATTCATCAAAATAAGCAAACAACACAAAGAAAATAGAATCTGTCAAAAACAGAACAATCTTCGAAGATCTGAATTGTTCTAATACTTATGTAACTCCAAAAATTCTGAAAAAGTTGGAGAACATAGGAAATTTGTTTATAAATCTCGTATAAAAAATTCATGGTTTTTAAATGCTCCAGTGAATTATTAATATTCTGTGACTGGACGCAAAAGTTTCTGTTTTTCAGCAGGATCAAATCAACTATCACCGTAAGCCATCCCAAAGGTCTTACTTGGCACAAACAGTAATTAAAACACAAAACCACATCTAAACAAAGGCTAGATGAATTATTTATTGCAAAACAGAACCAAAAAAAGCAAAAACAAAAATAAAATTGGGTTGCCTCCCAACAAGCGCTATTGTTTAACGCCCTTAGCTAGGCATAAAAACACGAATAGATCTAGGTATTGTCATCTTTGGTATGCAATCCATTAGTAGCTCTCATAATAGATTCATATGGCAATTGAATTTTCTTTCTAGGAAAGTGCTCCATGCCCTTCCTTAACGGAAATTGAAATCTAATGTTTCTTTCCTTCATATCAATAATTGCACCAATCGTTCTAAGGAAAGGTCTACCAAGAATAATAGGACATGTAGGATTGCAATCTATATCAAGAACAATGAAATCGCACATAATTTCTATTTGCAACAATAAGAACATCATTAATCCTTCCCATAGGTTTCTTAATACTGGAATCCGCGAGATGCAAATTTAAAGAACAATCATCAAATTCACGGAAACCTAACACATCACATAAAGTTTTTGGAATCGTGAAACACTAGCACCCAAATCACACAAAGCATAACACTCATAATCTTTAATCTTAATCTTAATAGTAGGTTCCCACTCATCATAAAGTTTTCTAGGGATAGAAACTTCCAATTCAAGCTTTTCTTCAAAAGATTGCATCATAGCATCAACGATATGTTTAGTAAAAGCTTTGTTTTGATTATTAGCATGAGGAGAATTCAACATGGATTGCAACAAGGAAATACAATCTATTAAAGAACAATTATCATAATTAGATTCCTTGAAATCCAAAAGAGTGGGTTCATTGCTACTTAAAGTTTTGACCTCTCCAATCCCACTTTTATCAATTTTTGCATCAAGGTCTAAAAACTCCGAATCATTGGGACGCCTTTTAACTAAAGTTGACTCATCTCCAGGCCCATCTTTATCAAGATTTATATTGGAAAACAAAGATTCAATAGGAGTCACATCAATCACTTTAAGATCTTCATCATTATTTTCACGGAAACTAGAAGAACATGTTTTTACAAACCAATTTTTTTAGCACGCATCTTAGCGGTTCTTTCTTTGCACTCATCAATGTAAATTCTCATAGCTTTGAGAGACTCATTGATATCATGCTTGGGTGGAATAGATCTAAGTTTCAAAGAGTCAACATCAAGAGAAATTCTATCCACGTTCCTAGCCAAATCATCAATCTTAAGCAATTTTTCTTCAATCAAAGCATTGAAATTCTTTTGCGAACTCATAAATTCTTTAACACTATTCTCAAAATCAAAGGGCATCTTATTATAATTTCCATAAGAATTGTTGTAGGAATTACCATAATTATTAGAGGGATTACTAGGAAACGGCCTAGGATTAAAATTGCCTCTATACGCGTTATTACCAAAATTGTTCCTACCAACAAAATTCACATCCATAGATTCATTATTATTTTCAATCAAAGTGGACAAAGGCATATCATTAGGATCCAAAGAAGCACTCTTGCTATCAAATAATTTCATAAGTTCATCCATCTTTCCACTCAAAATATTAATCTCCTCAATCGCATGCACTTTTTTATTAATGGAAGATCTTTCGGTATGCCATTGAGAATAATTAACCATAATATTATCTAGAAGTTTAGTAGCTTCTCCTAGAGTAATTTCCATAAAAGTGCCTCCCGCGGCCGAATCTAAAAGATTTCTAGAAGCAAAATTCAATCCGGCATAATAAATTGGTATAATCATCCACAAATTCAAACCATGAGTAGGGCAATTTCGTATCATCAATTTCATCCTCTCCCAAGATTGTGCAACATGTTCATGATCAAGTTGCTTAAAATTCATATGATCTCGTTCCTAAGGGAGATGATCTTAGCGGGAGGAAAATACTTGGAAATAAAAGCATCTTTACACTTATTCCATGAATCAATACTATTTTTAGGCAAAGACAAAAACCAAGTTTTAGCACGATCTCGAAGTGAGAACGGAAATAGCTTCAATTTAACAATATCATTATCAACATCTTTTTTCTTTTGCATATCACACAAATCAACGAAATTGTTTAGATGGGATGCGGCATCTTCACTAGGAAGGCCAGAAAATTGATCTTTCATAACAAGATTCAGCAAAGCGGCATTAATTTCACAAGATTCTGCACTAGTGGCAGGAGCAATCAGAGTACTAATAAAATCATTGTTATTGGTGTTGGAAAAGTCACACAATTTGGTATTCTTTTGAGCCATCGTGACAAAGCAAGCAATCCAACACACGAGCACACAAAAAGCAAATGAAGAAGATGAACGGAAGAGGGGCGAAGAAAAGGCAAAGAGAGGGGCGAAGAAAAAGGCAAATCTTTTCGAAAATCGTTTTAGAAGTGGGGGAGAGGAAAACGAGAGGCAAATGGTGAATAATGTAATGCAACAGATGAGAGTTTATGATGGGTACTTGGTATGTCTTGACTTGGCGTAGATCTCCCCGGCAACGGCGCCAGAAATTATTCCTGCTACTTCTTGAGCTTGCGTTGGTTTTTCCCTTGAAGAGGAAAGGGTGATGCAGCAAAGTAGAGATAAGTATTTCCCTCAGTTTGAGAACCAAGCTATCAATCCAGTAGGAGACAACACACAAATCACCGAATACCTGCACAAACAATCAAACAACTTGCACCCAACGCGATAAAGGGGTTGTCAAACCCTTCACAGTTATTTGCAAAAGTGAGATCTGATAGAGATAGATAATCAATAAAGTAAATATTTTTGGTATTTTTGTTTTATATATCGGAAAGTAAAAGATTGCAAAATAGTATATCGGAAACTTGTATGATGAAAAGTAGAAGATTATATGATGGAAAATAGACCCGGGGGCCATAGGTTTCACTAGAGGCTTCTCTCAAGATAGAAAATAATATGGTGGGCGAACAAATTACTGCCGAGCAATTGATAGAAAAGCGCAAAGTTATGATGATATCTAAGGCAATGATCATGAATATAGGCATCACGTCCGTGTCAAGTAGACCGAAATGATTCTGCATCTACTACTATTACTCCACACATCGACCGCTATCCAGCATGCATCTAGAGTATTAAGTTCATAAAGAATGGAGTAATGCATTAAGTAAGATGACATGATGTAGAGGAATTAACTCAAGTAATATGATGAAAACCCCATCTTTTTATCCTCGATGGCAACAATACAATACGTGCCTTGCTGCCCCTACTGTCACTGGAAAAGGACACCACAAGATTGAACCCAAAGCTAAGCACTTCTCCCATTGCAAGAAAAACCAATCTAGTTGGCCAAACCAAACCGATAGTTCGAAGAGAATTACAAAGATATCAAATCATGCATATAAGAATTCAGAGAAGATTCAAATAATATTCATAGATAAGCTAATCATAAATCCACAATTCATCGGATCTCGGCAAACACACCGCAAAAAAGTATTACATCGAATAGATCTCCAAGAACATCGAGGAGAACATGGTATTGAGAATCAAAGAGAGAGAAGAAACCATCTAGCTACTAGCTATGGACCCGTAGGTCTATGGTAAACTACTCACACTTCATCGAAAGGGCAATGGTGTTGATGTAGAAGCCCTCCATGATCAAATCCCCCTCCGGCAGGGTGCCGGAAAAGGTCCCTAGATGGGATCTCACGGGTACAGAAGGTTGCGGTGGTGGAAAAGTGTTTTTGTGGATGCCCCTATTGGTTTGGGGATATATGAGTATATATAGGCGAAAGAATTAGGTCAAGAGGTGCACAAGGGGCCCACAAGGGTGGGGAGCGCGCCCTCCGTCCTTGTGGCCACCTCGTGGCTCCTTTGACTTCATCTCCAAGTCTCCTGGTTTCCTTCTGGTCCAAGAAAAATCATCGTGAAAGTTTTATTCCGTTTGGACTCCGTTTGGTATTCCTTTTCTGCGAAACTCAAAAACAAGGAAAAAACAGAAACTGGCACTGGGCTCTAGGTTAATAGGTTAGTCCCAAAAATAATATAAAATAGCATATTAATGCATATAAAACATCCTAAACAGATAATATAATAGCATGGAACAATAAAAAATTATAGATACGTTGGAGACGTATGAGATCGGTCTGTCATTACTGAGTCTTATGACAAACTAATTCGGACACGGATGGAATCCCTACTGCTGAACCCATACTAGTGGCAGCTTGGTATCTCTGATGGCAGCGCCATCAGCACGTGAAAGGACAGTCAATTCAAATCCCTAGTAGAGCAACGATGTCAGTTAAAGTCTCGGCTACCAACTTCACTTGAGCTTGTATGCCCAATCAGCCAACAAGATGTTATGATCACATGTGGAAGAGGCAGAATAGTGATGTGGTTAAAATTAATGTCGATGCGGCCTTCCAGCATGAAACACTCTCTGGTGCAACATGAGCTATTGCTCGTGATGGACGCGGGATTTTTATTGCTGCAGCAACATGGTTTTTTCCACAAGTGTGCAGTGTTAGTTCAGCAGAGATGAAAACGATCAGGATGGGCTATATCTAGCGGGAAGAATTGGATGCAACAAAGTGCTCATTAAGTCAGACTACAGTTTTGTGGTGGATTCAGTCAAGACACCTGAAACCTATGTGGGCTCTGATGTGACGAAAATACTTGAGTCGAAGCAGCTAGCTTTGGATTTTGCTAGCATTTCATATACACACTGCCTTTGAGAAGCTAATGAGGTGGCTCACAAATTAGCAAAGAATTAATTTAGTGAAAAGTATACTATGTTTTGGGAAGCTATAATCCCTGACTTTATTTCTTGTTTCATTGTAGATGATAATATTTAAGGAATAAAATCTTTGCTTTCAAAAAAATAGTTTAACCTAAAAAATGTCTCATATTTAAGGGCACTGCCACACGTCCGTCGGCTGGTCTTTTTAAAAGATCAGTCAGGTCGCGAGCCGCCAGATCTGGCGTCATCAAGCGGCTATCAACACCCTCGATCATTGCAACAAATGTAATGTTGTAGAAACCTTTGCAACGTAGGTTTTGTTGCTGAAACCTTTGCAACACAGGTTATGTTGCAGAATATTTTTGCAACAAAAACCATGTTAAAGAAACATTTTCAGATTTTTTTTGCAATAGAGGTTATGTTACTATTTTTTTGCAACAGAGATCATGTTGCAGAAACGTCTACAATATTTTTTTTACAACAAAGGTCATGTTCAGAATTTTTTTTGTAACAGAAATTACGTTGCAGGATATGTTGTTGCGTCTCAGCTCGAGAAGGCGGTAGCCATGGACGCCGATGCTCCTCCAGGATGGTCGTGACGTGGAACGACGAGCGACAATAGACACGGCTTCAACGGCGGTGTGCCTAGCGGACGCGGGCGGTGCAGTCCGGCGGCCGTGCACGGCTTGTTAGGCAGCACTCGAGTGGCCGGCTTACATCATCTACAAACCAGCAGCTTGTGCATACTCGCAGGCTGTTGTACCGGCCAGCGGCCATGGGGTGCTTCTCGTCACGGACGTGGTCAATGCTTGGATTGAGAGATGCATCTGTATCAGCATGCAAGCCACCCTTTTCGTTTCTAAATATAAGTCATTTTAGAGATTACAATAGAGACTACATACGAATGTATATAGACATATTTTAGAGTGTATATTCATTCATTTTGTTTCATATGTAATCTGTGTTGGAATCTCTAAAAATACTTATATTTAGAAACTGAGGGATGAGATGTAGAACAAGAATGAGGATCACACGGGACGCGTCGTGTGCGTCTAAGAGCATCTCCAATAGAAGATGCAATTTTGGAGATGTAAAAATTTACATCTCCAAAAAGTGCTTTTTGAATCCCAAAAAAGGACCAACTCCAACAGATGATGCAAAATGGAGATGTAAAAGTGCAACTCCAATAGGTGATGTAAACTGGAGATGCAAAACCAGTCGGCGGCCGCGCGACCGCTGTAACTGTTGTTGAGCTGCTGTACAACTGTTTTACAGCCACTGTTCAGCCCCACAAATTAAAATAAAACATCCGATAATCAACTTAAAAATTGCACATGTCCACAATATCAAATTATTAAATTGTTCATCAAATCCACAAGATCAAATGCAACACACATACAACATAGTTTTGCACAATACACAAACAAATAAATGAAACTAGGCGCCTCTCTCACCATGATATTTCCAATACTCCTCTAAAAAATCCTTCTGAAGTTGATCGTGCGCATCGGAGTCTCTAATTTCATTATACACCTTCATGAAGTGTTTGATTCACTCCTCTCTTCTCATGGGCATAATGCGTATGCCCACCAAGTGATAGAAGGTGTAATCTAAATCCTGTCCATGCTCATTCTCAATGATCATGTTATGCATGATCACGCAAGCAATCATGATATACCAAAAGGGTATTTTGATCCCAGAATCTAGATGGTCCTCGCACAATAGCAAATTGGGATTACAAAATCCCAAAAGCCCTCTCAACATCTTTCCTAGCCGCCGCTTGTGCATTGTGAAAGATGAGTTCTTTCTTGCCTTGGGGTTTTGCAATTGGCTTGACAAAAGTACTCCACACAGGGTAGATGCCATCCGCAAGATAGTACCCATAGTTATATGTGCGGCCATTTGCTTCGAAGGTCACCGGTGGTGCTTCTCCATTTGCTAACTTGGCAAAAAGAGTGACCAGTCGAGCACGTTAATGTCATTGCAAGATCCAGGCATCCCAAAATATGAATGCCAAATCCATGTTTCTTGATCAGCAACGGCCTCAAGAATGATAGTGGCATCCTTCCCACAACCCTTGAACTGTCCATGCCATGCTCTTGGGTAATTTTTTCACTTCCAATGCATGCAATTGACGGACCCTAGCATACCTGGAAAGCCACAAGCTTTGTTCATCTCCAATAGCCTCTGAGTGTCCTAATCATTGGGAGCTCTCAAGTACTCTGCATCAAACACTTCTACAATAGCCTTTGCAAATTGTTTGACATAGAAGATAGAAGTGCTCTCTGCCATCGCCAAGTTGTCATCAATGTAGTGTGCAGGAACACCGTAGGCCATCATGCGCAATGCGGCAGTGACCTTCTATTCGGTGCTATGTCCAAGCAATCCTGCACAATTCCTCCTCTGCTCGAAGGATCGATCATGCTGCTTCACGGAATTGCAAATGTGGATGAACAAGTCTTTGGACATTCTGAACCGGCGTCGAAAGTACCTCTCCAGAAAAATGGGTGGTGAACCGAAGTAGTTGCGCATCAACCTCTTATGCGCATCAACCCGTTCTCTCTGAATGAATGCACGACCATACACTGGTACAGCGAGGTGCTATACAAATGGTTTTTAACCCCTTTCCGCGACGGCATTCTGAACCATCGCCAAGTGAGTGTGTGCGATAGGGGGGGTCCTTCCCACACGACCCAAAAACCGTCCGGGATAGGGAGCCATGATGCAGAGGCCTTCCAAAATATAATTGTATGCGATGTGGCACACACCAAATTCTGTCACACCTGTGGGATCGGTGATTAAACGTTTCTAATGACGCGGTGAAACCAAACGATGTATCGTAATGAACCGTTTGGGAAAGAGTATGTAAGGCACACGGGCCAACATATGAACTGTGTGTGATATGTGCCCCATCGCACACGAGTTTTCCGCGGAACTCGTCTGCCATGCAAGACTCCATCGCACACGTTTCCGAACAATTACCGTGTGCGATAATGTTCTATCACAAACGGTTCAGGAGCCCCTTCGCACACATACAAGTGATGCAGACCGTTTGTGATTTGTTGTGTATCACCGACGGTTGTGGTAAGAGTGACATGTGCTTTTCATTTGGGATCCCACATGTTTCCTGGAAAATTTACGACTGGGATTGTATTTTACATTGGGCTCGGTTTACTCCGAGCTCTCGTGTGCGATAATGTGGTATCACAAACGGTTTCGAAGCCCCTACGCACACGTAGTAGTGCTGCAAAATCATCTGCGATCTGCTATGTATCACCGACGGTTCCGCTACGATTGACGTATGCTTTCTGATGTGGATCGCACACACTCATTTAGTTGAACCGTGTGCGGAGCAATTGCCAGGTTAAAGAAAAAATATCCCATTTGAATCGGCATGCAAAAAAGCAAATTCTCCACAATATGCAATTGAACAAATAGTGTCCATAGGAAGAACATTCATCAGATTTCACAACAATTGCAATTGAACAAATGGTAGCTAAATTCCAATGATTTGTCGACATTTATATGCATTACATAATTAATCATAGTGTACGAAATACGAAGACCTCATCAGATGGAAAAGAATGGATCCATGCGTATATGTTTAGCGGCTCAATGTTTCAGGAGAAGGCATGCTGAAATCTTCATTATCACCAGTGGGATTGATGTAGTGATTCAGGAGAAGTCGCTGATAAATCTCCGAACCATCAACAATTCACCAGCGGGGAATGGTTCAGGGGTCCTCGGTTCTAAGATGAGCTGCTGTATTTTTAAGATCATAATGTACCAGATGAGTGGAGTAGAAGATATTAATTAAGATAGACTTACTGGTACTAAATCGTGAGCATCTTCACAACTATCAGCAGATTTGCAGATGGACATCATGTGTCTGCAAACATAGTATCCACAAAGGTTGGTCCCTGCTTGTTGCTAAGGACACTGAAATTTTTTGTACAGAATTAGTCATGTATTTGTCCTGTTAGGAACAACCTAACCGGTGTTAGATGTATTTTTTCTTTGGACAGAAATAGAGAGAGGTTTATTTAGAAGCTTGAACATTTGACTAGCGTAAGAAAAGGTATTTGCAGACTATTGGATACATTTTCTGAAAATAACGGATTTCGGTGTGTTACCGGAGAAACAATCTCATGCTGCAGAGGTAGTTCCCTCTTGAACAGGTTCCCTGGTTTAGTTTTCCACAATGTGAGCACACTGCAAATGAAGATGAATTTTGACAATTCAAATATTGAACCAGATATGAATGCAAATTAATTTCAACATCATAGAATTGAATACCTATCCATGAATTGCTGAAGATGTGTTAGATCCTGAGCGTTTGTTGACTCTCTGAGAGAATCCATGTAGTAAACTGTGTTCTTGTTTGGAACAATGAATACCAAGATCCAGTGATTGCTACATATTAAGAAAGCCATGAACTTACGAATTATGTCAAAATTTGAAAGACAATCAATGTATGCGTGGTTGTTTATTTGACTTACCATTCATGATATGGCCAGAGAAATGATTCTGCATGGGACATGTTTTCGAAGATACGGGCGACCGTGTTAACGGCCCACTCCCATTCATCATTACCATGTAATGTTGTCCCATTTGCTAATGCAGGATCTATGAAATACACACTCTCCCTTTTTCTTCTCTGCGCATTCAATCCCTTGAGAGGAATAAAATGCAGTTAGTTGTTTATCATTTACAGCCTTGTATGGAGAAGTTGATCAGAGTTTGTTAAGTACTTACAAAATCAGGCATCTAACAAGAGTGGCATCGAGCTCGTTGAAGTTGAAGAAGAGATATAAGTCCTTGAAACTCACACTGATGGAACCAGCATCATGTCGGAAATGATCTCTGTTGTAGCAGACTAGCAGAACATGATGACTTGCTAACATTTGATCCATGCAATATTTATGTAACTCGCGGCAACTAGAGCTGCACTCATCAAAGTATTCGCCAACAAGAAATGGCTGGCCATGAACGTAATTGTGTGCTTCAAGTATGTCTACTTCATTTTTAGCAAGCAGCAAAGCTATTTTTGCATCATCCATGCCATCTGAAATAATATTACTCTCCGATTCGAACAACTTGTTGTTAATTTGGTTCTGGGCGATGAGTGCTTTAAGTAAGAGGCAATCGTTCTCTTTCCTCTTCGCTCTCGGGGCGGGCTTCCTCACGGGTGCAGCCTTTTTGCCCGCTTCCTTCTTGGTACTTGAAGAACTTCTGGTGCAAGGTCTGGACGGCTGAAAGGTAGACTACCGAGCAGACGGTAAAGCTTCGACGGACTGCTTAGCAGACGGTTTAGCTATGCCGGACTGCTGAGCTGGCGGTGCTGCTGTGACGGACTGCTGGGCTGCAGGAGAGAGGCATCGGACTGCTGACCATGCATTGAAGCTATGTCGGGTTTCTGCGCAGGTGGTGCCAACTTTGTTGGTGTGCTGAGGAGGTCGTGCCAACGCGTCGGTGTGCTGAGGAGGAATCCATCAACCCAGATCACCTGCATCATTTTGGGAGGAGAAAGAACAACATGAATAACGTGCTTGCATGAATAGAAGAGCACAGAGTAACTGACATGCAATTATCTTATTTCGCGAATACGCAAAGCTTGCGTATCTTTCATTGGTAGAAGGAAATAGAATGGGTACAAAGTTGGGTACAACACATGACACAAACGCAAGAAGGTGCGAGCATGGTGCACGGAGCAGAGGAACAAGGGATGCTCGGCCCGGAACAGAGGATACACACAGCTAAACCCACCAAGACCCAACAGGAGAGGCAGACCAAACAAGCAATGGATTCAACATCGGCAAAGTCACCATCGGGGACAACCACAAGCGAACAAGATAGCGCCTTCAAGAAGGAGAATGATGCCGAGACGCCATCGCCATCTGATCCGGAGAATCGGACATAGGGTTTCCCCTGAGCTCGAAGAGGGGCACAGATGGAGGCCATGACAGCTCCTTCAAGAAGGGAAAACGACACCCGTGAGTGACGCCGCTGCCAGCACCGGCTAGCCGAGCAAGGATTTCTCTTGGCCTGAGTCTAAGCAATCCCATAGCCACCGAATATGGACTCTATGATGAAGAAGTCACCGCCGGTCGAAACTGCCTCATCAAGAAGAGGGTTGGTGGGACTGCACCTGCCGCCGAAGGGTGGCACAGGGTGCCATCGGACACACGAGCATTGGATCTGGCTCAAGGCGAGGCGTGGAGGTATACGGCGTTGGGGACGCGAGGAGGCAGAGAGAAACCAGCACAGAGTAATCATCAGTAACTGGCGACGCCGGCAAGCTAGGAGTCGGAGGAACGCAGATCCCAGCTGCCGGGGCCGTAGCCAACAGGACACCGACGAGCAGAGTACGCTAGAGGAGAATGTAGCTACTTGGTCGTTGGGGCCGGAGCAGCGCCGGTAGAGGCGCCGCAAGCCACGGACACCGGAGAACGCAGGTCCGAGGCCATCGGGGCCGAAACAACGTCGGCAAACTCACTTTAGGGTGCCACTCGTCCACCAAGCTGCCAGGCTGACTCACCGTCAGAGGCAGCCGCCGCTGGGAATGCAACCACCGTAACCTCAACAGCCACCACGCTGGAGCCGTCACTGCAGCTCGAGGGAGGGAGGAGCGCCGCCGGAGACGGGGACCGGCCAATCGAGGCCAGCCTACACCTGGACACAGAACCACACCAACCCGAGGCCAGCAGGGCTGCACCATCGCGGGGGAAGGGGGAGGCGGCGGGATGGGGGAGGAGTGGCCAGGATGCCGCAGGGCACGCCGCCGGACGCCCGCCGGACCGGTAGGGGCAGCAGCCGGAGGGGGGCTGGAGGACGCCGCATCTGGATCTCGGGGACGCGGGGAAGGGGTGGTGCGCCGCGCGCGGGGAAGTGGATCCGCCCCGCCGCCGCCATCCCGGGGCGCGGCGCGGCTTTGCCGGCCCGCCCTCAAGCAGCGGCTATGCGGGAGCAGGAGCAGGAGAGGCCTTACGGTGGCGGCGGGCGAGGGGGGGAGGGGGGGCGGTCAACAACCAGAAGAAGAAGAATGGTTTCACAGAAATTGACTGACATGCAATTATCAGCGGCCGAAGAATGGCACGGTGATTTATTTCCTCGATAACCAACGGGTGGAATCAATTGTACTACAGGCGACAGTTCGCTGCCCCCATAACCGCTGCCCTCTGGCATGGCTGGCGATGCTTGAGGCCACTGGCAGATGTCCTGGGGGCGCACGCGGTCTGAGCCACCAGGCGGAAGGCATTGTGGAGGTCGTGGGGAGCTGACGGGGCCGGCAGCCCGGCACCCTTGGATGAGCTCGAAGAGTGCATCGATATTAGTAACCGACCTTCAATTGGCCGGAGTGGCGCACTTCAATTTCCATTGATGCCTCTGATTTACTTCCTCGATCATTGATTCCTAAAAAACTTCAACAATCAATCACCGATGAGTGAACTCCAATGGACAACTGATGGTTCGCTGCCCCGCCGCAGCCGCGTGGCATCGCTGCAGCCCGTATCACCGTCCTACGCTGCCGGCCGGTGAGGCAAGCCCGTCAGTGGAATCGGTCGGACCCAAAGTGCGGCGGCCACGCGAGGGCTTGCTCTTTTTTTCAGGCGAGCGAGGGCTCTCGTGTGTGACCATCTCCAAATTTAGGCCAATTGGGCTGTGATTACGAGACGGGAGACAGACCGCATTCGGTTAGTTAACTGGGCTGGCAGAAATGGCCCAATTCATGAGAGGGCTCAGTTTTTCTTCTGGAGTAGCAGCCCCTCAGGACAGTTGGGCCAGAAATTTGACAGCGCTGTGGAGATCGATACAACATCGGCAAACCCTATTTGACGCTGCAGGCGCCCGTTATAGGGCATTTTGCTAACGGGCGCGCTCCCGCGCTGGGCCGGCCCATCTGTGTGTGTAAATCCGCAAAAAGAAGCGCTCTTATTAGGATTCGAACCAGCCACCTCCCTCCTCTGGTCAGAATCGACTTACCACCCGGTCACCCTGCGCCACCTGTTAAGATTTAATGTTTTCTTCTTTTCTTCTTTTCTTCTTTCGATTTTGATTTTGTTTTCCCTTTTTCCTTTTTCCTTTTCCCTTTTTCGTTTTCTATTTTTTGTTTTTCTTCTTCCTAGTTCGATGAATTGTTTGCAAATACGTGAACTTTTCTTGATTCGATGAACTTTTTATAAAATTGTGCACTTTTTCGAAATTCATGAACTTTTTTCGATTCCGATGAACTTTTTATCAAAATCCATGATTTTTCTTTCAAAATCGATGAACTTTTTTCAATTTTGATGAACTTTATTCAAAATTGATGAACTTTTTTTCATTTTTCAATGAACTTTTTTCCAAATTTGATGAACATTTTTTAAATTTGATGAACTTTTCCCAAATTCAATGAACTTTTTCAATATTTTATGAACTTTTTGAACTTTCTTTTTGAATTAGGGTCATTTTTAAAGTTGTGAACTTTTTTAAAAAATCGATGAACTTTTTCTGAAAATTTATGAACTTTTTTTCATATTCAATGAACCTTTTTGAAAATCAATGAACTTTTTTGTGAATACGTGAACTTTTTTTCTAATTGGTGATTTTCTAATATCTGTGAACTTTATTTTGTTCATATTTTTTTCCAAAAAATGAGGTTTTTCTAAAATGTATGGGCAGTAAATAGTGCGGCTACGAAAGTACGTAAACTTCTCCCGTTTGTAATCTATCAGTAGGTGCTATTAGCTCAAGTGGTTAGTCCAGTTGTGCTGTAACGAAACAGCCAAGGATCGAATCCTCGCAGAAGTAATTTTTTTTAAGTTTTTTCATGCTACTGAGTTGCTTCGTGTTCCTGGGCCGGCCCACCGGGTGCGGCAGCGGGCGCCAGGAGCGCGAACGGGCGCCTGCAGTGCCGTATAGGACCTCCATACAACATCATCTAATGGACAGAAACGCTTCGATCACTAAAATGGACGGCCAGAAATCAAGGGGCGTGAGAGGGCTCCGTTTAGGTGCGGTTATACTGTCCTTAATCTTCGGGAGGCGAAGATGTAATTTTTTTCCAGAAAAAACAGTTGGTGTAGATGCAAAAAAATTACATCTGTTGGAGAGGTGTTTTTGGCGTATAATTTTTACTAAATGACCCGTGGGCCGCCTTATATTGCCCATTGACCCCCCCAAAAAACTTATTTCGTCGCCTGACCCCCCCCCCATTCGCGCCGGACCGCAAGGCGCTACACTTGCACGTCGCCGCGCCGCCCGCTGAGGCTCCATTAACCGACGACGACCACCGGCCGCCAGCGTGGCAGCCGTCAAACGCGCCTGGCCCGAAGGCGTCGCCGCTTCTGACACGCCTGTCAATACGTCGTGTAACCACAATCGAAGAAACGCCTATAAATATGGCGTGCACATGTTAACGGTTGTCACGGGGTTTTGTGTGGCGTATATCCCGCTACAGGTGAGACGCCTAGGCGTCAGGCGTGTTTCGTCGTTATACCGCCCATGCGTTTGTCGCTTTTGACTGCCAGGTAAAATGAAAGTATCACCGCTGCGTCTGTAGGTCGGCCGGTCTGGGGAAACCCGCTGATGTGAAAGGGCATGGACTGGGGAAAACAAAAGATTTAGATCGATCTTCGCTCTATCAGGCTGCAGACCTCCATCTTCATCCGTTCCGCCCCCTCCTCCATCTTCATCCTTTTCGGCCCCTCCTCCTGCTTGCCCCCCATTCCTTGTACCGGTTTCCATGGGTGCCCATGATATCACGGTGTCAGAGGTGAGGCGCCTGAGAGAGGAGCTCGTGGCCAAGGATGCGCAGCTCCGGGCCAAGGATGTGGAGCTCCGTCAGCTCCGGGAGGAGAAGAGTGACTTGCTCCTCTGTCATGAGCGTCAGCTGACGGAGCTTCATGAGCATCAGGAGTCGAAGACTAAGATGCTTGTGGCATCGTCGGCGTTGTTGCAGGAAGCGACAGCTGCGCTGGTGCGGGAGCGCTCCGAGCGTGAGGATCTCCAGGGTCGCCTGGACCGCTTGCTGGATCATGTCACCATGTAGGTGGTGAGGCTTCGCGACGAGTACTGTCGTGCGACCGCGACCATGTCGATCATCGGGCTAAACCCGTTTGGTCACCCCATTGACTTCCATGAGCTCCGGCTTCCTGACCTGGTCTCCTTCTTTAGTTATCTCTTCGAGGAGCTGAACCGTCTCCGTGCGGCGGTGGGTGAGGCGCTGGACAATGAGGGGGTTCGTGGTGCCATCGCCGTTGGCGGACGAATCTTGTCCGGACTTCATCACCGCAATCCATTCGTGCCATTCGACGCCGTCTTCGACGAGCACGCGCCTGTGGACCGGGAGCGGGCTCTGCGGGCAGTGGCTCCCTGCCTTACCATCGTCGTTCGCCTGGAGAAGCTGAGTAACTTTGGTGGTTTGGTATGATTGCTGATTGGCATCACTTGTTTTGGCATCGTTTAGTTTGTGCCATCAGAAGGTTCTGAAGAACTGAAGAAGGTTTGGTTTGACTGTTGATTGCCGTGACTTGTTTAAGCATCATTTTGTTTGTGTCGTTCGGAGGCTCTAAAGAAGTGAAGTTGCAGAACAAAGTGAAGGCTAGTTAGGTATGCTGATTAGGTATACATTCAGCATATAAGTTAGCAATTTTATCAATGTTGCTTTTGTTGCTTATGTATGCTATGAACTTGGGTTCGTGCCTTTGGTATACAGTTAACAAGTTATCACTGTTGCTTTTGTTGTTTTGCTATTTAGTTACATTTGAACTCTGATACAAAATTATTTAACCCAGACAAATTGACTTAAATTTAAACACCAGCATAGATTGAGTTAAATTCGGAATTGACACGGGGACAAACTCAGTTTACCCCAAAAATTCAGTTAACTTTGAACTCCCAGGACAACTTGAGATAGATAACTGGAATATTCAGTTGCTGTACAAATTCATTAAACTTTTAACACGAGGATAGATGCAGTAAACTAAGAAATTCAGTAAACTTTTAACACCCGAAGAGATTAAGTGAACTGAAAAGAGTGATCTAAATTTCAACAGTTAGACAATTTCAGTCAACTGAAAATGCAGTAAAGTATTAACAACATGTCTCCTTCAGTTAAGTGAAAACTTTAGTGAACTTTTAACACCAGGACAGATTGAGTTAACTGTAAAGAAGGAGTTATATCTGATCACTAGGACAAATTTAGTTAACTGCAGATGTTACTTTTAACATCGGACAATTCAGTTAACCTTTAATAGGATGGCAGATTCAGTAAACCCTTACAACTATAGGGTGGATGCTCTATTCAATTTTTACACCCACGTTCATGATGGGTTGATTGGCGAGTAATTCCTGAATCTTTTTCTTCAGCGCCTCCACCAACATCATCTCCTCTTGCTTGTCTTCCGCCATCTTCTTCATTGCGTCCATGGCTTTGTCCTTGTCGACGCGAGCTCGAATGATCTCTTTGATGTCTTCACGACGTTGCTTCAAAGCTGTGATGGATTCATCCATCAGTAGGTTGCGCTCGATGCTGATCTTCTCTTTCTCATCCATCAGTTCGACGATGACGGCGGCTGCGTCCTGCAGCAAGGCCTTTCTGTCGTCGTTTAGCTTTGCCATTCCGGTGATCTCCTCCTTGAGGAGGTCTCGCTCGATGCATAGCTTCTCCTTCTCATCCATAAGTTTGACGATCAGATCGGTCGCCTTCTCCTTGCCATCCAGTTTGTGGATGAGAGTTGTCGCCTTCTCCAGCGTGTCATTGCTCAACTTCGCCCAGTCGGCGATGTCCTCAGTGGGCCTGTTAGAGGCATACGCCGGCCGGTCGGCCCCGGGACGACTCCGCTTCTCAGAGCCCTCGCGTGCCTGCTCGCCCCCGGGACGAGTGCGCTTGTTAGAGCTCTCGCCTGCCCCTGTGGCAGCCGCGAGGCGTCTATACCTCTCTTTTGCTTCTGCAGCCTTTGTCAAAGCTCCTTGGTTGTTTTTCCATCCAGAGCTCCCCCCACGGGCCATGGCGGACCCAAGCACAGAGAAGAATGGCTTATTCTATTGGATGATGATGAGGATGAATGTGCAGCGATTCCCGAGCACACGGACGTACCAATTTAAAGATGGCTGGATGATTCGTCTGCTCCAGCCGCGTATTTTGATTGGGCGTGTAGGCCGACGATAGGACGCTAGAGCATTTGGCGTTTCCACGGGGACTTGGGAAATGGAAGTGTGCATGCATGCTTTGATAAGTACTTGGGAGTTGTAAACTTTAAGTTGGGAGTTGTAAACTTCTAATGGTCAACACGCGTGGGGTAGTTGCACCCACATCTAACAAGTATGCGGTGGGCAACCAGAAAAACCTTTATAGACGCCTTCTCCCAATCCGTGTAATCAATGGTTACATAACTTGCACTAGCAGCATATATCTTGCAGGCGTGAATAACTACAAGTGTGGACGTTATTGTCTCTGAAACAGGCGTCCATGGAGTGCTAATGGTTACATACGAACCTAAGTTGTTATTGTCTCTGAAACGTTCGGAAAGCTCCAGAAGCACTACTCCATGGAGTACTTAGTTTGAAGTTGTATTAGTTCATTACAAGCGCCTGTATGTGCTACAAATCTCTTTAAGGAGCCCCTCGTCACATGCAATGTGTACGCGCCTAATAGTCAGTCGGCCCATACCAACCGGACCGTCCAACTATTTTAACCGGTGCGTCTCACCTGTATTGCCTATTCGCCTGGCACGACATCAATTCTTTCTGATGGACCGAACCTTTCACATTATGAATGACAGATGGGACCAATCCTAAAGTCCAACCCTTGGGGGCAGTCGGATCGAGTTAGGAGAATCGAACTTGCATCTTGCCCTTGGTAGTTCTGAATGTTCGAGCGTATTCCTCATGGACACTCCACGGATCCATGGAAGAGGCTGGAGAGATGCGCCACCCAGATGCTGACATGACGGGCCGTCCTTTGAGGCGCTTGTCGCGGCCGCCGCATCGAGTTCGCTTCCGGCGTGGTCCCGGTGGAGGACCTAACCGCCTCAGCGCCCTCCCCGACGACATGCTCCTGCTGGTCCTCAAGCGGTTAGGGTGCTTCCGCAGCGCCGCTCGCACCGGCGTCCTATCACGCCGGTGGCGCGGCCTCTGGACATCCCTCCAGGATCTCATCTTCCGCGACGTCACGCCAGCCCAGGTCGAAGCCGCGCTCGCCGTCTTGGCTGGTTCGCCTTGGGTGTCGAACGCCCTATACATCAAGATCTCTCGCAGCAACTGTTGCGACGAAGCTGCCTTATCGTCCCTTCTGCACGCCGTGGCCAGGTTCTCGGAGGATTGATACGTCTCCAACGTATCTATAATTTTTACTTGTTCCATGCTGTTATATTATCATTCTTGGATGTTTTACAATCATTTTATAGCAACTTTATATCATTTTTTGGGACTAACCTATTGACATAGTGCCAAGTGCCAGTTGTTGTTCTTTGCTTATTTTTTACTTCGCAGAAAATCAATACCAAATGGAGTCCAAACGCAGCGAAACTTTTTGGAGATTTTTTTGGACCAGAAGGAACAACTTGGGCCAAATAAGTACCAGAGGGGTGCCCCGAGGGGGGCACAACCCACCTGGGCGCGCCTGGGGGCCCAGGCGCGCCCTGGTGGGTTGTGCCCACCTCGATGGCCTCCCGCACCGCCTCTTTGCTCTATAAATACCCCAATATTCCAAAAACCCTAGGGGAGTCGACGAAACACAATTCCAGCCGCCGCAAGTTCCAGAATCACCAGATCCAATCTAGACACCATCACGGAGGGGTTCATCATTCTCATTGGTGCCTCTCCGATGATGCGTGAGTAGTTCATTGTAGACCTTCAGGTCCGTAGTTAGTAGCTAGATGGCTTCCTCTCCCTCTTTTGATTCTCAATACAATGGTCTCTTGGAGATCTATTTGATGTAACTCTTTTTGTGGTGTGTTTGTTGGGATCTGATGAACTTTGAGTTTATGATCAGATCTATTTTTTATCCATGAAAGTTATTTGAGTTTCTTTCATCTCTTATATGCATGATTGCTTATAGCCTCGTATTTCTTCTTCGAATCTTTGGTTTAGTTAGGCCAACTAGATCGATTTTTCTTGCCATGGGAAGAGGTGCTTTGTGATGGGTTCGATCTTATGGTGCTCAATCCCAGTGACAGAAGGGGACATGACACGTATGTACTGTTGCTATTAAGGATAACAAGATGGGGTCTATTCCTACATGAATAGATCTTGTCTACATCATGTCATCATTCTTATTGCATTACTCCGTTTCTCCATGAACTTAATACACTAGATACATGCTGGATAGCGGTCGATGTGTGGAGTAATAGTAGCAGATGCAGGCAGGAGTCGGTCTACTAATCTTGGACGTGATGCCTATATAATGATCATTGCCTGGATATCATCATGATTATTTGAAGTTCTATCAATTGCCCAACAGTAATTTGTTTACCCACCGTATGCTATTTTTCTCGAGAGAAGCCACTAGTGAAATCTACGGCCCCCGGGTCTATTCTTCTTCATATTTGCTTTCCGATCTATTATTTGCCACTTTTATTTTCAAATCTATTATTCCAAAAACCCAAAAATACCTTACTGCAATTTTTTGTTATTTATTTTATCTCGCATTTCCGCGAGATCTATTTATCCAATCTACTACAAATTTATCTATCTTTTACCCGGGAGGGATTGACAACCCCTCTTACGCGTAGGGTTGCAAGTATTTATTCTTTGTGTGCAGGTAACGTTTACATAGTGTTGCATGGTTCTCCTACTGGTTCGATAACCTTGGTCTCATCACTGAGGGAAATACCTACCGTAGCTATGCTGCATCATCCCTTCCTCTTTGGGGAAATACCGACGTAGTTCAAGCGACATCATGGATCTGCTCGGATTGAGTTACCAATATGATAGGTACATGGTGTTGGAAATATGCCCTAGAGGCAATAATAAAGTGGTTATTATTATATTTCCTTGTTCATGATAATTGTCTATTGTTCATGCTATAATTGTGTTATCCGGAAATCGTAATACATGTGTGAATATATAGACCACAACATGTCCCTAGTGAGCCTCTAGTTGACTAGCTCGTTGATCAATATATGGTTACAATTTCCTGACCATGGACATTGGATGTCGTTGATAACGGGATCACATCATTAGGAGAATGATGTGATGGACAAGACCCAATCCTAAGCATAGCACTAGATCGTGTAGTTCGTCTGCTAAAGCTTTTCTAATGTCAAGTATCATTTCCTTAGACCATGAGATTGTGCAACTTCCGGATACCGTAGGAATGCTTTGGGTGTATCAAACGTCACAACGTAACTGGGTGACCATAAAGGTGCACTACAGGTATCTCCGAAAGTGTCTATTGGGTTGGCACGAATCGAGACTGGGATTTGTCACTCCGTGTGACGGAGAGGTATCTCTGGGCCCACTCGGTAATGCATCATCATAATGAGCTCAATGTGACTAAAGAGTTAGCCACGGGATCATGCGTTACGGAATGAGTAAAGAGACTTGCCGGTAACGAGATTGAACAAGGTATAGGGATACCGACGATCGAATCTCGGGCAAGTATCATACCGGTAGACAAAGGGAATTGTATACGGGATTGATTGAATCCTCGACATCGTGGTTCATCCGATGAGATCATCGTGGAACATGTGGGAGCCAACATGGGTATCCAGATCCCGCTGTTGGTTATTGGCCGGAGAGATGTCTCGGTCATGTCTGCATGGTTCCCGAACCCGTAGGGTCTACACACTTAAGGTTCGGTGATGCTAGGGTTGTTATGGGAAATAGTATGTGGTTACCGAATGTTGTTCGGAGTCCCGGATGAGATCCCGGACATCACGAGGAGTTCCGGAATGGTCCGAAGGTGAAGATTTATATATGGGAAGTCATCATACGGTCACCGGAAGTGTTCGGGGGTTTTCCGGTATTGTACCGGGACCACCGAAGGGGTTCCGGGGGTCCACCGGGAGGGTCCACCTGCCCCGGAGGGCTCTATGGGCTATATGGGGGAGGGAACCAGCCCCTAAGTGGGCTGGGCGCCATCCCCCCTAGGGCCCATGCGCCTAGGGTTGGGGGAAACCCTAAAGGGGGGCGCCCCCCTTGGCTTGGGGGGAAAGTCCCCTCCCCCTGGCCGCCGCCCCCCCTCTAGATCTGATCTAGAGGGGCCGGCCCCCTTCCCCCATGGCCATATAAATAGAGGGGAGGAGGGAGGGCAGCATCACCTCATCCAAGGCGCAGCCCTCCCCCTCTCCAACACCCCCTCCTCCTCCGTTGAGCTTGGCGAAGCCCTGCCGGAGAACTGCAAGTTCCACCACCACGCCGTCGTGCTGCTGGAGTTGTCTTCCCCAACCTCTCCCTCCTCCTTGCTGGATCATGGCGCGGGAGACGTCACCGGGCTGCACGTGTGTTGAACGCAGAGGCGCCGTTGTTCGGTGCTTAGATCGGAATCGACCGCGATCTGAATCGCTGCGTGTACGACTCCTCCAACCGCGTTCTTGCAACGCTTCCGCATCACGATCTTCAAGGGTATGAAGATGCACTCCTCTCTCTCTCGTTGCTAGTCTCTCCATAGATTGATCTTGGTGATGCGTAGGAAAAAATTTTGATTTACTACTACGTTCCCCAGCAGTGGCATCATGAGCTAGGTCTATGCGTAGTTTCTTGCACGAGTAGAACACAAGTTGTTGTGGGCGTCGATTTTGTCAATTTACTTGCCGTTACTAGTCTTATCTTGATTCGGCGGCATCGTGGGATGTAGCGGCCCAGACCGACCTTACACGTACGCTTACGTGAGACAGGTTCCACCGACTGACATGCACTAGTTGCATAAGGTGGCTAGCGGGTGTCTGTCTCTCCCACTTTAGTCGGATCGGATTCGATGAAAAGGGTCCTTATGAAGGGTAAATAGAAATTGGCATATCACGTTGTGGTTGTGGCGTAGGTAAGAAACGTTCTTGCTAGAAACCTATAGCAGCCACGTAAAAATTTTTGCAACAACAATTAGAAGACGTCTAACTTGTTCTTGCAGCATATGCCGTGTGATGTGATATGGCCAAAAGGATGTGATGAATGATATATGTGATGTATGAGATTGATCATGTTCTTGTAATAGGAATCACGACTTGCATGTCGATGAGTATGACAACCGGCAGGAGCCATAGGAGTTGTCTTAATTTATTGTATGACCTGCGTGTCAATGAAAAACGCCATGTAATTACTTTACTGTATTGCTAACCGTTAGCCATAGTAGTAGAAGTAATAGTTGGCGAGGCAACTTCATGAAGACACGATGATGGAGATCATGGTGTCATGCCGGTGACGATGATGATCATGGTGCCCCGAAGATGGAGATCAAAAGGAGCAAAATGATATTGGCCATATCATGTCACTTTATGATTTGCATGTGATGTTTATCATGTTTACATCTTATTTGCTTAGAACGATGGTAGCATAAATAAGATGATCCCTCACTAAAATTTCAAGAAAGTGTTCCCCCTAACTGTGCACCGTTGCGAAGGTTCGTTGTTTCGAAGCACCACGTGATGATCGGGTGTGATAGATTCTAACGTTCGAATACAACGGGTGTAAGCCAGATTTACACATGCAAAACACTTAGGTTGACTTGACGAGCCTAGCATGTACAGACATGGCCTCGGAACACGGAAGACCGAAAGGTCGAACATGAGTCGTATAGAAGATACGATCAACATGGAGATGTTCACCGTTGATGACTAGTCCGTCTCACGTGATGATTGGACACGGCCTAGTCGATTCGGATCATGTATCACTTAGATGACTAGAGGGATGTCTATCTGAGTGGGAGTTCATTGAATAATTTGATTAGATGAACTTAATTATCATGAACTTAGTCTAAAATCTTTACAATATGTCTTGTAGATCAAATGGCCCACGCTAATGTTGCCCTCAACTTCAACGCATTCCTAGAGAAAACCAAGCTGAAAGACGATGGTAGCAACTAAACGGACTGGGTCCGTAACCTGAGGATCATCCTCATAGCTGCCAAGAAAGCTTATGTCCTTGAAGCACCGCTAGGTGACGCACCTGTTTTCCCGGCAACTCAAGATGTTATGAACGCCTGGCAGTCGCGTAGTGATGATTACTCCCTAGTTCAGTGCGGCATGCTTTACAGCTTAGAACCGGGGCTCCAAAAGCGTTTTGAGCAACACGGAGCATATGAGATGTTCCAAGAGCTGAAAATGGTTTTCCAAGCTCATGCCCGGGTCGAGAGATATGAAGTCTCCAACAAGTTCTACAGTTGTAAGATGGAGGAGAATAGTTCTGTCAGCGAGCATGTACTCAAAATGTCTGGGTTGCACAACCGCTTGTCTCGGCTGGGAGTTAATCTCCCGGATGACGCGGTCATTGACAGAATCCTTCAGTTGCTTCCACCTAGCTACAAGAGCTTTGTGATGAACTTCAATATGCAGGGGATGGAGAAAACCATTCCTGAGATATATTCATTGCTGAAATCAGCGGAGGTGGAGATCAAAAAGGAACATCAAGTGTTGATGTTGAATAAAACCACTAAGTTCAAGAAAGGCAAGGGTAAAAAGAACTTCAAGAAGGACGGCAAGGGAGTTGCCACGCCCGGTAAGCAAGCTACCGGGAAGAAGCCAAAGAATGGACCCAAGCCTGAGACTGAATGCTTTTATTGTAAGGGAAACGGTCACTGGAAGCGGAACTGCCCCAAGTACTTAGCGGATAAGAAGGCCGGCAATACCAAAGGTATATGTGATATACATGTTATTGATGTGTACCTTACCAGCGCTCGTAGTAGCTCCTGGGTATTTGATACCGGTGCGGTTGCTCATATTTGTAACTCAAAACAGGAGCTGCGGAATAAGCGGAGACTGGCGAAGGACGAGGTGACGATGCGCGTCGGGAATGGTTCCAAGGTCGATGTGATCGCCGTCGGCACGCTACCTCTTCATCTGCCTACGGGATTAGTTTTAAACCTCAATAATTGTTATTTAGTACCAGCTTTGAGCATGAACATTGTATCAGGATCTCGTTTGATGCGAGATGGCTACTCATTTAAATCCGAGAATAATGGTTGTTCTATTTATATGAGAGATATGTTTTATGGTCATGCCCCGCTGGTCAATGGTTTATTTTTATTGAATCTCGAACGTGATGTTACACATATTCATAGTGTGAATGCCAAAAGATGTAAGGTTGATAATGATAGTCCCACATACTTGTGGCACTGCCGCCTTGGTCACATTGGTGTCAAACGCATGAAGAAACTCCATGCAGATGGACTTTTGGAGTCTCTTGATTATGAATCATTTGACACATGCGAACCATGCCTCATGGGCAAAATGACCAAGACTCCGTTCTCCGGAACAATGGAGCGAGCAACCAACTTATTGGAAATCATACATATTGATGTGTGCGGTCCAATGAGCGTTGAGGCTCGTGGTGGTTATCGTTATGTTCTCACCCTCACTGATGACTTAAGTAGATATGGGTTTGTCTACTTAATGAAACACAAGTCTAAGACCTTCAAAAAGTTCAAAGAATTTCAGAGTGAGGTTGAGAATCAACGTGACAGGAAAATAAAGTTCTTACGATAAGATCATGGAGGGGAATATTTGAGTCACGAGTTTGGCACGCACTTAAGGAAATGTGGAATTGTTTCACAACTCACGCTGCCTGGAACACCTCAGCGTAATGGTGTGTCCGAACGTCGTAATCGCACTCTATTGGATATGGTGCGATCTATGATGTCTCTTACCAATCTACCGCTATCATTTTGGGGTTATGCTTTAGAGACTGCCGCATTCACTTTAAATAGGGCTCCGTCGAAATCCCTTGAGACGACACCGTATGAATTATGGTTTGGGAAGAAACCTAAGCTGTCGTTTCTGAAAGTTTGGGGATGCGATGCTTATGTCAAGAAACTTCAACCTGAAAAGCTCGAACCCAAATCGGAAAAATGCGTCTTCATAGGATACCCTAAGGAAACTATTGGGTATACCTTCTACCTCAGATCCAAAGGCAAGATCTTTGTTGCCAAGAATGGATCCTTTCTAGAGAAAGAGTTTCTCTCGAAAGAAGTAAGTGGGAGGAAAGTAGAACTTGATGAGGTAACCCCTCTTGAATCGGAGAGTAGCGTAGCTCAGGAAGATGTTTCTGTGGTGCCTGCACCGACTAGAGAGGAAGTTAATGATGATGGTCATGAAACTTCGGATCAAGTTGCTACTGAAATTCGTAGGTCCACGAGGACACGTTCCGCACCAGAGAGGTACGGCAACCCTGTCCTGGAGATCATGTTGTTAGACAACGGTGAAGCTTCGAACTATGAAGAAGCGATGGCGGGCCCGGATTCCAACAAATGGCTAGAAGCCATGAAATCCGAGATAGGATCCATGTATGAAAACGAAGTATGGACTTTGAAAGACTTGCCCGATGATCGGCAAGCCATAGAGAACAAATGGATCTTTAAGAAGAAGACAGATGCGGATGGTAATGTGACCATCTATAAGGCTCGACTTGTCGCTAAGGGTTATCGACAAGTTCAAGGGGTTGACTACGATGAGACCTTCTCACCCGTAGCAAAGCTGAAGTCTGTCCGAATCATGTTAGCAATTGTCGCGTTCTATGATTATGAGATATGGCAAATGGACGTCAAAACGGCATTCCTTAATGGTTTCCTTAAGGAAGAGTTGTATATGATGCAGCCGGAAGGTTTTGTCAATCCTAATAATGCTGACAAGGTATGCAAGCTCCAGCGCTCAATCTATGGGCTGGTGCAAGCATCTCGGAGTTGGAACATTCGCTTTGATGAGATGATCAAAGCGTTTGGGTTTACACAGACTTATGGAGAAGCCTGTGTTTACAAGAAAGTGAGTGGGAGCTCTGTAGCATTTCTCATATTATATGTAGATGACATACTATTGATGGGAAATGATATAGAATTCTCGGAAAGCATAAAGGCCTACTTGAATAAGTGTTTTTCGATGAAGGACCTTGGAGAAGCTGCTTACATATTAGGCATCAAGATCTATAGAGATAGATCAAGACGCCTCATTGGTCTTTCGTAAAGCACATACCTTGACAAGATATTGAAGAAGTTCAATATGGATCAGTCCAAGAAGGGGTTCTTGCCTGTATTAAAAGATGTGAGATTGAGCACGGCTCAATGCCCGACCTCGGCAGAAGATAGAGAAAAGATGAGTGTCATCCCCTATGCCTCAGCCATAGGGTCTATTATGTATGCCATGCTATGTACCAAACCTGATGTGAACCTCACCGTAAGTTTGGTAGGAAGGTACCAAAGTAATCCCGGCATGGAACACTGGACAGCGGTCAAGAACATCCTGAAGTACCTGAAAAGGAATAAGTATATGTTTCTCGTTTATGGAGGTGACGAAGAGCTCGTCGTAAAGGGTTACGTCGATGCTAGCTTCGACACAGATCTGGATGACTCTAAGTCACAAACCGGATACGTGTATATTTTGAATGGTGGGGCAGTCAGCTGGTGCAGTTGCAAGCAAAGCGTCGTGGCGGGATCTACATGTGAAGCGGAGTACATAGCAGCCTCGGAGGCAGCACATGAAGCAGTCTGGATGAAGGAGTTCATCACCGACCTAGGAGTTATTCCCAATGCGTTGGGCCCAATGACTCTCTTCTGTGACAACACTGGAGCTATTGCCCTTGCCAAGGAGCCCAGATTTCACAAGAAGACCAGGCATATCAAGCGTCGCTTCAACTCCATTCGTGAACATGTTCAAGATGGAGATATAGATATTTGTAAAGTGCATACGGATCTAAATGTCGCAGATCCGTTGACTAAACCTCTTCCACGAGCAAAACATGATCAACACCAAAACTCTATGGGTGTTCGATTCATCACAATGTAACTAGATTATTGACTCTAGTACAAGTGGGAGACTGTTGGAAATATGCCCTAGAGGCAATAATAAAGTGGTTATTATTATATTTCCTTGTTCATGATAATTGTCTATTGTTCATGCTATAATTGTGTTATCCGGAAATCATAATACATGTGTGAATATATAGACCACAACATGTCCCTAGTGAGCCTCTAGTTGACTAGCTCGTTGATCAATAGATGGTTACGATTTCCTGACCATGGACATTAGATGTCGTTGATAACGGGATCACATCATTAGGAGAATGATGTGATGGACAAGACCCAATCCTAAGCATAGCACTAGATCGTGTAGTTCATCTGCTAAAGCTTTTCTAATGTCAAGTATCATTTCCTTAGACCATGAGATTGTGCAACTCCCGGATACCGTAGGAATGCTTTGGGTGTATCAAACATCACAACGTAACTGGGTGACCATAAAGGTGCACTACAGGTATCTCCGAAAGTGTCTGTTGGGTTGGCACGAATCGAGACTGGGATTTGTCACTCCGTGTGACGGAGAGGTATCTCTAGGCCCACTCGGTAATGCATCATCATAATGAGCTCAATGTGACTAAAGAGTTAGCCACGGGATCATGCGTTACGGAACGAGTAAAGAGACTTGCCGGTAACGAGATTGAACAAGGTATAGGGATACCGACGATCGAATCTCGGGCAAGTATCATACCGGTAGACAAAGGGAATTGTATACGGGATTGATTGAATCCTCGACATCGTGGTTCATCCGATGAGATCATCGTGGAACATGTGGGAGCCAACATGGGTATCCAGATCCCGCTGTTGGTTATTGGCCGGAGAGATGTCTCGGTCATGTCTGCATGGTTCCCGAACCCGTAGGGTCTACACACTTAAGGTTCGGTGACGCTAGGGTTGTTATGGGAAATAGTATGTGGTTACCGAATGTTGTTCGGAGTCCCGGATGAGATCCCGGACATCATGAGGAGTTCCAGAATGGTCCGGAGGTGAAGATTTATATATGGGAAGTCATCATACGGTCACCGGAAGTGTTCGGGGGTTTTCCGGTATTGTACCGGGACCACCGAAGGGGTTCCGGGGGTCCACCGGGAGGGTCCACCTGCCCCGAAGGGCCCTATGGGATGTATGGGGGAGGGAACCAGCCCCTAAGTGGGCTGGGCGCCATCCCCCCCTAGGGCCCATGAGCCTAGGGTTGGGGGAAGCCCTAAAGGGGGGCGCCCCCCTTGGCTTGGGGGGCAAGTCCCCTCCCCCTGGCCGCCGCCCCCCCTCTAGATCTGATCTAGAGGGGCCGGCCCCCCTTCCCCCATGGCCCTATAAATAGAGGGGAGGAGGGAGGGCAGCAGCACCTCATCCAAGGCGCAGCCCTCCCCCTCTCCAACACCCCCTCCTCCTCCATTGAGCTTGGCGAAGCCCTGCCGGAGAACTGCAAGTTCCACCACCACGCCGTCGTGCTGCTGGAGCTGTCTTCCCCAACCTCTCCCTCCTCCTTGCTGGATCAAGGCGTGGGAGACGTCACCGGGCTGCACGTGTGTTGAACGCGGAGGCGCTGTTGTTCGGTGCTTAGATCGGAATCGACCGCGATCTGAATCGCTGCGTGTACGACTCCTCCAACCGCGTTCTTGCAACACTTCCGCATCGCGATCTTCAAGGGTATGAAGATGCACTCCTCTCTCTCTCGTTGCTAGTCTCTCCATAGATTGATCTTGGTGATGCGTAGGAATTTTTTTTGATTTACTACTAGGTTCCCCAACACATGGAAGCAGAACTTCCCTGCTTCGAGTGCGCCACGGTGGTACAGATCAGCTCCTATAAGCCCATCTACTTCACACGGCTGCCGGCCAGCGTGTCCCCGGTGGTGGAGGCACTATGCCTGGATGGTTGCAGTGTCATGGACGTCGGCACCCTGGTCACCCTCTGCCCGTGCTTGCGCTTGCTGAGGGTGACATCTTCTGCATACGACATCATGGTCCACTCCGGGTAGCTGCGGACACTTGTTCTCACAAGTGACACGGTATGTAGTAGCATCAACTTCGTGACGCCAATGCTTAAGCATTTGAAAATGGAATTCGAGGCCGGACTGGAGTTCAGCGTCTCCATCTCGGTGCCAATGCTGGAGATTTTCGACTGGGACTGCTGCTTCACAGACCCGGCTCATGTGTTCGGTTGTTGGCGTGTGGACAACATCACAGTCTTCATGCCTGAGTACTGGCGAAAGCGCCATCCTCCCGTTCATGGCCTCCAGTTGCATATATCGCTCCCTGTACGCGTCTAGTATTTCATGTTCCTACCCAGTCTGCTAAATTTGCACATCAAAACTTCAATTCTTTTTATGCATGGTATCCTGCTAAATTGTATAGTTTTGCAGAATTATTTGGATGATGAGTGGGAGCGTGCAGAAGACATGCTGTTTGCACTAGAGCTAGAGAAGCTTCCGGTTACCCACTTCTCGCTATTGTGCATAAATATTGCATCGCCTGGGCATGTTCTGATAGCTCTCTCTTGAATAGAGAAGGGGGTGGAGGGGTATTTATAGCCTCCACACAAAATCTAACCATTACACACATTTGATCCAACTCGGTCAGATCGAATAGAAGAACTCGGCGAGACCGATTCAGTTCAAAATGTGAACGTTAGGATTCTCGGTGGGACCGATATGATCAACTCGGTGGGACCGATGTGCTAGGGTTAGGGCAAAACCTCATCTCGGTGTGACCGATTGCATGAACTCGGTGAGACCGATTTCAGCAATGAGCAAACAGAGAGTTGGTCAGGCAAACTCGGTGGGACCGATCGCTCCTTTCGGTAAGACTGAAACATTACGAAAGGGAAATAGAGAGTTTGCATTGCGAACTCGGTGGGACCGATCGCTCATTTCGGTGAGACCGAAACGTTATGAAGGGAAACAGAGAGTTTGCAATCCCATCTCGGTGAGACCGAAATCCCTATCGGTGAGACCGAACTGCTTAGGGTTTCTAGTGATGGCTATGTCAAAGGAACTCGGTGGCGCCGGATAGATCAAATCGGTGGGGCCGAGTTTGACTTTAGGTTGAGGGCTTTGGAGCATATCACTAAGCATTTTGAGCAAGTAGACCATTAAGCAACACCTCATCCCCTTTTAATAGTATTGGCTTTTCCTATGGACTCAATGTGATCTTGGATCACTAAAATAGAAAAGTAGAGTCTTGAGCTTTTGCCAATATTTGTCCTTAGCATTTTGAGGGGTCCACATCTCTAGTCCATGTGCCATGCCAATCATTGAACTTTCTGAAATATTTAACTTGAAAGGATATTAGTTCAATGAGCTATATGTTGTTATGAATTATCAAAACCACCCGGGGATTAGTTGCACTTTCAATCTCCCCCTTTTTGGTAATTGATGACAACATATAGATCAAAGCTTCGACAAATGATAATATGAAGAAAATACATCATCGCTTTGAGAAGTATGTGATAAGCAAGAGCTCCCCCTAAATTTGTGCATTATTTAAAATTTGCTTTTGAATGCAAATGCACAATCGATTAGAATCATGGGTTACTCTTCCATGTCACATACATCTTGGTGGAGCGCTCAAAATGATAGAATGTAAAGCACATGCACTCATCACCAAGGGAAACATGATTGATCATACACAAGTATTATAGATAGCATAATTCAAGCACACATTAAAGCATAATGATCAACTACATGATCATAAGTGTATCTCACACACAAGCACAAATAATGTAGCAACCAAACGATCAAATATCAAGTAGCAAGAGAGGCAAACAAAAGAAAAACACTCTCTCTCTCTCTCAAAGCCTAAGATCTATACACTTTCTCCCCCTTTGGCAACAAGTTACCAAAAAGCTCGAAAATGCATAGTGCTATTCGGCACTCTAGGCATGATCTCTGGGAGCTCCTGAAGTGGTCTTCGGGCTGTTGGCTCTGGTGTGCGTAGATGCCATTGAGAGGACTCCGTCTGCAAAGGCTTCTGCTGAAGTCTGAGGAGCTGGAGTTGCAACTGAAGGTGCAACAGTGGCAGTTGCTACAGGTGCTGAAGCTGTAGCTCTGAATCTGTGACAACTGGCTCTGCTGCAGACCTCTGTGCTCTTGGCACTCTGTGAAATGCATCTGTGGTGACTCTTCCTCTCCTGTCCTCTGCCACTTCTTGAAGTTGCTCAACTGTGGTTTGGATCTCTGTGACCTTCAAGTCTAGATCATAAAATTTTGTTTCAATGATCCTCTCAAGACTTTCTTGGTTTTGAGTCAAGGTGGCTAGTCATTTCTCAATCCTCATTGTAGATTCAAGCAGATAAATGAGTTGATCTTGCTTTGTCTTGAGATTCACAGCTGAAACATCTGGCATCTTGGAAGTCTTTGTGGCCTTAGCTTGCTCTCGCTTCTCCTGAGCCTCTACAGATGTAGGATGTGATGCATCCATGACAACAACATTGTCCTCAAAGTCTGGCCTCAGGGGAAGGTGTTCTCTGTCCAGTAGATATGTGCCTATTCCCATCTTGGAATTGATGAGCATCTGAATGTGTGGGGCATATCCACATGATCTCTTCTGATCAGTAGCAGTTCTCTTGATGGTTTCAACAATCAAAGTCATCACTTTGAACTTCTCTGGCACATCAAACATATGCAGCAGGTTTATTGAGTGACCTCTGAACATCCTGTCATCTCTTGACTTGGGCAACAAAGTGTACCTCAGTATGGTGTTGATAGTGGGCAGCCCTGACAGCAGATAGTAGATGGATCCAAATCCGTCAGTTGACAATGCAGCATCTGGAATTTCCTTGTACATGTGAGCCATGGAGTTATGATCTTTCCTAGGCTTGGCATAGACATCTGTGTCATCTTCACCTTCTTCAGGGGCATTGATCAACTTGGCCCATTCTGCTATAGATAATTGGTATCTTGTGCCTTCAGTCATCCAGACTATCTTGCCATCCGGATAGAAGTGTGCAGTTGAATAAAATTGCATGACCATCTCATCATTCCATTTAGTCAGCTTCTGACCAACAAACTTGTCAACTACATTCATCCTGAAACTCTCATGAACTCCAGGGAAGTAATCTTCATTGTCATCAATGAACTTCCAGTCAACCCATCTCATGTCACTGACTATGGGCTTCTTGTCCAAAAGAACTGTCTCATAGAAGTCTTGCTGCTCCTTGGTGTGAAATCTGTAGTCCACAGCTGTCCTTCTCCTCACAGCATATGGGTCTGTCTATCTCCACAGTCTAAGACATGCATCCTTTCTCAACTTCATGTTTTCAGCTATGGGATGATTGTCATCATGATCTAAAATTTTTGGTTTGAGCTTCCTGAGCACTTGCTGCTCCTCATCCTCTTGAACTTCAGGCTCTGGGGCCTTGTTCTTTTCAGCAGCTGGGATGTTTCTGGTGGATCTCTTGGGTGCTGTAGGCTTTGGGACTTGAGCTTGGGCAGATGGCTTTGGAGCTGTCTTGGGCTTAGATGAATCAGCCCCAGACTTGATTGCATCTCCCATAAGCTTCTGAGACTTTGGTGCTGGCTCAACAGCTTCTTCCTCATCATCTTCATCTGGATCTTTCATCATTGATGATCTGCCAATAACTCTGGCCATGGTCTTCTTGACCCTTTCCTTCCTTTTCTTGCCTCCAGTAGCTTCTTCTTCTCTTGGTTTAGCTGTGAACTCCATAGTTTCCTGAGTTGAGGCTCTGGCTTTTGACATAGGCACTCTCTTGGCAGAAACTTTCTTCTTCATGCCAGGCTTGATGGCAGCAGCAGCAGCATAGTCCTTCTTGACTACCTTCTTCTTTGAGGTGACCTCCTTATCAACCACAAAGTCCTCATCTTCAGAATCTGAGGTTCTCTTCTTCCTTTGCCTAGTTGCAGCCTTAGGCAAGTTGCTTGGGGTGCTTCTGCTACCCTCATCATAACTGTTGTTGAAGGGACTAGTGCCCTCACTGAGATTTGCTTGCTCCTCTGACCTGTTCTGGCTATCACTGTTGTCTGAAATGGCTGACACTGACCCTGTGAATAGATAGGTATAGGCAGAGTAGATGAGCATCACAAAGTACATCTATTTTGGCAAAAAGTTTGACTCAAAAACTTAATTTTAGTTTTCTGCAGAAAGCATTTCGGAGCTACAGATTTGACTAACTCGATGACACCAAAGGAACTTTGGAGTCTAAACAGGCAGTTTTGGTCAGACCAAGACGCAGTTTGGTGACTCTGAGATGCTAGGGTTTCACTGAGAAAGCAAACTCGGTCACACCGATTCGTACACTTCGGTCAGACCGAGTAGTACATGTGCAATGGCCTGGGCCAAATCGGTGAGACCGAATACTTCAAATCGGTCGGTCCGAGATGAGTTCGGCGGAAACCTGACCCTAATTTTTTGTATCAAAACTAATCTAGAGGAAGTTTTGGTTGGATAGGATGATCTCAATCGTGGCTAGAAGCATGGCCTTAACCTTTGTGCAAGAATCGGAGTTAAGGAATACACAAAGGGATCGAGTCCGTACCCTAACTTGGCGGCGGACTCACTACGGCGACAACGGTGGTGAAGAATCCCGTTGATGGCGGCGGAGACCAGCAGCAGGAGGATGCTGGCGACGACGGCGATGATCCGGAGACCAAGGGGGCGGCAGAGCTGGGCAGGCGAGGTTGGGAGTTTGAAGAAATTTCCAAATTTCAACCCGCGGATATATATATATACCCTGTCACTGTCGGTGTGACTGAGTGGAACGACTCGGTGGCACCGAGATGCAGAATCGCAAGCGGTTACTGCAACTCGGTGTGACCGAACTGTTCTAATCGGTTGCACCGAGGTGAAAACCTAGATCAACTCAATGATTTCGGTGAGACCGAGATGGATGAATCGGTCAGACCAAAAGCCATTAAGAGGTTTTGGAAGTTTAAGCCCTTGACGGATCGGTGGCTCCGAGTGCTCCTCACCCGGAGGGTCCGAATTCGACTTGATCAAACTTTGTGATGTAGCATGAATAGAGTTTGAGACGAGAAAAGCATAGATAGCTAGAGGGAGTACTTAGGCATTCTTTTCCATCCATTTGGCAAAAAGAAAAACCAATCAATCAAAACAACAAATGGATGTCCTTGAATGGAGAAAATTATGAAACCAACATGCTCACACAATAAGATAGCAAATGAAATATGTGGCAAAGCATGCACAAACACTCTAGCATCTATCAAGCAATTGGCGATGACTAGGTCATCCATATATGAGTATACTGACTTAGGAGTCAAATGAGAACATTTGATCATAGGTCATACTCATCGTTTAAGCACAAGTGGGGTTACCACTTTTACATAAAGCATTGTTGTGTTCACACCATTAGAGTTGCTTTAGCTCATTTCTTAGAGTAAAGCTCCCCCTAGATGTGATATCCCCCCTAAGAGGGATGAACTAACCTTGGGTTTTGTCGAAGATGACTTCATGTAGATGTTGAAGATGTGGATGCTCAATGTTGATGTAGATCATTTGGAGCAATCCATTGGAGTGAGTTGCACTTTCAATACCTACATGGGTTAGTCCCACAAGGAACACACAAGGATATCCATAGACATAGAGTGAAATACACATATGATGTTGTCCATGAAAGCATTAGGTTACCTTGTCCCTTGTCTTACCAACAAGAGGGTTTGTGACTCCTTGAACTAGTGCAAGATATGGAAGTTGATTGCACTTGTCCTTGCCAAAATGAATGTGAGTGAAGTATGTTGGTGGAGTCACCCTCAAGAACTCTCTAGTTCTTCTTTGGGACCCACATCAACTTGATGGGGATCCTTCGAGTTGTAGTCGTACTTGATGAAGTGGAACTTGATGTAGTCTTGGGAACCCACTTGACCAAGGCCTTTGGAGCTTCTTCAAATGAATCAATCTCCTTTTGAAGCTTGTCCTTGCCTTTTAGCTTGTGGTCTTGTGGTGGAAGATCATCTTGAGCTTGTGTTCCATCAAAAGAATTGGGGTCATACTTCTCTTGTTGAGGAACAAACTTCGTCTAGGGGTATTGATCTTCTTCCCACTCAACTCCATTGGCATTGAACTTGCGTTCAAAACCAACACCTTGATTCTTCCGGTGCCTTCCTTGCTTGCGTACAATCTCCTCAAATTGCTTACTTTCGGCAAGGCTCAAGTGTAAACACCTTTCTCTATAATTCCCTTCAATAAGCTATTTTCTTGCTCAAGTGTAACTTGGCTAAGAGAATCATTAGTGGAATCAAGATAACTACTAGAAGCAACAATATTGGATTTAACATGATTATTGTTACTACTAGAAGAAGAATCTTTCTTGTTCTTGTTGCTAGATTTTACTTGTGGCATGTAAGTAGATAAGAGTAAACGCTTGGCAATGTAAGAAGAACTTTTCTTATGAAGATCATCATTGATTGCTTTTAAGAGCCCATGCTCTTGCTCTAGATTGAGCTTTTCAAAGCGTAGCTTCTCATAAGTCTTTAAAAGCTCTCGATGATCCTCTAAGGTAGTTTCATGAGCTAACTTAAGAGTGTTTAGTTCTTTAGTTAGACGCTCAATCTCCTTCCTATCATTGTCATTCGTTTCATCTTGATTAGCATGATTAATAGCAATTTCATCATAGTTTTCATCACTAGAGTTGTCAATAAGTAAATCATCATCACCTAGCAAATCATATTCATCACTATTGAAATCAACATACTTGGGGTGTGATACCTTGGGGCCTTTAGCCATGAAGCATCTTCCAATCCCTTCATTTGGTGAGTCAAATATGTCGTAGGAGTTGGATGACACAAGTGCAAGACCGGCAACACCTTCATCTTGGGTATGTTCAGAGTCGGAGTGATAACTTCTCTCGGAGTAGTGTTCGGAGTCGGAACCGGATACCCATTCACCAACATGAGCTTGATGTCTTTTTCTTGTGTAGCTCTTTCATGACTTGTCCTTCCTTTCTGAATCCTTGCTTCTGCGAGAGGGTCTTCGTTCATAACGATCATCTCTACTTCTCTCTCTTGGAGGTGATTCCTCTCTTTTACTTCTCCTTTTAGGTGAGTCTTCTCTTCTTTTGTAAGGAGCCGTACACTCATTGGAGTAGTGTCCGGGTCTTCCATAATTGTAGCAATTTCGTTCACGACTAGAAGATCTCTTGTCATAGTAGGACCTCGACTTGCAACTTCTCTCTTTGCTTCTACTCTTGTAGAACTTGTTGAAGTTCTTCACCATTAGGCTCAATTCTTCATTGAAGGCCTGTTTCTCACTTGATGTTGTGGGAGCATCACATGAAACTTTGTAAGCACCACTAGACTTGTTGTGAAGCTCTTCCTTATCCTTAAGTGACATCTCATGAGCAACAATTCTACCAATGACTTCCGTTGGCTTGAGATCTTTGTAATTGGGCATCATTTGGATCAAAGTGCACACGGTATCATATTTTCCATCCAAGGCTCTTAGGATCTTCTTGATGATGAATCTGTTGGTCATCTCTTCACTTCCTAAGCCGGCAATCTCATTTGTGATGAGAGCAAGCCTAGAATACATTTCAGGGACTCCTTCACCATCCTTCATTTTGAACTTGTCAAGTTGACTTTGAAGCACATCCAATTTGGATTCCTTGACGGACTCAGTACCTTCGTGCATATCAACCAAAGTATCCCAAATTTCCTTTGCATTCTCAAGATGACTGATTTTGCTGAATTCTTCGGGGCACAATCCGTTGAAGAGGATATCGCAAGCTTGAGCATTGTATTGCAACATCTTCAATTCTTCCGTGGTTGCTTCACGATTTGGTTCTCTTCCATCTTCAAAGAATTCACCTTGCAAACCAACACACACAACAGCCCAAACGGAGGGGTTATGTCCAAGAATATGCATTTTCATCTTATGCTTCCAACTAGCAAAATTAGTACCATCAAAGTAAGGACCTCTACGGTGGTAATTTCCCTCGCTAGACGCCATACTCTCCTAGGTTGTGAAACCAAGGCTATGATCACCAAAGCTATGGCAATCAAGGAAATTGGAGACCAAAGCTCTGATACCACTTGTAGGATCGAAAGTAGGTCTAGAGGGGGGTGATTAGACTACTTGACCAAATAAAAATATAGCCTTTTCCCAATTTTAAGTCTTGGCAGATTTTAGCAACTTAGCACAAGTCAAGCAATCAACCTACACATGCAATTCTAAGAGTGTAGCAGCGGAAAGTAAAACATTGCATATGAAGGTAAAGGGAAGGGTTTGGAGTAGGCAAACACAATGTAGACACGAAGATTTTTGGCATGGTTCCGATAGGTGGTGCTATCGTACATCCACGTTGATGGAGACTTCAACCCATGAAGGGTAACAGTTGTGCGAGTCCACGGAGGGCTCCACCCATGAAGGGTCCACGAAGAAGCAACCTTGTCTATCCCACCATGGCCATCGCCCATGAAGGACTTGCCTCACTTGGGTAGATCTTCACGAAGTAGGCGATCTCCTTGCCCTTACAAACTCCTTGGTTCAACTCCACAATCTTGTCGGAGGCTCCCAAGTGACACCTAACCAATCTAGGAGACACCACTCTCCAAAAGGTAATAAACGGTGTGTTGATGATGAACTCCTTGCTCTTGTGCTTCAAATGATAGTCTCCCCAACACTCAACTCTCTCTCATAGATTTGGATATGGTGGAAAGATGATTTGAGTGGAAAGCAACTTGGGGAAGGCTAGAGATCAAGTTTCTTGTGGTCGGAATGGAATGTCTTGATCTCAACACATGAGTAGGTGGCTCTCTCTCAGAAAATGAGTAGTGGAAGTGTAGGCACGTTCTGATAGCTCTCTCTTGAATAGAGAAGGGGTGGAGGGGTATATATAGCCTCCACACAAAATCCAACCGTTACACACATTTGGCTCAACTTGGCCAGACCGAATAGAAGAACTCGGTGAGACCAATTCAATTCAAAATGTGAACGTTAGGAATCTCGGTGGGACCGATATACTCAACTCGATGGGACCGATGTGCTAGGGTTAGGGCAAGACCTCATCTCGGTGTGACCGATTGCATGAACTCAGTGAGACCGATTTCAGCATTGAGCAAATAGAGAATTGGTCAGGCAAACTCGGTGGGACCGATCGCTCCTTTCGGTAAGACCGAAACATTACGAAAGGGAAACAGAGAGTTTGCATTGCGGACTCGGTGGGACTGATCGCTCATTTCGGTGAGACCAAAACGTTATGAAGGGAAACAGAGAGTTTGCAATCCCATCTCGGTGAGACCGAAATCCCTATCGGTAAGACCAAACTGATTAGGGTTTTTGGTAGTGGCTATGTCAAAGGAACTCGGTGGCACCAGATAGATCAAATCGGTGGGGCCGAGTTTGACTTTAGGTTTAGGACATATATGGAATTGAGAAAGTGGTTGAGGGCTTTGGAGCATATCACTAAGCATTTTGAGCAAGTAGACCATTAAGCAACACCTCATCCCCTTTTAATAGTATTGGCTTTTCCTATGGACTCAATGTGATCTTGGATCACTAAAATAGAAATGTAGAGTCTTGAGCTTTTGCCAATATTTGTCCTTAGCATTTTGAGGGGTCCACATCTCTAGTCCATGTGCCATGCAATCATTGAACTTTCTGAAATATTTAACTTGAAAGGATATTAGTTCAATGAGCTATATGTTGTTATGAATTACCAAAACCACCCGGGGATTAGTTGCACTTTCACTATCTTCCTCAATTTGGCAGTGGCGCCATGGTAACGCATGTGCCTCTTGACCAAATTAGCACGGCCGAACCCGACGGTGGACATTGGGGCTACGTCAACGTTGACACCGGTATAGATGTTGTGAATTTTCACCTCGATATCCTCCGTTATGTAAACAAGCCAATCACCGTTTGTGCCAACCCAAGGCTACGCATGACTGAACAAGTAAGTATATGCATGATTGGACAAGTAGATTCAGAAACTATGTGTTTTATGCATGATTGAACAAGTAAGTGTATTCAGAAACCTAGGCTTTGTTTTTGAACTATTCAACTGCATATTAAGAAAGTACATTCAGAAAGCACATCTAGATAGCAGACTATTGAACTGCATATTCAGAGAGCACATCGAGATAGCAGAACTGCAGATTCAGAAAGTATATTCAGAAAGTACATCAGGATCACAGAATATAGAAAGTGCATATCACACTGACCTCATCATTGGACAAAATCCTAGTGTCTTCCAATTCTTGTCCCGATCCTTCCAAGGTAGGGCACTCTAGAGGCGTAATATTTCATCTTCGTCCATGCTCCCTTCGACCTCTCCACCAAAAGACATGTTCCTTAAAGATGCATGGAAGTCCAACTATTATGAGCATGTCATTGGTATGTTTACGCACAAGCGTCTTGTAGAAGGTGGCGCAGGAACCGGCAAGTCTTGCGGCGGTAAGGAACTCCGTGCGATTTAAGATCTGTCCCAAAGAATCATCATCGATGGTCTCCCAGCCACGCCGAGGACGACCACGCAGCGGCGGATCCATGGCAGGGGTGTTGTCTGTGGGGAAGCAAGGGAAGGAGCAGAATAGATCTGAACCGAAGGGAGACGGCCCTGGGGAACTGGAAGTTTTTGAGGCATGATGTTTTGTAGGCGTTGCCCACCGTGGGTAGTAAGGGTGGACGCTAGTTCGCTAGGCGTGTTATGTTCTGGCTCTCATGGCACGGCCGTACATACGGGATCAGGTGTGAGTACACCAGTTAACATGGCGTTCAACTTCAATGGCCACATACTGTTGTTATTGTCTCTGAAACGTTCAGAGAGCTCCAGAAGCACTAGTTTGAAATTGTATTAGTTCATTATACAAGCGTTTGTATGTGCTACAAATCTCTTTACGGAGCCCCTCGTCACATGCAATGTATACACGTCTAATAGTCAGTCGGCCCATAGAAACCGGACCGTCCAACTGTTCTAACCGATGCGTCTCACCTGCCTTGCCTATTCGCCTGGCGCGACATCAATTCTTTCTGATGGACCGAACCTTTCACATTATGAATGACAGGTGGGACCAATCCTGAAGTCCAACCCTTGGGAGCAGTCGGATCTAGTTAGGAGAATCGAACTTGCATCTTGCCCTTGGTAGTTCTGAATGTTCGAGCATCCTCCTCCGTTCTGAGTGTTCGAGCGTATGATAACACACAAGTATAAGGGATCACAACAGTTTTCGAGGGTAGAGTATTCAACCCAAATTTATTGATTCGACACAAGGGGAGCCTAAGAATATTTGCAAGTATTAGCAGCTGAGTTGTCAATTCAGCCACACCTGGAGATTAATTATCTTCAACAATATGATCAGTAGCAAAGTAATATGATAGTTTTGATAGTAGTAGCGATAGCAATAGTAACGGTAGCAGTGATAGCAATGATTTTGTAGCAAGTATAACGGTAACAGCAATAGTAGTAACTTAGCAAGAACAATATAAGAGAAATTCGTAGGCATTGGATCGGTGAATTCGTTGGATGATATTCATCATATAACAGTCATAACCTAGGGCGATATGACACTAGCTCCAGTTCATAAATATAATGTAGGCATGCATTTCGTAAATAGTCATACGTGCTTATGGAAAGAACTTCCATGACATCTTTTATCCTACCCTCCCGTGGCAGCGGGGTCCTATTGGAAACTAAGGGATATTAAGGCCTCCTATTAATAGAGAACCGGAACAAAGCATTAACACATAGTGAATACATGATAACCCACAAGTATAGGGGATCGCAATAGTTTTCAAGGGTAGAGTATTCAACCCAAATTTATTGATTCAACACAAGGGGAGCCAAAGAATATTTGCAAGTATTAGCAGCTGAGTTGTCAATTCAACCACACCTGGAGTTTAATTATCTGCAGCAAAGTGATCAGAAGCAAAGTAGTATGGTAGTTTTCATAGTAGTAGCAATAGCAATAGTAACGGTAACTTAGCAAGAACAATATGAGAGAAATTCGTAGGCATTGGATCGGTGAATTCGTTGTATGATATTCATCATATAATAGTCATAACCTAAGGCAATACGACACTAGCTCCAGTTCATAAATATAATGTAGGCATGTATTCCGTAAATAGTCATACGTGCTTATGGAAAGAACTTGCATGACATATTTTGTCCTACCCTCCCGTGGCAGCGGGGTCCTATTGGAAAGTAAGGGATATTAAGGCCTCCTTTTAATAGAGAACCGGAACAAAGCTTTAACACATAGTGAATACATGAACTCCTCAAACTACGGTCATCACCGGGAAGTGTCCCGACTAATGTCACTCCGGGGTTGCCGGATCATAACACGTAGTAGGTGACTATAACTTGCAAGATCGGATCTAGAACATAGATATAATGGTGATAACATAAACGGTTCAGATCCAAAATCATGGCACCCGGGCCCAAAGTGACAAGCATTAAGCATGGCAAAGTCATAGCAACATCAATCTCAGAACAAAATGGATACTAGGGATCAAGCCCTAACAAAACTAACTCGATTACATGATGAATCTCATCCAACTTCTCACCGACCAGCGAGCCTACGAAGGAATTACTCACTCCCGGTGGGGAGCATCATGGAATTGGCGATGGAGAAGGGTTGGTGATGACGAAGATCGAAGATCCCCCTCTCCGGAGCCCCAAACGGACTCCAGATCTGGCCTCCCGATGAAGAACAGGAGGTGGCGGCGGCTCCGTCTCGTGAAACGTGATAATTCTTTCTCCCTGATTTTTTTCTCCGAAAATATGACTTTATAGCAGCAGGGTTGGAGTCTGCGGGGCCACCAGGTGGGGACAACCCACATGGGCGCGCCTGGAAGGGGGCGCGCCATGGTGGGTTGTGCCCACCCAGTTGCCCCCCTCCTGTGGTTCTTGGCTACAGAAATTCTCTTTTATTATATAAAAAATCCTCGTGAAGTTTCGTTCCAATCCGAGAACTTTTATTTCTGCACAAAACAACACCATGGTAGTTGTGCTGAAAACAGCGTCAGTCCGGGTTAGTTTCATTCAAATCATGCAAATTAGAGTCCAAAACAAGAGGAAAAGCGTTAGGAAAAGTAGATACGACGGAGACGTATCAACTCCCCCAAGCTTAAACCTTTGCTTGTCCTCAAGCAATTCAGTTGATAAACTGAAAGTGAAAAAGAAAAACTTTTTCGAACTCTTTTGCTCTTGTTTACATAAATAAGCTTAAGTAGCTCCCAGGTTTTCAGCAAAGGTTATAACTAACCATGTCGACAATAACTCTTAAAAATTATATTAACTCATATCAATGGCATAATCAACTAGCAAGCAATAATAAGATATCTCAAACAACAACACTTTGTCAAAGCAACCATGATATAATATGATAATAGTGGTATCTCGCTAGCCCTTTCTGAGACCGCAAAACATAAATGCAGAGCACCTCCAAAGTTCAAGCAGCGACTAAACATTGTAATTCATGGTAGAAAAGATCCAGTCATGATGCAGCCAACATTAGCTATACACAATGCATGAGGATGACAATAGTGCTCTCAGGTTCTGACGCTTATTTGAGAAGGTGATGACACAACATAAAAGTAAATAGATAATCCCTTCGCAGAGGGAAGCAGTGATTTGTAGAGGTGCCAGAGCTCAAGTTTTAAAACAGAGGTAAATGAAATTTTGAGAAATGCACCCTTCTTATTTACTTCGCGACCATTAGTTATCGGTATCTTCCATGCTAAACACATTAGTGGCAGTTCCCAAGCGATAAAAGTAAAGGTTTACTCCCCCTCCACCAACAATCACACTCCACGGCTTGTCTGAAACAATGGGTGTCGTCCATACCAACAACAGTACTGGGGGAGTTTTGTTTAATTATTTGCAATTTGAATTCGGGACTAGGTATCCCTATTACCGCCCCTCTCATGCAAGGACGAGTGAATAAACACTCATCATGAGAATAACCCGCTTAGCATGGAAGATACTGACTACCTCCTGTTGCTCTATGAACAATCCAGTCACACAAAAAAGGATATTTATTTGAAGTTTTTAGAGGTGGCACATGCAAATTTACTTAGGACGGCTGGGTAATACCGCATATAGGTAGGTATGGCGGACTCATCTGGAGTAACTTGGGTTTCAGGGTTTTGATGTACAAGCAGAATTCCCGATTAGTACAGGCGAAGGCTAGCAAATAGGTTGAGAAGCGGCCAGCTAGAGAGCGAAAACGGTCATGAACATGCATTATGCATAAGTAACATTGGATACTAGCATGAGTAGGATATGAACACCATGAACATAAATATCATAGAGGCTATGTTGGTTTTGATTCAACTACATGCATGAACATGTGCCAAGTCAAGCCACTCGAACATTCAGAGGAGGATACCATATCATCATACTACATCACAATTATTTTAACGCAATGTTGACATCCAAGATAAATCATTATCCACTCCTAGCTACTTAAGCATGGCATGAGAAACTATAATCTCTAAGGGTCATTGCAAACATGTTTGATCATAATGAGCTGAATCATGGATACTAGGTTAAACATATTTACAAAAATAGAACAAGTTGAGTTCATACCCGTTTCTCTCTGCCACAGCCAGTTCACCAAATATCGTCATTATTGCCTTTCACTTGCACGACCGAACGATATGAAAATGATAATAGTGCAAGAATGCCATGGACTAAGCTGAGATCTGCAAACATTTTATTCAAGAGGAGAAGACAAGGCAATATGAGCTCTTTGTTAGATTATCAGTAATGCATATGAGAGCCACTCAACATTTTCATTGTGGTCTTCTCCTCGGTATGACTCAATAAAAGAAAAGAAATTCAAAGAAACACACTGAAATATTTTTGGAGTTTTTAGTTTTCCTTGAAGAAAGCAGATTAAAGACAAGGAAAAACAAAAATGAGAAAAACTATTTACACGGGAGAGCTCCCAACAAGCAAAAGAAGAACAAGGAAATCTTTTTGGGTTTTCTTTTTAAATACTACAACTAACTACACTAGAAAGAAAAACCGAAAAGAAGCAAGAAACATTTTTTTTTTGGATTTTCTCAAAGTTTTTCAAACACACAAGAAGAAGGCGAGAAAATAAATTAAGCATGGATAATACAATGAAAAAGTGTGAACACCGACAACTGGAATGAAAATATGTGAACATGAATGTAATGTCGGTGGAAATACGTACTCCCCCAAGCTTAGGCTTTTGGCCTAACTTGGTAATCACCACTCGAAGAAACCATGGGGTCCTATGTTGAAGTGCTGGGGAGCGGGCACCTGAGGGTCCCACTCCTGAGGCTCTTGCTCTGCCACAGCCAGGTTATTCCGGTAAGCGACAATGTCTTTAGGCATAATCCTGTATCCACCCCTAGCAATAGGATCAAACAAAGCAAGTGCAGGCAATGGAATAATATCACGAGTGTTCTCACTGAAAACCAAGTTATAAGGAACAGGAATGTCAGTGTTCTCACCATCAATAAACTAATGGTGTGCCATAGCCTGACGATCGAAATAAACCTTGGGTAAAGGATAATCATGCTGGCATATCTGAATGTTAAAGTGACTCGCTAAACGAGTAGCATAAATACCACCATGTATTTTACCCTTGGATCTGTTAATGTGGAGGCGACGTGCCACAATAGCCCCCAAGCTATAAGTGTTGTCGCCGTAAAGTGCACGGCGTAAAACAGCGAAGTCTGGGGCACTGAGTGCACATACCTTCTCTCTAGCAAGCAAACACTTCGTAATGAATAGAACAAAATAATGCACGGCAGGAAATTGTAAACTAGTGGCGGTGACACCTGACACCCCTCTCTCATCCCCCACTGTCAGAGTGCGGTAAAAACCATCAAACTCTGCGGGTCTAGGCTCCCTTATTTCCCCATCAGAAGGGATCAAACATATGTCACAAAATTCAGTAAGCGGTATCTGATAGGGTTCAGCATAAAGATTAAACTGCACCTCAGGAGGGTTATTCCTACTTAGAAAATGGAAACTTTGCACAAAAGAATTTGTAAGGAGATGATGCTGTTCACACTCAGCTGCGATGAAGTCGGTGAGGCTGGCATTAGCAGCATATTGTGCAAACTCTTGACGGATTCCGGCTCCCTCCATGAATGGGTTATGCGGCCATTCGCACGGCTGTACCTCCGCCATTCTCTGGGTGCGGAGATCACTATCAGATGACTCCCCAATAACTCCCTTGGAGTTCTTCTTGGAAGCAAACTTCCTAAAGATACTCATCCTTTTCCTATGAACAAAATTCTGAAATTTTTAGTCCACAAAGTTTTTCTCAACAAAACTTTACAAGATTTATAGCAACTACTCATAGGGATGCATAGAGGCCATATCAAGCATTCAAACTACTTAGAACTCTAAGAATTCAACATGCAAGCTCATCTACAGCAGCACCAAGAGTCACTAATTATTCTAAATATAAACCATTAAAGCAAAAAACTAATTGGACCGATGGAGGAGGCACATACCAAGCAACAATCTCCCGAAACAGTTTCGGAAACGGAGCTTCAAGCAAAGAGATCGAAATCCACGGGTTTGAGAGCAAGAACACGAGAGAGAGCAATGGTGAATTTTTTCTAGAGGTAGGTGATGATATGGAGTGAAAAGATAAGTGAGAGGGCCCACGTGGGGACCACAACCCACCAGGGCGCGCCTGGGGGTGCTGGCGCGCCCAGGTGGGTTGCGCCCACCTGGAGCACCTCCCTCTGATGTTATTTGCACTAAAAACTCTTAAATATTCAGAAAAAAAATTGTATTAAATTTTCAGAGCATTCTGAGAACTTTTATTTTTGGGCCATTTTTTTATTGCACGGAAAACTCAGAATATAGGCAAGGCATGGCATTTTATTTTATTTAACTAATAAAAATAGAAAACAAAAGGTAGGGACAGAAGGTAGTGCTCACTGAATTCATCAACTTCATACCTCTCAAAAATGATTTATTAATAAGGTTGATCAAGTCTTATTAACAACCACTTCCGATTAGCATGAAATCGAAGAACTTCCGTAAAACACTAAGTTAACTCAATGGGGATATGGATGTCCCCAACAATAAGCATTTCATATTTCTTTTTGGCAGTAGGTAGAAGTAGTTGAAAACTTCCAATAGTGATTGTAGGAGATTTTTCAATAACATTAATACCATTCACTTGGAATTGTTTCTTTGGAAAGTGCACCGTATGTTCATTACCATTGATATGAAAAGTGACCTTGCTTTTATTGCAATCAATAACAGCCCCTGCAGTATTTAAGAAGGGTCTACCGAGGATAATCGACATGTTGTCGTCCTCGGCCATCTCAAGTATAACAAGGTCAGTTAAGATAGTAACATTAGCAACAACAACGGGCACATCCTCACAAATACCGATAGGTATGGCAGTTGATTTATCAGCCATTTGCAAAGATATTTCAGTAGGTGTGAGTTTATTCAAATCAAGTCTTTTATATAAAGAGAAAGGCATAACACTAACACTTGCTCCTAAATCACATAAAGCAGTTTTCACATAATTTCTTTTGATGGAGCAAGGTATAGTTGGTATTCCCGGATCTCCAAGTTTTTTAGGTACTCCACCCTTAAAAGTATAATTAGCAAGCATGGTGGAGATTTCAGCTTCTGGTATTTTTCTCTTATTGGTGATGATGTCTTTCATGTACTTTGCATAAGGAGGCATTTTTAAGATATCAGTCAAGCGAGTACGCAAAAAGACTGGCCTCAGCATTTCAGCAAAGCGTTCAAATTCTTCATCATCTTTCTTTTTGGTTGACTTAGGTGGAAAGGGCATAGGTTTTTGAACCCACGGTTCTCTTTCCTTACCATGTTTTCTAGCAGCAAAGTCTCTTTTATCATATCTTTTATTCTTGGGTTGTGGGTTATCAAGATCAACTGCTGGTTCTATTTCAACATCATTGTCTGGTTCTTTATTATTTGTTGGAGTGTATTCATGAACCACATCATTATCTTTTTCATTATCAGAAGGTGAGTGTTCACTACCAGATTGAGTTTCAGCATCAGAGATAGAGACTTCATTATCATTATCAGGAGGTTTTTCAACTTCAGGTTCACTAGAGGCATGCAAAGTCCTATCATTTTTCTTCTTCTTTTTCTTTTTAGAAGGACTAGGTACATCAGTGTCAACTCTTTGAGAGTCTTGTTCAATTCTTTTTGGGTGTCCCTTAGGATAAAGTGGTTCCTGAGTCATTCTACCTCCTCTAGTCATTACTCTAACAAAGTGATCATTGATATTATTATTCATTTCATCAAGCAACTCTCTTTGAGATTTAGCAACTTGTTCTAATTGAGTTTGAACCATAGAAGCATGCTTTCCTACACCTCTAACATCATTTGAGATTCTAAATAACAAGTCACCCAAGCGAGCAATCATATCAGAATTGTATTTCAATTGTTTCATAACATTTGCATTGAAGTGATCTTGCTTTCTAATGTAATTATCAAACTCATAAAGGCATTGACTAGGATGTTTATTATAAGGAATATCACCTTCATCGAACTTTAGTAAAGAATTTACCTCTACCACCTTAGGTGGTGGTGTTTCAAGCCCATGTATTTCTTCGATAGGTGGTAAATTTTTAACATCCTCTGCTTTAATACCTTTTTCCTTCGTGGATTTCTTTGCCTCTTGCATATCTTCAGGACTGAGATATAAGATACCCCTCTTCTTTGGAGTAGGTTTAAGTGGTGGTTCAGGAAGGATCCAATCATCATAATTTTTCAATATGTTATTCAATAATTCTTCAGCTTGTTCAACAGTTCGCTCCCTGAAAACACAACCAGCACAACTATCTAGGAAATCCCTAGAAGCATCGGTTAGTCCATTATAGAAGATATCAAGTATTTCATTTTTCTTAAGAGGATGATCAGGCAAAGCATTAAGTAATTGGAGAAGCCTCCCCCAAGCTTGTGGGAGACTCTCTTCTTCAATTTGCGCAAAGTTAAATATTTCCTGTAAGGCAGCTTGTTTCTTATGAGCAGGAAAATATTTTACAGAGAAGTGATAAATCATGTCCTGGGGACTACGCACACAACCAGGAGCAAGAGTATTATACCAAGCCTTAGCATCACCCTTTAATGAGAACGGAAATAATTTGAGAATATAATAATAGCGAATCTTCTCATCATGAGCAAAAAGGGTGGCTATATCATTCAACTTAGTAAGATGTGCCACAACAGTTTCAGTTTCATAACCATGGAAAGGATCAGATTCAACCAAAGTAATTAACTCTGGGTCGACAGAGAATTCATAATCCTTATCATCAACAAAGATAGGTGAAGTAGCAAACTGAGGATCACATTTCATTTTAGCATTCAAAGACTTTTCTTTGTACTTGTATAATAATTTTTCCAGATCATCTCTATCCTTACAAGCAAGAATGTCCCTAGTTGTCTCCTCATCCATAACATAACCTTCCGGTACCATTGGCAATTCATATCTAGGAGAACTAGGTCTAATAGGTGTTTCAAGATTTTCAGTTTCAGGCTCTTCATCAGTTTCAACATTCTCATGCTGTCTTACTCTAGCAATTTGTTCATCAAGAAATTCACCTAGTGGCACATTATCATCAAGCAAGGTACTAGCATCATCATGAGTAGCATTCATAGCAGAAGTAGCATCACCAATAACTTGCGACAAATCAGAATTGATAGCATGTGGTGGTGTTGCAAGTCTACTTATAACAGAAGGTGAATCTAAAGCGGAGCTGGATGGCAGTTCCTTACCTCCCCTCGTCTTAGAGGGAAAAATCTTAGTCTTAGCATCCTTCAGATTCTTCATAGTGATAATTTGATAATAATCCCAAGTGACTCAACAAATATAGCTATGCTCCCCGGCAACGGCGCCAGAAAAAGGTCTTGATAACCCACAAGTATAGGGGATCGCAACAGTTTTCGAGGGTAGAGTATTCAACCCAAATTTATTGATTTTACACAAGGGGAGCCAAAGAATATTTGCAAGTATTAGCAGCTGAGTTGTCAATTCAACCACACCTGGAGATTAATTATCTGCAGCAAAGTGATCAGTAGCAAAGTAGTATGGTAGTTTTCATAGTAGTAGCAACAGCAATAGTAACGATAACTTAGCAAGAACAATATGAGAGAAATTCATAGGCATTGGATCGGTGAATTCGTTGGATGATATTCATCATATAACAGTCATAACCTAGGGCGATACGACATTAGCTCCAGTTCATAAATATAATGTAGGCATGTATTCCGTAAATAGTCATACGTGCTTATGGAAAGAACTTGCATGACATCTTTTGTCCTACCCTCCCATGGCAGCGGGGTCCTATTGGAAACTAAGGGATATTAAGGCCTCCTTTTAATAGAGAACCGGAACAAAGCATTAACACATAGTGAATAAATGAACTCCTCAAACTACGGTCATCACCGGGAAGTGTCCCGACTATTGTCACTCCTGGGTTGCCGGATCATAACACGTAGTAGGTGACTATAACTTGCAAGATCGGATCTAGAACACAGATATAATGGTGATAACATAAACGGTTCAGATCTGAAATCATGGCACCCGGGCCCAAAGTGACAAGCATTAAGCATGGCAAAGTCATAGCAACATCAATCTCAGAACATAATGGATACTAGAGATCAAGCCCTAACAAAAGTAACTCGATTACATGATGAATCTCATCCAAATCCTCACCGACCAGCGAGCCTACGAAGGAATTACTTATGCCCGGTGGGGAGCATCATGGAATTGGCGATGGAGAAGGGTTGGTGATGACGAAGATCGAAGATCCCCCTCTCCGGAGCCCCAAACGGACTCCAGATCTGGCCTCCCGATGAAGAACAGGAGGTGGCGGCGGCTCTGTCTCGTGAAACACGATAATTCTTTCTTCCTGATTTTTTGTGTCTGAAAATATGACTTTATAGCATCAGGGTTGGAGTCTGCAAAGGCCACCAGGTGGGGACAACCCACCTGGGCGCGCCTGGAGGGGGGGGGCACGCCCTGGTGGGTTGTGCCCACCCAGGTGCCCCCTCCTGTGGTTCGTGGCTCCAGAAATTCTCTTTTATTATATAAAAAATCCTTGCGAAGTTTCGTTCCAATCCGAGAACTTTTATTTCTGCACAAAAACAACATCATGGTAGTTCTGCTAAAAACAGCGTCAGTCCGGGTTAGTTTCATTCAAATCATGCAAATTAGAATCCAAAACAAGAGGAAAAGTGTTAGGAAAAGTAGATACGACGGAGACGTATCAATACATGAACTCCTCAAACTACGGTCATCATCGGAAAGTATCCCGACTACTGTCACTTCGGGGTTTACGGATCATAACACATAATAGGTGAATATAACTTGCAAGATCGGATCTAGAACTTAGATATAATGGTGATAACATAAACGGTTCAGATCTGAAATCATGGCACCCGGGCCCAAAGTGACAAGCATTAAGCATGGCAAAGTCATATCAACATCAATCTCAGAACATAGTGGATACTAGGGATCAAGCCCTAACAAAACTAACTTGATTACATGATGAATCTCATCCAACTCCTCACCAACCAGCGAGCCTACGAAGGAATTACTCACTCTCGATGGGGAGCATCATGGAATTGGCGATGGAGAAGGGTTGGTGATGATGAAGATCGAAGATCCCCCTCTCCGGAGCCCCAAACGGACTCCAGATCTGGCCTCCCGATGAAGAACAGGAGGTGGCGGCGGCTCCGTCTCGTGAAACACGATAATTCTTTCTCCCTTATTTTTTTCTCCGAAAATAGGATTTTATAGCGTTGGACTCAGGGTCTGCGGGGCCACCAGGTGGGGACAACCCACTTGGGCGCGCCAGGAGGGGTTGCGCGCCCTGGTGGGTTGTGCTCACCCAGGGGCCCCTCTCCGGTGGTTCTTGGCTCCAGTATTTTTCTTTTATTCCATAAAAATTCTCCAAAAAGTTTCGTGCCATTCCGAGAACTTTTATTTCTGCACAAAAACAACACCATGGTAGTTCTGCTGAAAACAGCGTCAGTCCGGGTTAGTTTCATTCAAATCATGCAAATTAGAGTCCAAAACAAGAGGAAAAGCGTTAGGAAAAGTAGATACGATGGAGACGTATCAACTCCCCCAAGCTTAGACCTTTGCTTGCCCTCAAGCAATTCAGTTGATAAACTGAAAGTGAAAAAGAAAAACTTTTACGAACTCTTTTGCTCTTGTTTACATAAATAAGCTTAAGTAGCACCTAGGTTTTCAGCAAAGATCATGACTAACCTTGTCGACAATAACTCTTAAAAATCATACTAACTCATATCAATGGCATAATCAATTAGCGAGCAATAATAAGATATCTCAAATGACAACACTTTGTCAAAACAACCATGATATAATATGACAATAGTGGTATCTCGCTAGACCATTCTGAGACCGCAAAACATAAATGCAGAGCACCTCCAAAGTTCAAGCAGCGACTAAACATTGTAATTCATGGTCGAAAAGATTCAGTCATGATACACCCAACATTAGCTACACACAATGTATGAGGATGACAATAGTGCTCTCAGGATCTGGCGCTTATTTGAGAAGGTGATGACACAACATAAAAGTAAATAGATAGTCCCTTCACAGAGGGAAGCAGTGACTTGCAGCGGTGCCAGAGCTCAAATTTTTAAAACAGAGGTAAATGAAATTTTGAGAAATGCACCCTTCTTGTTTACTTCGCGACCATTAGTTATCGGTATCTTCCACGCTAAACACATTAGTGGCAGTTCCCAAGCGATAAAAAGTAAAGGTTTACTCCCCCTCAAACAACAAGCACACTCCACGGCTGATTCGAATCCACGGGTACCGTCCAAACTAACAACAATCCTGGGGGATTTTTGTTTAATTATTTGCAATTTTGAATTCGGGACTGGGAATCCCTATTACCGCCCCTCTCATGCAAGGACGAGTGAATAAACACTCATCATGAGAATAACCCGCTTAGCATGGAACATACTGACTACCTCCTGTCACTCTATGAACAATCCAAGCACACAGAAAAGGATATTTATTTAAAGTTTTTAGAGGTGGCACATGCAAATTTACTTAGAATGGCAGGGTAATACCGCATATAGGTAGGTATGGTGGACTCATCTGAAGTAACTTGGGTTTTAGGATTTTGATGCACAAGCAGTATTCCCGCTTAGTACAGGCGAAGGCTAGCAAATAGGTTGAGAAGCGGCCAGCTAGAGAGCGAAAACGGTCATGAACATGCATTATGCATAAGTAACATTGGATACTAGCATGAGTAGGATATGAACACCATGAACATAAATATCATAGAGGCTATGTTGGTTTTGATTCAACTACATGCATGAACATGTGCCAAGTCAAGCCACTCGAACATTCAGAGGAGGATACCATATCATCATACTATATCACAATCATTTTAACGCAATGTTGACATCCAAGATAAATCATTATCCACTCCTAGCTACTTAAGCATGGCATGAGAAACTATAATCTCTAATTGTCATTGCAAACATGTTCGATCATAATAGGCTGAATCATGGATACTAGGTTAAATATATTTACAAAAATAGAACAAGTTGAGTTCACACCCGTTTCTCTCTGCCGCCGCCAGTTCATCAAATATCATCATTATTGCCTTTCACTTGCACAACTGAATGATAGGAAAATAATAATAGTGCAAGAGCGCCATGGACTAAGCTGGAATCTGCAAACAATTTTATTCAAAGGAGAAGACAAGGTAATTTGGGCTCTTTGTTAGATCAACAATAATGCATATGAGAGCCACTCAACAATTTCATCCTGGTCTTCTCCTTGGTATGACTCAATAAACAGAAAAGAAAATCAGAGAAACACACTGAAATATTTTTGGAGTTTTTAGTTTTTTCTAGAAGAAAGCAAATTAAAACAGGAAAAACAAAAACGAGAAAAACTATTTAAACGGGAAAGCTCCCAACAAGCAAGAAGAAGAATCGAGAAATCTTTTTGGGTTTTCTTTTAATACTACAGCTAATTAAACTAGAAAGAAAAAACCAAAAAAGAAGCAGGAAATAGTTTTGTATTTTCTCAAAGTTTTTCAAACACACAAGAAGAAAGCGAGAAAATAAATCTAGCATGGATAGTATAATGAAAAAGTGTGGACACCGACAACTGGAATAAAATGTGTGATCATGAATATAATGTCGGTGGAAATACGTACTCCCCCAAGCTTAGGCTTTTGGCCTAACTTGGTAATCACCACTCGTAGAAGCCATCAGGTCCTATGTTGAAGTGATGTGGAGCGGGTACCTGACATCCCACTCCTGAGGCTCCTCCTCAGCCGCAGCCTGGTTGTTCCGGTAGGCGACAATATCCTCAGGCATGATCTTGTATCCGCCCCTGGCAATAGAATCAAACAAAGCAAGTGCGGGCAATGGAATAACATCACGGGTAATTTCACTAAAGACTAAGTTATAAGGAACATCCATAGTAGTGTTCTCGCCATCAATAAAGTGATGATGTGCCATAGCCTGACGATCTAAGTAAACCTTGGGCAAGCGATAATCATGCTGGCATATCTGAATGTTAAAGTGACTCGCTAAGCGAGTAGCATAAATACCACCACGAATTTTACCCTTGGATCTGTTAATGTGGAGGCGACGTGCCACAATAGCTCCCAAGCTATAAGTGTTATTGCCGTAGAGTGCGCAGCATAGGACAGCCAAATCGGGGGCACTAAGTGCATCAACCTTCTCTCTAGCAAGTAAACACTTTGCAATGAATAGAGTAAAATAATGCACTAAAGGAAACTGCAAGCTAGTGGCGGTGACACTCGACACCCCTCTCTCATCCCCCACTGACAAAGTGCAATAAAAACCCTCAAACTCTGCGGGCCTAGGCTCTCTTAGTTCCCCGTCAGCAGGGATCAAGCATATATCACAAAATTCAGTAAGTGGTATCTGACGGGTTTCAGCATATAAATTAAACTGCACCTCAGGAGGGTCATTCCTACTTAAGAAATGAAAACTTTGCACAAAGGAATTTGTGAGGAGATGATACTGTTCACACTCAGCTGCGATGAAGTCGGTGAGGCCGGCATTAGCAGCAAATTGTGCAAACTCTTGACGTATTCCGGCTCCATCCATGAATGGGTTGTGCGGCCATTCGCACGGCCGTACCTCTGCCATTCTCTGGGTGCGGAGATCATTGTCTGATGGCTCCCCAACAACTCCCTTGGAGCTCTTCTTGGAACCAAACTTCCTAAAGAAACTCATCTTTTCCCTATGAACAAAATTCTGAAATTTTTAGTGCACAAAATTTTTCTCAACAAAACTTCACAAGATTGATAGCAGCTACTCATAGGGATGCATCGAGGCCATATCAAGCTTTTAAACTGCTTAGAATTCTAAGAATTCAACATGCAAGCTCATCTACAGCAGCACCAAGAGTAGCTAATTATTCAAAATATAAACCACTAAAGCAAAAACTAATTGGACCAATGGAGGAGTCACATACCAAGTAGCAATCCCCCAAAGCAGTTTCGGAAATGGAGCTTCGAGCAACGAGATCGAAATCCGCGGGTTTGAGAGCAAGAACACGAGAGAGAGAGAGCAATGGTGAATTTTTTTTGGAGGTAGGTGATGTCATGGGCTAAAGAGATAAGTGAGGGGGGCCACGTGGGGACCACAACCCACCAGGGCCTGCCTAGGTGGGTTGTGCCCACCTGGTGCACCCCCCCCCCCTCTGGTGTTATTTGCATCAATAATTCAGAAATATTCAGAAAAAAATCGTATTAAATTTTCAGGTCATTCTAAGAACTTTTATTTTTGGGTCATTTTTTATTGCACGGGAAATTCAGAAAACAGATAAAACATGGCATTTTATTTTATTTAACTAAGAAAAATAGAAAATAAAAGTAAGGATAGAAATTGGTGCCTACTCAATTCATCGACTTCATACCTCTAAAAAATGATCCATTAATAAGGTTGATCAAGTCTTATTAACAACCACTTTCGATTAGCATGAAACCGAAGAACTTTCATAAAACACTATGTTACCTCAACGGGGATATGCATGTCCCCCACAATAACCATTTCATATTTCTTTTTAGTAGTAGGTAGAGGTAATTGAAAACTTCCAATAGTGATTGTCGGAGATTTTTCAATAACATTAATACCATTCACTTGGAATTGTTTCTTCGAAAAGTGCACCGTATGCTCATTACCATTGATATGAAAAGTGACCTTGCTTTTATTGCAATTAATAACAGCCCCTGCAGTATTCAAGAAGGGTCTACCAAGGATAATCGACATGTTGTCATCCTTGGGCATCTTAAGTATAACAAAGTCAGTTAAGATAGTAACATTTGCAACAACAACGGGCACATCCTCACAAATACCGATAGGTATGGTAGTTGATTTGTCAGCCATTTGCAAAGATATTTCAGTAGGTGTGAGTTTATTCAAATCAAGTCTTTTATATAAAGATAAAGGCATAACACTAACACCAGCTCCTAAATCACACAAAGCTGTTTTCACATAATTTCTTTTCATGGAGCAAGGTATAGTTGGTATTCCCGGATCTCCAAGTTTTTTAGGTACGCCATCCTTAAAAGAATAATTAGCAAGCATGGTGGAGATTTCAGCTTCCGGTATTTTTCTCTTATTAGTGATGATGTCTTTCATGTACTTTTCATAAGGGGCCATCTTTAAAATATCAGTCAAGCGAGTATGCAAAAAGACTGGCCTAATCATTTCAGCAAAGCATTCAAATTCTTCATCATCTTTCTTCTTAGTTGATTTACGTGGAAAGGGCATAGGTTTTTCAACCCATGGTTCTCTTTCCTTATCATATTTTCTAGCAACAAAGTCCCTTTTATCATATCTTTTATTCTTGGGTTGTGGGTTATCAAGATCAACAGCTGGTTCTATCTCAATATCATTATCTGGTTGTTTATCATTGTCTGGTTGAGTATCTTCATGAACATCATCATTATCTTTTTCATTATCACTAAGTGAATGTTCATTACCAGATTGAGTTTCAGCATCAGAGATAGAAACATCATTATTATTATCAGGAGGTTTTTCTATTTCAGGTTCACTAGAGGCATGCAAAGTCCTATCCTTTTTCTTTTTCTTCTTCTTCTGAGAAGGACCAGGTGCATCAGTGTTAATTCTTTGAGAGTCTTGTTCAATTCTTTTAGGGTGTCCTACAGGATAAAGTGGTTCCTGAGTCATTTTTTCTCCTCTAGTTGCTACTCTAACAGCAAAGTCATTTATATTATTATTCATTTCATCTAGCAACTCTCTTTGAGATTTAGCAACTTGTTCTAGTTGAGTTTGAACCATAGAGGCATGCTTTCCAACACCTCTAACATCATTTGAAATTCTAAATAACAAGTCACTCAAGCGAGCAATCATATCAGAGTTGTATTTCAATTGTTTCATAACATTTTCATTGGAATGATCTTGCTTCCTAATATAATTATCAAACTCATAAAGGCATTGACTAGGATGCATATTATAAGGATTGTCCTTTTCATTAAATTTCATTAGGGAATTTACCTCTACCACCTTGGGTGGTGTTGTATCAAGCCCATGTATTTCTTCAATAGGAGGTAAATTTTTTACATCCTCAGCTTTAATACCTTTATCCTTCATAGATATCTTTGCCTCTTGCATATCTTCGGGACTGAGATATAAGACGCCCCTCTTCTTCGGAGTAGGTTTAGGCGGTGGTTCAGGAAGAGTCCAATCATCATAATTTTTCAATATGTTATTCAATAATTCTTCAGCTTGTTCAACAGTTCGTTCCCTGAAAACACAACCAGCACAACTATCCAGGAAGTCCCTAGAAGCATCGGTTAGTCCATTATAGAAGATATCAAGTATTTCATTTTTCTTAAGAGGATGATCAGGCAAAGCACTAAGCAATTGGAGAAGCCTCGCCCAAGCTTGTGGGAGACTCTCTTCTTCAATTTGCACAAAGTTAAATATTTCCTGTAAGGCAGCTTGTTTCTTATGAGCAGGAAAATATTTTTCAGAGAAGTAATAAATCATATCCTGGGGACTACACACACAACCAGGAGCAAGAGTATTATACCAAGTCTTAGCATCACCCTTTAATGAGAAACGGAAATAATTTGAGAATATAGTAATAGCGATTTTTCTCATCATGAGCAAATAAGGTGGCTATATAATTTAATTTAGTGAGATGTGCCACAACAGTTTCAGTTTCATAACCATGGAAAGGATCAGATTCAACCAAAGTAATTAACTCTGGTTCGACAGAGAATTCATAATCCTTATCATCAACAAAGATAGGTGAAGTAGCAAACTTAGGATCACATTTCATTCTAGCATTCAAAGATTTCTCTTTCAGTTTGCATAATAATTTCTTAAGATCAACTCTATCATTGCAAGCAAGAAAATCTCTAGTTGTCTCCTCATCCATAACATAACCTTCAGGTACCTTAGGCAATTCATATCTAGGAGAACTAGGTCTAATAGGTGTTTCAAGATTTTTAGTTTCAGGTACTTCATCAGTTTCATCAATTTCAACATTCTCAAAAACTTTAGCTTTAGCAAGTTGTTCATCAAGAAAATCACCCAGTGCCACATCATCATCAAGCAAGGTACTAGCATCATCATGAGTAGCATTCATAGAAGTAGCATCATCAATAACTTGCGACATATCAGGATTATTAGCATGTGGTGGTGCTGCAAGTCTACTCAAAATAGAAGGTGAATCAAGTGCAGAGCTAGATGGCATTTCCTTACCTCCCCTTGTCTTAGAGGGAAATATCTTAGTCTTGGTATCCTTCAGATTCTTCATAGTGATAAATTGATAATAATCCCAAGTGACTCAACAAATATAGCTATGCTCCCCAGCAATGGCGCCAGAAAAAGGTCTTCATAACCCACAAGTATAGGGGATCGCAACAGTTTTCGAGGGTAGAGTATTCAACCCAAATTTATTGATTCGACACAAGGGGAGCCAAAGAATATTTGCAAGTACTAGCAGCTGAGTTGTCAATTCAACCACACCTGGAGATTAATTATCTGCAGCAATATGATCAGTAGCAAAGTAATATGATAGTTTTGATAGTAGTAGCGATAGCAATAGTAACGGTAACAGTGATAGCAATGATTTTGTAGCAAGTATAACGGTAACAGCAGCAGTAGTAACTTAGCAAGAACAATATAAGAGAAATTCGTAGGCATTGGATCGGTGAATTCGTTGGATGATATTCATCATATAACAGTCATAACCTAGGGCGATACGGCACTAGCTCCAGTTCATAAATATAATGTAGGCATGCATTCCGTAAATAGTCATACGTGCTTATGGAAAGAACTTACATGACATCTTTTGCCCTACCCTCCCATGGCAGCGGGGTCCTATTGGAAACTAAGGGATATTAAGGCCTCCTTTTAATAGAGAACCGGAACAAAGCATTAACACATAGTGAATACATGAACTCCTCAAACTACGGTCATCATCGGAAAGTATCCCGACTACTGTCACTTCGGGGTTTACGGATCATAACACGTAATAGGTGAATATAACTTGCAAGATCGGATCTAGAACATAGATATAATGGTGATAACATAAACGGTTCAGATCTGAAATCATGGCACCTGAGCCCAAAGTGACAAGCATTAAGCATGGCAAAGTCATATCAACATCAATCTCAGAACATAGTGGATACTAGGGATCAAGCCCTAACAAAACTAACTCGATTACATGATGAATCTCATCCAACTCCTCACCGACCAGCGAGCCTATGAAGAAATTACTCACTCCCGATGTGGAGCATCATGGAATTGGCGATGGAGAAGGGTTGGTGATGACGAAGATCGAAGATCCCCCTCTCCGGAGCCCCAAACGGACTCCAGATCTGGCTTCCCGATGAAGAACAGGAGGTGGTGGCGGCTCCGTCTCGTGAAACGTGATAGTTCTTTCTCCCTTATTTTTTTCTCCGAAAATAGGATTTTATAGCGTTGGAATCAGGGTCTGCAGGGCCACCAGGTGGGGACAACCCACCTGGGAGCGCCAGGAGGGGGGCGCGCCCTGGTGGGTTGTGCTCACCCAGGGGGCCCCCTCCGGTGGTTCTTGGCTCCAGTATTTTTCTTTTATTCCATAAAAATTCTCCAAAAAGTTTCGTGCCATTCCGAGAACTTTTATTTCTGCACGAAAACAACACCATGGTAGTTCTGCTGAAAACAGCGTCAGTCCGGATTAGTTTCATTCAAATCATGCAAATTAGAGTCCAAAACAAGAGGAAAAGCGTTAGGAAAAGTAGATACGATGGAGACGTATCAGCGTATTCCTCACGGACACCAGGAGGCGGAGCGCGACACCAGGCGCCTGTCAGCATGCATCGTCCATGAAGAAAAGTGTTGACCATTTAATGATTTAATATCGTTTTGTAATAATCCAAGATCACTCCGATTCCATACGTATGCCGATACTACCAAAAGAGGCTAGAGGCTGCTAAGTGACATTGTTTTTCCATCTGCTTAAAGTAAACAGAGATGTAATAAGAAAAGTTAATCTTTATTGACGAGAGTGCTGCTATTTATACAATGCAAAGGGACGCTTCTTAGTAGGCGCCCATACATACAGGAGGATGGGACCAGCCGTCGCGACTGTTGCCAAAAAGCAGGGATTAGCCCGTTAATTGACAAATATTAATTAATCCTAACACTACTCTAACCAAAATTATGCTAACAGTCTTCATGAAGAAGCCTAATTTGCTAGTGCATCTCTATTTGTTTTCTCCACTAACCATGGATCTTAAACTCGGCAGTAATTAACCCACGCAAAGCATTAGCTGTACTAAATACTTTGCTGTAGGTAGTACGCAAAGCATGCCCGAATACATGTGGTAATTGGTATAAAGTTGAAATATGCTCTTTTCTTGTGAGATTTGCAGGGTGTAGGTTGCTCTCAATCCAAAAGGGCTACCATAGTCTGGTAGGTAATGATAAGCCCTTGGTGGGGTTGGAGAGAAAGGACCGTGCATATTCTAGAGAACTCGGTTCCATATGAAACTTGAGCCTCAACTTTCGATTCTAGCATTCGTCCATGATACATCTGTAGTAGTACCCAGGAATAACCAAAGTTTGCTTCCAAAGGAGAAAAAGTATCAAACATGATGATGCTTGATTAGTGGGTCCCATCCTATATAGGAGTAGTAAAGAAAGATCTGCAGGCTGCATGTGATCACTTTGGTGGAGAAAAATTCCGGCAGTGGTCGTCATTATTAATGCCAGGGGCATGGCATCGGCGAAGAACCTGGTGCTACTCTTTACAGCTAGCAGGCCAGCAGCCCAAGATCAGTGGGCACGAAAGATAGAGATACAAATAGTGAGGCACGCGCAACGAATATGTACTCCACACTACTAGTATTACTACCACGCGCGAGACGATCAGCTGGGACACCTGGCCGATGAGGTCAGGCGCCTGTCAGCATGCATCGTCGAGCTCCGCCGGCACGCGACGGAGGCGGAGCGGGACACCAGGAGGAGGGTCTGGAACTGCGACGTGCGCGTCCAAGAGGTTGTGCGCATAGCAGACGAGGCCGAGTTCAACGCTAAGCACGGTATATCGGCGTGCACTCCCGGTGTCCAAGACTCCAGCGGCCCCAACGTGGATGCGATAATGCCGGCTGTGATGAAGACGTACACGCGCCGAAGGCATCGATGAGCTTGTCCAGCAGTCCTTTTGTCAGTCAGAAGATATCTTTTCTGTTAGTGTTACCTGCCCGACCTCAACATCGTAGTCCTAGTAAACTTTTGGCCGTAATTCGTTTCTTTTCTATACGTAGTTCTCGTATGCATGTTTCTTCACTTCTGAACCACTAATTTGCAATCGTAAACACACCAAATGTTCTCTCTGCGATAAATTTGTCGTGCTGTCCAAAGTTAACTGTATTTTTCAGCTAACTGAAATTCTCCGGGTGTTCTAACACAACTGAATTTATTATCCTGTCCAGCGTTAACTGGATTTGTGAGTTAACTGAAGTATGTACGCATGTCTAAAATAAACTGTATCGTTAACTGAATTTGTTATCCTGTCCAACCTTAACTAAATTTATTATGCTCTCCAACGTTGAATGAATTTGTCAGTTAACTGAAGTATGTAAGGGTGTCTAAAATAAACTCTATCCTTAACTGAATTTCTGATCCTGTTCAACCTTAACTGAATTTCTCCACGTGTTGTAACATAACTGAATTTAATATGCTCTCCAACGTTGACTGAATTTGTCAGTTAACTGAAGTATGCACGGGTGTCTAAAATAAACTGTACCCTGAACTGAATTTGTTATCCTGACCAACCTTAACTGAATTTGTTATCCTGACCAACCTTAACTGAATTTCTCCAAGTGTTGTAATGTAACTGAATTTCTCCAAGTGTTTTACTGATTTGTTCAAACTTAACTGAATTTTTTATCCTGTCAAACGTTAACTGAACCACACATTTTTCAGTTTTCTTAATTTGTGACCTTACTGACTTCCTTTTGTAAAGTAAACTGAATTTTTTAGTTCACTGAAGTTTTTGTGGGAGTGCAAATTGAGGTGGATCGTTGTAGTTTACTAATTTGTACTGCTGTCCATGTTAACTCAATTTGTTCTACAAAAATAACTGATTTTTTGAGTAAACTCAAATATGTCTGGGAGTTCAAATTTATGGGAATCATTGCATTTTACGTAAATTAGAACATCCAGGCTTTTTCGAGCCTTGTAGGTTGCGCCTATCAGCCTGACTTCGCGCATGTACCCATGGTGTATGTACCGATAAACAGGTAGGCTTGACATGCAGGCAGGTATACTGCAGGGCGCTCGGTTGTACCGATGGTGTATGTCGCGTCAAATAGGTAGGCGTGACTTCGCAGGCAACACGCGCATGTGTGTATGTAGCGCCAAACAGGTAGGCACTAACAGATACTGATGGGACGGGACGGTGCTGTACGCCTACAAAGATAGCGTGTGTGATGGGCAAAGTTGAACACCAAAATATTTTCGTCTGTGCAATATTGTCACGCCTTATTTCTAACTAAGCGTGTCTGGAGGAACAGGTTGTGCTATGGAAAATGATTAGCAGGTAGTATGAAAATAGATGTAGGCTTAAACATTTGACCAAAGATGAGAACATACAGTTAGACTCTGAAATAGATTTAGGGACAGGCTCATGATACAAACAAAAGGTAAGGTAGCAGACCAACATAGTTCATGATAAAACCAAAAGGTAAGGTAACAGACCAACATAGTTCTAAAGATCACTGAATCACTGCAGGTGGTGAACGCAAAAGACCATTTTATCACTAAGTACAGTAGACTTCACTTCATCATGTATGAGGCGGGATAGCGAACTGTTTGTGCTCACGGCACTCCATATTCTTCTGCATCGAGTCCGCTGCGCTGTATATCTTCACATCCAGCTTTTTCGCATCAACCACGGTGAAGGTGAGGATGTCAACATTCCTAAGATCATGGTGATCTGCAAACTTCCGCCAACCAGCTTGGACATCATTGAAGACCAATTTCTCCTCGTAGTGGCTCAAATGTACTTTCCAGTGGAAATGATGGCTTGTGCGCAACTTTATGCACCGAGGGACTGTGCCCTTGAAGAATTTCTCGACTCCTTTTGGCAGCACGAACAGTTCAAGATTCTGATCTAAATCTATCTGAACCATAAAATGGCTAGGAGTATGAACATCAGGAACATGCCCAGTTTTCACGGGACGGCCCCTACCCCTGTACTCACTCGTGCGTGCCCCGAGAATATCCGCAACCACCGTCTTGTCTGAATACAGGTTCTTCAGCAGCTTGTTGTGAAGTCGTTCTGGGAGTTCTGGTGAAGGAGGACTAGCTGAAGCAGAACGCTGAAGCACTGCAGCAGGAGAACATGCAAGTCCATATGAAAGTGCAACTAATCCCCGAGTGATTTTGGTAATTCATAACAACATATAGCTCATTGAACTAATATCCTTTCAAGTTAAGTATTTCAGAAAGTTCAATGATTGGCATGGCACATGGACTAGAGATGTGGACCCCTCAAAATGCTAAGGACAAATATTGGCAAAAGCTCAAGACTCTACATTTCTATTTTAGTGATCCAAGATCACATTGAGTCCATAGGAAAAGCCAATACTATTAAAAGGGGATGAGGTGTTGCTTAATGGTCTACTTGCTCAAAATGCTTAGTGATATGCTCCAAAGCCCTCAACCACTTTCTCAAATCCAAATATGTCCTAAACCTAAAGTCAAACTCGGCCCCACCGATTTGATCTATCCGGCGCCACAAAGTTCCTTTGACATAGCCACTGCCAGAAACCCTAATCAATTCGGTCTCACCAATAGGGACTTCGTTCTCACCGAGATGGGATTGCAAACTCTCGGTTTCCCTTCGTAACGTTTCGGTCTCACCGAAATGAGTGATCGGTCCCACCGAGTTTGCAATGCAAACTCTCTGTTTCCCTTTCGTAATGTTTTGGTCTTACTGAAAGGAGCGATCGGTCCCACCGAGTTTGCCTGACCAACTCTCTGTTTGCTCATTGCTGAAATCGGTCTCACCGAGTTCATGCAATCGGTCACACCGAGATGAGGTTTTGCCCTAACCCTAGCACATCGGTCCCACCGAGTTGATCATATCGGTCCCACCGAGAATCCTAATGTTCACATTTTGAACTGAATCGGTCTCACCGAGTTCTTCTATTCGGTCTGACCGAGTTGGATCAAATGTGTGTAACGGTTAGATTTTGTGTGGAGGCTATATATACCCCTCCACCCCCTTCTCTATTCAAGAGAGAGCTATCAGAACGTGCCTACACTTCCACTACTCATTTTCTGAGAGAGAACCACCTACTCATGTGTTCAGATCAAGACATTCCATTCCTACCACAAGAATCTTGATCTCTAGCCTTCCCCAAGTTTCTTTCCACTCAAATCATCTTTCCACCATATCCAAATCTGTTAGAGAGAGTTGAGTGTTGGGGAGACTATCATTTGAAGCACAAGAGCAAGGAGTTCATCATCAACACACCATTTATTACCTTTTGGAGAGTGGTGTCTCCTAGATTGGTTAGGTGTCACTTGGGAGCCTCCGACAAGATTGTGGAGTTGAACCAAGGAGTTTGTACGGGCAAGGAGATCACCTACTTCATGAAGATCTATCCGAGTGAGGCAGGTCCTTCATGGGCGATGGCCATGGTGGGATAGACAAGGTTGCTTCCTCGTGGACCCTTCGTGGGTGGAGCCCTCCGTGGACTCACGCAACTGTTACCCTTCGTGGGTTGAAGTCTCCATCAACGTGGATGTATGATAGCACCATCTATCGGAACCATGCCAAAAATCTTCGTGTCTACATTGCATTTGCCTTCTCCAAACCCTTCCCTTTACCTTCATATGCAATGTTTTACTTTCCGTTGCTACACTCTTAGAATTGCATGTGTAGGTTGATTGCTTGACTTGTGCTAAGTTGCTAAAATCTGCCAAGACCTAAAATTGGGAAAAGGCTAGATTTTTATTTGGTCAAGTAGTCTAATCACCCCCCCCCCCTCTAGACCTACTTTCGATCCTGCAAGTGGTATTAGAGCTTTGGTCTCCAATTGCCTTGATTTCCATAGCTTTGGTGATCATAGCCTTGGTTTCACAACCTAGGAGAGTATGGCGTCTAGCGAGGGAAATCACCACCGTAGAGGTCCTTACTTTGATGGTACTAATTTTGCTAGTTGGAAGCATAAGATGAAAATGCATATTCTTGGACATAACCCCGCCGTTTGGGCTATTGTGTGTATTGGTTTGCAAGGTGAATTCTTCGAAGATGGAAGAGAACCAAATCGTGAAGCAACCGCGGAAGAATTGAAGATGTTGCAATACAACGCTCAAGCTTGCGATATCTGCTTCAACGGATTGTGCCCCGAAGAATTCAACAAAATCAGCCGCCTTAAGAATGCAAAGGAAATTTGGGATACTTTGGTTGATATGCACGAAGGTACCGAGTCCGTCAAGGAATCTAAATTGGATGTGCTTCAAAGTCAACTTGACAAGTTCAAAATGAAGGATGGTGAAGGAGTCGCTGAAATATATTCTAGGCTTGCTCTCATCACAAATGAGATTGCCGTCTTAGGAAGTGAAGATATGACCGACAGATTCATCATCAAGAAAATCCTAAGAGCCTTGGATGGAAAATATGATACCGTGTGCACTTTGATCCAAATGATGCCCAATTACAAAGATCTCAAGCCAACGGAAGTCATTGGTAGAATTGTTGCTCATGAGATGTCACTTAAGGATAAGGAAGAGCTTCACAACAAGTCTAGTGGTGCTTACAAAGCTTCATGTGATGCCCTCACAACATCAAGTGAGAAACAAGCCTTCAATGAAGAATTGAGCCTAATGGTGAAGAACTTCAACAAGTTCTACAAGAGTAGAAGCAAAGAGAGAAGTTCCAAGTCGAGGTCCTACTATGACAAGAGATCTTCTAGTCGTGAACAAAATTGCTACAATTGTGGAAGACCTGGACACTACTCCAATGAGTGTACGGCTCCCTACAAAAGAAGAGAAGACTCGCCTAAAAGGAGAAGTAAAAGGGAGGAATCACCTCCAAGAGAGAGAAGGAGTAGAGATGATCGTTATGAACGAAGACCCTCTCGCAGAAGCAAGGATTCGGAAAGGAAGGACAAGATATCAAAGAGCTACACAAGATGAAGACATCAAGCTCTTGTTGGTGAATGGGTATCCGGTTCCGACTTCGACCACTACTCCGAGAGAAGTTATCACTCCGACTCCGAACATACTCAAGATGAAGGTGTTGCCGGTCTTGCACTTGTGTCATCCAACTCCTACGACATATTTGACTCACCAAATGAAGGAATTGGAAGATGCTTCATGGCTAAAGGCCCCAAGGTATCACACCCCGAGTATGTTGATTTCAATAGTGATGAAGATGATTTGCTAGGTGATGATGATTTACTTGTTGACAACTCTAGTGATGAAAACTATGATGAAATTGCTATTAATCATGCTAATCAAGATGAAACGAATGACAATGATAAGAAGGAGATTGAGCGTCTAACTAAAGAATTAAACACTCTTAAGTTAGCTCATGAAACTACCTTAGAGGATCATCGAGAGCTTTTAAAGACTCATGAGAAGCTACGCTTTGAAAAGCTCAATCTAGAGCAAGAGCATGGGTTCTTAAAAGCAATCAATGATGATCTTCATAAGAAAAGTTCTTCTTACATTGCCAAGCGTTTACTCTTGTCTACTTACATGCCACAAGTAAAATCTAGCAACAAGAACAAGAAAGATTCTTCTTCTAGTAGTAACAATAATCATGCTAAATCCAATATTGTTGCTTCTAGTAGTTCTCTTGATTCCACTAATGATTCTCTTAGCCAAGTTACACTTGAGCAAGAAAATAGCTTATTGAAGGGAATTATAGAGAAAGGTGTTTACAAGAGCCTTGCCGGAAGTAAGCAATTTGAGGAGATTGTACGCAAGCAAGGAAGGCACCGGAAGAATCAAGGTGTTGGTTTTGAACGCAAGTTCAATGCCAATGGAGTTGAGTGGGAAGAAGATCAATACCCCAAGACGAAGTTTGTTCCTCAACAAGGGAAGTATGACCCCACTTCTTTTAATGGAACACAAGATCAAGATGATCTTCCACCACAAGACCACAAGCTAAAAGGCAAGGACAAGCTTCAAGAGAAGATTGATTCATTTGAAGAAGCTCCAAAGGCCTTGGTCAAGTGGGTTCCCAAGACTACATCAAGTTCCACTTCATCAAGTACGACTACAACTCCAAGGATCCCCATCAAGTTGATGTGGGTCCCAAAGAAGAAGAACTAGAGAGTTCTTGAGGGTGACTCCGCGAACATACTTCACTCATATTCATTTTGGCAAGGACAAGTGCAATCAACTTCCATATCTTGCACTAGTTCAAGGAGTCACAAACCCTCTTGTTGGTAAGACAAGGGACAAGGTAACCTAATGCTTTCATGGACAACATCATATGTGTATTTCACTCTACGTCTATGGATATCCTTGTGTGCTCCTTGTGGGACTAACCCATGTAGGTATTGAAAGTGCAACTCACTCCAATGGATTGCTCCAAATGATCTACATCAACATTGAGCATCCACATCTTCAACATCTACATGAAGTCATCATCGACAAAACCCAAGGTTAGTTCATCCCTCTTAGGGGGGATATCACATCTAGGGGGAGCTTTACTCTAAGAATTGAGCTAAAGTAACTTTAATGGTGTGAACACAACAATGCTTTATGTAAAAGTGGTAACCCCACTTGTGCTTAAACAATGAGTATGACCTATGATCAAATGTTCTCATTTGACTCCTAAGTCAATATACTCATATATAGATGACCTAGTCATCGCCAATTGCTTGATAGATGCTAGAGTGTTTGTGCATGCTTTGCCACATATTTCATTTGCTATCTTATTGTGTGAGCATGTTGGTTGCATAATTTTCTCCATTCGAGGACATCCATTTGTTGTTTTGATTGATTGGTTTTTCTTTTTGCCGAATGGATTGACAAGAATGCCTAAGTACTCCCTCTAGCTATCTATGCTTTTCTCGTCTCAAACTCTATTCATGCTACATCACAAAGTTTGATCAAGTTGAATTCGGACCCTCCGGGTGAGGAGCACTCAGAGCCACCGATCCGTTAAGGGCTTAAACTTCCAAAACCTCTTAATGGCTTTCGTTCTAACCAATTCATCCTTCTCGGTCTCACCGAAATCATTGGGTTGATCTAGGTTTTCACCTCAGTGCAACCGATTAGAATAGTTCGGTCACACCGAGTTGCAGTAACCGCTTGTGATTCTGCATCTCGGTGTCACCGAGTTGTTCCACTCGGTCACACCGACAGTGACTGGGTATATATATCCGCGGGTTGAAATTTGGAAATTCCTTCAAACTCCCAACCGCGCCTGCCCAGCTCTGCCGCCCCCTTGGTCTCCGGATCATCGTCGTCGTCGCCAGCGCCCTCCTGCTGCTGGTCTCCGCCACCGTCAACAGGATTCTTTGCCGCCGTTGTCGCCATAGCGAGTCCGCCGCCAAGTTAGGGTACGGACTCAATCCCTTTGTATATTCCTTAACTCCGATTCTTGCACAAAGGTTAATGCCATGCTTCTAGCCACGATTGAGATCATCCTATCCAACCAAAACTTCCTCTAGATTAGTTTTGATGCAAAAACTTAGGTTAGGTTTCCGCCGAACTCATCTCGGACCGACCGATTTGAAGTATTCGGTCTCACCGATTTGGCCCAGGCCATTGCACATGTACTACTCGGTCTGACCGAAGTGTACGAATCGGTGTGACCGAGTTTACTTTCTCTATGAAACCCTAGCATCTCGGAGTCACCGAACTGTGTCTCGGTCTGACCGAAACTGTCTGTTTAGACTCCAATGTTGCTTCGGTGTCACCGAGTTAGTCATATCGGTAGCTCCGAAATGCTTTCTGCAGGAAACTAAAATTAAGTTTTTGAGTCAAACTTTTTGCCAAAATAGATGTACTTTGTGATGCTCATCTACTCTGCCTATACCTATCTATTCACAGGGTCTGTGTCAGCCATGTCAGACAATAGTGACAGCCAGAACAGGTCAGAGGAGCAAGCAAATCTCAGTGAGGGCACTAGTCCCTCCAATAGCAGTTATGATGAGGGTAGCAGAAGCACCCCAAGCAACTTGCCTAAGGCTGCAACTAGGCAAAGGAAGAAGAGAACCTCAGATTCTGAAGATGAGGACTTTGTAGTTGATGAGGAGGTCACCTTAAAGAAGAAGGTAGTCAAGAAGGAGTATGCTGCTGCTGCCACCAAGCCTGGCATGAAGAAGAAAGTTCCTGCCAAGAGAGTGCCTATGTGTCGGCGTGCGACACCTATGGGACCGGGTGGATCCCTTCTACGATTCGGCAGGGAGAGAGGTATGCACAAAGAGCAGAACCAACGATCGACGCGGGGTGATTTTACCCAGGTTCGGGCCGATAATCAGCGTAAATCCTACTCCTGCCTTGTTTTATTAAGAGTGTTCTTGAGCCCAGGCTCCAGGAGCGCTTGCGATGAACAGTACATTCAAAGAGCAGCTACGCATGCAGGGATGGGCCAGAAGATCCTCCTCCCCTGTAGCAGTTGCCTTGGGCCTCCTTTTATACATCCAAAGGGGTTACCACAGTGGCAAAATGTACATACGTTGAGGTGTAAAGTAGCTACAGGGTCATCATACCTAACCACTGACGGTTTAGGACCAATGCATTTAATGCACCGTGAGGTGTCCGTTTAGGTGTCCTCATTTTCTTGGGGATGGAAAAAGGAGCCATCCAATCAGCACCGCTTAAGCTCTCCTCCACTGGCGCCTTGCCACACATCCAGAGAAGGACCCAGAATGCCAAGCTGGTTGCTGTGCTGAAGCGGTGGCACAGTGGCAGAATCTTGCCGGGCGCTGAATCTTGCCAGGCGCGAAATCTTGCCGGCTTCGCAGGCCACCCCGGCAAGATCTTGCCGGGGAGGCTGGCTTTCGGTCTTCAGCTCTTCTTATCTGCTGATCCTTGGCTTGGGTGTTCCTTTGATAACTTGAATTAACCTTCAACTGTTCCCCGACAAGCCTGGCCGCGAGTATGGCTACAACTGCCCATGCACAAGTACGGGGTACTAATGGCCCAATACTTAGTACACCGACAGGAGCCCCCGGGCCTAGGCCACACACGAGTGCGAGGCGTTGTTGGGCTAGGCCCAAACAGTGCACGGGCACGCGTGGCAGGGGATTAACTGCTCGTAAATATCCCGCTTACTGTGCCCCCCACTACGCGTGCTGAATGCGCGACGTGGGAAGCGTGCGCTAAAAGGCTGCAGCTGCAGTGCGCCTGCAGAGGCGTATTTACATTGGGGAGTAGAAGAGGCGGCCTCGCTCCTTCCCCATAAAAAGAAGGAAACTGCAGAGGATGCCTATTTACCCCCTCTTCTTCTCAATCCGGACTCCGCCATTATCTTCCCCTCCTCGAGCTCAAAGCCAGATTTCTCCTTATCCGCTCTTCGCTTCCGCACCCGTTTTATCCTCGGCTTCCATTCCCGCAGCCACCATGCCGCCCAAGGCTGGCAAGGGCAAGGAGGCGAAAACCGTCGTTCCGGAGAGCGAGCTGGTGAAGATGCGGAAAAAGTACATCGTCTTCGCTCCGACGCTCGATGCGAGGGCCTTGAAGAACCGGTATCAGTGCATGTGGGCGAAGGAGACGCAAGCTCACCCCGCAACTCGCGTGATTCCAGGTTCTTGTTCCAAGAGCGGACCTGACAGATATCGCTTCTTCACCGCTTATTTTTATTGCGGACTCTGTCCTCCATTCTCTGACTTCTTCAACGACATTATGTACACATACGGCTTCCATCTTCTTGATTTCACACCGAACGCCGTAATGTGCATGTCCGTCTTCACTCATCTTTGCGAAAACTTTGCCGGAGTAGTTCCCAACACTGCCCTCTTCCGCCATTACTTTATTCCTCGCATCCAAAAAGGGGAGGCCCTTTCCGGTTCTATTGCCTGGATTCCAAGGGCTTGGAATAAGGAGATATACCCAGATGGGGTCTACCGCGAGAAGTGGGAAGAATGGCGGTCTGAGTGGTGCTGGATCAAGGAAGCAGATCCCCATTCGTTCTGTTTGCCTCGACAGCAGAAGGCGGTCCGCGGCAGTGACTGGAGCGATTTCGCCGCGGAGGACGAGAGGCTCATGATTGCCACCACCAGAATCCTTCGCCTGAAAGCTGCCGGGCTCACAATGGAGATGATTGGCTTCGATTTCCTCCGCCGCCGCATCGCCCCCCTACAGAGCAAGGGAAGACCAGCTTGGGAGTACTGGAACGCAGCGGACATCATGAGGCTGCGCCCTGGATTGAACAATAATTTGACGGCTATGCAGCTCGGCACTCTCCGCTAGAGGCTATTCCAGCGCAATGACAAACATCGGTTGCCGGCAAGAATTGTCCCTTTGTGCAACAACTCCGCCCTGGGGTCAATCATCGCCACCATGCCAATGTTCAACGTCCATGGTCTTGACGCGACTTGGGCCGAGCCATCCGAGGAGGAAGCACAAAAGTTCTTCGACAACTTGTCGGAGAGGGCCATCCGGGAAGAAACAAATCTCGTCCGCGCCACCACTGATGAAGAAGTGGCGTATATTGCCACTAGGGCGGAAGAGGCGAATCTTGCCGCGGAGGCCGGCAGTGTCGGTTTCACAGAATGGGAAACCAGCGATGCGGAGGTTGTGATGGAAGAAAATCTTGCCGGGGAGGCTGAGGCTGCCGGGGAACAGAGCAGCGTGGCCGCCGAGGGCTCGTCTGACGAAGACATAGCCGAAGAAGAGCCGCAGGAGGAGCCCCCAGCTCTGAAGAAGACCAAGCGCGTTCTTCAAAAGGCCGCTTCTGGCATCGCGGCAAGCCAACCCTCTTCGAGCAGCGAGGCTCCCGGCAAGAAGGCGGCCGGCAAGACTGTGCCGCGGCAAGGAGTTCGACAGCAACCTGCGCGGCGCGTGAGACACATACCTGCGGCAACTACTGAGGCGGCAGGGGCGTCTCACACAACCGCACCGGAGGCTGAGGTGGCGGAACCATGCCAATCCCCTATACCTGCTACAGCCAAGCAACCCAGGACCCCTCCTCCGCCCCTCACACGGACACTGCAACGGAGGTCGATTTTGACACCTCCGGCTTCAGCCCGGAACGAGAAGAGGAAGAGTAAGTATCCTGTCATAGCCTCTATCTCCCAAATTTCGGAGTAATCTCATAGACTTGCTTCGTCTTGTCTCTGCAGTGATGCAGAAACCTTGGCGGAAAGGGTGGCTAAGAGGTCGAGGACTTCCACGGGCAATGAGCCCCCGGCTGGCTCTATGAGCGCGCCGAAAATTGTCGTCATCAGCCCGGGGCTCAGCCCTCAACGCAGCCCCCAGCGCAGCTCCCAGCGTGAGTTCTCCACTCGTTTTCCGTTGGCGGGTGCTGAGGTTTCTACCCTTGCCGCTGATATCTTCGGGCTTGCAGGAAAAGAACAGCAACAGGGAGAGATGGAAACCGCCCCCGTCGTGCCGCCTCCGTCAACCGCGCCGCCCACAAGCGCATCCTCGGCAAGAGTTACCACCGACGAGCCTATCTTGGTTGAGGAGGAGCCGGTACACATGGGTACCGGCAACATTTCCCCGGCAGCCAACGTTGCCGGGAGGGGCGAGGCCACCTCTCAACAACTCGACGTAGGTAACTGTTTGCCTTAGAGCGCTTGCTATCCTTTTCTTTATCTCTCTTTCTTTTTATCTTCTTGAACTTCAATCTTGACCTTATTTTGTTTCCTTCCTTCGTCTTCCAGAATTCCCTGTGATGGAACACATGGATGTCGACGTTGTCATCGAGGAGACCACCAGAGACGCCGCCACCGAAGCTGACAGGATCACCGCTAGCGAGGCCGCCAAAGACGCCACTGTCGAGGTCGGCGAAACTGCTGCCGAGGGAGCCGCCAAGGAATCTGCCGAGAGGGCCGGCGAGGAGACTGATGACCACACTGACGGCATCCCTGCCGCAGGAGCGCCAGGCGCTACATCGGCCACAGAGCCCCCAGCCACCGGCGAGACGAACGTCGAGGACCAACCATCGACATCCGAAGCCCCCTCATCGAGCAAATATCTCAAGGTTGGCGACAATCTATTCATCAACTTGCCGGGCACGGCAAATATTGGAACGCCGACTGAAGGGGAAACCTTTGATGAAGAAATCATCGCCGCTGTCGGGCTCAAAATCGTTGATGATCCAAGCGCCAGCAGTGGAAAATCTGAAGAGGATCAGCTCCTTCAAGCTATGGGCGAAAATTTCCGCAAGCTCCAAGCACTCCACCGTGCTCGAAAAGAGAAAGCACATTCCAGAATTGTAGTTGTCGAAGCGGCCGAGGCAAGTTTTCAGAAGCGCGTTGAGCAGATGCAGATCTGGTACGCCGAGGCCCTTCAGGAGTTGACTGCCAGCCAGAAACAAGTGAGCCAAAGCTAGACGGAGCTCCTCTTAAAACAATCTGACATGGAGAAGGCGCAAGAGGAAGCTGCACAAAGAATTGCCACTGAAGATGCTCTCTTAACGGAGCGTCGCATTGCGCTTGATGCTCACGAGGAAGATCTTGTCGCACATGAGCAGGCGCTCGCCGCCAAGCTTCGCGGCAAAGATGAGGAGATCGACAAGCTTGTCGCGCAGCGGATCCAGGAGCTGGAGCAAAAGCACAAGGAGGCGCTTGAAGCTCTAACCGTAGATCATGCCGGCAAGCTCAAGGAGGCCGTCGATGCTGCCGAGGCTGCAGAGGCCGCCAAGAATGAGCTGAGCGACAAAGTGAAGAAGCTGGAGGAGGATCTTGAAGAACACGGCAAGGAGCTCTCGACGCTCAAAGGGGACAGGGAGAAAACTCTCCACAGCCTGGCAGAGATGCAAGTTGCCATGTCCGACAAGACCAAGCAGCTCTCTTCAGCCAACAATGTCACTGCCGATCTGAGGCTAAAGCTGACCACGCTGGAGAAGTCTCTTCAGGACGACAGGGCCCGCGAGAAGGCCCTAAGCAAAGATCTTTAGGATGAGAAGAACTTGCTTAAGAGCGCTGCCGCCGCCCAAATTGATTATGAGAAGGGTGTGAAAATCTGGACTGATCGCCTTGTTGACACCGCGGAGAGGCTCACAGCACAATTGTCAACCATGGGTCAGGATGGCCTGCAAAACTTCAGGTATTCCTCCGAAGAAAGGATATCTTCGAGCGCTAGGTTGACCATGTTCTTCGAAAGCATCATTGACGCTTTAAAGATGCTACAGTCCAACCGAGCGACCCAACTGGCCAATGAATCCCGCAAACTTTGCCGGGCCGTCCTCCGCAAGGTACTCGTCAAGGTGGTGCATAAAAACCCTGGCGTTGATCTCACCAACGTGCTCGATCGCTTGCCGAAGGATGCAGATCTCAAGGCACTTGAGGAGCTTGTCGCGCCCATCCTTGAGAAGGTAGATTCGATCAAGAGGGTCGAGGGCCAACGCAGGGACTAGCCGCCTCATTTTTCCTTGTCGCCACCATTCCATGCCAAAAGACAATCAAGTCTTATGTTAGAACTGCGGCAACTTATTGATGTAATATAACTTGCGTATGTTTGGGTATATGCATGCTATTTCCCTTGTCTGATTCCTTTATGTACGGAGTACACCCTACGCTTACTGAAAACTTGCCGGCGCGCAACCTGTCGCGAGCGCTGGGTGCGGGACTTCAGCAGCCTGCTGGAGGTGCAGTAGCCGGCAAGACACTTTGGCGTTCTCAGTGCTGCCACTTAAATTGTTGAGCGGACTCGAAACAAAATAAGGGCACAACCGATTATGACAAGGGTTCCTTCGCGTGCAGGTTTTCCATACAAAAGTCAAAATCGTCTAAGGGAAATAACTTCATAATAAAAGAAACTTGCTTAAAGTTTATAACTTATCTTTCTGTCGCTGTACTTCCTCCGGTAACGCGTCAATCCTGAACGTCGCCCACTGGTACCCATATCTTCCTTCCCCCCCCCCCCCCCCCGGCAAACGTGTGCACGAGGAATCCTTCTATCTTTTGAGAAAAAGAAAGAAGAGAAAATAAAGATATGGAACCTTGGTGGTTCGTTAATACTTACCGGGAACAGGTGTCATACAACGTCTTAGACAAGCATGCATATATATATAAACATGGAAATCGATAAGGAAATGCACAGCACTTAAACTTATTCATCTAGGCTCAGGGTCTGTGCCTGGCTTTGTACAAAGGATTACATGCCTTGCCGGCAAGACTTGTACAAAAAGGTGGTTGCCGGGGGCCCCCGGCAACCGCGCCTTATGGGTAGAACTTGCGAAGATGCTCGATATTCCAGGAGTTGCTCACTGGAACGCCATCTTCGGTCTCCAGGCGGACAGCGCCGGGCCTGGTGACTTGTACTACCCGATAAGGGCCTTCCCACTTCGGTGTCAACTTGTTTGAATTCTTAGCGGACTGAATCCGTTGAAGAACAAGGTCGCCTTCCTCAAGACTTCGGGCATGAACTTTGCGGCTATGGTAGCGGCGCAAAGCTTGCTGGTAGCGTGCAGCTCGCACAGCAGCCTGAAGATGATTCTCCTCAAGGAGCACAGCATCATCTTGCCGCAGTTGCTCTTGCTCAAGCTCATCATAAGCGAGCACTCGAGGTGATCCGTATATGAGTTCCGTGGGGAGAACTGCTTCCGCTCCGTAGACCAGAGCGAAGGGCGTCTGGCCAGTGGCTCGATTTGGTGTCGTTCTGATTGACCAAAGAACCGCCGGTAACTCATCAATCCAGCGTCTTCCGCATTTTCTCAGCTTGTCAAAGGTTCTGGTCCTGAGACCGCGCAGCACTTCAGCATTAGCCCTCTCTGCTTGGCCGTTGCTTCTCGGGTGAGCAACAGAAGCAAAACAAATTTTGCCGCCAAGGTCTTGGACGTACTGCATGAAGGTGCAACTTGTGAATTGCGTGCCGTTGTCGGTGATGATCCTATTGGGCACACCGAAACGGCAAACTATTCCTTTAAAGAACTTGACGGCTGATTGTGCTGTCACCTTTCTCACGGCTTCCACCTCCGGCCACTTTGTGAACTTGTCGATCGCAACGTACAAGTACTCAAAGCCCCCGGTAGCACGGGGGAAGGGGCCCAGTATGTCGAGCCCCCAGACCGAAAATGGCCAGGAGAGAGGGATCGTCTGAAGAGCTTGAGCTTGCTGATGTGATTTCTTCGAATGAAACTGGCACGCTTCACACTTGGTTACTAGTGCAGTTGCATCCTGGAGAGCGGTGGACCAAAAGAAACCTTGCCGGAATGCTTTCCCGACAAGTGCTCTTGATCCTATGTGAGAGCCACATATGCCTCCATGTATCTCTGCCAAAAGCTCTAGTCCATCCTCCCGAGGAATGCACTTCAATTTCACACCGTTTGGTCTCTTTCTGTACAGGACGTCATCGACGAACTGGTACATAGTAGACTGACGGGCTACTTTTTCCGCTTCTTCCTGCTCCTCAGGGAGTTCTCCTGTCTGAAGGAAATGGACAATGTGTTGTGCCCATGCTGGAGCCTGGGGCTCGACATCTAGGACTAAAGGCATCTCTTTCGCCGGGGGAACATTTGTCTTGACAGCGAAAGCGTGAGGTTTCGCCGGAGCCTGTCGTTCCCCGGCAGGCTTGTCGCTGATCCTGGCAAGTTCCTTGCCGGCGGCTCCAGGGAGCTCTGCCAGAAAGTACTGTCTCGAATTCAACTTTCTTCTCTTTTCTTGCCTCATTGATGGTGCCATAGATGGTTGAGTTAAATGGAGCACAAAAGTTCCTGGTTCCACAGGCAACTTGAGGGCAGCGCGCTTTGACAGGTCGTCAGCAATACTGTTTTCGGTACGAGGAATGTGCTTCATTTGCAGACCATCAAAGCGCTCTTCCATTTTTCTCACTTCATCCACGTAAGCTTGCATCAATGGACTCTGATAATTCTTGTTAACTTGCCTGACAACAAGCTGCGAATCGCCTCTGATGACGAGCTTCTTGATACCAAGGTCTGCCGCGATCCTGAGACCGGCAAGCAGCCCCTCGTACTCCGCAGTGTTGTTTGTCGAACTCTCCCGGGGGAAATGCATCTGGATTACATACTTGAGGTACTCTCCGGTGGGTGCGACAAGCAGCACGCCAGCACCGGCGCCTTGCAGCGAGAAAGCCCCGTCAAAGTACATAACCCATTCTTGATCAATTTCCTTGCTGGGGAGAGTCGTTTCTTGAACCTCTTCGTCTGGCGTTGGGGTCCATTCCGCAATGAACTCTGCCAAGGCCCTGTTCTGAATTGTCGAAGAACTTTTAAACTTAAGACCAAAGCTTGATAATTCCAATGCCCACTCCACGATCCTGCCGGTTGCCTCTGGATTTCGCAAAATCCGTTGTAACGGAAAGCGAGTGACGACGGTAATTTCATGTGCTTGAAAATAATGGCGCAGCTTCCTCGAGGCCATAAGGAGGCCAAAGAGCAACTTATGCACACCAGAGTATCTTGACCTAGCTCCTTGCAAAAGGGAGATAACAAAATAAACTGGGCGCTGCACCATCTTTTTCTTTTGCACTGGTTCTTCTAACTGCGCCGATCCTGTCTTGTCGGGACCAGTCCTTCTCGGGAAAGATCCCGCCGCGTCACTTGGCGGTCCTGCCGCAGGTGTTGCCTCCTCATCAGCTTCTCTCTATGCCACTAATGCAGCACTAACCACTTGATTTGTTGCTGCCAGGTACAGCAGCAACGGCTCTTGTGGCCTAGGCGCGACTAGTGTCGGCGGAGAAGAAAGGTATTTCTTCAAATCTTGCAGCGCAGCCTCCGCTTCCGGAGTCCATTTCATTGGACCTGCTTTCTTCAAAATTTTGAAAAAGGGCAGGGCACGCTCAGCAGATTTGGAGATAAACCTGCTTAGGGCAGCAACGCAGCCGGCAAGACGACGCACATCCTTGACGCGTCTTGGCGCTTCAATCTGCTCAATAGCTTTGATCTTGTCGGGGTTCGCTTCGATCCCTCATTCAGATACAAAGAACCCGAGAAGCTTGCCGAAAGGAACACCAAACACGCACTTCTCAGGATTGAGCTTTAAATTGATCTTGCGCAGATTTGCAAATGTTTCTTCTAGATCTTGTACAAGCGTCGCTTTGTCCTTGGTTTTGACTACTATGTCATCCATGTATGCTTCCATATTTCTATGGAGCTGAGGCTCAAAACCAATTTGGACCGCTCTCGCAAATGTAGAACCAGCACTTTTCAACCCGAAAGGCATTCGTATAAAACAATACGTACCACATGGGGTGATAAATGCGGTCTTTTCTTCATCTTCTTTTGCCATGAAGATCTGATGGTACCCTGAGTAGGCATCAAGGAACGACAGTAGATCACAACCAGCAGTGGAGTCCACAATCTGGTCGATGCACGGCAAGGGAAAGGGATCTTTTGGATAGGCTTTATTGATGTCTGTATAATCAATACACAGCCTCCATTTCCCATTCGCCTTGCACACTACAACCGGATTGGCCAACCACGTTGGGTGAAGCACTCCTCTGACCAATCCTGCCGCTTCTAGCTTCCTGATTTCTTCGGCAATGAATTCTTGCCGCTCCAAGGCTTGCTTCCTGACCCTCTGCTTGACGGGCCGCGCGTGAGGACAGACAGCAAGGTGGCTCACAATTACCTTCCTGGGAACACCGGGGATGTCAGACGGTTGCCATGCAAACACGTCGACATTCGCCCGCAGGAAGGCAATGAGCGCGCTTTCCTATTTGTCATCTAGGGTGGAACTTATGGTGAAAGTTCCTCCTGTTCCGTCCTCACTGACGGGCACCTTCTTGATCTCTGGTGGAGCAGCCTTGGGTTTCTTGTTCTTGCCGGTGGAACTCTCTGGTGCGTCCTCAACGGAAGCGCAGCACTCCGAGGAGGTGCGCTTGCCGAAGTTTGCGCCAAGATTCTTGCCGGTCTTCTTCTTCCCCCCGGGAGTTCCGGTGGCAGGAGCAGATGCCTTGACGGCAGGTGCTGCAACTGCTTCCCGGTAGAGTTGGTCGGCACAGATGAGCGCATCATTTTTGTCGGAGTGGATAGTGATGACACTTATTGGCCTGGGCATCTTCAACACATTGTACGCATAGTGCGATGCCGCCATGAACTTAGCCAGCGCTGGGCGGCCAAGGATCCCATTGTATGACATAGGGATCTTGGCGACACCAAACACTACCTTCTCTGTCCTGTAGTTAAGCTCGCTACCAAATGTCACCGGTAGTGTAATCTTGCCTTTTGGCTCGGTCCTTCCTGGATTGATCCCTTGAAACGTGCCCGTTTCCTCGTGATCTTCATCAGGAATTTGGAGCCTCTTGAGCACGTCCGGCGAGATTAGGTTCAGTCCGGCCCCACCGTCAACTAGCATTTTCATCACCTTGAGGTTGCGGACTGTCGGTGAGACCAACAATGGCAAGCACCTGACCGCAGTTGTGCGATCAGGGTGATCCTTGGCGTAAAAAATGATAGGCGTGTTGGACCACTTCAGGGGTTTACGTGCATCGAACGATGGCTCCGTTGCATTAACCTCTCGCACCCACTGTTTAAGTCGACGGTGGGAAGAATGCAACGAGGCGCCTCCGTCGATACACATGGCCTCTTTAGCTTTCTGAAATTCGTGCTCACTGGACTCATCATTTTCTTCATCATCATCATCACCCTCTTCTTTGTCACGGCCTCGAGCGGGCCTCTCCCTCTGTTGCTTGGCCTTGCCGCGGTGACCCCCTCGGCCACTGCACTTCTTGCCGGACCCCTCAGCACCGTCCTGGGCCTTCTCCTTGTCTCGTCTTTCATACTCAGCTCTCTGCTTCTCGACAAGCTGCTCAACTTGCCGGCAGTTTTGGAGATCGTGGCCCTTGGTGCGATGGATCTTGCAATACTGCTTGCCGGAGCTTTCCGACTTGTCGGTAGCCACCAAGGCCTAGCAGGAGGCGCACCTGGCAACTTCCTTGTCGGGGTCGTTAACCTTGGCATTCTTGGCGGTGCCGGGGTTGCCGGATTCCTCGACAGCAAGCACGGCTTTGCCTCTGCGCTTCTTGTTCCGCCGTCGACCTTTCTTTGGCGGGGTTGCAGCATCTTCATCTTCTGATTCGCCCCCTGCGCCAACACCCTCGCCCGGGAGTTTCCTCCCTTCTTCAGCCCGAGCGCACTTGTCGGCCAAAGCATAAAGCTCGGCAATACTCCTGACCTTGTTCATCGCCAGCTCTTCACGCATTTTGCGGTTACGCACGTTCTGATGAAACGTGCTAACAACAGCGATAGGGTGAATGTCGGGAATATTGTATTGCACTCGGCTAAATCTCTGGATAAACTTGCGCAGGGGTTCGCCCTCCTTTTGAGGGAGGAGATGCAAATCACTCTCTTGGCCAGGAGCTTGGTGGCCTCCAACAAAGGCGCCAACAAACTGATGGCAGAGATCTGGCCAAGAAGAAATAGAATTCTCCGGCAGATGGATCAACCATGACCTGACGTTGGGTTTGAGCACCAACGGGAAGTAGTTGGCAAGTATCTTGTCGTCTCAGCCCCCGGCAGCCTGCACCGCAATGATGTAGATGCTCAGGAACTCCGACGGGTGGGTCTTGCCGTCATATTTCTCCGGGACCTCTGGCTTGAAGGTTCGGGAATTGGGCCACTGGACTCGCCGCAGCTCACGGGTAAATGCTGGACAACCTACCTCGTAAGGCAAGTCGCCTGCGTCCCCTGGCGCAGGCTTGTCGACAGCAGGTCCTGCGCGCCTATCAGATTGATGGCGCGCTTCCCGTCGCCGCTCGATGGTAGTTCGAGCGTCCTCTTTGCTTCGTTCCCGAAGAACTTGACGCTGGTCACGGTGCATCCGTGGATCGGACGACACCGTGGAATCATCATCACGGCCATCAGTCCGCCGGGTTGCCGACCGCCGCTGGTGTCGTGGAGGGGAGTGCACCATGGTCGCACCACCTCCAGTCTTCTCCACATCGGCTTGCGCCAGATCGATGGACCGCCGTTGCGAGGGCCCTGCCTGCTGCGGCCCGTCTTTGTTAATGAAGCCAATGAGGCTCTGGATAGTAGATCGCCACTCCTCCATCTTCTCCGGAGCAGGAGGGAAATCGAGGAGCAGCTACGCACATGCCAGAGCTTCCGCTGGCGTAGGCGGCGGCGACAGGTGCGAGGTTCGTGAGGTGCGTATAGGCTGGGTAGAGACCTATCAGTGAACCCACTTATCCCGACTGCCCCGCTGGATTATCAGAAGACCCAATCAACGGGATTGAAGACCAGGCCCCGGCACCGCACATCACCCCCTTAGTTGTAACGACACTGCAGCGTTACTATCGAGTGCCGAGGGTGATACCTCGTGTAGCACTTCTGATGTTAACTCTGTAGAGTAGCTATTCGGTTGTGGTTATCGAGGGTGATTCCTCCTTCACCACTTCCGGTAACGACGCTGTCGTGCAACACATCAAGTGTGAACCCATCGATGGTGATTCCTCCGAGTTCACCTTGACGGATACATCGAGTGGGAATTCAACGAGGGTGATACCTCGGATTCCTCTGATGTTATGGACACACGGATACTTGGACTTTACACTGTTACTTGGATAGGCGGGTCGACCCTGAGGGGTACCCGTGTGCGCCTGAGAGGCGAGTGTTGTGAAGACGGGTGCCTGTGTGGTGCCCGAGTGGTGAACATGAGGCGTGGCCGGGCATTCTTGGCCCTTGCCGTAAGTCCTCGAGACGGGGCGATGGGGTCACATCTTTCGTGAGTCTCTGCTCGTTACCGCAAGCCCAAGGTACTAGCGATTTGGATATTTGATCCGAGCAGGCCTCTGGCCTGATAGCACTAACCATCACGTGGGCATAGTATGGGCGTTCTGCATCGTAGCATCAGCCGACAGTTCTGTCAGACGTCCAGTTCAGCATTGTGGCCGGGTCGGATCGTGCCGTTGGCGCTGGTATCCACCCTGCTCGCAACGACCCGGAGTGCACAGGGCGACGGCCCAAGACCCCTGAGCCCTTAGGATGTAGACCGGCGGGGACCTCTCTGCTGAGCTCTAGGTAGGGCTGCGGTGTATCGTTTGGCCGAGGCCGGGCATGACCCAGGAAAGTCTGTCCGGCCGGAGTTAATCGAGCGTGTTGGGTAAGTTGGTGCACCCCTGCAGGGAAGAAAACTTCTATCGATAGCCGGTCCTATGGTAAAGGACACTCAGAGTTGTATCCTGATTGATACAATTTAGAACTGGATACTTGGATACTATGGCTCTGGGATTGCTTTCTCGCAGGGAGTCGAGAAAGGATCTCTGGGTGAGGATGAGACTTAATGATACTGCTACATTATATTGTACTGTTCTACTCTCTTCTATTGCTGCAAGACCTCTGAAGATGCTAGTCTTCGATAGGACTAGGCCTCCTCTCTATTCTGGCATTTCTGCAGCCCAGTCCACATATACAGCCTCTCTTTGAAAATGTTGCATATGTAGTGTAGATCCTTGCTTGCTGAGAACTTCTGAGTACTCACGGTTGCTTTGTTTTCCTTTTCTCCCCATATCAGTTTGACGTGATCAAGATGACGGAGCCCCTAAGATAGATGCCCCATCGACCGGCTACTACTACTACCCAGAGGATGGTTACTACTACGAGTTTGCCGACGACCAGGAGTAGGATCGGAGGGTCCCAGGCAGGAGGCCTACGCCTTTCGATCGTGGTGTTTTATTTTGCCCCGCCTTTCTAAAGGCCTTTCTGTTTCTGTTTCATATCTGTACTCAGATATCTGATGCTTCACTGATGCTTGTACGCAAGCTTATGTATTCGAGCCCTCGAGGCCCCTGGCTTGTAATATAAAGCTTGTATGACTTTATTTATGTTTTAGAGTTGTGTTGTGATATCTTCCCGTGAGTCCTTAGGCTTGATCGTGTGCATTTGCGTGTATGATTAGTGCACGATTGAGCTGGGGGCGTCACAAGTTGGTATCAGAGCCGACTGCCTGTAGGAACCCCCCTTTCCAACTCCTTGGCCGAAGTTGAGTCTAGTAACCGAAAACTGTTTTACTAACTTGGCTGTGTGGCTTACGGGCCCACGTCGCCAATTGGGTGGTATTAGGATCTTTTTACTCCTCGACCTTTACTCTGGGACTCTGATCTCTCCTCTATTCGGGTTAAAATTTTACTAACTCCAACATTAGGTTCTCGTGATCACATCCACCCGGTGTTCTGAAAATATCCCCCCTTGCTCCAAGATTGTGGGCCAGGTTCTGCTTGCAGGATACTCTTATCGAGGGCACCCTGTGTTGTCACTTGCAGATTCCTCGCTCCAATAGTTTTCTCCGACGTTGATGTAGCCTTTGCTATGTCTCGTTGTGTACTTCCTTGCCGCGTGCCTGCGCGGCGCCTAGATGTCTAGCCCTCCCCTTTCAGCTGTCGTAATGCCGGATTGTAACAGAGGCTATGTGTGGCTTTGAATGTCTGGTGCGAATATGCTGTAGTATCTATTGCACTTCCTTCTGTTGTGCGTGATACTTCATGAATCATTCCATACACCTGCAGTTCTTCTTGTTAAACTGCCTCTGTTGATTTGGCAGGATGGCTGACGATCCTCCACCTCCACCCTATATTGCCGCAATGATGCAGCAGTTTGAACTCAACCGTCAGCAGTTTGAGCTCAACCGCCAGTTTATGACTGGAGTATTGGCTCAATTCCCAACTCAGAATGCTCAGCAACATAATGCTCCAATAACTCTGCCAGAATTTGTGTGCCTCAGTCCATCCATTTTCCACAACTCCACCAATCCTATGGATGCTGATGATTGGCTTCGTGACATCCTGTTTGAGATGGAATCAGCTAATGTTGCCACTGACAGTTACGTCACCTTTGCGACATTCCACTTGAAGGGTCCCGCTGCTCAATGGTGGGAAAGCCACAAGGGTATGTTGCCTGCTGAGACTGAAACCACTTGGCAGGAATTTCAGTCAGCCTTTCGTGCATGGTACATTCCTCAAGGTCTGATGGACCAGAAGAAGCAGGAGTTCCGCAAACTCTCACAGGGCACAATGACTGTGGATGAATATCAGAGGAAATTTCTTGAGTTGTCCCGCTATGCTGAAGATGACGTATGCACTGACGCATGCAAGCAAGAGAAATTCCGTGAAGGACTACATACTGATATAAAACTTGCACTTGCTGTCCATGATTGCACAGACTTCGCAACACTTGTCAGCAAATCTTTCCAAGTTGAAACAGCTCTGACTGAATACCAGGAGTCACTCAAGCGCACTCATGAAGCTGACTCAACCACGGGTTAGCCTGTTCAGAAACATCGAGTCTGGATCCCACACAATGTTCATCATCGGCCTGCTCCAACACCAAGGCCGTCTTATGTTGCACCTCGCCTGCCTCCACCGCCAAGACAGCTTACGGTTCATGATGGACCGCCTGATGCTATGGCTTCTCATCAGGTGGCGCCACGTCCTCCTAATGGTCGTAAGAAGAATTATCAAAACCGCCGACTTAGAAATCGTAATGTCATACCATCTACTGTTGTACTTGGCCATGCCAATCACGTCAATGCTGAAAAGGCTCAGAGGGAACCGACTATCGTCCTGGGAACACTCTCTGTGAATTCAGTGCCAGCTTCTGTTCTTTTTGATTCAGGTGCATCACATTCCTTCGTGTCCCAGCAATTTGCACAATTGCATGGGTTAGCTATGAGCTTATTACCCACTCCTTTAGAAATCATCACTCCCCGTTCCAGGTGGCAAACCAAAATGGTAAGTCACAACAATCAGATCAGAATTGAAGGGTTGATGTTCTCTGCTTCCCTTATTGCTCTTGGACCTTCCGACATAGACATCATTCTCGGTATGGACTGGTTGACCGCCCATAATGCTTTGATTGACTGTGCCGCTAAGAAAGTCCAACTTACCCATTCTTCGGGCCAGACAGTCAGATACTCAGCCCGAATAGCTCAAAATGCTGAGAGCCAGATATATGTTCTGAATGCATTGAACGCCTCACCTATTGAAGTCATCGAGAACGTTCCAGTTGTTCATGATTTTCAAGATGTATTTCCAGAAGAACTTCCAGGAATACCCCCTGCTAGAGCTGTCGAGTTTGTCATCGACTTGAAGCCTGGCACTACCCCTATTGCGAAGCGTCCTTATAAAATGCCTCTGCACCACCTTCTTGAGCTTAAGGAAGAAATCGACACGTCACTTAAGAAAGGTTTCATCCGTCCCAGTTCCTCTTCTTGGGGAGCACCTTCACTCTTCGTTAAGAAGAAGGATGGAACTAACCGATTGGTTCAGGATTATCGGCCCATTAACCAAGCAACAATCCAGAACAAATATCCGCTTCCTCGGATCAATGATTTGTATGATCAGCTTGCTGGATCATCGGTGTTTTCTAAACTCGACTTGAGGTTGGGTTATCATCAGATCCGTGTTCGTGAAGAGGATATTCCCAAGACTGCATTTGTTACTCGTTATGGCTCCTACGAGTACATTGTCATGTCATTTGGCTTAACAAATGCTCCAGCCACATTCTCCCGTCTGATGAATTACATCTTCATGGATTACCTTGACAAGTTCGTCGTGGTTTATCTAGATGATATTCTGGTATATTCGAAGAATAAGGAAGAACATGCCGAACACCTCCGTCTTGTACTGGAAAGGCTCGGAGAACACCAGTTGTATGCCAAATACTCCAAATGTGAATTCTGGCTTTCTGAAGTAACGTATCTTGGTCATGTGATCTCCAAGGATGGAATTGCTGTTAACCCAGAACGAGTTCAGGCTATTCTTGACTGGACTCCTCCGAAGAACATCAAGCAAGTGAGAAGTTTTCTCGGCCTTGCAAGCTATTGCCGTCGATTTGTCGAGAACTTTTCTAAGATTGCTAAGCCTTTGACTGATCTGCTTCACAAGGGCGTTAAATTTGAATGGATAGAAAAATGTCAGGAAAGTTTCCAGACACTCAAAGACAAGCTGACATCTGCCCCAGTACTATCTCCTCCAGATACCCGTAAAGACTTTGTGATCTATTGTGATGCATCCCGTGAAGGATTAGGCTGTGTCCTAATACAAGAGCGTAAAGTAATTGCTTATGGCTCTCGTCAGTTGCGCCCACATGAAGAGAATTATCCGGTACATGATCTAGAACTAGCTGCTGTGATCTATGCATTGCAGTTGTGGCGACATTACCTTCTCGGTAATCGTTGCGAGATCTACACGGATCATAAAAGTCTGAAGTACTTGTTTACTCAACCATCTCTAAACCTCCGTCAGCAAAGATGGATGGAGGCCATTGCGGACTATGATTTGGGTATTTCCTATACCCCTGGCAAGGCTAACGTGATGGCTGATGCCTTAAGCCGCAAGTCCTATTGCGACAACCTCATGGTTAGGCAAGCTCAACCTCGTCTTTATCAAGAACTGTGCAAGCTGAATCTGCGGATTGTTCCACAGGGTTCTCTTAATAACCGTGTGATACAGCCAGATCTTGAGAAAGCTGTTAAGAACGCGCAAGCTAAGGATGCTGAAATTGATTTGATGAAGAAAAATCTTCACCTAGAAAAGTACAGGGATTTCTCGTTGTCTGAAGATGGAACCTTGTATTTCAGAAACCGCATTGTGGTACCTCGCTTCGAGCTTATGACTGACAAAGTCATGAAGGAGGCACATGATACCCCGTTGTCTATTCATCCGGGTAGCACCAAGATGTATCGTGATCTCCGTCAAAGGTACTGGTGGTCTAGAATGAAGCAGGACATTGCTCGTTATGTTGCCGAATGTGATGTGTGCCGTCGCATTAAAGCAGAACATCAGAAACCAGCTGGAATTCTGCAACCACTTCCTATTCCTCTATGGAAATGGGATAAGGTTCAGATGGATTTCATTACAGGACTTCCCAGGTCACAGAAGGGTCACGATGCTATTCTTGTCGTCGTCGACCAACTCTCTAAGGTTGCACACTTTCTGCCTGTCAAAAAGACTATCACTGCTAGTCAGTTAGCAGAGTTGTATATCTCCAGAATTGTATCACTTCAAGGTATTCCGAAGGAAATCAGTTCGGACCATGGCGGTCTTTTCACCTCCAAGTTCTGGGAAAGTTTCCAAGAAGCTATGGGAACTCATATTACCTGGAGTTCAGGTTATCATCCCCAATCCCAAGGCCAAGTCAAGCGAGTCAATCAAGTGCTTGAAGACATGCTTCGGGCTTGTGTTATTTCTTTCGGCAAGAAGTGGGAAGAATCTCTCCCGTATGTCGAGTTCTCTTATAACAACAGCTATCAAGCCAGCTTGAAAATGTCTCCCTTCGAAGTACTTTATGGACGTAAGTGTCGAACCCCTCTGAATTGGTCAGAAACTGGGGAACGACCACTCGTGGGTCCGAACATTATTCAACACGCCGAAGAACAAGTTTGTATTGTCCGGGAAAATCTCAAGGCGGCTCAGGACCGCCAGAAGAGCAACTACGATCGCAAACGATGGGGTTTGACTTATCAACCTGGTGATCAAGCTTATCTTCGTGTCACTCCTATGAAGGGCACTCACCGTTTTGGAATCAAGGGCAAGCTAGCTCCATGCTACATTGGTCCTTTCCGCATTATTGCTAAACGTGGTCAGGTAGCATATAAATTGGAGTTGCCGCCGCAATTCTCTCATATCCACGATGTATTCCATGTGTCGCAACTTCGTAAATGCTTCAAGGAATCTCCGCACTGCGCAGTGGATCACGAGATGCTTGAATTGCATGATGATCTTTCATATAAGGAGCATCCGATCCGCATTCTCGATGAAGCTGAACGTCGGACCCGTCAGAAGGTTACCAAGTTCCTGAAAGTGCAGTGGTCAAATCATACTGAAGATGAAGCCACTTGGGAACGCGAGGATAATCTTCGTGCGGAATACCCCGAACTTTTTCCTTCTACCTCTTAATTCTCGGGACGAGAATTCTTGTTAGTGGAGGAGATTTGTAACACCCCATGTATTAAGCTACAGTAATCACCCTTTGGATTATGCCATGTCATCATGATCAACAGTGCTTAATCATCATTAGTATCATATCTCTTTTCAAATTCAAATTCAAATGGAAATTAAACTGAAAGTGAAAATAAAAGTTATTCAAATTTGAAGACTAAATTGTTCATAATATTGTAAATAATCCAAAGACCCTTCTAAAATTATATTCAACATATACTTAATAAATTATGTGACTCTAACAACCACAAAACAGGGTTGGTCAATACCTATTTATTTGAATAAAACCCAAATAAAAAGATATGGACACCAAACCAATTTCTAGCAGTGACTAATAATGTACTGATATTATATGAGCAAGTTCCATATTTTACAAAAGTGTTTTGGAATAAAAACAAAAGACAAAACAGGAAAGAAAAACAGAAAACAGAAAAAGAAAAGAAGAAATGGAAAAGTGCCCCTATGCACTTAAGCCCACAGCTGCACAGGAGCCGGCCCAGCCCAACTAGCCCCCCTCCCCCTACCCCCTGACGCCGCAGGCGCGCTGTCGAACAGCTAGCGCGCGCGCCCGCCCGGCCCCCCCCCCTTCTCCTCGGTCGACGTCGTGCCGTTTCGCGCCCGCCAGTGGGGATAACAACCCCTCCTCCACCCCCAGGACGAACTCTAGCTGCCTCCCTCTCCCTCTGCGTCGCCTTCCTCTGCACACCCGAGCGCCGCCATGGCCGTGGTCCCGTGAAGCACGCGGCCACCGGCCTTCACTCGCCTCGCCGACGCACTCACCAGCTCCGCCGACCTCTTGTCCTTCCTCTCCGGCCATCAACTCAAGCCGGGGGCCGCTACAGCTCCGGGATCGAGCCCTTTCCTCAAGCTCGAGCCACCGGCCATCTTCTTCAACCACGGTGCCGCTGCTACTCCTAAGCCCTCGCCGGACCTTCTTGTGTCCCCACAATGAGCCATCTCCTCTCCTCTCCCTTCTCGTTTCCTTCCCGCGCGTGTAGCCGTCGCTCCCACCGAGGCCGAGCTCGCCGCCGCTTGAGCTCCTCGCCGGCCTTGTTCCGGTGGCCTCACGGTCGCGTGGCGCTGTCCAACGTGTTCGCCCGCTCCCGTAGATCACTTCCACGCCTCGCGTTCGAGCCGCAGCGCGCTACACTGCTGTTTTCGCTGTCACCCGAACACCACCACCGCCATACATCGTCGCCGGCGATGTTCCGGCCACCCCCGCGGCCTCGTGTTCGTCGTCACTGGACGCGGCACGAACTGCCCAATCGAACGCAAAAGAAATCGCGCGAAACGGGCCCCTGTGGCGGAATTCCGAGCCTCTCCGGCGAACTCGCCGCCGCGGAGAGCTCACCGGGGCAGCTCCGGTGCCGTTTCCGACATCGCTGACGTGGCAGTCCACGTGGACCTCCCCCACAGTCGCTGCCACTGGGCCCCTGGGTCCCGTTGACCCAGTCAAATGCTGACTGGGCAACGCCCAGTCACTGCCAGTGGGCCCCGCGTGGGCCCAGTTGACCAGTCAACTGGTCTGTTGACCACTGACGTAGTGATGATGCCAGGATGACGTCATAATTCATTTTCTGACGAATTTAAATAAATATTTAAATTCCAGAAATTAATAAAACTTTAGAAAATCATATCTTTTAATCCGTAACTCGGATGAAAATACTTTCTACATGAAAATTGCTCAGAACGACGAGACGAATCCGAATACGCGGTCCGTTCATCCGTCACACGTCCCTAGCATAGCGAACGTGCATCTGTTCCCCTCTTTTCGTCTGTCCAAAATGCCGGACACCGGGAATACTTTCTCGGATGTTTTTCTCTATCGCCGGTATTACCTAGCACTACGATAGAGCACCGCTAGCTCTGCTTATTGACATGTCATGCTCTTGTTTGCTTTGTATTTACTGTTTCTTCCCCCTCTTCTCTCTTGTTAGACCCCGACGTCGTCCCCGAGACTGACGCAACTCAGGAGCCCGACGCCACCGTTGACGACCTTGCCCTTGCCGCCGAGCAACCAGGCAAGCCCCCCCTTTGATCATCCCGATATTGCCCATTCTATTTTCTTATGCTTGCATTAGAATTGCTGCTGTTACTGCTTTACCTATTCTGATGCATAGCCTGTTTATTGTAACCTGCTGTTGATAATTACCTGCATATCCTAAACTGCTTAGTATAGGCTGGGTAGAGACCTATCAGTGACCCCACTTATCCCGACTGCCCCGCTGGATTATCAGAAGACCCGATCAACGGGATTGAAGACCAGGCCCCGGCACCGCACATCACCCCCTTAGTTGTAACGACACTGCAGCGTTACTATCGAGTGCCGAGGGTGATACCTTGTGTAGCACTTCTGATGTTAACTCTGTAGAGTAGCTATTCGGTTGTGGTTATCGAGGGTGATTCCTCCTTCACCACTTCCGGTAACTACGCTGTCGTGCAACACATCAAGTGTGAACCCATCGAGGGTGATTCCTCCGAGTTCACCTTGACGGATACATCGAGTGGGAATTCAATGAGGGTGATACCTCGGATTCCTCTGATGTTATGGACACACGGATACTTGGACTTTACACTGTTACTTGGATAGGCGGGTCGACCCTGAGGGGTACCCACGTGCGCCTGAGAGGCGAGTGTTGTGAAGACGGGTGCCTGTGTGGTGCCCAAGTGGTGAATACGAGGCGTGGCCGGGCATTCTTGGCCCTTGCCGCAAGTCCTCGAGACGGGGCGATGGGGTCACATCTTTCGTGAGTCTCTGCTCGTTACCGCAAGCCCAAGGTACTAGCGATTTGGATATTTGATCCGAGCAGGCCTCTGGCCTGATAGCACTAACCATCACGTGGGCATAGTATGGGCGTTCTGCATCGTAGCATCAGCCGACAGTTCTGTCAGACGTCCAGTTCAGCATTGTGGCCGGGTCGGATCGTGCCGTTGGCGCTGGTATCCACCCTGCTCGCAACGACCCGGAGTGCACAGGGCGACGGCCCAAGACCCCTGAGCGCTTAGGATGTAGACCGGCGGGGACCTCTCTGCTGAGCTCTAGGTAGGGCTGCGGTGTATCGTTTGGTCGAGGCCGGGCATGACCCAGGAAAGTGTGTCCGGCCGGAGTTAATCGAGCGTGTTGGGTAAGTTGGTGCACCCCTGCAGGGAAGAAAACTTCTATCGATAGCCGGTCCTACGGTAAAGGACACTCGGAGTTGTATCCTGATTGATACAATTTAGAATTGGATACTTGGATACTATGGCTCTGGGATTGCTTTCTCGCAGGGAGTCGAGAAAGGATCTCTGGGTGAGGATGAGACTTAATGATACTGCTACATTATATTGTACTGTTCTACTCTCTTCTATTGCTGCAAGACCTCTGAAGATGCTAGTCTTCGATAGGACTAGGCCTCCTCTCTATTCTGGCATTTCTGCAGCCCAGTCCACATATACAGCCTCTCTTTGAAAATGTTGCATATGTAGTGTAGATCCTTGCTTGCTGAGTACTTCTGAGTACTCACGGTTGCTTTGTTTTCCTTTTCTCCCCATATCAGTTTGACGTGATCAAGACGATGGAGCCCCTGAGACAGATGCCCCGTCGACCGACTACTACTACTACCCAGAGGATGGTTACTACTACGAGCTTGCCGACGACCAGGAGTAGGATCGGAGGGTCCCAGGCAGGAGGCCTACGCCTTTCGATCGTAGTGTTTTATTTTGCCCCGCCTTTCTAAAGGCCTTTCTGTTTCTGTTTCATATCTGTACTCAGATATCTGATGCTTCCGCTGACGCTTGTACGCAAGCTTATGTATTCGAGCCCTCGAGGCCCCTGGCTTGTAATATAAAGCTTGTATGACTTTATTTATGTTTTAGAGTTGTGTTGTGATATCTTCCCGTGAGTCCTTAGGCTTGATCGTGTGCATTTGCGTGTATGATTAGTGCACGATTGAGCTAGGGGTGTCACACTCTGACTCCTAACAATGTTAGAAGGAGCACCGTCACGATCACGCGACCGCGCGCCACTCCCACCGGCAGTTTGACGTGCATGCTGGGCCTGCGCACCTGGGATCGATGCGCAGAAGTCCTTTCATGGGGATGCCCTGAACCACCACCGCCATGGCGCTGCTCATCGCACACGACCTGGGAAGGCCGTGACGCTTGCGCCGGCGCGGGAGTCCTAGAAGGCGTCCTCCGATCTCTGGAGTTTGTTGCGCCGCCCGTGGGCAGTACAACCCCGTCTCTGGATCCAGCGGCGTGTGGGTTGCCGTTGCCGCTGCGAACGATGCCGCTCGCCTGGCTTGGATCACCAGAACACCATGGAGGCTCTAAACCTCTTCCTTCTGCATCCACGCCATCACCCGTACACGAGGGCAGAGGCAAAACGGATGTAGATGGTAGCGCCATTGCGGCACTCTTCTTCTTGGGTGGCATGATGATGAAGATGATGAAGAAACTAAGGCGCCGATCACTGGATCAGGTTCGCACAACCTTCTTCCCCTACCTGGCGCGCCAAAGATGTCGGCGTGCGACACCTATGGGACCGCGTGGATCCCTTCTACGATTCGGCAGGGAGAGAGGTATGCGCAAAGAGCAGAACCAACGATCGACGCGGGGTGATTTTACCCAGGTTCGGGCCGCTAATCAGCATAAACCCTACTCCTGCCTTGTTTTATTAAGAGTGTTCTTGAGCCCAGGCTCTAGGAGCGCTTGCGATGAACAGTACGTTCAAAGAGCAGCTACGCATGCAGGATGGGCCAGAAGATCCTCCTCCTCTGTAGTAGTTGCCTTGGGCCTCCTTTTATACGTCCAAAGGGGTCACCACAGTGGCAAAATGTACATACATTGAGGTGTAAAGTAGCTACAGGGTCATCATACCTAACCACTGACAGTTTAGGACGAATGCATTTAATGCACCGTGAGGTGTCCATTTAGGTGTCCTCATTTTCTTGGGGATGGAAAAAGGGGCCATCCCATCAGCACCGCTTAAGCTCTCCTCCACTGGCGCCTTGCCACGCATCCAGAGAAGGACCCAGAATGCCAAGCTGGTTGCTGTGCTGAAGCGGTGGCACAGTGGCAGAATCTTGCCGGGCGCTGAATCTTGCCGGGTGCAAAATCTTGTCGGGCTTCGCAGGCCACCCCGGCAAGATCTTGCCGGGGAGGCTGGCTTTCGGTCTTCAGCTCTTCTTATCTGCTGATCCTTGGCTTGGGTGTTTCCTTTGATAACTTGAATTAACCTTCAACTGTTCCCCGACAAGCCTGGCCGCGAGTATGGCTACAACTGCCCATGCACAAGTACGGGGTACTAATGGCCCAATACTTAGTACACCGACACTATGTCAAAAGCCAAAGCCTCCACTCAGGAAACTATGGAGTTCACAGCTAAACCAAGAGAAGAAGAGGCTGCTGGAGGCAAGAAAAGGAAGGAAAGGGTCAAGACGACCATGGACAGAGTTATTGGCAGATCATCAATGATGAAAGATCCAGATGAAGATGATGAGGAAGAAGCTGTTGAGCCAGCACCAAAGTCTCAGAAGCTTATGGGAGATGCAATAGACGTCTGGGGCTGCTTCATCTAAGCCCAAGACAGCTCCAAAGCCATCTGCCCACGCTCAAGTCCCAAAGCCTACAGCACCCAAGAGATCCACCAGAAACATCCAGCTGCTGAAAAGAACAAGGCCCCAGTGCCAGAAGTTCAAGAGGATGAGGAGCAGCAAGTGCTCAGGAAGCTCAAACCAAAAATTCCAGATCACGATGACAATCATCCCATAGCTGAGAACATGAAGTTGAGAAAGGATGCAGGTCTCAGACTGTGGAGACAGACAGACCCATATGATGTGAGGAGAAGGATAGCTGTGGACTACAGATTTCACACCAAGGAGCAGCAAGACTTCTATGAGACAGTTCTTTTGGACAAGAAGCCCATAGTCAGTGACATGAGATGGGTTGACTGGAAATTCATTGATGATAATGAAGATTACTTCCCTGAAGTTCATGAGAGTTTCAGGATGAACGGAGTTAACAAGTTTGTTGGTCAGAAGCTGACAAAATGGAATGATGAGATGGTCATGCAATTTTATTCAACTGCACACTTCTATCCGGATGGCAAGATAGTCTGGATGACTGAAAGCACAAGATACCAATCATCTATTGTAGAATGGGCCAAGTTGATCAATGCCCCTGAAGAAGGTGAAGATGACACAGATGTCTATGCCAAGCCCAGGAAAGATCATAACTCCATGGCTCACATGTACAAGGAAATTCCTGATCATGCCTTGGCGTCTCACAAGTTTGGCTCCATCTACTATCTGCTGTCAGGGCTGCCCACTATCAACACTATATTGAGGCACACTTTGTTGCCCAAGTCAGGAGATGACAGGATGATCAGAGGTCACTCAATAAACCTGCTGCATATGTTTGATGTGCCAGAGAAGTTCAAGGTGATGACTTTGAATGTTGAAACCATCAAGAGAACTGCTGCTGATCAGAAGAGGTCATGTGGATATGCTCCACACATTCAGATGCTCATCAACTCCAAGATGGGAACAGGCACATATCTACTGGACAGAGAACACCTTCCCCTGAGGCCAGACTTTGAGGACAATGTTGTTGTCATGGATGCATCACATCCTACATCTGTAGAGGCTCAGGAGAAGCGAGAGCAAGCTAAGGCAGCAAAGATTTCCAAGATGCCAGATGTATCAGCTGTGAATCTCAAGACCAAGCAAGATCATCTCACTTATGTCTACAACGAGGATTGAGAAAGGACTAGCCACCCTGACTCAAAACCAAGAAAGTCTTGAGAGGATCATTGAAACAAACTTTTATGATCTAGACTTGAAGGTCACAGAGATCCAAACCACAGTTGAGTAACTTCAAGAACAGGCAGAAGACAGGAGAGGAAGAGTCACCACAGATGCATTTCACATAGTGCCAAGAGCATAGAGGTCTGCAGCAGAGCCAGTTGTCACAGATTCCAGAGCTACAGCTTCAGCACCTGCAGCAACTGCCACTGTTGCATCTTCAGTTGCAACTCCTCCGGCTCCTCAGACATCAGCAGAAGCCTTTGCAGACGGAGTCCTCTCAACGCCATCTACGCACACTGGAGCAACCAGCCAGAAGACCACTTCAGGAGCTCCCGGAGATCGTGCCTAGAGTGCCGAATAGCACTATGCATTTTTGAGCTTTTTGGTAACTTGTTGCCAAAGGGGGAGAAAGTGTATAGATCTTAGGCTTCGAGAGAGAGAGAGTGTTTTGCTTTTGTTTGCCTCTCTTGCTACTTGATATTTGTTCGTTTGGTTTCTACATTATTTGTGCTTGTGTGTGAGATACACTTATGATCATGTGGTTGATCATTATGCTTTAATGTGTGCTTGAATGATGCTATCTATAATACTTGTGTATGATCAATCATGTTTTCCTTGGTGATGAGTGCATGTGCTTTACATTCCATCATTTTGAGCGCTCCACCAAGATGTATGTGACATGGAAGAGTAACCCATGATCCTAATCGATTGTGCATTTGCATTCAAAAGCAAATTTTAAATAATGCACAAATTTAGGGGGAGCTCTTGCTTATCACATACTTCTCAAAGCGACGATATATTTCATTCATATTATCATTTGTCGAAGTTTTGATCTATATGTTGTCATCAATTACCAAAAAGGGGGAGATTGAAAGTGCAACTAATCCCCGGGTGGTTTTGGTAATTCATAACAACATATAGCTCACTGAACTAATATCCTTTCAAGTTAAATATTTCAGAAAGTTCAATGATTGGCATGGCACATGGCTAGAGATGTGGACCCCTCAAAATGCTAAGGACAAATATTGGCAAAAGCTCAAGACTCTACATTTCTATTTTAGTGATCCAAGATCACATTGAGTCCATAGGAAAAGCCAATACTATTAAAAGGGGATGAGGTGTTGCTTAATGGTCTACTTGCTCAAAATGCTTAGTGATATGCTCCAAAGCCCTCAACCTAAAGTCAAACTTGGCCCCACCGATTTGATCTATCCGGCGCCACCGAGTTCCTTTGACATAGCCATCACTAGAAACCCTAAGCAGTTCGGTCTCACCGATAGGGATTTCGGTCTCACCGAGATGGGATTGCAAACTCTCTGTTTCCCTTCGTAACGTTTCGGTCTCACCGAAATGAGCGATCGGTCCCACCGAGTTCGCAATGCAAACTCTCTATTTCCCTTTCGTAATGTTTCAGTCTTACCGAAAGGAGCGATCGGTCCCACCGAGTTTGCCTGACCAACTCTCTGTTTGCTCATTGCTGAAATCGGTCTCACCGAGTTCATGCAATCGGTCACACCAAGATGAGGTTTTGCCCTAACCCTAGCACATCGGTCCCACCAAGTTGATCATATCGGTCCCACCGAGAATCCTAACGTTCACATTTTGAACTGAATCGGTCTCGCCGAGTTCTTCTATTCGATCTGACCGAGTTGGATCAAATGTGTGTAATGGTTAGATTTTGTGTGGAGGCTATATATACCCCTCCACCCCCTTCTCTATTCAAGAGAGAGCTATCAGAACGTGCCTACACTTCCACTACTCATTTTCTGAGAGAGAACCACCTACTCATGTGTTGAGATCAAGACATTCCATTCCTACCACAAGAATCTTGATCTCTAGCCTTCCCCAAGTTGCTTTCCACTCAAATCATCTTTCCACCATATCCAAATCTGTGAGAGAGAGTTGAGTGTTGGGGAGACTATCATTTGAAGCACAAGAGCAAGGAGTTCATTATCAACACACCATTTATTACCTTTTGGAGAGTGGTGTCTCCTAGATTGGTTAGGTGTCACTTGGGAGCCTCCGACAAGATTGTGGAGTTGAACCAAGGAGTTTGTAAGGGCAAGGAGATCGCCTACTTCGTGAAGATCTACCCGAGTGAGGCAAGTCCTTCGTGGGCGATGGCCATGGTGGGATAGACAAGGTTGCTTCTTCGTGGACCCTTCGTGGGTGGAGCCCTCCGTGGACCCACGCAACCGTTACCCTTCATGGGTTGAAGTCTCCATCAACGTGGATGTACGATAGCACCACCTATCAGAACCACGCCAAAAATCTTCGTGTCTACATTGCGTTTGCCTTCTCCAAACCCTTCCCTTTACCATCATATGCAATGTTTTACTTTCCGCTGCTACACTCTTAGAATTGCATGTGTAGGTTGATTGCTTGACTTGTGCTAAGTTGCTAAAATCTGCCAAGACCTAAAATTGGGAAAAGGTTTAGATTTTTATTTGGTCAAGTAGTCTAATCACCCCCCCTCTAGACCTACTTTCGATCCTACACCATGGAGAGATGAATCCTGCAAGGAGGAAATTACGCTATGAATGTAGGTTGAAGAGACAAATAAGCTGCATCTGTACTTAACGCAACGCGAGTTACTTACACCAGTGGGCGCAGCGGCACCTGCTTGCTTGGTAGGATCCCTGTACAGTCGTCTCCGCCAGCGTTGAAACATGCGGGGCTGCCAATGCATGGTTCGGTTCTTCCATTTCCATTTTAACCTCCTGCATTCATTTAGTGATCCGCAAGAACAGGAGACTAGTTAAGAGTACAAACTATACAACATACTCCTTCCGTCCTGAATTGAGTGACTGAACTTTATACTAATTTTAGTACAAAGTTGAGTCTCTTATTTTGAGACGGAGGGAGTAGTACATTATGAACGAATCTTTAGGCACTGACTTGCTATTAGAAACCCCCATTACAATATCGTAATCATGCATTTCTATGGTTACGATACTTCCTTATTGGGGATATCAGAAAAGTGCAGTGGCTAAGAATTTGGCGGTTCTATGTGCTTGGGGGCGAATCTAAAGATTCTGTTCCAAAGTTAAGAAGATATGTATCAATTGTTCATGAGGATTAAGCGTAGCTTCTAAAATTAATCTACTTTGACCAATTCCATGTGGTTTTCAAAGGAACAACTGCATAAAAAAACTCGCATGGAAATCAGCCTAGATTGGAACGGCCACCTTAAATCTACCTATTTGAATACAGGCAACGACGGAAGATTTGAGAAAACCTAGCATGCAAATCAGTTGTACCAACAAGGACAGGGCGGATTACTTACAGTACGGGGCACATTGGTGCTGCTGGACTGAACATCTCGCTGCCGACTGCCGCCAGCTATCTCTGCCGCCAATCTCTCACTCCGTGAGTACTGCCCATCCCAGAAGCTTCTAATAGAACTCCCCCAATCTTCTTCTTCTTTGATCTTCGCTGAGTCCATGGCCGACGGGACAGAGGTGCATGTGGGAGCGGCGGAGAGGAGCAGAGTGATGATGAGAAAGGGGTTTCGGAGGACGGAGGAGTGGAGAGGGGAGAGCGGAACCGCATAAATAATGAGAGAAGGGCAATGTGGCCCACATAGTCAGGACTATGGAAAGTTGGACCGTCCAACATTTCCAAAAGCCTATTAAAACGACAAATTAAGAGGCGCATATCAGGAACACGCACGCTCTGCATGCTAAAAAAGTTGGCCCTGGTCATCCGTCTTTTATTTTACTGTACTTCTGGCGCCTGGCACAAAGGCGTGACAGGACGCCTGCCCGGCCATACAGGCAGATAAGGGTGACGCGCCAGCTGATTAGACGGCTCATGGTGACGGACCAATCCAATATTACCGTGAACCTCCTAAAGCGCCAACCGAGTAGGCGCGTACAACATTCCGTTAACAATTCACACAAGTGCAAATTCAGTTTTCTCAACACCAGGACAAATTGAGTTAACTGAAACATTCAGTATCAATTGACACCTGGACAATTTTAGGTTACCCAAAAAAATTCAGTTACCTTTCAACTTCAGTGGCCACATGGCAGATTCAGATAACAATTGACACCTTGACAAATTCACTAAACTTTTAACACGAGGGCAGATTCAACGTGGATGACATAGGGCACGGGCTGGCCAGCCCTCCTTTCAATAATAAGATGACTAGAAAAATAATTATTACAGGGCACAACCTCACGATTAAGCTTAGATTCTGCAGAAACACACCTTAAATCAACCATAAGCAGTCACCGTACTTAAATTCTGTAGACAGACACCTTAAACGAACCATAAGGAGTTCACAAAAGACACACAACTTAAATCATCTTGTTCTATGCATTGACAAGGCAAACCTTCTCGCAAGCACGACACAAGTACTACCGGCCTAAGTTAACATGACGCAGGCTCACTTATCTGACGTAAAGAAGTTCACATCGCCACAAAGTGTGTATGTCACCTCAATTCCTGCCTCGTTGTAGATGTTCACCTTCATGAGCTCAGGGTGTACAACCTCAAATTCAGCCACGCATCCAACCTTGAGTCCATGGGACTTGGCAAAGGCACACCACAACGCACCCAACTCCGGCATTCCATCTTCTCCTTGCTTCAACTCAACACGCCAACCACAGCCCGTGCTCGGCTCCAGATTGGTAAACCTAGGCAAGCGCAGAATGCTGGCCTGTAAAAGAGAGGCCGCACCATCTGGTAATACCAAACGGGATTCGCATCGCTTGTCCTGCATGATTCTGACAAAACAGTTTGGCCTCTTTACTTAGTGGAAGTGACCGATGCTAGCATAATGCTTTTTCGGTTCAGACGCCGACTTCCCCTGTAAATGACAACGACGTACAACTTATATCCTTTCGTAAATGAAAGTTGTCATTACAGAACCACATGTAAACAAGATGAACATACCTTACAGGGTCTATCAGCAGAGGATACAGAACCACATGCAGGTGCTGAGACTGTACTAACTGTTGGCACTGTAGACTGCATTTAGCAAGTTCAGATAAGCGTGATAGTTGCTTCAGGTAGGGGGTTGAATGGCATAAAACAACATCATAAAACATAACATACTACTTTTTTTTACAGTAAGAAGCCTTAGTTCAGCGTCCACAGCCAGTGGTAAGCACGAAGGTCCACTGGTTGACTGCAGTGCCTGAATTGCATTAACTAAGTCAATAAACCACCATACAAAACGATGTCAAAAAAAATGATAAAACAAAGTACATAATTCATCTACATAAACACAGATGTTGCAACATTGTAATAGCTAAGCCATGGCTATCATAGGAAATTCAGAGACGCCCTTCCCCTTTCGCTTCCCTTTCTTCCGCTTTCGCTTCTTCAACTTGCCATTTTCTCTGCCGGCATACCGGCCGAAAACACAATACGGGTCGGGCATTATCTGCTCACTGTCGGAGCTGTTGGAGTCATCCTCGGCATCCTCCAAATCCTCCTCTCTAGGGGGAAGGCCGGCGAGCGAACGAACTGCTAGAGTTTGCTCGCGTGCCAGTGCACCTGCCATTCTCGCTTGGCGCTTCGCAAAGATGCGCGCGCGTAGGGCATGGACAGTATTATCCTCCGGGACCTTGTCGGCAGCTACAGCAAAGTTCGCCATGGCACGGCTGCCGTTTGCTGAATGACCAATCTAAGGACCAATTAACTAATACAATTCAAAACTGGATGTGCCATAAAATTGGTCAATAAGCAACCTACAGAACGATATGTACAACAGTGTGGATAACCCATGTATGCTATCCAAACGAACAGATGAATCTGCTAACTGCGTGTGGGAATAAATCAAATAATGCATGAACCATAGTGCTTTGGCAGATATACATAACTGAACCAAACTGCAATTGAGGATGTATCAAATCCAAACTATAATCACGGATTTAGGATGCCTTGTGCGCATTAGAAAACCCTAATACTAAATTAAGTATTTACGGATCCGGACGTTTTGAACCAATCTAGACTATCCCAAAAACCTAGGATTCAATCTAGACTGTCCCACAAACCTAGGATTCAATCTAGACTGTCCCACAAACCTAGGATTCAATCTAGACTGTCCCACAAACCTAGGATTCAATCAGTAATGCTACATGCATAAATCAAATTTTGTAACCACTCACAAACGATAGATCCTACAGATTTGAAATCAACCAACGGTACAAATGTTGCCACGGGATTACTTACATGAGACAAAGGATTGCTGGATCCTCCCTCCATGGGTTTGCCACCAACAGGCTGCTTTCCCGCAGCCTTCGCACGAACTTGCAGCTCCAGTTCTTCCATGTACTGATCAACCATCGCCTTCCTTGGCTTATTAGCCATCGAGAACAAATCCTGCACGGCGGAGGCGCGTGCAGGTGGCGGGGCCGACGCCGGTGAAGATGAAGACGAGCGACAGCGGGGAAGAGGAAGACAGGCGGCGGGGAAGAGGATGACGAGGGGGCGACGGGGGAGAAATGGCAAATGGTTTCACCGGGGGTTGGGCGGCTAAATAGGACGCTTCCAATGCCACAGCACAGCGGACCCACACAGCAGCCCCACATTAATGGAGGGCCGGAGTGTCTGACTTTTTAAGCGCCTACCAAGGTATTTTAAAACTTCGGCATAAACGCCTACTTACTAGGCGCCGCAGCGTGCACCTATGGCCCACAACTACCCAGGCGCGCCCACCTAACATGCCGGATTATCTGCCTCCGTACCGCGCCGAATGGCCGAGCTTGTCCTGGGAGCACCTCAGACTATCCGATGTGTTAGCCGGATGCAGCTACCACACCCACCGGCAATCGGACATATCAGACAGTCTGACCCAGCGATAACATGGTCATGCTCACAAGTCCGGCCCATCCAGCCGGGTCGCGCCTTCGGGCTAGGCGCGTTTGACGGCTGCCACGCTGGCGGCCGGTGGTCGTCGTCGGTCAATGGCGCCTCGGCGGGCGGCGCGGCGACGTGCAAGTGTGGCGCCTTGCGGTCCGGCGCGAATGTGGGGGGTCAGGCAACGAAATAAGTTTTTGGAGGGGTCAGTGGGCAAAATAAGGCGGTCCAGGGGTCATTTAGTAAAAATTATATGTTTTTGCCCTCGGAAATGCAGAAGTTATGTATTTTTCATCTGCATCTTGTATTGGAGACGCTCTAAGGCGATGGACGGTGCGTTGTAATCGGCTGGTTGATGGGAATCTTTTCTCTATACTAGTAAGTTTGCACGTGCAACGCACGATAGCACAATAGAAAGAATTAAAATCTCATTCATCTAGTTAGACTTATGAACCAACAAAAAAACATCATATATAAATTTCGAGATGCAAGATTTAACCGACTAGTTGCAGAGACAATATTTTAGTAAGATTTTTGAACCTCTCAAGTTGCAAATTGCAATGCATAGACAAACATCTAGTCGTTGTAATAAATGCTTGGTCATCCAAAAATGTAATAGCACGAATGAGCCGTAATCATCTCATGCATCAGATAAAATTATAATCATGTGAAGCAATTTGATTATAAAAGTGCAATATTTCGTTTCATCGCCAAAAGGAGTACAATATTCCATTCACGAAATCCTTAAGTATGCACACACAATGGAATCAAGTATATCCATGTATTACATCACAGAAAACAAGTATTTTTGTATTGCATCCTAAAGAAAATACGCTCATATTCCATTGCAAACAAAAATATTATTTTTGCAAACTTGACAGGAGCAATGTCTATTAGTAGGAGCAGATAGTTTTAAAAAGAATCCCCCATCATCCTGAACGACTCTAACAAAAGCATGTTTCCTCATCCTCACTAACTCTCTGATCATTCCCTAAAAAAACTCTGATCTTGAATGCGCGTCACATCTTTTGAGGTCTCATGCCAATGTACAAGCTCCAAGGCTGTGCGTCAATGAATCCCCTGTAACGAATGAGGTCTCATGCCAATGTACAAGCTCCAAGGCTACTGAATATGTCCTAAAGCCACATCTTTTTGAATGGCACACAAAAAACTCAAGAATTCCATTGTCTGCGCTCATTAAGTCTAGTAGGTTCTTTTTTGCCATGAACTTCAGGAACTTGAGGCTTCTGATTTCTTCTTGTCAATGTCAGCTTGCCACGATGTGTATGCTACAACAGAAATTAAAAGAAAATCTAATCATCTACAACTCCAAAAAATAAAAATGATTAGAATATTTGGCAGAGGCTTGAGATGTGCAATACTGAGACTTCCTGCCATAACCATCGGAAGTACAAAAGAGGAGCAGACATCATTAACGAAAGAGCCTAAAAGAATCTTGTGGGTTTTATGGCACATATCGACACTGACACCCTTAAAATGTTCATCACTAAAAACACTAATTAAAAAGATTAGGAATGCAAATTACAGGATCCAAATTTGCATAGTAATAATGATACAAGAAGTTGTTGACAATTGGAACTGGCAATATCCACAGTAGCAAAAACTGGATCCTCAAAACTGAAATGAATACAAGATCTCAAAATTATTATATAGTTCATAGAAGGGTACTTGTTTTTCTAATTTGCTTAACGTTGTGGCGCCTAGTTCCCATGGTAAATTTGTGCACACCGGAATAAAATCAAGCTACCAAAGCTAGCAACCCCTCTTCCGTGCTCTATGAGCATGAGAAGGGTAAAAATAGAAGGACATGACTTTGGTCACTTATGTGATTCAGATGTGCTGTTAATATTCGCAACCTTGTTCATACCTCCATATTGGAGGGAGAGTACAGAATGTTTGCACTATAGGCAGTATAGCTTACCAAGTTACCATCTGAGCACCACTTGATGACTGATAGGTAAGTGACACCTTCTTCATCTCTATTTTACTCAGCTTCAAATTAAATGTGTTTTAGCTGGATCTGACTAAAGTTATATTAGCCATTTCCTGCAAAAAATAATAAAGTAATGATGGCACAAACATGCAAGATGAAACCAGTAAAATCTTAGCACTATATAACCATAAATCTTAGCTCCTTGTAAAATTAGATGTATACCATGTTGTCGCCAATAGACGATCGCCAAGCTTCTTGGTTTATCTGTTTCCTTCACAAGCTCCACATAATCACCTGTCAGAGTAGACCAAGAAATGAGTTCATATCTTGATAGTTCAACATCACTTCATGATCATCCATTCGCTTATTAGATTTAAGAAGATATATACATATGAGTATTAGATAAATACTCTGCTACAACAACTGAATTGGCATAATCATTGTGAGATCAGGATAGTTGCAGCTGTTCGAGATTAAATAACTGTTTTGCATCGAAGTTTGCAAATACATCATTTCCATATTTGAACAAGGGAACTTATTACTCTCTGGACCATGAACGGATGTTTCTTTAAGATTTTACAATAACAGTAGAAACCCTGCACCAAAGAAACAATTCTGATGCAAAGAGATAAAAAATTCTGATGTACTTTGCTCCTATGAAGGTGATTCAGCAGAGAGACTAACACAGACAACAACCATACTCGTCATTCTGCACTTGGGAGCCTAGTTACCTTTTTTGAGGTAATATATGCATCCATTCAGGATCCCCCACCCCTCACTGTATAAACCTGGTTCTTTCCATTCACATTGCAGCTATGTTTTGAAGAAATAACTTTTAGACATTCAGCTATATTGTGCTGCTGGCATCATGCTCTCCTAATAGCCATTTATGCAGGGCTAAAAGTTGCATTAAAAAAAACATTGAAGACAATATCATGGGTTGAATCGAGATGTTAACATGCATGTACATGTGGTTGCAATTCCTGTAGTATTTCACAGAAGATTATATTACCTCACCAGGCCAGGCAACGCAGCGGCGTTAGTCCATGATGTGGAATCCGCATGGAGACAGTAAGCCCAGGATGCGGTGGCGGCTGCAAGATGGGGCGATGACATCGATCTACTGCCTCAGCGGCATCAGATCAAGATGCGGCGTCCATGGCGGAGTCAGACCAGGATGAGGCGTCCACACGGAGTATGTCGTCGGTGACTCAGCGTGACGGCACCATCGTCTTGGTGTTAGTGTGACGGCGCTTCTGGTACCCATCTAGATCGCCCATCCAGATGGCGCACGCTTGCCACAGCTCACTCCAGTCCCCACCACCGGAGGTCTCCCTGTCCCCGGCACATGCGTTTTCCAGCACAGCACCGGTGCTCCCAGTTCCCCGCCGCTGGAGTTCTCCAATTCCCCGCCGGTCCAAGATCACGGACTCACGGCGACCACGCTGGGGGAGGGAGAGTGAGGAAGGCAGGCAGAGAGGGGGAGGGGTGAATGGAGGTAGCTGTACCTTGACCTCACGGGTGCTTTTGCTCAGTCGCCGCCGCCCCGATCCAAATCGCCGTCGCCGCCGCCGCCGCTGTTGTTGTGTTTGTGAGAGACGTGGGATTAGGAGTTATTTGCTCATTCAGTTTTTTGTTAGCGACCAGAATTGCGTGATTGCGGGGACGTGGGACTGGTAGTTAGAATATTCCTTCGCTGGTGGAGTACGGTCAGTCATTGGAAATTGCCAAGTCCACACCGTAAAGGTATTAGATCAATGATGGCTGTTAGATTTAGATTTATGAGACTAATCGTACGATGCTGATCGGTTCGTGCGGTGTTGTGGGTCAAATTACGGGGTGCACGTAAGAAAGTTCTTGTTTGATTGTTTAATATAGTAGTAGTTAGTAGTGTAGTAGTGTAGTGTAGGGGTTGTTTGGATAAGGAGAATATACAAAACACGATCTCTATAAACTAGGAAACGGCTCTAATAGAATAAAATCTTGTTTGGATAGTCTAACTGACCCGTGGATACAGAAAACTCGGTTCTCCATAACCCAGGATTTTGGGTTTGTGGAAAAACCACTATTAGTCGTTTTTGCAAAAACGCGATTAACATATACCTGCTTCTCGGTACCGTTGCCCTCAGGTTCTTCCTCCTATGCGTTGTTGCGACGGCGGGTCGACATGGCGTCGATGCTCGGCTAGCTCCTGACTCTGCAACTACAAGTGCTCAGAGATGTGGACGGTAGCAGATGCGCCTCGTCGCCGTGCCCGCCGAAGACATGGAGGTTTCCGGCGAACCTACGGCCGTCGCACCAAACCAAACGCACCTGAATCGACGCTTGGATCGAGCGGCATCGACGGGCTCGGCTACGGCGGCGTATCTCCATCTGCATCGTCCCCATCGTCCTCTATGCTGGAAGAAACATACTACGACAGAGCAACCCCCAGTCGTCCGTCTTGGCCTCGACGTCGCGCCATGCCCGGCTTGGCCTCTACGAGTACATGGCTTGCCATGCCCGGCTTGCCTGGCCATGCATCCGTCTCCACCATGCGCAACTATGACATGCCGATGCTCGAGCTCGACATCACCATGCCTAGTTTGCCACAACCGGCACCGTGGCACATGCTCTCGTGCTTGGGCTGGTGTTCAGTATCCTCACCGCTGTCGTGCTCCTTGCTGACATCGAAGGTATTGGTGTGCTCCAACAATGTCACGTTGTGCTGCTGTTCTATATGCATAAGACAATCTCTTCTAATCAATCAACTATGGTAGTAGGCAAGTGAGCATGTGTGAATAGCATGCCAGCATGCAAAGGAGCGGGATGCCAGGGACGCGCCAAGTATGCATTCCATGATCTTGAGGTCAAGGCGACGAGCGAGACGGAGCGAGCATCATGGCACCGTGGGAGGTGCACGAAGCAACTGCGTACGAGATGGCCAAACAAAGAATTGCGTAACCGTGTTTTCCTATTTTCCCCATCCAAACAAGAAATTGTATGGACTCACCGTAACAGAAAAACTAGCTAAAACTGATTTTCCTAAAAATCCTCTAAAACCTCGTTTTCCAAAAGCTTGTATCTAATCCTAGGTATCCAAACAACCACGTAGTAGTAGTGGAGATAGTGGAGATTTAAACGTCCCATATTTTCAGTATCCAGTTAAGTTAAATTAAATCTCATCGAAATGAGAGCCAGAGGGATCCAAATAAACGGTTTGGCCCGCGAGCAGCGCCCGGCGTGTGCGGCTCAAGTCGCAAAGTCGTCGCCGTCACACACACATGTGGCCCAACTGGCGGGGGGCGGTGCAAGTGCAACCGTGCGTGCGCTCCTGTATCCATCTGTCTGCCTGGGGACTCATCGTCTCCTCCTTCCCCAATCGCCATTGTCGGTGGTGCAAGCAAGCGCGCCGACGCGTGTGGGAGGGACATGGCGGGGCGCTACGATGGCGGCAACCCTTTCGAGGAGGAGGAGGACGTGAACCCTTTCTCGGTAAGGAGCCAATCCCCTACCCATGCCACGCCATCTCTCGCTTTATCCCATTCCGCCATCGCCCCCGATGCAGCGGATCTAGTTTCCTTCTCGTCGCCGTGGGCGCGGCCAGGCGTTCGCTTGCGTTCGGATCTGACTAGGGGCAGATCTCATCAAACCACGCCCCGGCCGTGGATAAACCATCTCTCTCTTTTCTCCTATTTGTCCAATCTCGCCATCACGGACGCTTTTAGTTCTGGGGGATTCGCACTGGACCGATTAGGCATTGGTGCCAAAACCCTCCTGTATGCCCTCCTAACTGAAATTTGTGGGTGGTCTCTTGGCACTTGGCAGGAACAAACGCGAGGCAAAGCTGGCGGGCAGTCCAATTATGGTGGCGGCGGCGCGTTTTACATGCCGGTAATGCCCTTCGGTGTTCTGCTCACCGTTGAATTTGGGGTTAAATTTGCCCTTGAGTGCTGGCTGCTCACCACTGTCGTTCATTGATTTTAACTGTAATGTAGAATCCCAGAAACGTTGCCCCCTCCTCGAATTCGCGGCTTTCGCCCCTTCCCCCGGAACCTGCAGATTTCAGTGCCACAGTGGATATCCCTCTTGAGTCGTCAAAGGTATGTGTGGTTGTGCAGCTTAGTCTTTGCAGTTGCAAAATGCACCTATGAGAACCACAGCTAGAAGGAAAATGATACCCAGGGCTTCGAATTAATGTGTGCTTTCTGAATGCTCCAGGACCTGAAGAAAAGGGAAAAGGAGCTGCAAGCGAGGGAAGCAGAGTTGAACAAGAGGGAGAAGGTACAATGCATATTTACGCAGTTATACTACTCTTTAATTTGGCTACTATGATAACTCATTAACAGAGTATATTTGGGGCTTATGTTAGTTGATGTTAGTAATAGCAGTCTTCAGTGTGAACTAATCTCATGAAGTTTATTTAGGATCATCTTGGGTTGATGGTTACCTTTCAGATTCAGCTATTTTAGCCGCACACTGTATTCCTGGCACTATTTACATAGTCGATCCGAGCCAAAAGTTTTATCAGGTTCTAATTCCCCCATATTAATTATATTTACTAGGAATTGAAAAGAAGGGAGGAAGCTGCAGCACGAGGTTAGTGTTTGTCTTTTCTCTCTGTCTTTCATAGATGACACATTAGAAGCAATTCGTCATAATTCTTTTCCTATTTTCTCTGGGCAAAATGAAAGAATCATACAGTAATGGACTTGTAAAACAACTAAACAAGTATCCGCTAAGCATCGGAAGTTCAGAATCTTGCTATACCCAAGGTCTAAATTTGTACCTTCTGTTTTTTATTCAGTACTTTCTCCTCTGCGAACAAAGCTATATATATGATCATTATGTTAAAAATAAAAAATGTAACCAGTAATGACACTTTAATATACAACAAGTATAACTACCGAACATCATCAAGTTGTACTTCTTGTAATTTATTATTTTTCTCAACGAATAATCCATTCAAAGGTTGTATTGTCACTTATTGTTTTCAACAGAAATTTCATTAATTGTGTTGTTCACGAGTAGCTAAACTTCTGATCCCTTATTCTGTTTGATATTATTTTATAGCTGGTATTGTCATCGAGGAGAAAAACTGGCCTCCTTTTCTGCCACTCATCCACCATGACATTGCCAATGAGATACCGACTCATCTTCAAAGAATGCAATACTTCGCATTTGCGTCATTTCTTGGTACGCTTCCTTTCAATTATTGAAATATGCCTGAAGTTTGTTGAAGAAATTTCTTCTTGTTTTTTAAATGGGATGGTGGCCAAACCTTTTCTCCATATCTTAGGAGATGTTTGTATTTCAAAAGTCAAATGTTAAAAGCCTTTTTTCTGTGGGATATATGTGCTAAAGTTAATATTGGTAAATAATTTTGTTCAAACTTCACATCCTGACGCCGAAATGATGTCACATGCATTTCTTCAGCTGACAGCGATAGCATAGTCAAATAAATTGGCAGAGGAAATTATTAATGTCATTAATGTCTATATTTCTACATGCCTGCATTTATCAAGATTAGGATGTACGTTAATTTGATCTGTTAAAAGATTTTGAGAATTCCTTAATGGTTTTAGAAGTCTGCATTTTATTTTCAAGTTTTATGATGTGCTAAACTATACAGTTCCAATTCTAATATTTGTTCAAAGGTAGAACTGGATGGTAATATAAGAATAAACCTTCCTTCTTTGCATATCAGCAAAACTAAGAAATCTTTCTCTGGCATTGAATAGGTTTGGTTTGCTGTCTCTTCTGGAATGTTGTAGCAGTTACTTCGGCCTGGATCAAGGGGGAAGGTAATACTCAACCCCTTTTGCTGTTCTCTATGGCGTATGCATCTAAGGAATTATTTAATGCTTGAATAACAAATTGTTTATCCATGTCCAGGTGTGAAAATCTGGTTGCTAGCAATAATCTACTTCATCTCTGGGGTTCCTGGTGCATATGTGTTATGGTATCGCCCTCTTTATAATGCTATGAGGTATATATTTAAAAGCTTACTGTGTTTTTTTGTACATCTCCTTATTTCTCCTGGATTTTCTTTCTCTGTCCTGGATTTTGCATATGTATAAATAAATGTTTCATGCAACTTGTGTTACAGGACTGACAGTGCGTTGAAGTTTGGATTGTTTTTCTTGCTCTACTTGGTTAGTTATACGAGTATATTACTCAAGAATGCCTTGGTTCATCTGCATAATGTTTAATGTTTGATAATTCAAAACCTACAAAAATACAGTACTTGAACGTTCTGTTTTTGCAGTTTCACATCGTTTTCGTTGTATTTGCTGCCGTGGCTCCTCCCACTGTCTTTGAGGGCAAGTCTTTGGCGTAAGTCTCTTGTTTGCTTATATTCAGGAAATGACATTACAAGACTGGAACCAATGACCTGTATAGTACTTGAATTCAATACAAATGGTTTTTGTTAAGATAGTATCGGCAAGACAGTTGCATGAATTGTATGTTTTTGTGCATTTTAATTCTAGCATATTTCAATTTGTAGATGAGCATCATAGAAGTCAGCTCAGGCGCACAGTTATAGCCTGATTTTGTATACCCATAGTTAGATGCAATTGAGTTACTGAAGTCTATTTATTCTTAGAATTATATTGCTTCTATTCATCCTTCCATACGAAATTAAATGCTTCACTTTAAAATATGGCAGCCCAAAATATTCCTCGGATATATGTTTGGAACTTCACCTTGGACTGAATTCTATTTTTCTGCTTGTGTAGAGGAATTTTGCCGGCAATTGATCTTATCAGCGTGAATGCTCTAGTTGGGGTAAGTACATGAGCCTATGGTTAGCCAGCTAACATTATGTCTATCATAGAGGCATGGTGAATCACCAGTGTAGTAGTCAGATTCCTGATGCCAAGGAGTTCTTTGTCTGGCCAAGTAATTGATGCAATTGTTGTGCAGATCTTCTACTTCATTGGATTTGGATTATTCGCCCTGGAGTCATTGCTGAGCATCTGGGTTATCCAGGTCAGCATTCCGATGATCTACTGTTCTGTTTTACAGCATGTATATGTATATTGAAAAGTGAAATGTCTGAGCCGCTTTGGCATTATATGCGTGCAGCAAGTGTACATGTACTTCCGAGGAAGTGGAAAGGCCGCAGAGATGAAGCGCGATGCGACAAGGGGCGCTATGAGAGCGGCATTTTGATTGCCACATATCTCAGATGATGATAGGTCTCAAGATTAATTCCATGGATTAGATGGCACCATAAACAAAAGTATATGTTTGCCTTGGCTCTGACTATAATCTTAAGCTGGCATAGAATACTGCTGTGATGAAGTGACATTGTAGGACTTGTCCACTTTTCTTGCCGATATAGAGAATGTGCAGTTTTTACAGATTACGGTCCGTCCTGAATATAAACGCTGTGTCCTGACTCCTGAGAGAGTAGGTATTAACAAGGTACCGTTGCGACTATATCAATGGTACCCTTGCGATCTGGCCTATTTGTTGCAGCTTTACCAATATATCATTCGGTTTAAAGGAAAAACAAAGGATTTTCCAACTGTAGGAATTTTCCATGTGGTCTCACCTAATGGTAAGAATATTGGGTAAAGAATCGAGTCTGGACGCATTCCTAAGGAATCTAGTACTCCCTCCGTTTCATAATGCATGCCTATAGATTTTTCTAAAAGTCAAAGATTACAAACTTTGATCATATTTATAGAGAAAAATAGGTACATATAGAATACCAAATGCACATCATTGGATACATCATGAGTTATATTTTGATAATGTACATGTTTGGTAGTGTATGTAGACAGTTTTCTCTATAAACTTGGTCAAAGTTGGCAAAGTTTGACTTACAGAACTGTATACACTACATTGTGGAATCAAGGGAGTACCTTCATCCCTACAAAACAAATGTCATAAATCGTATTTAAAAATCCTACGAACTGAATGACCGCTGCTACATAGGCATGTACACATTTTGAAATTGAACTTTGACCATGAATTAGACCACTCAAATGTGGGTTGTATGTGACAACAAATATACCGTTGAATTCATATTTGAAACAAGTTTCCACTGGTATAATTTTGAAGTCACAAAACTGGAATGCGTGCACGTCTTATTCATTAAAATAGGAAGAGTAGATGTTTATTAAACAAGCCGGTTACAAAGAGTACACATTTGGACACCGAAAAACAGGTGATTTGAAGATTTGCATTAAGGACCCCAGAATATGAAATTTTTGTTGGAAATATGCCCTAGAGGCAATAATATTGTATTATTATATTTTCATATTCATAATTAAATGTTTATATTTCATGTTATAACAGCTATGATCCTGGAATACGCGATTCAGTAGAAAACTCATATGCACGTGTGAAGTGATAAAACAGATAAAATAATGGTTCCTAGTCTCTCCTCTAAGACTAGCTCAAGTGTTGTTGGTGATCTACGTTTTCTGGATCTTAGGATATCATTAAGTGTAACGATAGTCCTAAAACAACATTGAGATTATGACATTGGAAGAATGATCATATTGAATCGACCCAAATTTGTTTGTTATAAATTGAGATAATATTGTCTGTAATCAATTGTAATAACATCGAGTGTTGACAAGTGATTTTGCTCCTTAGACCATGAGAGTATCGTAGTCACTTCTTACCATGCGGTGGACTTTCGGGTTGCTCAAACGTCGCATATAACACGATGATCATAACGACAACTTACAGGTTCATCGAAAAGTTTGACAAGGGACTAGATAGCTCGAGAGTGGGATTTGCTCCTCCAACGATGGAAAGATATTCTTAGGGCCCTCTCGGTGTGACGATATCCATCATCGTGTGGCCATACACAGGTGACTTCATCACAGGGATGTCCGGACACAATAATGAGAAAGAAGAACAAAACTGGTAACGAGGATAACAATACAGTGAGCATGTGATGACTCAGGAGTATACCGATGCATCCCGGTTTTTGTGAAGTATCGCGAAGCAATGAGAACATCACATGATAACCAAAGGTTCACTCAAATATCATTCGTGTGCTCATAGGGATCGATATGGACGTTCATGGTTCCGCTGTCGGTCATTGAACGAACGGTTTCGTTCATGTCTATGAGTTACCGAACCTACGGGGTCACAAGCTTAAGGCAATCACGATCTGCTGAGTATTAGTAAGATGGGAGGGATGAGAATATATTTGTGGAGTTGTTTCATTAATATTTGAAATAGCTCCGAGAGGATCCGGAAGCGTTTCGAGGTCATCGGAAGGGTTTCGGAGAGTATCAGATAATACCGGGTATTACCGATAAATATATATAGATGGAAAATGTTTCCGGGGCTATTAAATTATATATAAAAGGATCTGAAAATATTTAGAGCATTTTTATATTTAATTTAATATCAATGGGCCTTAAAAGGCCAAGTGGTGGAGGGCAACTTGGGCCACCAAGGCCCAAGTGGAGGTGGCGCCCCCCTTTCCTAGGAGGGGAGGCCGAATTGGACTAGGGGAAGGATTCCTCCAGCCCCCTCTTGGCCGGCGCCATAAGGAGGGATCCTCCTTGGTGGCAGCCCCTCCTCTCCCCTCAAACCTATATATATTAGGGTTTTTTGCTCTATTGGAATACACAAGTTTGGAGCCTCCTCTCGCTTCTCTAGTTCTAGTTCTAGTTGACCCTAGTTGATCTAATTAGAGATAGACAAATGAGAAGTGCAGCGCTGGACGCAGCGGCATCTGCACGCACAGCATCGATGACGCGCAGGCCTTTGGGATTCCAATCAGAGTAGGCTGCTAGTTAGAGTATATGGGTGTAGGGCATCGTTTTGCAGTGTATATCTGTATTAGGGGCGAACAGGCTGACAGTACAACCTGACACAAGGCAAGTACATGCTCCAAATGTCAATATGAAGCCGACCGTTCCTCCACATGCGGGCCTTCGCAATTCTGACAGTATGAACGCAGATACCATGCTACGCGCCATTGCGAGTGTATAACATAATTTCTTTTTACCAGCAAGCACGCACCAATATTCTGTAACATCCCCAGCATCCCACTATAGTGATCACCTCTTAATCTTGCCATGTCAGTAAGTTTAACATTGCCTAGTCATCATTTGCATCATGTTGCATTTCAAACTCCAATTCAAACTTCAATTAAATTCAAAGAGAAAATTAAAAGTTGTTCAAATCCAGGAACTAAAATATTCATAATGTTGCTAATATTCTCAAAGTAATTAGAAAAATAAGATCAATATTAATTGAATTAGTTAAATGACTCTGACATCCTAAAACAGTATCAAAACAGCAATGATTAAATCCATTTCATTTAATACAAGTTCAAATGGAAACCTCCGGCCTCCAAACTTTTTGTGGTAGCTCAGAATATTACATAGAATTTATTGGGACAAGTGCTACATTTTGCAAAAGCCAAATAATAGCTTAAAGTAATACAAACAGAGACTAAAAGTAAAGCTGAAAAGAGAAAAGGCAGAAGAAGAGTAGGACCTCACTGTGCACTGATGGCCCAACTAGCAGCAGCACCGCAGCCCAACCCACTGCTACAGACGTCGTCCTCCTCGTGTCGACGCCGGAGCCACCCGATCGTCGGTGCGCCGCGCGTCGCCCATCTGCGGCTCCCTCCGACGGATAAAGACGGCCCCGAGCCTCCCCTCACCCCCTGGAACCCTACCACCCACCTCTAACCCCTCGGCGCCGCTCTCTCTCTCTCTCTCTTGCCCCCCATTCTCACCAGACGCCGCCGCACTGCCGTTGATGGCGCGGCCAGAGAGCATCCCGCGCCGCCTAGCCGTGTCCAGGAGGACCGCGACGCTCGTCCACTTCGATCAAGACCACCGGACCAAGCCGGGACCATCTGCATCGCCGGCAACGCCCTCCTTCGTCAACCGCCTGCCGCTGCACGTCGCCGCCTCAAACCGCCTCCAACGGCAGCTACTAAGCCCCCGAGGGACCTCCGTGCGTCCACGCGGTGAGCACCGCCGCTCCTGCCTTCCCCTGAGCTTCGGCTCCTTCCCTAGCTAGCTAGCCGCAGGCGCCGGCTCTGCCGCCCGCCATTGCCGTCCAGCTACTCGCAACCGAGCTCGTCCGCGCGAACGGACGGCGCCAGCATGCTCCTGGTGAGCTCCTGGTTCACCCTAGCTAACTTGCGTGTTCGGGTACGACCCGTAGCCGTTACCCCTCTTTGAACCGAAGCTCAACGCCGCTGCAGTTCGACGCCGGCAGCCCTACCGGCCATTTCCGCTCGTCCCGACGCCGTAGAACGATGCGCGGCGGAGAGGCCAATCGATAGCACCTAGCCGCGTCGCGAATGGCGCCCTGTGGAGTAGATCCGATGCTCGCCGGCGTTCGGCCGTCGTTCTGGAGTTCGCCGGAGCGTTTCTGACACCGGCGTCCGACGAGGCACCGCGTGGGGCCCGCGTAGAGTCACTGCCAGTGGGCCCTGACCACGGTTGACCACGTTGACTACGGCCAATACCGCTGACGTGGCTGCTTAAGCCACTGACAGGTGGGTCCCGGTAGACTAATTACTGTTAGAGGTTAGATAGTTAATCTGTTCATTAGGTCAGACGCTGACAGGCCGGGCCCACTGCCTAAATAACCCTGTTAATTTAAATTAAGCCACTGTTAGCCCACTGTGGCTGACATGTGGGGTCCTCTGGTCAGTTTGACCAGGTCCGGCCCACAGTTGACTTGTTGATGTCATCGTGACACACTGCTGATGCAATAATCAATTTCTGATAAATTAAATTAATTCCAGTAAAGTCAGAAATTGCTTTAAACTTTAGAAATTCATAGAAATTAATCCGTATCTCAGATCGAAAAACTTTCTACATGAAAGTTGCTCAGAACGACGAGACGAATCTGATCGTGTCGTCTGTTTCCATGTCGGAACTCTCTACATAGGAGAACTCGTAACTTTGAGCCCGATTCCGGTAGATGAATAGTGCATACATACCAGATAATAAATCCCGCGTTAATCCTAAAATAATTAAAATGACTTAGGTGCATCTTTAGTCAACCCTGCACTGCATCCTAGGCATGGCATGCTCTGTATTGCATTGTTTACTGTGCGTTTATATGTTTCTTCCCCCTCTTCTTTCTCGATAGACCCCGACGTCGACGTAGCTCCCGGGACTGACGTAGCTCCGGAGGTCGACTTCGCTCCTGACTATCAGACCCTTGCCACAGAGCTTCCAGGCAAGCACCCCCTTTTTGAGCATTCTGATATCGCCTACTCTTCTCTCTCTTATGCTTGCATTAGAAGTTGCTGCTGCTACTGTTATCCTATATCTGCTATATATCCTGTTTAATTGTAACCTGCTGTTGATACCTACCTGTTATCCTAAACTGTTTAGTATAGGCTGGGTAGAGACCTATCAGAGTGTTGGGGAACGTAGTAATTTTAAAAATTTCCTACGCACACACAGGATCATGGTGATGCATAGCAACGAGAGGGGAGAGTGTGTCCACGTACCCTCGTAGACCGAAAGCGGAAGCGTTAGCACAACGCGGTTGATGTAGTCGTACGTCTTCACGATCCGACCGATCCAAGTACCGAACGCACGGCACCTCCGAGTTCAGCACACGTTCAACTCGATGACGTCCCGCGAGCTCCGATCCAGCAAAGCTTCATAGGAGAGTTTCGTCAGCACGACGGCGTGGTGACGGTGATGATGATGCTACCGACGCAGGGCTTCGCCTAAGCACCGCTACGATATGATCGAGGTGGATTATGGTGGAGGGGGGCACCGCACACGGCTAAGAGATCAATGATCAATTGTTGTGTCTATGGGGTGCCCCCTGGCCACGTATATAAAGGAGTGTAGGAGGGGGGAGGGCCGGCCTAGCTATGGCGCGCCCTGGAGGAGTCCTACTCCCACCGGGAGTAGGATTCCCCCCCTTCCAAGTAGTAGGAGTAGAAGAGAAGGAAGGGGAAGAGAGAAGAGAAGGAAGGAGGGGGCGCAGCCCCTCCCCCTAGTCCAATTCGGACTAGGCCTTGGGGGGCGCACGGCCTGCCTCTCTCTCTCTCCCCTAAAGCCCAATAAGGCCCATATACTTCTTCCCCGTATTCATGTAACTCCCCGGTACTCCGAAAAATACCCGAACCACTCGGAACCTTTCCGATGTCCGAATATAGTTGTCCAATATATCGATCTTTACGTCTCGACCATTTCGAGACTCCTCGTCATGTCCCCGATCTCATCCGGGACTCCGAACTACCTTCGGTACATCAAAACAAATAAACTCATAATACAAATCGTCACAGAACTTTAAGCGTGCGGACCCTACGGGTTCGAGAACTATGTAGACATGACCGAGACACGTCTCTGGTCAATAACCAATAGCAGAACCTGGATGCTCATATTGGTTCCTACATATTCTACGAAGATCTTTATCGATCAAACCGCATAACAACATACGTTGTTCCCTTTGTCATCGGTATGTTACTTGCCCGAGATTCGATCGTCGGTATCTCAATACCTAGCTCAATCTCGTTACCGGCAAGTCTCTTTACTCATTCCGTAATACATCATCCCGCAACTAACTCATTAGTTACAATGCTTGCAAGGCTTATAGTGATGTGCATTACCGAGTGGGCCCAGAGATACCTCTCCGACAATCGGTGTGACAAATCCTAATCTCGAAATACGCCAACTCAATAAGTACCTTCGGAGACACCTGTAGAGCACCTTTATAATCACCCAGTTACGTTGTGACGTTTGGTAGCACACAAAGTGTTCCTCCGGTAAACGGGAGTTGCATAATCTCATAGTCATAGGAACATGTATAAGTCATGAAGAAAGCAATAGCAACGTACTAAACGATCAAGTGCTAAGCTAACGGAATGGGTCAAGTCAATCACATCATTCTCCTAATGATGTGATCCCGTTTATCAAATGACAACTCATGTCTATGGTTAGGAAACATAACCATCTTTGATCAACGAGCTAGTCAAGTAGAGGCATACTAGTGACACTCTGTTTGTCTATGTATTCACACATGTATTATGTTTCCGGTTAATACAATTCTAGCATGAATAATAAACATTTATCATGAAATAAGGAAATAAATAATAACTTTATTATTGCCTCTAGGGCATATTTCCTTCAGTCTCCCACTTGCACTAGAGTCAATAATCTAGTTCACATCGCCATGTGATTTAACACCAACAGTTCACATCACCATGTGATTAATATCCATAGTTCACATTGTCATGTGACCAACACCCAAAGGGTTTACTAGAGTCAATAATCTAGTTCACATCGCCATGTGATTAACACCCAAAGAGTACTAAGGTGTGATCATGTTTTGCTTGTGAGGTTTAGTCAATGGGTCTGCCAAATTCAGATCCGTATGTATTTTGCAAATTTCTATGTCAACAATGCTCCGCACGGAGCTACTCTAGCTAATTGCTCCCACTTTCAATATGTATCCAGATTGAGACTTAGAGTCATCTGGATCAGTGTCAAAACTTGTATCGACGTGACCCTTTACGACGAACCTTTTGGCACCTCCATAATCGAGAAATATATCCTTATTCCACTAAGGATAATTTTGACCGCTGTCCAGTGATCTACTCCTAGATCACTATTGTACTCCCTTGCCAAACTCAATGTAGGGTATACAATAGATCTGTTACACATCATAGCATACTTTATAGAACCTATGACTGAGGCATAGGGAATGACTTTTCATTCTCTTTCTATTTTCTGCCGTGGTCGGGTTTTTGAGTCTTCACTCAACTTCACACCTTAAAACACGGGCAAGAACTCCTTCTTTGACTGTTCCATTTTGAACTACTTCAAAAACTTTGTCAAGGTATGTACTCATTGAAAAATCTTATCAAGCGTCTTGATCTATCTCTATAGATCTTGATGCTCAATATGTAAGCAGCTTCACCGAGGTCTTTCTTTGAAAAACTCCTTTCAAATACTCCTTTATGCTATCCAGAAAATTCTACATTATTTCCGATCAACAATATGTCATTCACATATACTTATCAGAAATGTTGTAGTGCTCCCACTCACTTTCTTGTAAATACAGGCTTCACCGCAAGTCTGTATAAAACTATATGCTTTGATCAACTCATCAAAGCGTATATTCCAACTCCGAGATGCTTGCACCAGTCCATAGATGGATCGCTGGAGCTTGCACACTTTGTTAGCATCCTTTGGATCGATAAAACCTTCAGGTTGCATCATATACAACTCTTATTCCAGAAATCCATTCAGGAATGCAGTCTTTACATCCATTTGCCAAATTTCATAATCATAAAATGCAGCAATTGCTAACATGATTCGGACGGACTTAAGCATCGCTACGGGTGAGAAAGTTTCATCGTAGTCAACTCCTTGAACTTTGTCAACAACCTTTTTCGACAAGTCTAGCTTTGTAGATAGTAACACTACTATCAGCGTCCGTCTTCCTCTTGAAGATCCATTTATTTTCTATGGCTTGCCGATCATCGGGCAAGTCAACCAAAGTCCATACTTTGTTCTCATACATGGATCCCATCTCAGATTTCATGGCCTCAAGCCATTTCGCGGAATCTGGGCTCATCATCGCTTCCTCATAGTTCGTAGGTTCGTCATGGTCTAGTAACATGACTTCCAGAACAGGATTACCGTACCACTCTGGAGCGGAACGTACTCTGGTTGACCTACGAGGTTCTGTAGTAACTTGATCTGAAGTTTCATGATCATCATCATTAGCTTCCTCACTAATTGGTGTAGGCATCACTGGAACTGATTTCTTGATGAACTACTTTCCAATTCAAGAGAAGGTACCACTACCTCATCAAGTTCTACTTTCCTCCCACTCACTTCTTTTGAGAGAAACTCCTTCTCTAGAAAGGATCCATTCTTAGCAACAAATATCTTGCCTTCGGATCTGTGATAGAAGGTGTACCCAACAGTTTCTTTTGGGTATCCTATGAAGACGCACTTCTCCGATTTGGATTCGAGCTTATCAGGCTGAAGCTTTTTCACATAAGCATCACAGCCCCAAACTTTAAGAAACGACAGCTTAGGTTTCTTGCCAAACCACAGTTCATACAATGTCGTCTCAATGGATTTAGATGGTGCCCTATTAAACGTGAATGCAGCTGTCTCTAATGCATAACCCCAAAACGATAGTGGTAAATCGGTAAGAGACATCATAGATCGCACCATATCTAATAAAGTACGGTTACGACGTTCGGACACACCATTACGCTGTGGTGTTCCAGGTGGCATGAGTTGCGAAACTATTCCACATTTTAAATGAAGACCAAACTCGTAACTCAAATATTTGCCTCCGCGATCAGATCGTAGAAACTTTATTTTCTTGTTACGATGATTTTCTACTTCACTCTGAAATTCTTTGAACTTTTCAAATGTTTCAGACTTGTGTTTCATTAAGTATATATACCCATATCTTCTCAAATCATCTGTGAAGGTCAGAAAATAACGATATCCGCCGCGAGCCTCAATACTCATCGGACCGCATACATCGGTATGTATTATTTCCAATAAGTCCGTAGCTCGCTCCATTGTTCCGGAGAACGGAGTTTTAGTCATCTTGCCCATGAGGCATGGTTCGCAAGCATCAAATGATTCATAATCAAGTGATTCCAAAAGTCCATCAGTATGGAGTTTCTTCATGCACTTTACACCAATATGACCTAAACGGCAGTGCCACAAATAAGTTGCACTATCATTACTAACTTTGCATCTTTTGGCTTCAATATTATGAATATGTGTATCACTACGATCGAGATTCAATAAACCATTTACATTGGGTGTATGACCATAGAAGGTTTTTATTCATGTAAACAGAACAACAATTATTCTCTGACTTAAATGAATAACCGTATTGCAATAAACATGATCCAATCATATTCATGCTCAATGCAAACACCAAATAACATTTATTTTGCAATAAACATGATCCAATCATATTCATGCTCAACGCAAACACCAAATAACATTTATTTAGGTTCAACACTAATCCCGAAAATAGAGGGAGTGTGCGATGGTGATCTTATCAACCTTGGAATCACTTCCAACACACATCGTCACCTCGTCATTAACTAGTCTCTGTTCATTTTGCAACTCCTGTTTCGAGTTACTAATGTTAGCAACTGAACCAGTATCAAATACCCAAGGGCTACTATGAACACTAGTAAAATACACATCAATAACATGTATATCAAATATACTTTTGTTCACTTTGCCATCCTTCTTATCCGCCAAATACTTGGGGCAGTTCCACTTCCAGTGACCAGTCCCTTTGCAGTAAAAGCACTCAGTTTCAGGCTTAGGTCCAGACTTGGGCTTCTTCCCGGGAGTAGCAACTTGCTTGCTATTCTTCTTGAAGTTCCCCTTCTTTCCTTTGCCCTTTTCTTGAAACTAGTGGTCTTGTTAACCATCAACACTTGATGCTCTTTCTTGATTTCTACCTTCATTGATTTCAGCATCACGAAGAGCTCGGGAATCGTTTTTGTCATCCCTTGCATATTATAGTTCATCATGAAGTTCCAGTAACTTGGTGATAGTGACTAGAGAATTCTGTCAATTACTATCTTATCCGGAAGATCAACTCCCACTTGATTCAAGCAACTGTAGTACTCAGACATTCTGAGCACATGCTCACTGATTGAGCTATTCTCCTCCATCTTGTAGGCAAAGTACTTGTCAGAGGTCTCATACCTCTTGACACGGGCATGAGTCTGAAATACCAATTTCATCTCTTTGGAACATCTCATATGCTCCGTGGTGTTCAAAACGTTTTTGAAGTCCCGATTCTAAGCCGTAAATCATGGCGCACTAAACTATCAAGTAGTCATCACATCGAGCTTGCTAAACGTTCATAATGTTTGCATCTGCTCCTGCAATAGGTCTGTCACCTAGCGGTGCATCAAGGACATAATTCTTCTGTGCAGCAATGAGGATAATCCTCAGATCACGGAACCAGTCCGCATCATTGCTACTATCATCTTTCAACTTAGTTTTCTCTAGGAACATATCAAAAATAAAACAGGGGAGCTATATGCGAGCTATTGATCTACAACATAATTTGCAAATACTACTAGGACTAAGTTCATGATAAATTAAAGTTCAATTAATCATATTACTCAAGAACTCCCACTTAGATAGACATCTCTCTAATCATCTAAGTGATCACGTGATCCAAATCAACTAAACCATAACCGATCATCACGTGAAATGGAGTAGTTTTCAATGGTGAACATCACTATGTTGATCATATCTACTATATGATTCACGCTCGACCTTTCAGTCTCAGTGTTCTGAGGCCATATCTGCATATGCTAGGCTCGTCAAGTTTAACCCGAGTATTCTGCGTGTGCAAAACTGGCTTGCACCCGTTGTAGATGAACGTTGAGCTTATCACACCCGATCATCACGTGGTGTCTCGGCACGACGAACTTTGGCAACGGTGCATACTCAGGGAGAACACTTTTACCTTGAAATTTAGTGAGAGATCATCTTATAATGCTACCGTCAAACAAAGCAAAATAAGATGCATAAAGGATAAACATCACATGCAATCAATATAAGTGATATGATATGGCCATCATCATCTTGTGCTTGTGATCTCCATCTCCGAAGCACCGTCATGATCACCATCGTCACTGGCGCGACACCTTGATCTCCATCGTAGCATCGTTGTCGTCTCGCCAACTATTGCTTCTACGACTATCGCTACCGCTTAGTGATAAAGTAAAGCAATTACAGGGCGATTGCATTGCATACAATAAAGCGACAACCATATGGCTCCTGCCAGTTGCCGATAACTCAGTTACAAAACATGATCATCTCATACAATAAAATATAGCATCATGTCTTGACCATATCACATCACAACATGCCCTGCAAAAACAAGTTAGACGTCCTCTACTTTGTTGTTGCAAGTTTTACGTGGCTGCTACGGGCTGAGCAAGAACCGTTCTTACCTACGCATCAAAACCACAACGATAGTTCGTCAAGTTAGTGCTGTTTTAACCTTCACAAGGATCGGGCGTAGCCACACTCGGTTCAACTAAAGTTGGAGAAACTGACACCCGCTAGTCACCTATGTGCAAAGCACGGCGGTAAAACCAGTTTCGCGTAAGCGTACGCGTAATGTCGGTCCGGGCCGCTTCATCCAACAATACCGTCGAACCAAAGTGTGACATGCTGGTAAGCAGTATGACTTGTATCGCCCACAACTCACTTGTGTTCTACTCGTGAATATAACATCTACGCATAAAACCAGGCTCTGATGCCACTGTTGGGGAACATAGTAATTTCAAAAAATTTCTACGCACACACAGGATCATGGTGATGCATAGCAACGAGAGGGGAGAGTGTGTCCACGTACCCTCGTAGATCGAAAGCGGAAGCGTTAGCACAACGCGATTGATGTAGTCGTACGTCTTCACGATCCGACCGATCCAAGTACCGAACGCACGGCACCTCCGAGTTCAGCACACGTTCAACTCGATGACGTCCCGCGAGCTCCGATCCAGCAAAGCTTCATAGGAGAATTTCGTCAGCACGACGGCGTGGTGACGGTGATGATGATGCTACCGACGCAGGGCTTCGCCTAAGCACCGCTACGATATGATCGAGGTGGATTATGGTGGAGGGGGGCACCGCACACGGCTAAGAGATCAATAATCAATTGTTGTGTCTATGGGGTGCCCCCTGGCCACGTATATAAAGGAGTGGAGGAGGGGGGAGGGCCGGCCTAGCTATGGCGCGCCCTGGAGGAGTCCTACTCCCACCGGGAGTAGGATTCCCCCCCTTCCAAGTAGTAGGAGTAGAAGAGAAGGAAGGGGAAGAGAGAAGAGAAGGAAGGAGGGGGTGCAGCCCCTCCCCCTAGTCCAATTCGGACTAGGCCTTGGGGGGGCGCACGGCCTGCCTCTCTCTCTCTCCCCTAAAGCCCAATAAGGCCCATATACTTCTTCCCCGTATTCCCGTAACTCCCCGGTACTCCGAAAAATACCCGAACCACTCGGAACCTTTCCGATGTCCGAATATAGTCGTCCAATATATCGATCTTTACGTCTCGACCATTTCGAGACTCCTCGTCATGTCCCCGATCTCATCCGGGACTCCGAACTACCTTCGGTACATCAAAACACATAAACTCATAATACAAATCGTCACAGACCTTTAAGCGTGCGGACCCTACGGGTTCGAGAACTATGTAGACATGACCGAGACACGTCTCTGGTCAATAACCAATAGCAGAACCTGGATGCTCATATTGGTTCCTACATATTCTACGAAGATCTTTATCGGTCAAACCGCATAACAACATACGTTGTTCCCTTTGTCATCGGTATGTTACTTGCCCGAGATTCGATCGTCGGTATCTCAATACCTAGCTCAATCTCGTTACCGGCAAGTCTCTTTACTCGTTCCGTAATACATCATCCCGCAACTAACTCATTAGTTACAATGCTTGCAAGGCTTATAGTGATGTGCATTACCGAGTGGGCCCAGAGATACCTCTCCGACAATCGGAGTGACAAATCCTAATCTCGAAATACGCCAACTCAACAAGTACCTTCGGAGACACCTGTAGAGCACCTTTATAATCACCCAGTTACGTTGTGACATTTGGTAGCACACAAAGTGTTCCTCCGGTAAACGGGAGTTGCATAATCTCATAGTCATAGGAACATGTATAAGTCATGAAGAAAGCAATAGCAACGTACTAAACGATCAAGTGCTAAGCTAACGGAATGGGTCAAGTCAATCACATCATTCTCCTAATGATGTGATCCCATTTATCAAATGACAACTCATGTCTATGGTTAGGAAACATAACCATCTTTGATCAACGAGCTAGTCAAGTAGAGGCATACTAGTGACACTCTGTTTGTCTATGTATTCACACATGTATTATGTTTCCGGTTAATACAATTCTAGCATGAATAATAAACATTTATCATGAAATAAGGAAATAAATAATAACTTTATTATTGCCTCTAGGGCATATTTCCTTCACAGAGACCCCACTTTATCCCGACTACCCCGCTGGATTCTCAGAAGACCCGATCAACGGGATCAAAGACCAGGCCCCGACATTGCACGTCACTTCCCCCTTAACTGCTCGACACTACTACGTTAGTATCGAGTGCCGAGGGTGATACCTCGTTAGCACTTCTGATGATAACCTTGTAGGTTAGTTATTCGGTCGTGGTAAGCAAGGGTGATTCCTCCTACACCACCCCCGATAACGACATCGTCGTGCAACTGCTCAGGTGTGGACCTCGAGGGTGATGCCTCTTTAGTTCACCTTGATGTATACGTCAGGTGGGAATCCAACGAGGGTGATGCCTCGGATTCCTTCTTGATATGGTAGCCACACGGATGCCTTTACATTACTATTGATACTGCTTATTCTGGATAAAGACGGGTCGGCCCTGAGGGGTACCCACGCTAGCTTAATTGCGAGTGATGTGGAATCGGGTGGACCTGGATGGTTCCCGAGAGTTGAACACGAGGCGTGGCCGGGCATTCCTAGCCCTTGCCGCTAGTCCTCGAGAAGGGGCGACGGGGTCACATCTTTCGTGAATCTCTGCTCATTACTGCAACCCCCAACACACTAACGGTTTGGATATTTGATCCGAGGGGCCTCTGGCCTGATAGCACTAACCATCACGTGGGCATAGTATGGGCGTTCTGTGTCGTATAGTTCTGCCGAAGCTTAATAGACGTCAGCAACTGAGCGGCACACGCTGGGTCGGACTGGTAACGCAACCGCGCTTGTATTAAGGGGTTGCTAGGTCTGCTCACCGGCGGTGTACGCAACGTGCAGGAGCGTCCGGGGCAATGGCCCAAGACCCCTGGGGGCATAGGTTAGTCCGGCGTGCTGACCTCTCTGTTAAGTATTTGGTCGGGTTGCGGCGTATCGTTTGGCCGAGGCTGGGCATGACCCAGAAAAGTGTGTCCGGCCGGAGTTAATCGAGCGTGGTGGGTAAGTTGGTGCACCCCTGCAGGGAAGAACTAATCTATCGATAGCCTGTCCTACGGTAACGGACACTCGGAGTTGTATCCCGATTGGTACAACTAGAACTGGTGACTTCAGATGAAATGGATAGTATGGCTCTGGGATTGCTTTCTCGCAGGGAGTCGAGGAAGGATCTCTGGGCGAGGTTGATACACTACTACTACTTTACGTTATGTTAATCTGCACTCTTCTAATGCTGCAAGACCGATGAAGATGCTTGAAGATGCTAGTCTTCGATAGGACTAGGCCTTCCTCTCTATTCTGGCATTTCTGCAGCCCAGTCCACATATACAGCCCTCCTTTGAAAATGTTGCATATGTAGTGTAGATCCTTGCTTGCTGAGTACTTCAGATGAGTACTCACGTTTGCTTTACTTTCTTTTTCTACCCATATCCATATGTCGCCGCCAGATGACGGAGCCCCTGAAATAGCTGCCCCTGTCGACGACTACGGTTACTACTACTACTACCCTCCCGGTGAGTACTACTACGAGGAGCCGACAGATGACCAGGAGTAGGATTCGGAGGGTCCTAGGCAGGAGGCCTACGCCTTTCGATCGTAGTATTTTCTTTTGCCCTGCCTTTCTAAAGGCCTATCTGTTTCTCTGTAATATCTGTACATAGATATCTGATGCTTCCGCTGACACTTGTATGCCATCGAGCTATGTATTCGAGCCCTCGAGGCCCTGGCTTGTAATATAAGGCTTGTATGACTTTATTTATGTTTTAGAGTTGTGTTGTGATATCTTCAAGTGAGTCCCTAGGCTTGATTGTCTGCATTTGCGTGTATGGTTAGTGCACGATTAAGCCGGGGTCGTCACAGGTTGGTATCAGAGCCGACTGCCTCTAGGAATCCCCCTTTCCAACTCCTTGGTCGAAGTTGAGTCTAGTGGTCCAAAATTGTTTTACTAACTTGGCTGTGTGGCTTACGGGCCCACGTCGCCATTGGGTGGTATTAGAATCTTTTATTCCTCTTCCTTACTCTGGGACTCTGATCTCTCTTCTATTCGGGTTAAAGATTTTACTAACTCTGACATTAGGTTCTCGTAACGACTTTTCCCGGAGAGCCCCGACATTACTGATGATCGCTTGGTTCATCAGAAGACTCCGAAGATACTCCTCGAAGTTCCCGGGACCCTGTGCCCACTGCTTTGCAATTCCAGACCACCGATGAATCCCCGTGGATAACATCCTTGTCGTTTGTACCTTCATCCCTAGTTGCTCTTGTTGATCCAAGTTACCCCTAACACTCTCCGTTGTTCCGAGAATCCTTTGTGCCTTCTGCTTTGCAGCTTCTTTTCGCACTGCGGATAAATCACTTAACCAGGGTCCGTTCATCCCCAGTTGTTCATATGCTTTCCAACATACTTTGAAATGCTATCCGATCCCCCGATAATCCTCTGCAGCCTATTGCTCTTGAAATTCTTGCCCGCTTGCCTTATGGTTAATTCCATATGTCTAGTAATCCTCGTCAACATCCTTTGCCAATTACCATTTTGAATCCCCTGAATCAATATGCTGCGAATGTTGGCCATCATCAGTCGATTCCTAGAATTCGTCCTTCCGGCTTAGTCACCATTCTGGACATGAGCTGGTTCTCGGCCAATCAAGTATTGATTGATTGTCCAACTAAGCATGTACAAATCACTCGTCCCTCTGCCCAGGGGAACTAATTGTCACTCCTGGCTCTGGAAATCGTGAACCCTCTGAATTTTATACTTGGGTTGTTCAAGTGCTTCCTTAATTCGATGTGCTTGCCTCCCGTCCTTTCTCGGAGGACTCTCAGGTGGAACCAGTTGTTAAAACCTTACCCCGTTAGTTCTCATGGATCACTTGATTCCTTTTGTGGACAATTATCCGACCGATTCTTTTCTATTCTAAGAACCTTATCGGTTCCTTCCCCGTTGACATTGCCTTTGGCACTGAAGCATCCTCTACTTCTTGCCGTCTGTATATCCACTCAGCTTGCATGGCATGGAGAGGTAGTGCATTCCTTCCCCTTATTGACTTGGGACTGACTACTGACCAGGACATGACCCGTAACCATGGGTGGAGATCTCTGCAAGACGGAACGCTAAAGTTGTCCATCTAGTTCTATTCAACCTACTCGTCTTTTGATCAGAGCTTTTGCTTCTAATCCTTCGTTTCTGAACCATAACTCCTTTGTACTCAAACGTCTGATTGTTCCAATGTTTCTATAATCTGATGACCATTACATTCTTTCTTCTTCTGGTTGAGTACCGCTACTCACGTCAGATCCTATGTCGTCTACCTGATCTTTTGTTGGATTATTATACGGCAATGTTTTTCATCCTCTATCTCTGAGAGTTCTTCCCCTGTTACAATTGCCTTTGGCAATGCGGTATCATTTAATTCTTTTCTTCCATATCCAATTTTGGAATGTAGTCTGTTGCTTCTATAAGCGTGTGGTATAGATCCGTAAAAATACCCCTATGGGTAGTGTCTATGCCTTCGCTAGCTGAGAGAACCCACAAGGCTTCATGTGCCATACCTTATGTTATTCCACCAGTTAAACTTTCAAACTCTAAACCTTCTTAACAAAGAGCAGTGAATGAGAAGTTGTTCATTGAAGAAATGGGAGTCAACCTTGAACCTTTGTGTTCATGCCCATGGACCCGATGTAGAACTTATCATGGAAGCTGCTCATAAAAATAATAAACCTTGTTATAAATCCATCTTGTATTTCGCTTTGATTCTTTGCAATCATGGTTCCAACCCTATTTTCTCCTTAATCCCATTTCCCGGACAAGTTACAATACTTGTCTTCTGCAGATCTTTTCATTTGCCCAACCTCTATTCTGATCTACCTCGAGTATTGCCTCTACTATCTCGAGGATGTCATCCTATTGTACTACGTCCTATGAATTTTTCCGATGGAGTGATACCTTTCCTTGTCATAGTCACTCCATGGGTTCTGGGTTGTCTTCAAACCGAGACCACTGAATAATGAATCGATTCCGCTCGGTGATTCAGCACTCCTAGTACTTTGTTGCTGGGGAGTCGAATACCCCATCACACCGTTCCTAGCCTGATCGATTATATTTTTGTCGTGCCAACTTTTAACTGTGCTACCTGGTCCTTATGCACGGAGCAATTTCCGACGATGAGCTAAGCTTACGTCGATCTTCCTCCTCTTATCATTTCACCTCGAACAACAAGATTGACTTCGAGCTTGTGTCGAATCCGTGGTTCTCATAGCCTTTCACTTCATCCTTCCTTTTGCTTAATGTCATCGCTGCTCGATGGCCTCTTCATAGAAACCTCTCGACAAATTTGTCGTGATCACCGTCAACACTTTGGCTTCTTCAGAGATGTCAATTGAATTCATGGCTAGAAAAACCATCCCCGCTCCTCGATGATTTGTGATATCATCGATGACATCCTTGACTTTCTGCCAACACAGACCTGGTTGTGTTTGGTTAATCCTTACGTTCCAAGATAATCTTGGAAGTGTTCCTTTGTATCTCTTGTGATCTTTCGATCCAACCCTTACTTGAAACACCATGTTATCGCTACCTCGGAGCATGACTATGGTATTCCGAATATCATTGAGAACAGTGGAAACGCAATGCTACATGTCCCTTGATCAATTATCCAAACACCGTTGTATGGGTAATATCATGATTCTTCCCTCGCCCCTTTATCTAAATGCTTTTGAACTTGTGTGTAAACACATTTTCCTTCCCATTGGTTAATTTGAATAATCAATTAATCATTTTTCCTTTCCATTGGTTTGTTTAACCTTTCTTATGATCTGGATGATATAAGCAGAAATAATTCCCTACTTATAGAACACCTCGAGGTACAATTCGGTCAGTGAGACCCTGTTACTATTGTTGATGACATTCCGATAACCACCGATGGACGAGAACTTTGCCTTATTGGTCCGCCTCGTTCCACGAGCAGGAAAATGGTTCTCTTTGTCCCTCGCCCTTGGTACCGACGTTGTTACCGACATAACTGACATACTATCCTCTGACATACCTTGATGTCGTGACCGGTAAGATGTCACCGTTCTCCCTACTTTTGATCGACACCCTCCACAGTTTCACAGGATCGTAACCTGACTCTCATGTATATCTTTGATTCCGAAGTATGATATGCTCTTGGTCTTGTGTGTTATCGCGAGCCACCTTCCGAGAGATGATCTATTCTCGATGCTCTGAACCCCCTTCTCACACTCTGATCAGGTATCGATCGTTTGTCCATTCGCTTGAGACTTTCTATTATACCTTCATACTTCGCTCTCGATGTTTTCCTAAGTTTCAACTCGAGAGATACTTCCTTTCACACTCCCTGAGTTACCCACCAGATAATCGACCTGCAAAGATCAGTTCTCCCGAAGCTACCCTGTTACTTCCCCGCTAAAATCTCGGGACGAGATTTCTTGTAGTGGAGGAGATTTGTAACATCCCCAGCATCCCACTACAGTGATCACCTCTTAATCTTGCCATGTCAGTAAGTTTAACAGTGCCTAGTCATCATTTGCATCATGTTGCATTTCAAACTCCCAATTCAAACTTCAATTAAATTCAAAGCGAAAATTAAAAGTTGTTCAAATCCAGGAACTAAAATGTTCATAATGTTGCTAATATTCTCAAAGTAATTATAAAAATAAGATCAATATTAATTGAATTAGTTAAATGACTCTAACATCCTAAAACAGTACCAAAACAGCAATGATTAAATCCATTTCATTTAATACAAGTTCAAATGGAAACCTCTGGCCTCCAAACTTTTTGTGGTAGCTCAGAATATTACATAGCATTTATTGGGACAAGTGCTACATTTTGCAAAAGCCAAATAATAGCTTAAAGTAATACAAACAGAGACTAAAAGTAAATCTGAAAAGAGAAAAGGCAGAAGAAGAGTAGGACCTCACTGTGCACTGATGGCCCAACTAGCAGCAGCACCGGAGCCCAACCCACTGCTACAGTCGTCGTCCTCCTCGTGTCGACGCCGGAGCCACCCCAATCGCCGATGCGCCGCGCGTCGCCCATCTGTGGCTCCCTCCGGTGGATAAAGATGGCCCCGAGCCTCCCCTCACCCCCTGGAACCCTACCTCCCACCTCTTCCCCCTCGGCGCCGCTCTCTCTCTCTTGCCCCCCCATTCTCACCAGACGCCGCCGCACTGCCGTTGTTGGCGCGGCCAGAGAGCATCCCGCACCGCCTAGCCGTGTCCAGGAGGACCGCGACGCTTGTCCACTTCGATCAGGACCACCGGACCAAGCCGGGACCATCTGCATCGCCGGCAACGCCCTCCTTCGTCAACCTCCTGCCGCTGCATGTCGCGGCCTCAAACCGCCTCCAACGGCAGCTACTAAGCCCCCGAGGGACCTCCGTGCATCCACGCGGTGAGCACCGCCGCTCCTGCCTTCCCCTGAGCTTCGGCTCCTTCCCTAGCTAGCTAGCCGCAGGCGCCGGCTCTGCCGCCCGCCATTGCCGTCTAGCTACTCGCAATCGAGCTCGTCCGCGCGAACGGACGGCGCCAGCATGCTCCTGGTTCACCTAGCTAACTTGCGCGTTCGGGAACGGCCCGTAGCCGTTACCCCTCTTTGAACCGAAGCTCAACGCCGCTGCGGTTCGACGCCGGCAGCCCTACCGGCCATTTCCGCTCGTCTCGACGCCGTAGAACAATGCGCGGCGGAGAGGCCGATCGATAGCACCTAGCCGCGTCGCGAATGGCGCCCTGTGGAGTAGATCCGATGCTCGCCGGCGTTCGGCCGTCGTTCTGGAGCTCGCCGGAGCGTTTCCAACACCGGCGTCCGATGAGGCACTGCGTGGGGCCCGCGTAGAGTCACTACCAGTGGGCCCTGACCACGGTTGACCACGTTGACTACGGTCAACGCGACTGACGTGGCTGCTTAAGCCACTGACAGGTGGGTCCCGGTAGACTAATTACTGTTAGAGGTTAGATAGTTAATCTGTTCATTAGGTCAGACGCTGACAGGCCGGGCCCACTGCCTAAATAACCCTGTGAATTTAAATTAAGCCACTGTTAGCCCACTGTGGCTGACATGTGGGGTCCTCTGGTCGGTTTGACCAGGTCCAGCCCACAGTTGACTTGCTGATGTCATCGTGACACACTACTGATGCAATAATCAATTTCTGATAAATTAAATTAATTCCAGTAAAGTCAGAAATTGCTTTAAACTTTAGAAATTCATAGAAATTAATCCGTAGCTCAGATCGAAAAACTTTCTACATGAAAGTTGCTCAGAACGACGAGACGAATCTGATCGTGTCGTCTGTTTCCATGTCGGAACTCTCTACGTAGGAGAACTCGTAACTTTGAGCCCGATTCCGGTAGATGAATAGTGCATACATACCGGATAGTAAATACCGCGTTAATCCTAAAATAATTAAAATGACTTAGGTGCATCTTTAGTCAACCCTGCACTGCATCCTAGGCATGGCATGCTCTGTATTGCATTGTTTACTATGCGTTTATATGTTTCTTCCCCCTCTTCTTTCTCGATAGACCCCGACGTCGACGTAGCTCCCGAGACTGATGTAGCTCCGGAGGTCGACTACGCTCCTGACGATCAGACCCTTGCCACAGAGCTTCCAGGCAAGCACCCCCTTTTTGAGCATTCCGATATCGCCTACTCTTCTCTCTCTTATGCTTGCATTAGAAGTTGCTGCTGCTACTGTTATCCTATATCTGCTGCATATCCTGTTTAATTGTAACCTGCTGTTGATACCTACCTGTTATCCTAAACTGTTTAGTATAGGCTGGGTAGAGACCTATCAGAGACCCCACTTTATCCCGACTGCCCCGCTGGATTCTCAGAAGACGCGATCAACGGGATCGAAGACCAGGCCCTGACATTGCACGTCACTTCCCCCTTAACTGCTCGACACTACTGGGTTAATATCAAGTGCCGAGGGTGATACCTCGTCAGCACTTCTGATGATAACCTTGGAGGTTAGTTATTCGGTTGTGGTAAGCGAGGGTGATTCCTCCTACACCACCCCCGATAACGACATCGTCGTGCAACTGCTCAAGTGTGGACCTCGAGGGTGATGCCTCTTTAGTTCACCTTGATGCATACATCAGGTGGGAATCCAACGAGGTTGATGCCTCAGATTCCTTCTTGATATGGTAGCCACACGGATGCCTTTACATTACTGTTGATACTGCTTATTCTGGATAAAGACGGGTCGGCCCTGAGGGGTACCCGCGCGAGCTTAATTGCGAGTGATGTGGAATCGGGTGGACCTGGATGGTGCCTGAGAGTTGAACACGAGGCGTGGCTGGGCATTCCTAGCCCTTGCCGCAAGTCCTCGAGACGGGGCGACGGGGTCACATCTTTCGTGAGTCTCTGCTCGTTACCGCAACCCCCAACACACTAACGGTTTGGATATTTGATCCGAGGGGCCTCTGGCCTGATAGCACTAACCATCACGTGGGCATAGTATGGGCGTTCTATGTCGTATACTTCTGCCGAAGCTTGATAGACGTCAGCAACTGAGCGGCACACGCTGGGTTGGACTGGTAACGCAACCGCGCTTGTATTAAGGGGTTGCTAGGTCTGCTCACCGGCGGTGTACGCAACGTGCAGGAGCGTCCGGGGCGATGGCCCAAGGCCCCTGGGGGCATAGGTTAGTCCGGCGTGCTGACCTCTCTATTAAGTATTTGGTCAGGTTGCGGCGTATCGTTTGGCTGAGGCCGGGCATGACCCAGAAAAGTGTGTTCGGCCGGAGTTAATCGAGCGTGGTGGGTAAGTTGGTGCACCCCTGCAGGGAAGAACTAATATATCGATAGCCTGTCCTACGGTAACGGACACTCGGAGTTGTATCCCGATCGGTACAACTAGAACTGGTGACTTGAGATGAAATGGATAGTATGGCTCTGGGATTGCTTTCTCGCAGGGAGTCGAGGAAGAATCTCTGGGCGAGGTTGATACACTACTACTACTTTACGTTATGTTAATCTGCACTCTTCTAATGCTGCAAGACCGATGAAGATGCTAGTCTTCGATAGGACTAGGCCTTCCTCTCTATTCTGGCATTTCTGCAGCCCAGTCCACATATACAACCCTCCTTTGAAAATGTTGCATATGTAGTGTAGATCCTTGCTTGCTGAGTACTTCGGATGAGTACTCACGTTTGCTTTACTTTCTTTTTCTACCCATATCCATATGTCGCTGCCAGATGACGGAGCCCCTGAGATAGCTGCCCCTGTCGACGACTACGGTTACTACTACTACTACCCTCCCGGCGAGTACTACTACGAGGAGCCGACAGACGACCAGGAGTAGGATTCGGAGGGTCCTAGGCAGGAGGCCTACGCCTTTCGATCATAGTATTTTCTTTTGCCCCGCCTTTCTAAAGGCCTATCTGTTTCTCTGTAATATCTGTACACAGATATCTGATGCTTCCGCTGACACTTGTATGCCATCGAGCTATGTATTCGAGCCCTCGAGGCCCTGGCTTGTAATATAAGGCTTGTATGACTTTATTTATGTTTTAGAGTTGTGTTGTGATATCTTCAAGTGAGTCCCTAGACTTGATCGTCTGCATTTGCGTGTATGGTTAGTGCACGATTAAGCCGGGGTCGTCACATATGCTCCCTGGCATCTATTTCTACAAGTTCCCGAATCAATCAGTAAGTAACTAGCTTGTTGATTTAACATGCACTGATGTGTCATTGGCCATGCGATTGCAGATTTTTGTTTGACAACAGCTGTTTTGCTTATGAGCTCTTTTACAGTACCCTGGTACTCCCTAAGGGTCCTATGGAGTACCAAGTAAATCCAACCGTGGATATTAAAGGGTATTATAGACATTTTACAATTTATGTTGGTGTTTCGTTTAACCTAAGCCTGCTCAATTTCTGAAACCGGTCTGCTCCACAACGATCCAATCAGCCGCCGCCCGCTTTGTTCTGAATCTGCTATCACCGTTACGACTAATCGGCCGGCGCCGCTGCGATTGAATTAGCCGTCGTTGCCTGTTAGACCATCTTTAGCGGACCCCGTAAAAAGCCGCGACCCGCAAAATAACCATCAAAATGTGGGTCGGCGTGGAAAATCCCGCCCGAACAGACCCCGCAAACACGTCCGACCCGTAAATATATTTGAGGGGCGCGGAAAAATCTCGACCCCAACCCACGAATACGCAGGTTTCCGCCTCGCCCCTACGGTGCCCCGTATCCCAGGAAAGCGGTTGGCGGGAGGGACATTTCAGCCCGCGCCCTTTCCCCACCTCCTTCTGCCGCCGTCCGCCATTGGTTCCGCCTGTCCGCCGCCGGCGATTCCGGCCAAATCTGCGGGCGGAATCGCGCCGCGGGGGCGCCCCCACCCTCTTCCACCGATACATTGCCCCGCCCCTGGATCCGGCGACACGAGCCGCCCCTAGTCGCCGTCGCCGCCGGGGATCCACCGCCCCCGAACCGCCGGAGAGCCACCGCCCTCGAGCAGCTGGTGAGTGTTTACTTGTGCTTGTGCCGAGCGGTATGCATAGTTGGTTGACGCGGCGTGCGATTTTTGTTCATGTAGATGGAATTGAGCCTGTGCGAGAAGTTTTTGCTCGACGATTCGTCCGATTCGGACGACTCGGATGTTGAGACGCTGCTTGCAAACTATCGGCAGCAGACGTTGGTGATGGCCCTTGCCGTGAAGGAGCACGAAGATGAGAACCGAAAGAGGCGGCGAGGATCGACGTCGGCCGTCTTTGCATTCCTCGAAATCGGCATCTCGGGAACGAGATGTTGATGCAAGACTACTTCGCGGAGAATCCAACATATCCGCCGCACCTCTTCCAGAGAAGGTACCGAATGCGCTGATCTCTCTTTGTGAAAATTGTTCAAGCTTGCGAGGCAAATTGTCGGTATTTTACCCAAAGAAGAAATGCCGCGGGCTTGAAGGGATTTAGTGCATATCAAAAAATCTCGGCAGCTATGCGGATGATTGCATACGGCGTTCCGGCTGACTATGCCGATGAGTACCTTCGCATTGGTGAAGATACCACAATTGAGTCAGTGCGTAGGTTTGCCAAAGTGATCATCCGTGTCTTTGGTCCTGAATATCTTCGGGCACCCAACGAGGATGACACAAAAAAATTGATGGCATCTAATGAGAGGAGAGGTTGGCCTGGCATGCTAGGTAGCATTGACTGTATGCATTGGAATTGGAAAAATTGCTCGAAGGCATGGCAGGGAATGTATTGTGGCAAGTCTCGTGATGCAACAATTGTGCTAGAGGCCGTAGCATCCGAGGATTTATGGGTTTGGCATTACTTTTTTGGTATGTCGGGTACTCTCAATGATATCAATGTGTTGCAACGGTCTCATTTGTTTGCTAGACTTGCTAGTGGTGATGCTCCTGCTTGCAACTACACTATCAATGGGCATGAATACACAAAGGGGTACTATCTTGCAGATGGTATATATCCTCCTTGGTGCACATTTGTCAAGAGCATCAAAGAACCCAAAACTAGAAAATAATGTGAATTTGCAAGGGTGCAAGAGGCAGCCCGAAAAGACATTGAAAGAGCATTCGGGGTTTTGCAATCTAGGTTTGCCATTGTTCGTGGTTCTGCTCGTTTTTGGGACAAGCGGACCTTGAAAAACATCATGACATATTGTGTTATTCTTCACAATATGATTATCGAAGATGAGAGAGGCATGAACTTGGAGTTCTTCTACGACAATGTGGGTAGCCGTGTCAAACCTGCTAGAGACCCTAACCGCATTAGAGCTTTTCTTCAGACATACAAGGAGATTGAAAATACAAACACCCACTTTCAGCTTCAGGAGGATCTCATTGAGTACCATTGGCAAAGGGCTGGACAGTAACAAAACTCAATTTTCTATTCATTTTCATTTAATTCATTGTGATTTGTATTCGGGACAAGTTTTATATTGAATTGTTTAGTTTGCTTCGGTGATTTGAATAATTATTTGTAATGTGGATGATTGTTGTATTGTGGTGTGGTATTGATATTTTTTCTGAATAATTATTTGTAATGTGGATGATTGTTGTATTGTGGTGTGCTATTGATATTTGCGGACCGGCGGGAGCCGCGCAAGAGCAGACCCCGCAAAGCCGACCCGTAAAAGAGTATATCCCGCGAATATCCTTTTATACAGGTCCGCTTTGCGGGGTCGCCGGCCTGCAAAGCCGTTTTTCTGTGAACTGCAAACACGTTTTGTAGGTCGGCGTTATACGGGGTCTGCTAGAGATGCTCTTACTCATTACTAATTTGTAATTTCCCATTTTCAATCAAAGGTGTTGCGACATAGAATCAAGAGTATTGAGTCGCAGCTGACCTAGTTAAGAAATCCTTTTTTGGATTGTTCTTGGCTGCATGACTTGATGTTTCTTTAAACCAACGAAGCAAAGAAATAGGGATTAATGAAGTCGAATGATGCTAATTCCAAAATCAGGTCGCTCCAGAACTGCGTGATAATGGATGTATCGTAACTCTCTCCCATGCAAATAACTTGCCACAATTACTGGATCGGTGCATGCATGCAAGATATAGATATGATTGCGGGAATAACATATCATAGTCATTAATTTATTTCCAAAAACATCATAAATCCGGATCCTGAGTTTGGCTCTCCTAAATGACAAATCTACCCTTCGAATTAGGTACTCCCTGATTTTCGGTTGTAGTACTCCTTAATGCTTACAATGGAGTACCCTTTAGGTATATCCGTCGGATCTGAGAGAATGGATGGACCATATTGAACTAAGGGTACTGTAAAAGAGCTCTTTGCTTATTTGTTTTGGACGTGCATAACAATGGACCATGTGATTTTGAAAGAATTCCTTAATTAACACTATCTTAAAACTGGATTCTTTATTTAACACTGATAAAATATTTCTTCCCTATCTAACATCGATTCTAAATTTTATTTCCAATATAACACCTCCGTCAATATTTTGAGCTAACAGTGTTAAATGGCACCTGAAATGATAATACTACCCTTAGCACTAGTATATCCTAAAATTTTCATGCTTTTCCCCGTTGCTCTCTGTTGTGTTGGTTTTAGAATGCTAAAACTAATCGCGCGCAAAAGCTAGCTCAAAGACCTCGCCCAAAAAAAAAAAAAACTAGCTCAAAGAAGCAAGCAAGCTAGCTGCTTGATTGATCTTGCGTGGAATAGTGCACGCACGTCTGGCCGTACGTGACGCTCGTACATGTGAAAGGCTACCTTCATGGATCGATCAACTCGGCTCTCTGGGCGGAACGAACGCAAACACAACAAGTCGATGGATGTGGCACGTCTCGTATCTGTTATCTGCTTTGATCTGATCTTTGATCTGTTAATTCCAATATATGTTCTTTACCCAGAGCATAACCTAGCTTAGCCCAACCTGGCGTAGCAAGCACCAGGAGAGCCTCAGCCAGCCTCAACTCGACCGATGAGCCTGGCCTCAGGTAATTAGCTTAGGCGAATTATTTTTAGCATAACATTTTAGCCACACTGAGCAGTGTTATCCCACCTATAAATATGACACATAAATAAAGTGGCAGATTGGCTAGATGTTTGAGGGCAAGTGTTATATTGGGAACAAAATTTAGAGTTGATGTTAGATACGGAAGAAATATTTTTCTGGTGTTAAATAGGGCATCCAATTTTAAGACAGTGTTAAATAAGGAATTCTCTCTGTGATTTTTGGGTTTGGGACGACAAGTACGCGTTTTGAATGCAGGAGTGGGCATTAATCTGCTCTTGTCTCTGAATCGGTGTGGGGGAATGGATGTGCAGACCTGCACATAATGTACACGCCACCCCCTAGAGTTAGGCAGAGAGATGATCTTTTGTGGACCATCTCTTACCTTTACACTTTTTGTGGACCATCCTTCTCTGCCAAGACAGGAACCGTACGTTATAAACATATAGTATTATCTCTTGTATCTTCATTAAGTGTTGGACCAACAATGCATAATGCGCAGATCATCATGATAAAAGCGTGTGGTCAGATTGCAGCGTTCAGATGCCGCTGCATTCAGGATGTCCACTCTCATAGACAAATCCTCTAATCCACATAATTAGAAGCCCAGTGTGGTTCTAATCTCCTCCCTCTAATCCTTCGGCGACGATTAGTTCTGGATGGCGAAGTGCTGCCGGATCGTGAAGGCTGCACGCTTGAAACCAAGTAGAGAGGCCGTGCTTTCGGTCTTCAGTTCAAGGGACTGTTCGTGGGGGGTTCGCAGGATCATGCATCGACGGTTCGAGGGACTCCAAGTACGATCTACACCGACACGTTCTTCTTCCGCTACAACTCGGTGACAGTAACGATCATGATCCCAACCTTTTATGCATCTTCATATTGATTTTGGGTGTGCGTAGGCACGATTTTTTTTTTGTTTTCTACTACGTTTCTCAACAATTTTACAACAAACCCTTGAAGATCCATGTGTCTTGCCCAACCATCGCCTCACCCTACTGCTGCCATGGCCTCATTGAAGAGAGATGGGAAATGCTACCGCACCCGACCATAAAGAGCACAATCGCATGTGATGGAGCCAAGTCTTTGTGCAACGATGGTCAGGGATCATCCCCATGCCTGCCAAATCCATGTGTCGTCGTCTTACCGAAAAATGCTTTCGCCCCGCTTTATAGATAAAGCAACTTCCGAGCCATACAACCGATCGAACAAGAACAAGAAAAGAAACGAAACGACAAAAGATACAAGATGCTAACTAATAGCTAACATGCTCCAAATGCACCAAGAACACTTCAGCATTGGAGCTCTCGGCGAACACGAGGTCAAGCCATAGAAGAGACTAAGTCAGGAGTGTTGCCTGCCGCCGAAGGAAGACCTCGCTTCGTCATCTCCCAAGAGGCTACCCAATGTTGCTCCCCCGTCCGTCTCTACCTCCGAAGAAGGTCTCCTGCCCTCTCGTCCTGGATCAAAGGGCGACACGTCGTTGGTAGGTAGAATTGCTCACCCCCGAGCAAGAATGAACATGGACAACTCGTTGTCGGGGAGAAAACCGCAAGCACGACCACCTCACCTCGCGAAGCAAAACTCCTACATCGTCACCGCCTCCGGCAAAGACAAACATGTGCACTGCAAGCTGCCGAACGAGACCAGCACCAAAGATACACCATCAACCGACCACCCACACCGAAGCCCCGCTACCACTCCAAAGTTCCAAAGGTTTAGAGCTTTCACCCGGGATGCGGAGGAGGGGGACGAGGGTCAAACCTCGATGCCGCCTACAGCAAGGAGAACGACACCCAGAGCATTGCCGACATCGTGACCGCATCCCGCCGGTCAAGGGTTTCCCCCAATTTGAGCCCCCAACCCCTACCACCCCACCACCCGCCAGATCAGGATCACGGGTCGGTGAAGCAGTCCGAGGAGTGAGAGAGGAGGCCACCACCTTCTGCTCAGACGCTAAGGGCCCACGGGAAGCCCAGGGGACGAGATCAACGCCGGCTGCCAGCTTGCCGCCTACGGGGCCGAGGGAAAGCGCCCAACAGCACCCGTGCCAGCCACCCGCTGCCAGGATGGAGGCACACCACCACGGAGGATATCACCTAAGATCCGAGCGCTGCACGCGCAGCACACCACCGCTCCGATGCACCCAATCCTCCCACCGCACGCCAGCCCGCACACACGACGAGGCCCCGCCGAGAGCCGACCCGCCCCAGATCTGGACGCAGGAGCCCCCGCCACCCGGCTAGGAGCACCTACGCAGTCGCCGCTGCACCGCAATGTTGCCACCCCGGCCACGCATGCTGCACCCACGACGGCCCGCGCGAGCGTCTTATCCCCGCACACGGCTACATCCCACGCTGTTTCGCCGTGGTTGGGGAGGAAGAAGGGTCCCCATTGTCGGCCACCTCGAGGGGCTTTAGCTCGACGGCTTGGGGAGCAGAGGGGAGAAGGCGTTGGCTGGCTGGCGCCGCCACCCGATCGCCCGTGCGGATGACACGGAGGGCTGGCTAGGTCTCTTGTACCAGGATCTCCGTGTCTCGTCTTCATCCAATGGAGTCAGAAAAGACAAGTAGCACTGCATGCCACCGCATGCATGCACCTCCATCAACTTTGTAATAGTTGACGCCGCCACCACCCCCAAAGACGTTGAGCACCTGACCAACACAACCTAACGGCCACATGCTAATCGGAGCACCGCCGGCTGGGGAAGAAGCAAAGACGCATTTATGCCGATGTGGCACCAATCTTGTCACCAATGCAAATGATTGTCGCACAAGTCTGACTTTCTGGGGTATTGGTTTTTTGCACATGCAATTGCAACTAATTTTGCGGGAGTGTTCTTCTGATTTTGAGTTCAAATGCACCCCTGTGAACGATAAAATCATAATAAATAGTAAAAAAAAATTCAAAAATGTTGTTGAATGTTCTTTATACGTGCAAAATTCTGTGAACAAACATTCCTAAAATCACTGCTTCAAAATGAATTCAAAAATTCTTTTTGGAGCATCGATTTTGTCTTTCCCCCCCAAAGCATTAGAAATGTTCTTCCTTCACAAGGGTGCTTTTGAGCTTGTGACATGTTCTTCCAACTCTAGACGGATCCACCAGAAAAAGTTCAAAAAAGAAATCCACCAGAAAGAAATTATGTAGCCATGTAGGGATTTGTTGACACAAGGTCATTATGATGTCAAGTGCAAAATAGCCTAGACGGATTATCTATATTACTCTGAAAATGCGCAATGCACTTTTGGCTTAAAAGTACTAGGAGTAACGGATATTGTCTTTGGAGGCCGAGCTCCATGGAGCTCGGTTTTGAAAATTTTGAATTTTATCGAATTTCATATTTTCTATATTTCAAAAAATTCTGAAAAAAAAAACACATATACATGAAGGCATAACACATATGTGTGTAAATTTTCAGGGCAAAATAAGTTGAAATGAGGGCTGTGCAAAAAAAAAAAACAAATCTGGGGCTTTTTAACACATGATACTATTCATCCTCCCAGGACATGAATTTGTCTTTTTTGTACAGGTCACATTTCAACTTTTTCATTCTGAAATTTTACACACATAAACATAACATACTTGTTTACTTGCACAAATTTTTTCAGATTTTTTTTGAAACCAAAAAGTTTGAATTTTGATTTCTTTTCAAAAAAGGTCTCCATGGCTTCCGGGAGCCAAACGTCCGCTCTCGAGGAGTAAGTGTTACGTACTTCGTATTTTTCACAACGTTGGAAATGAATCGAATCGTGAATGACTAAATGGTAATCCTAAGCAAAATTGAAGGCCAGCATCTCGTCCCCTTTGCCTTACTCAAGAGGAAACAGAGCCAGCCAGCCGCCCACGGCCTGTTCAGCCGATCCTTGTATTGTCCCGGCCGAAGACGAGCGTGGTGGCCCAGTTGACCGCCACGTAGAACCTGTTCCTCCAGCTCACCACCCTCGTCAGGTACGCGGAGCGCCACATGACCCAGCTGAGGAAGCCCGCCATCGACACCCCCTTGGCGTCCTTGTTCTCCCGGAGGTCCACCAGCGCCTTGTACCGCCCCACCGAGGCCATGCTCCCGATGTGCTTGTACACGAAGGGCTCCCCCAGGTCCGCCCTCTTGCCGCAGTGCGCCCTGCCGCCGTCGTTCTGCGCCGCCAGCTTCTTGAACAGCTGTGCCAGGTACTTGCCCTCCCTCTCCGCCACCTGCGCCAGCGCCGGGAGCACCGGCCTCTTCGTGCTCTCCAGGAACCCCGCGCAGTCGCCCAGCGCGTACACGTCCTCCAAACTCGGCACGCGGAGATACTCGTCGATGCCGATCCTGCGCCACATTTCCCGTGTCACATGTTCGGTTAGATTGCCACCAATGCTGTGTGTTTCGCTGTGTTTCGTGGAGAAAATTAAGCACTGGCGGCATGGACATGGACGTACCTTCCGCCGGGGGACTTGGGGAGGTCGAGGGACTTGACGAACTCCGACGGGCCGACGCCGGTGGACCAGACGAGGAGGCCGTAGGGGACGTGGGTGCCATCGCTCAGCACGATCTCCGTCGGCAGCACCTCCTTCACCACGCCTTTCACCAGCTTCACTCCGTACTGCACACGCCATTGCCACCGGCCACCAGTAATTCCCAAATCAAATCACGAGCACAGGCAGCAGAATACCATTGAGTATACAAGAATTGTTTCTGGCTAGTTACCTTTGAGAGGTGGTTCGTCGCGTACTGCCGCAGCCCAACGTCGAACGACGACAAGATCTCGTTGGCCTAGCAGTAACATAGGGAATGATCAATTCAGGTACACCGTACACCATGGCCTGATGCTTAATACAAGATCGAGAATTCGAGATGCATGCGTATGTCAGTAGTGTACGTACCTCGATGAGGGTGACCTTGACGTAGTCCTTGACATGCGCGTACCTGTCCCGCACGTCGCGCATGATGAAGTCGCTGAGCTCGCCGCTGAACTCCACTCCGGTGGGGCCTCCGCCGACGACCACGCAGTGCAGGAGCCGCTTCTTCTCTTCCTCCGACAGGCCTGTTGATTCAGATCAACACAAGAGTCAACAGCGTGTACCACATGCAGAGCTCATGACCAAGATCGCTACGACGCACCAACTACACTCTACTCAACAACAGATTTGCATGCAATGCATTTGATCTGGTTAGCAACCTGGGTTCTCGGAGAGCATGAGGTTGGTGAGGAGCTTGCGCCTGATCTGCTGCGCCTCGTTCACCTCGCGGAGGAAGATTGCGTTCTCTTGGACGCCCTTGATGTTGAAGGTGAGCGGCTCGGCGCCGCTGGCGATCACAAGCTTGTCGTAGGCCACCCTGAAGCGGTAGGGGTTGGTGGGCAGCTGCTCGTCGCCGGCCGCCACCGTGCAGTACACCTCGTGCTTCCGCGTGTCGATGCCGGTGCAGTTGGCGAGGAAGAAGTATGATCCGGGGCGGGTGGCGAGCGCCGGCTGGATGCGGCTGACGGGCTCCACCACGGACCGGAACTCCAGCGTGCCGACGCACGTCGACGCCAGCAGCGGCGTGAACACCATATGGTTCCTCGGGGACACGCACACCACGTCGTAGGCGGAGGTGTCCACATCCTTGAGGAACCGGCACGCCGCCCACCCGGAGCCGAGCACCACCACGCGGGGCTTGTTCTTGAGGCCCGTTGGTCCCAGATCCGGCAACGCCGCCATCGCCTCAGCGGGGTCCTCGGTGTCGGAGCACTCCGCCGCCACGGGCTCTGCTGCCGCGGGGAGCAGCCTCGCAGGGGCCGCGCTGATGCCTCTGCTCGGGCTGTAGAGATGGCCCACCGCGCCGGCGCCGCACTTGTCGGCGATGCCGACGCACGCGAGGCTGTGGAACGACGACCCGGCGTGGCGGCTCCGTGGCCCCAGCGCCGCCGCATTGCGCAGCGCGGACGCCGCCGGGGTGGGCGCGCCGCCCTCGGACGCGATCCTCGAGAGCGACTGCGACAGCTGCGAGCTCCTCGCGATCCTAGACCAAGCCATTGAAGCGTGCGTGCTGCGCTGCTTCTACCGCCTGTATCTCGTGTGAGTTGCTGCAGATGTCACTGCGATGATTCGGGAAGAAAACTTGGATCAGCAAAGCAAATCATCCAACACGCACATGAGTTATCATCTACAGCAATGCATAGAAACCGACGACAAAACTGCAAGAGAATATATAGATCGACGGCAAGGAACTGGAAATTGGAAAACCCCAAGGCGAAGAGACCAGCAGCTACTAGAACAGGGCGAGTCCATGGCGGCGTACGTACGTGGAACCGACTTGCGTCCGCCGCCGCCTCGTTTGATGATTCCGGGCCCCGTGCGTCACGGCTTCCGTGCAAAGTCACCGCCGACGCACTAGAAGAAGAGGAGGAAGAAACAGCGAGGCAAGAGTCGAATAGAAGGATTACCGGGCGTACGTACGCGATCGAATCAGCAGCAGGGCGGAGACGTCGTCGCAGGGCCCGCCATGGACGAAGAGGAAGAAGCCAAGGCGCGCGTCTCGATCACCGGATCGGCGCGTGTGGGAAAGGGAGTTCTCTCTCTGGAGCGAAAAGGAAAGCGGAAAGATCTGGAGGAGAGAAAGAGTCGCGCGTGTCTTGGAGAGGAGAGTATATTTACTTTCCCCCGACTTGCCGGAGCCTGGCTTGCGCAGCAAGAAGAAACGAACCAACGGAACCCTGGCCCCAGTTAATTCTGCCGTGGGGATCCGCGCTTGAGCAATCGATTCTTCTTTCCTTTTCTTCCTCGCCACTGCATGCATGCCCTGCCTGCCTGGCTGCGACCCGGTCAGCGCCAGCTGTCACGTACCGGCCGCCCCATCCGCGCTGAGATACTCGCGGGCGGCGGCGCACGTACCGGTTCGGCTCCCGTGCACGCACTGTCTCGACCCGAACCACCTGGCCAGCTGTACGTGTAGAAAATGGGACGGTCCGCCCATTGGAGATGCCGGCCCCTGGGGATTTGGACATGCAAGAGCCACAGGACCCTAAATCCTAAACCTTAAACCCTAGGATAGTTGGCTTGGTACTGACATGGGAGTCTATGCGTCCCTATGTCATACATCGCCCAGGAGTTAGTATGTTGGAACGTTAGGGGGCTGAACAACCCTGCTAAGATGAAAGCCCTGAGAGAATTCGTCGACACCATACATGTCGCGATCATTTGTATCGTAGAAACTAAGTTGGAGAGGGTGGATCAATTTGTTATGATGCAATGTTTAGGACCATCCTATGATGGATTTGCCTACCTTCTGGCGTCGGAGACTAGGGGTGGTATTTTTGTGGGGTGGGACTCCACCAGAGTTCATCTTTCGAACTTCGTCCTAGACACATTTTCCATTACTGGATATGTCTACCCCAGGGAGGGACCGTCGTGGTGGCTAACTGTGGTCTATGGACCCCAAGAGGATGATCATAAAATAATGTTCCTTCAGGAACTTACGGATAGACGGCTGCTTTGCCCAGGGCCGTGGTTGGTGATAGGAGATTTTAATCTCATTCTTTGGGCGTCTGACAAGAATAATTCGCTGCTTGATAGAAGGATGATGGGCACATTCAGGAGTTTTGTGGATAATAATGCGCTCAAGGAGCTTTTTCTACATGGGCGTAAGTTCACTTGGAGCAATGAGAGGGAGGTGCCCACCCTCACAAAGATTGATCGTGCATTCGCGTCAGTAGATTGGGAGCTTGACCACCCGGATTGTGTGTTGCAAGCTCTCTTTACTGCCGTTTCCGATCATTGCCCGCTCCACCTATCTCTGGAGGAACACTCGCAACCGAGAAGGCGATTCAGATTCGAGTTGTATTGGGTCAAACTGGAGGGGTTTCTGGATGCGGTGAGAGAGTACTGGGTGTGTGATAATGACATAACTGATCCCTTCCACCGACTGGACACCCTGCTGAGGAACACGGCGAAGTCCCTTACGGCCTGGGGACAGAAGAAAACAGGGAATATCAAGCTCCAAATCGCTATCGCCAAGCTGGTTATCCTGCGGTTGGACTGCGCACAGGAGAGGAGGTTACTATCCGAAGGAGAGAGATGGCTGAGAAGCACCCTCAAGCATCTGATGTTGGGATTGGCCTCCCTGGAAAGAACCATAGCGAGACAACGTTCGCGCATCCGGTGGCTAGGCGAAGGAGACGCTAACACTCAATTGTTTCATCTGGTGGCCAACGGGAGGAAAGCTAAGAATTTCATTCCGGCAATCTCCGTGGAGGGACAAGTGATCGTGGACCAAAGAGGGAAAGAGGAGGCCTTTTACAACGCATATAAGGAATTGCTGGGCAAGGATTATCCTAGGGAGCATTCGCTCGATTGGGAAGCTTTGGATATTACCGCTATTTATCTGTCGGATCAAGAAATGCCTTTCTCGGAGGAGGAAGTATGTACGGTCATTAAAGACATGCCAGCGGATAGGGCACCGGGTCCGGACGGATTCATTGGGATCTTTTTCCAAAAAGCATGGGAGATAATCAAGGGAGACGTTATGGCGGCATTACACAAATTGTTCCTCAACAATGGACATGGTTTTGGTCGATTGAACCAGGCTTTGATCACTCTAATCCCTAAAAGTCCGGAGGCCTGCCACATCAATGACTTCAGGCCAATAAGCCTCATTCACAGTATGCCGAAGCTGGCATCGAAGCTCATGGCGACCAGGCTCAGACCCCGTATGGGTGATCTTGTACAAGTTAATCAATCGGCGTTCATTAGAGGGCGAAATCTTCACGACAACTTCCTGTTAGTGAGACAGATGGCTAGGAGATTGCATCAAAGGAAGGCGAAAGGTGTTCTACTCAAACTTGACATCTCGCGAGCATTTGACTCCCTGTCATGGCCTTTTCTCTTTGAGGTTCTTCGAGCTAAGGGATTCCCGGAAAGATGGCTATCTTGGCTGGCGACTTTACTCTCCTCAGCTAGCTCGCGAGTGGTGGTCAATGGGTGTGCGGGAGAGAAGTTCATGCACGCGTGTGGTTTGCAACAGGGGGAATCTCTTTCCCCTCTGCTGTTCGTAATTGCTATGGACGCTCTGACAGCGATTGTGGTTAAGGCCCATGACTTACAGGTGTTGAGCAAGATGAATAGCTGCTGCAAAGACTGTCTCTATATGCTGACGATGTGGTGCTGTTTAACAAGCCTACGAGGACAGACATTAGCTTCGTGAAGGAGGTTCTGCGGATCTTTGGCACAACTTCTGGTCTGAAAGTCAACTTTGCTAAATCCTCGGCCATCTTGATTAGAGCCGAGGAGGGGGATGAGGAGCTAGTAAGAAGTGCAATGCCCTGGAAGATCGACCGGTTTCCATGCAAATACTTGGGACTACAGCTTAGCATCAAGCAACTTACGAGGTCTGAATGGCAACCTATGGTTGATGCCGCTATCAAAATCTTGCCTGGATGGCAAAGGGGAATGATCACTAGGCCGGGTAGGCTCGTATTGGTGAACCAAGTGATGCGGGCGAGACCCACACACCATCTGATAGTTATTGAAGCGCCTAAGTGGGCGTTGGACAAGGTGGATAAGGGATGCAGGGCCTTCTTTTGGGCGGGATCGGAAGAAGTCAGTGCGGGCAAATGCATGGTATCCTGGCAGAGAGTTTGCAAGCCTAAACAACTTGGAGGGCTAGGTGTGATGGACTTGGGCAAACACGGACTTGCGCTACGCTTGCGGTGGGAGTGGTTAAGAAGAACAGATAGCTCAAGACCTTGGCAGGGAATCAATTTGACGCCAGATCGCCATGTGCACCAGGCATTCAACAGTTTAGTCAAATGGCAGCTAGGGGATGGCGCTCGGATCCTGTTCTGGAGGGACAGATGGATCAACGGAGCATGCATTGCTGAGGTCGCACCCTTGATTGCTCAGAAGATAAAGACACAAGTGAGGAACAGGAGAGTGGTACAGGAGGGCCTGCTGTCCCATGCTTGGAGTATGGACATTACAGGAGAGCTCTCCACGGACGAGTTGGCTCAATTCATTCGTCTATGGGAAGTACTGATTGAGGTGCAGCTAACTCCGGGTCAAGAGGATACAGCCGTTTGGGCGTGGTGCATTGACGGAAAGTACACAACAGCCTCGGCGTACAAAATGCTCTGTGAGGGAGGGATCCGGTTCCAGTCGTCTGCAGCCATTTGGAAGAGTTGGGCTCCGCTCTCCTGCAAGATCTTCATGTGGCTGGCTGGCCAATACCGGGTCTGGACGTTAGATAGGAGATTCAGACATGGATTGCAAGAACAGACCTCACCATGTTTCTTTTGCGATCAAGAGGAGGACACGGTGGATCATTTGTTGCTGCAGTGTGTATTTGCAAGGCATGTGTGGTATCTATGCTTTGCTAAGGTTGGTGTGGAGCTGGCGCTTTTACCCTCGACGCGGTCCAAGCTGGAGGAGTGGTGGGCGACGAGAAGAAAGCAGATTATCAAAGCAAACAGGAAGGGCTTTGACTCCTTTGTCATGATGATCTGTTGGACCCTATGGAAGCAACGCAATGCACGAGTATTCCGGAATGCGAATGTGAGGGACGTCGGGGGCACAGTAGAAATCATCTTCCTAGAGATAAAATTGTGGGCCCTAGCAGGAGGTTCGGGAGTGTCTATGTTTTGTGAGTAGTTGACTTAGAGAGTGGGAGTGGAGTGGGCGTGGTGCGCTGACGTGTGGTGCCGAGCCTATGTAATCTCTTGTACATTTTTTCTGCCTTCTATAAAACTAAGGAACGTCTTTGGCGTACTCTCAAAAAAAAAAATGGGACGGAACCACGATCGATCGATGGTTGCATGACCGTAAACCCATCTCGCGTAGCTTCATGGTTTGGCTAATGAAAAAATGGCGCAATTCCGTAGAGCGACCTCTGGTTTCTGTGAAGTTTGTCACCAAGACAAATAATGATATGACAAAATATATAGTGAGTAAAGACATAAAATGGTATATAGTGGTGGCAAAGATGATCTCTGCTGCACCAAGGCCAAACAAAAAGGTGATCATGATCGCGCTCGTCTCTTGGCAAATTTGATCTGAACAGAACGACTGCACCTTCAGGAAAAAACCGCCGAGCCACGTGGATGTAATCGGTGCATGCAGAAGGGACAAGGAGCAACGAAGAGGTGCCGGAGCAAAATACATCGAGGCCCTTTTCGAGGAGATTACGTGAGAGATCCATGTAGTAACACAGGGAGAAAGAGCTTCTCTTTCTCTATTTTAGGTCTCTGTGTTTTCTCTTACTCCTTTTTGTAATCTCCACTACTAATCAATGAAAAGCCAATGGATGTCGGATCTTTCAAAAAAAAAAAACTCTTGCATACACTCGGGATAAAAACAACTAAATGCTAACGATCTGATGTCAAATTTTTAGCCATTTCAGCGAACGCCCTCAGACGGATCCTGCGCGCGAAATTTTTGGACTTACCCTTCTTCTTAAAGTTTGTTGTTTTATTCATCATCATCACATGACTGACATCCTTGTGGAACCCACTTTTAGCAGTCTTAAACATAGTGAACACTTCATTCATACTCCTTTCATCAACCATATTGAATTCAAACAAGACTTTGAACATCTCGTATCTTTCACTCCTTGCTTGCTTCTGAGAGTGGGGTCCTTTTAGACATTTGAATATGGACTACATTTGGATGAATATAGACGTATCTTAGAGTGTAGATTCACTCATATTGGTCTGTATGTAGTCCATATTGGACTACCTAAAAAGACTTATATTTAGGAACGGAGGGAGTACTTTCTCCATCCCAAAATGATAATGTCAAAAATGATCTTATATTTTGGGATGGAGGGAGTAAAAGATTGGCGCAATTCTGTAGAGCGTCCTCTGATTTGTGTGAAGTCTGTCACCAAGACAATAATGATATGACAAAATATACTGAGTAAAGACAATAGAATGGTATGTAGTGGTGGCAAAGATGATCTCTGTTGCACCAAGAGCAAACAAAAAGATTATCATGATCGTGCTGGTCTCTTAGCAAATTTGGACTGAACGGAACGACAACACCTTTAGGAAAAAATTACCGAGCCACATGGATGTAATCGGTGCGTGCAAAAGGGACATGGAGCAATGGAGAGTTGCCCGAGCAAACCTTTCGAGGGGATTACGTGAGAGATCCATGTAGTAACATAGGGAGAAAGAGCTTCTCTTTCTCTGTTGTAGGTCTCTGTATTTTCTCTTAGGTCAGTTCACTGGTACAGCGAGGTGCTATATAAACGGTTTTTAGCCCCTTTCCGCGACGACATTCTGAACCGTCGTCGAGTGAGTGTGTGCGATAGGGGGGCCCTTCCCACACGACCCAGAAACCGTCGGGGATAGGCCCTTCTGCCACACACGCTCGCAAAATGAGGTCGTGTGCGACAGGCGAGCGATCAAATACGATTATACATACAGTTGTGCTAAAAAATAACAATTATACAGGCCAAATCGTTTCCAGTCGTAAGTACATCCCACACAGTCAGTCCCGGCTAAACGTTTTCGTTCGTATGTACATTCCACACAGTCAATCCAAGGAACACGTTTCCGTTAGTATGGACATCCCACACAGTCAATCCAAGAAGTACGTTTCCGTTCGTATATACATCCCACACAGTCACTCCAAGAAAAATGTTTCCATTCGCAGGTACATCACACACAATTTTCCCCATTAAATCGTTTGTGATAGCGTTGCCATTTCACACGATATTGACAATTTTATCGTTTGCGTTGTTGAATGCATCACACACGATGTGTAGAAGAAACTGTGTGGCATAGACTGTCCATCACACACACTTTTTATGTGGTAAACGTTTGCGCATGGTGGCCTAACGCAAACAGTTTTCAAGAGGAAGTCGTGTGTGATTGTTCATTGATCCAACCCGTTTTATTTCTAGAAACTGTGTGCGTTGTCTGAGGTCATCGCCCACGGTGTTTTCTCAATAACCGTTTGCAATAGAAAACCCAATTAACAGGCTAATTGTCCTATTATTAATAATCCATTTATTAATCTAATTGACATTTCATATTAAGCACACAATATATTTCATTTTCGTATTAAGGAAGCAGGATTTCATAATTGAAATACATCAGAGTACAACATCATATAACTTCAGCACTCAGCTACCCCATTACACAACTGCACCAGCAGCAAGTTCACATGCAACATCTATAACCTTTCGAAATCAGCATCATAGACAGTACATAGACAGATGAATCTCATCTGGAAAACTGCTGAAGCGGAAGACGAATATTGAGCCTTCATTGATGTTGAAGGTCTTTGCAACTTTAGGCCAGTGCCTGTGGATGATTGACCGTCCATCCTTCGTCCTCTTCAGGAGCACTTCAATATTGAACCGTGGGTGTTGTATGTGTGATCACCCTGGCTTAATCATGCACTAATCATACACGCAAATGCACACGATCAAGCCTAAGGACTCACTTGAAGATATCACAACACAACTCTAAAACATAAATAAAGTCATACAAGCTTTATATTTACAGCCAGGGCCTCGAGGGCTCGAATACATAGCTCGATGGCATACAAGTGTCAGCGGAAGCATCAGATATCTGGGTAAAGATATTACAGAGAAAGAGATAGGCCTTTAACAAGGCGGGGCAAAATATAACACTATGATCGAAAGGCGTAGGCCTCCTGCCTAGGACCCTCCGAACCTACTCCTGGTCGTCGGTCGGCTCCTCGTAGTAGTACTCGCCGGGAGGGTAGTAGTAGTAGCCGTCGGCGGGGGCAGCTGGCTCCGGGGCTCTGTCGTCTGGTTGCGACAAATGGGTATGGGGAAAAAAGAAAGTAAAGCAAACATGAGTACTCATCCGAAGTACTCAGCAAGCGAGGATCTACACTACATATGCAACATTATCAAAGGAGGCTGTATAGGTGGACTGGGCTGCAGAAATGCCAGAATAGAGGGGAGAGCCTAGTCCTATTGAAGACTAGCATCTTCAAGCAACTTCAACGGTCTTGCAGCATTAGAAGAGTGTAGATTAACATAATGTAAAGTAGTAGTAATGTCATCAACCTCGCCCAGAGATCCTTCCTCGACTCCCTGCGAGAAAGCAATCCCAGAGCCATACTATCCAATAACATCTCAAGTGTTCAGTTCTAGTTGTACCGATCGGGATACAACTCCGAGTGTCTGTTACCATAGGACAGGCTATCGATAGATTGTTTCTTCCCTGCAGGGGTGCACCAACTTACCCACCACGCTCGCTTAACTCCAGCCGGACACACTTTACTGGGTCATGCCCGGCCTCGGCCAAACAACACGCCCCAACCCGACCTAGGCTCTAAAGAGAGGTCAGCACGCCGGACTAACCTATGCCCCCAGGGGTCTTGGGCCTTCGCCCTGGGAACCCTGCACGTTGCGAGGACGCTCCGGAAGCAGACCTAGCCCCCTTAATACAAGCGCGGGCTTAACCAGTCCAATCCAAAGCGGGCCGCTCCTCACTGACGTCTATAGAGCTTCAGCTGATGTATACGACACAGAACGCCCATACTATGCCCACGTGATGGTTAGTGCTATCAGGCCAGAGGCCCCTCGGATCAAATATCCAAACTGTTAGTGTGTTGGTAGTGCGGTAACGAGCAGAGACTCATGAAAGATGTGACCCCGTCGCCCCGTCTCGAGGACTTGCGGCAAGGACTAAGAATGCCCGGCCACGCCTCGTGTTCAGCTCTCGGGCACCATCCAGGTCCACCCGACTCCATATCACTCTCATCATAATCTCGTGCGGGTACCCCTCAGGGCCGACCCATCTTTATCCAGAATAAACAATATCAACAGTAATGTAAAGGCATCCGTGTGGCTACCTTATCAAGAAGGAATCCGAGGCATCACCCTCATTGGATTCCTACCTAACGTAAACGTCAAGGTGAACGAAGGAGGAATCACCCTCGAGCTCCACATTTGAGCAGTTGCACGACGATGTCGTTATCGGGGGTGGTCATCTGCTAATAATGCCAAGTCACTTCATTTGCAGTGCCTAGTCATAGTGGTTAATCAAAGCAATTCAAATTCTATTCTGAAAAATCAACTCAAATTCAAAAGTGAAATATGAAGTTGCTCAAAACTTGTGGGAAAAATGTTCACCTTATAGCAAATAATCCAAAACCAGTAGATGTTAAGGAGCACAACATCATCATCAATTCAAAATGGCATGAGCATTTAAAACAGTGCCAAAAGGAGAATTCTAAATGCCATATTCATTTTTGTAAATTCCAAATGAATTCCAAAAAGGTCCAAACTTTCTGTGGCCGTGCCAACCATTGCCTAGTATTTGATTTGGCAAGTCACATATTTTACAAAAGTCAAATGGACTTAAAAATAAAATGTAACAGAAAAGAAAAAGCAAAACAGAAATAAGAAAATAAAACGAGGCACTGTGCACTGGGCCTAAGTGCACAGTGCCCCGATCCAGCCCACCAGGCCCAACCCCCCTTCTCTCTCCCCTGCGTGTCGGGACGCCCATGGCCGCGCCGGCGAGCGCCGGTGAAACGGCGACAACGCGACGCCACCGACGCCCACCGACGCGAGGGGATAAGGCCCCGGCTTCGTTCACTCCCCCTGGACCTCCCTCGTCACTTCTCCCCTCTCCCCTCGCTCTCCCCCATCCATTTTCATTGGCGACCGAGCGCCATCGCCGTCGCACCTCGCTGTTTGCCGTGGCCACCGTCGATGCATCGCCTCGCCGTTCTGTCCGTCGCCTTCGCCGACCTTGACTTCCTCGTCCTCGACCACGAGCGCGAGCAGGAGAGCCCTGCTACGCCGGGATCGAGCCGTTTCCTTTGCTTCGGCCGCCGGTGATCTTCCTCCTCTTCGGCGACATCTGCAGCTACTAAACCCCCAAGGGCCCTCGTGCGTGCCCCGTGGTGAGCTTCTCCGTCACCTGCTCCCCTCCTTTTGCTTCTCCTCGCGCCGTAGCTAGCTGCTGCCGTGCCCTAGCTCCGTTCGCCGCCGACGAGCTCATGGCCGTGGCCATGGCCATTGTCGCGATCGCCCGAGGCCTCCGTCGTGCTCCTGGTGCTCCCATGATCCCAATGAGCCCGCGCCCGAGCCTCCCCGTGCCTCCTAACATAGTACCCGTTGCGGTCCCGAATGCGTTGCCGCCAAAGCTCGTCGCCGGCCACTTTTCCGGCGACCATTTGGTCCGGCACCACCACCACGCGATGCGGCGTCGACTCCGTGTTCGAACGCAACAAATCGCGCGCAAAACGAAGCCCCCTAGCGTGAATCCGACATGCTCCGGCGAGCTCACCGCCGCGGGAGGCCACCGGAGCAACTCCGGCGCTGGCCACCTACGTGGCAGGCCGGGCCCCACCTCTGGGCGGCTGACAGTGGGCCCCGCGTGCCCCGGTTGACTGGGTTGACCCAGTCAACTGCTGACTGGGCTGCCCAGTGAGACTGACATGTGGGCCCCTTCAGTTAATTAGCCTAATTAACAATTTATTAGATAAAATAATTAGTTTAGTCTAATATCTCACTGACATATGGGGCCCACACCCCTAATTAACCCAGTTAGTTAGTTTAATCCACTGTTAAACTAACAGAGACTGACATGTGGGTCTCACTGGACCCACAGGTCAGGTTTGACTGGTCAACCGACCAGTTGACCTGCTGATGTCATGCTGACAACCTGCTGACATCATAATTCCATTTCTGTTAATTAAAATAAATCCAGAAAATACTAAAATCTTTAGAAATTCGTAGAAAATAAACCGTAGCTTTGATTGAAAAACTTAATACATGAAAGTTGATCAAAACGACGAGACGAATCTAATCGTGTCGTCTGTTTCGATGCTGGAACCCCCTACGTAGGAGAACCCGTAACTTTCCGTCCGTTTCTGGTATATGAATAGTGCATATACACTGGATAATAAATCCCACGTTAATCCTAAAATAACTAAAATGACCTAGATGCATCTTTAAGCAACCCTGCACTGCATCCTAGGCATAGCATGATCTGTGTTACAATATTGTTGTGTATTTATTTGTTTCCTCCCCCTCTTCTCTCTCAGTAGACCCCGACGTCGACATAGCTCCAGAGATCGACGCAGCTCCGGAGGTCGACTACGCCCCTGACGATCAGACCCTTGCCGCCGAGCTTCCAGGCAAGCACCCCCCTTTTGAGCATTCCGATATCGCCTACTCTCTTCTCTCTTATGCTTGCATTAGAAGTTACTGCTGCTGCTGTTATCCTATTTCTGCTGCATAGCCTATTTATTGTAACCTGCTATTGTTACCTACCTGCTTATCCTAAACTGTTTAGTATAGGTTGGGTAGAGACCCCACTTTATCCCGACTGCCCCGCTGGATCATCAGAAGACCCGATCAACGGGATCGAAGAACAGGCCCCGGCACCGCACATCACTTTTTCCTTAGTTGCTCGACACTACTGGGTTACTATCGAGCGCCGAGGGTGATACCTCATCAGCACTTCTGATGATACCCTTGTAGGTTAGTTATTCGGTCGTGGTCAGCGAGGGTGATTCCTCCTACACCACCTTTGATAACGACATCATCGTGCAACTACTCAAGTGTGGACCTCGAGGGTGATTCCTCCTTCGTTCACCTTGACGTTTACGTCAGGTAGGAATCCAACGAGGGTGATGCCTCGGATTCCTTCTTGATAAGGTAGCCACACGGATGCCTTTACATTACTGTTGATACTGTTTATTCTGGATAAAGATGGGTCGGCCCTGAGGGGTACCCGCACGAGATTATGATGAGAGTGAAATGGAGTCGGGTGGACCTGGATGGTGCCCGAGAGCTGAACACGAGGCGTGGCCGGGCATTCTTAGCCCTTGCCGCAAGTCCTCGAGATGGGGCGACGGGGTCACATCTTTCGTGAGTCTCTGCTCGTTACCGCACTACCAACACACTAACGGTTTGGATATTTGATCCGAGGGGCCTCTGGCCTGATAGCACTAACCATCATGTGGGCATAGTATGGGCGTTCTGCATCGTATACATCAGCCAAAGCTCTATAGACGTCAGCGAGGAGCGGCCCGCTTTGGATTGGACTGGTTAAGCCCGCGCTTGTATTAAGGGGGCTAGGTCTGCTTCCAGAGCATCCTCGCAACGTGTAGGGTTCCCAGGGCGAAGGCCCAAGACCCCTGGGGGCATAGGTTAGTCCGGCGTGCTGACCTCTCTTTAGAGCCTAGGTCGGGTTGCGGCGTGTCGTTTGGCCGAGGCCGGGCATGACCCAGAAAAGTGTGTCCGGCCAGAGTTAAGCGAGCGTGGTGGGTAAGTTGGTGCACCCCTGCAGAGAAGAAACAATCTATCGATAGCCTGTCCTACGGTAACGGACACTCAGAGTTGTATCCCGATCGGTACAACTAGAACTGAACACTTGAGATGATATTGGATAGTATGGTTCTGGGATTGCTTTCTCGCAGGGAGTGGAGGAAGGATCACTGGGCGAGGTTGATGACATTACTACTACTTTACATTATGTTAATCTGCACTCTTCTAATGCTGCAAGAGCGTTGAAGTTGCTTGAAGATGCTAGTCTTCGATATGACTAGGCTCTCCCCTCTATTCTGGCATTTTTGCAGCCCAGTCCACTTATACAGCCTCCTTTGATAATGTTGCATATGTAGTGTAGATCCTTGCTTGCTGAGTACTTCGGATGAGTACTGACGTTTGCTTTACTTTCTTTTTTCCCCATACCCATTTGTCGCAACCAGACGACGGAGCCCCGGAGCGAGCTGCCCCCACCGACGGCTACTACTACTACTACTACCCTCCCGGCGAGTACTACTACGAGGAGCCGACCGACGACCAGGAGTAGGTTCGGAGGGTCCTAGGCTGGAGGCCTACGCCTTTCGATCATTGTGTTATATTTTGCCCCGCCTTGTTAAAGGCCTATCTGTTTCTCTGTAATATCTGTACCCAGATATCTGATGCTTCCGCTGACACTTGTATGCCATCGAGCTGTGTATTCGAGCCCTCGAGGCCCTGGCTTGTAATATAAAGCTTGTATGACTTTATTTTTGTTTTAGAGTTGTGTTGTGATATCTTCAAGTGAGTCCTTAGGCTTGATCGTGTGCATTTGCGTGTATGATTAGTGCACGATTAAGCCGGGGTCGTCAGAGGTTGGTATCAGAGCCGACTGCCTCTAGGAATTCCCCTTTCCAACTCCTTGGCCGAAGTTGAGTCTAGTAACCGAAAACTGTTTTACTAACTTGGCTGTGTGGCTTACGGGCCCACGTCGCCAACTGGGTGGTATTAGGATCTTTTATTCCTCGTCTATACTCTGGGACTCTGATCTCTCTTCTATTCGGGTTAAATAAATTTACTAACGCCGGCACTTAGGATCTTGTAAATTTCGTCCACCCGGAGAGCTGGATATCTGTGCGAGTTCCCTGTCATTGATCTGATTAGTCTGATAATCATTTTCCTTTCCATTGTTTTGTTTAACCTTTCTCTTCGAAATATGTTATACTTCTCATCATCAAATGACAATCCTGAATTTCCTTTATTTCAGATGGATCGTCTGTTTCCACCACGCCCTACGACGCAGCTTGTGCTTCGCACTTGGGCTCGTGATGCCCCTGGGTTTCCAGCTGTCCTGATCGCCCTCCTGACCAGACTGGGTTACCGCTGGTACCCCGAGTACATGGTCTACGAGGTTTACCGCGAGTTCAACAAGGAGCAGTACTATGCTGATGTTCGCATCTATGATCAGCAGGATTACTCAGACACTGAGCTGTACCTTTTCCATGATATCGGCGTGACGATTGAGATGGCAGTCCATGATGCCGCCTACTCTGCTGTCGCATGTATCCGAGGAGAGCTCAGCGCTAGCTTGGATGCCTCTGAGTTTCGATACATTCCATATGCCCCTTCTGGAGATGCTACTGGATACTACACAGCTATCTGCCCCATACGAGCCTCGCCGCTACGATCCGCGAGTTCTGATTCAGTGTACTCAGGCTCTGGATCGCACTGTTCGGGCTCTTGCCGTCAAGTTGTTTGCCACTCAAGCACGACTCTACGATGCTATGACACAGTTGCTACCAGTTGTTCATGCAGGGATACATCAGGAGCATATCCTTTACCTGCGCAGGACCGAGATGCCACCAGGGATCGATTGGCCTGCCGTGGGAGGTCACACACCTGCATGTGGACCTCTTATTTCAGTTCGAGACCGGGTTCTGCATCAGAGTGCACATGGAGCGCAGGATCCTTCTGCGACGAACATTCGTCGTCCGCACTTGCAGCTACCCCGTTTCAGTGGTTTTCTCCGACGTTGATATAGCCTTTGATATGTCTCGTTGTGTACTTCCTTACCGCGAGCCTGCGTGCTGCCTAGCATGTCTGGCTTTTGAATTTACGCCGTTATGCTGTCCGATTGTAACCGACTCTGTATGGACCTGCATGTCTTAAATGACTACTGTTTAGCATCTGTAACACTACTTAATTACTGTCGAGTTACATCATGCTTGTTGCTAAACACTCGCAATAGCTTCTGCTAAACTACCCCTGTTGAATTTAGCAGGATGGGTGATAACAATCCACCACCGCCGCCACCGCCTGACTATATGGCTGCTATGATGCAACAATTTGAACTCAACTGTTAGTTAGTTCATGACGGGGATTATGGATCAATTTCCCCGTCCCAATGCCAACCATCAGCCAGCTTCAATCACACTGCCAGAGTTTGTGCGTCTCAACCCATCGGTATTCCGCAACACAGTTAATCCGCTGGATGCCGATGACTAGCTGCGTGACATCTTCTATGAGATGGAGTCAGCCGATGTTCCCCCTGTCAGCTATGTCACCTTTGCGACCTACTTCTTGAAGGGACCCGCAGCACAATGGTGGGAAACTCACAGATAGACCTTACCTCCTGGAACTATCGTCACCTGGGTGGAATTCAAGGCTGCTTTTCGTGCCCGGTATATTCCGCAAGGAGTTATGGATCGGAAGAAGGCCGAGTTCCGTAGCCTCGTCCAAGGCAACAAGACTGTGGAGGTCTACCAGCGAGAGTTCCTTGATTTATCTCGCTATGCTGAAGAAGACATTCCCACTGATGCTCGTAGGCAGGAGAAGTTTCGTGATGGGCTACACCATGACATTCAGCTAGCCCTGCTCGTCCAAGACTTTCCTGACTTCTCCACCTTAGTGAACAAGGCTATCATGGTCGAGACTGGTCTGAAGAAGCACAAGGAAGTGACCAGATGCACCCGTGAAGCGGGCTCATCTTCGGACTCGTCTTTGCAGAAGCGTCGCATCTGGATTTCTCAAAGCATGTACCGTCCAATAGCTCCAGTGTACAGACCTGCTTATGCTGCACCTCATCTGCCTCCTCCACCACCGAGGTAGCCTCTTCGAGCTCCACCTCCTCGAGCTCCTGCACCACGTCCAGACAGTGGACTCTGCTTCAAGTGTGGCCAGCCAGGTCACCGTGCCAGAGACTGTTCTCAGGGTCAGAATCAGCTAGCTCTTCCTCCTGCTGGCCGTGGTAATGGCCGTGGAATTCCTCAGCAGCGTAACAACAATGCCATACCTTCTTATGGTCGTGGGCAGGCCTTTCATGTCAACATGAATGAAGACACAGACCAACCAGCTACTGTGATGGGTACACTTCCTGTTAATTCAGTACCAGCTTCTGTTTTATTTGATTCAGGAGCATCGCATTCATTCATGTCGGATGACTTTGCATTCATGCATGGCGTTAAGTGTGACAACCTGCATCATCCGTTAGGGGTTGACACTCCCGCTGGTAGATGTCGATCCTCCCTGTTCAGCCCCGAAGTCATTGTTGAAATTGAGGGGTTGAAGTTTCAGGCACTCCCAATTATCCTGAGTTCTTCCAAAATTGACCTTATTCTGGGAATGAATTGGTTGAAGGCTCACTACGCCTCAATCAATTGTGCCACTAAAGTTGTTCATCTCCTACACCCATCAAATGAGCTAGTGAATTATCATGCTCACCTCACTCAGAACGCCGAGGCTCAGATTTATGCCTTGAATGCGTTGAACGCCTCTCCACTCGAGGGGATCGAAAACATTCCAGTCGTTTGTGACTTTCAGGATGTTTTTCCAGAAGAACTTCCAGGAATACCCCCTGCTAGAGCTGTCGAGTTCGTCATCGACTTGAAGCCTGGCACTACCCCTATTGCGAAGCGTCCTTATAAGATGCCTCAGCACCACCTTCTCGAGCTTAAGGAAGAAATCGACAAGTCACTTAAGAAGGGTTTCATCCGCCCTAGTTCCTCTGCCTGGGGAGCACCGTCTCTCTTTGTCAAAAAGAAAGATGGTACGAATAGGTTGGTTCAAGATTACCGTCCTATCAACCAGGCAACCATTCAGAATAAATATCCGCTTCCTCGGATTAATGATTTATACGATCAACTTGCTGGATCATCGGTGTTTTCTAAACTCGACTTGAGGTTGGGTTATCACCAGATCCATGTCCGTGAAGAGGATATTCCGAAAACCGCCTTCGTTACTCGTTATGGCTCCTACGAATACACCGTCATGTCATTTGGCCTAACAAATGCTCCAGCTATGTTCTCACGCCTGATGAATTACATATTCATGGATTACCTCGACAAGTTCGTCGTGGTATATCTGGATGATATCTTGGTATATTCGAAGAATAAGGAAGAACATGCCGAACATCTTCGCCTTGTTCTAGAAAGGCTTCGAGAACACAAGTTGCATGCCAAGTCCTCCAAATGCGAATTTTGGCTTTCTGAAGTAACCTACCTTGGACATGTGATTTCTAAGGACGATATCACTGTTAACCTGGAGCGTGTTCAGGCTATCCTTGACTGGACTCCTCCGAAGAACGCCAAGCAAGTCAGAAGTTTTCTCGGTCTAGCAAGTTATTACCGTCGATTCGTCAAGAATTTTTCCAAGATTGCCAAGCCCCTGACTAACCTGCTCCACAAAGGCGTTAAGTTTGAGTGGACAGAAAAATGTCAGGAGAGTTTCCAGACCCTCAAGGACAAGCTTACTTCTGCTCCAGTGCTTGCTCCTCCAGATTCTCGCAAGGACTTTGTAATTTATTGCGACGCCTCTCGTCAAGGAAGGCTGTGTCCTAATGCAAGAACGAAAGGCAATTGCATATGCCTCGCGACATTTGCGTCCGCATGAAGAAAACTATCCAGTGCATGATCTCGAACTCGCTGCTGTGATCTATGCTTTGAAGCAGTGGCGACATTACCTTCTTGGTAACCGGTGTGAGATTTATACTGATCATCAAAGCTTGAAGTATTTGTTCACTCAACCTGATCTTAATCTCCGTCAGCAGCGATGGTTGGAAACAATCACGGACTATGACTGTGGTATTTCTTATACCCCTGGCAAGGCTAATGTGATGGTTGATGCCTTGAGCCGCAAGTCCTATTGTAACAACCTCATGGTTAAGCAAGCTCAACCCCAGCTTTATGAAGAACTGCGTAAACTGAACCTCTGTATCATTCCACAGGGTTCTCTTAATAACCTTGTGGTACAGCCAGATCTTGAGAAAGCTGTAAAGATTGCACAAGACAAAGATGCCAAAGTAGATCTAATGAAGAAAGAACTTCACCTCGAGAAGTACAGGGATTTCTCAATTGCTGAAGACGGAACCTTGTATTTCAGAGATAGAATTGTCGTTCCTCGTTTCGAGCTTATGACTAACAAGGTCATGAAGGAGGCTCATGATACACCGCTGTCCATCCATCCGGGTAGCACCAAGATGTATCGCGATCTTCGTCAAAGGTACTGGTGGTCTAAAATGAAGCAGGACATTGGTCGATATGTTGCTGAATGTGATGTTTGCCGTCGCGTGAAAGCAGAACACTAGAAGCCTGCTGGAATTCTGCAACCGCTTCCTATTCCTCTATGGAAATGGGATAAAGTGCAAATGGATTTCATTACTGGTCTTCCCAAGTCTCAGAAGGGTCACGATGCTATTCTTGTCGTCGTCGACCAACTTTCCAAAGTTGCACATTTTCTGCCTGTCAAGGAGACTATCACTGCTAGCCAGTTAGCAGAATTGTATATCTCTAGAATTGTTTCTCTCCATGGTATTCCAAAGGAGATCAGTTTGGACCGTGGCGGTCTTTTCACCTCCAAGTTCTGGGAAAGTTTCCAAGAAGCTATGGGAACTCACATTACCTGGAGTTCAGCATATCATCCACAATCCCAAGGCCAAGTCGAGCGAGTCAATCAAGTGCTTGAAGATATGCTTCGGGCTTGTGTTATATCGTTCGGTAAGAAGTGGGAAGAATCTCTCCCGTTTGCCGAATTCTCTTATAATAATAGTTATCAAGCCAGCTTGAAAATGGCCCCCTTCAAAGTGCTTTACGGACGTAAGTGTCGAACCCCTCTGAATTGGTCAGAAACTGGGGAACGACCACTTGTGGGACCGGACATTATTCACCACGCCGAAGAACAAGTCCGCATTGTCCGAGAAAATCTCAAGGTGGCTCAGGACCGCCAGAAGAGCAACTATGATCGCAAACGATGGGGCTTGACCTATCAACCAGGTGATCAAGCTTATCTTCGTGTCACTCCTATGAAGGGCACCCGTCATTTCAGAATCAAGGGCAAGCTAGCTCCACGCTACATCGGCCCCTTTCACATTGTTGCCAGACGTGGACAGGTGGCATATAAATTGGAGTTGCCACCGCAATTCTCTCATATCCACGACGTCTTCCATGTGTTTCAACTTCGTAAATGCTTCAAGGAATCTCCGCATCGCGCCGTGGATCACGAGATGCTCGAATTGCAAGATGATCTTTCTTATAAGGAGCATCCGATCCGCATTCTCGATGAAGCTGAACGTCGGACTCGTCAGAAGACGACCAAGTTCCTGAAAGTGCAGTGGTCGAATCACACTGAAGATGAAGCCACCTAGGAACGCGAGGATCATCATCGGGAAGAGTATCCCGACCTCTTTCCTTCTACCTCCTAAATTCTCGGGACGAGAATTTCTTTTAGAGGAGGAGAATTTGTAACACCCCTGTGTAATAGCCACTGTGATCATCTGCTAATAATGTCAAGTCACTTCATTTGCAGTGCCTAGTCATAGTGGTTAATCAAAGCAATTCAAATTCTATTCTGAAAAATCAACTCAAATTCAAAAGTGAAATATGAAGTTGCTCAAAACTTGTGGGAAAAATGTTCACCTTATAGCAAATAATCCAAAACCAGTAGATGTTAAGGAGCACAACATCATCATCAATTCAAAATGGCATGAGCATTTAAAACAGTGCCAAAAGGAGAATTCTAAATGCCATATTCATTTTTGTAAATTCCAAATGAATTCCAAAAAGGTCCAAACTTTCTGTGGCCGTGCCAACCATTGCCTAGTATTTGATTTGGCAAGTCACATATTTTACAAAAGTCAAATGGACTTAAAAATAAAATGTAACAGAAAAGAAAAAGCAAAACAGAAATAAGAAAATAAAACGAGGCACTGTGCACTCGGCCTAAGTGCACAGTGCCCCGATCCAGCCCACCAGGCCCAACCCCCCTTCTCTCTCCCCTGCGTGTCGGGACGCCCATGGCCGCGCCGGCGAGCGCCGGTGAAACGGCGACAACGCGACGCCACCGACGCCCACCGACGCGAGGGGATAAGGCCCCGGCTTCGTTCACTCCCCCTGGACCTCCCTCGTCACTTCTCCCCTCTCCCCTCGCTCTCCCCCGTCCATTTTCATCGGCGACCGAGCGCCATCGCCGCCGCACCTCGCCGTTTGCCGCGGTCACCATCGACGCATCGCCTCGTCGTTCTGTCCGTCGCCTTCGCCGACCTCAACTTCCTCGTCCTCGACCACGAGCGCGAGTAAGAGAGCCTTGCTACGCCGGGATCGAGCCGTTTCCTTTGCTTCGGTCGTCGGTGATCTTCCTCCTCTCCGGCGACATCTGCAACTACTAAACCCCCAAGGGCCCTCGTGCGTGCCACGCGGTGAGCTTCTCCGTCACCTGCTCCCCTCCTTTTGCTTCTCCTCGCACTGTAGCTAGCTGCTGCCGTGCCCGAGCTCCGTTCGCTGCCGACGAGCTTGTGGCCGTGGCCATGGCCAATGTCGCGATCGCCCGAGGCCTCCGTCGTGCTCCTGGTGCTCCCATGATCCCAATGAGCCCGCGCCCGAGCCTCCCCGTGCCTCCTAACATAGTACCCGTTGCGGTCCCGAATGCGTTGCCGCCAAAGCTCGTCGCCGGCCACTTTTCCGGCGACCATTTGGTCCGGCACCACCACCACGCGATGCGGCGTTGACTCCGTGTTCGAACGCAACAAATCGCGCGCAAAACGAAGCCCCCTAGCGCGAATCCGACATGCTCCGGCGAGCTCGCCGCCGCGGGAGGCCACCGGAGCAACTCTGACGCCGGCCACCTATGTGGCAGGCCAGGCCCCACCTCTGGGCGGCTGACAGTGGGCCCCGCGTGCCCCAGTTGACTGGGTTGACCCATTCAACTGCTGACTGGGCTGCCCAGTGAGACTGACATGTGGGCCCCTTCAGTTAATTAGCCTAATTAACAATTTATTAGATAAAATAATTAGTTTAGACTAATATCTCACTGACATATGGGGCCCACACCCCTAATTAACCTAGTTAGTTAGTTTAATCCACTGTTAAACTAACAGAGACTGACATGTGGGTCCCACTGGACCCACAGGTCAGGTTTGACTGGTCAACCGACCAGTTGACCTGCTGATGTCATGCTGACAACCTGCTGACGTCATAATTCCATTTCTGTTAATTAAAATAAATCCAGAAAATACTAAAATCTTTAGAATTTCGTAGAAAATAAACCGTAGCTCTGATTGAAAAACTTAATACATGAAGGTTGATCAGAACGACGAGACGAATCTAATCGTGTCGTCTGTTTCGATGCCGGAACCCCCTACGTAGGAGAACCCATAACTTTTCATCCGTTTCCGGTATATGAATAGTGCATATACACTGGATAATAAATCCCACGTTAATCCTAAAATAACTAAAATGACCTAGATGCATCTTTAAGCAACCCTGCATTGGATCCTAGGCATAGCATGATATGTGTTACAATATTGCTGTGCATTTATTTGTTTTCTCCCCCTCTTCTCTCTCGGTAGACCCCGACATCGACGTAGCTCTAGAGACCGACGCAGCTCCGGAGGTTGACTACACCCCTGACGATCAGACCCTTGCCGCCGAGCTTCCAAGCAAGCACCCCCCTTTTGAGCATTCCGATATCGCCCACTCTCTTCTCTTTTATGCTTGCATTAGAAGTTACTGCTGTTGCTGTTATCCTATTTATGCTGCATAGCCTGTTTATTGTAACCTGCTATTGTTACCTACCTGCTTATCCTAAATTGTTTAGTATAGGTTGGGTAGAGACCCAGCAGAGACCCCACTTTATCCCGACTGCCCCGTTGGATCATCAGAAGACCCGATCAACGGGATCGAAGAACAGGCCCCGGCACCGCACCTCACTTTTTCCTTAGTTGCTCGACACTACTGGGTTACTATCGAGTGCCGAGGGTGATACCTCGTCAGCACTTCTGATGATACCCTTGTAGGTTAGTTATTCGGTCGTGGTCAGCGAGGGTGATTCCTCCTACACCACCCCCGATAACGACATTGTCGTGCAACTACTCAAGTGTGGACCTCGAGGGTGATTCCTCCTTCGTTCACCTTGACGTTTACGTCAGGTAGGAATCCAACGAGGGTGATGCCTCGGATTCCTTCTTGATAAGGTAGCCACACGGATGCCTTTACATTACTATTGATACTGTTTATTCTGGATAAAGACGGGTTGGCCCTGAGGGGTACCCGCACGAGATTATGATGAGAGTGATATGGAGTCGGGTGGACCTGGATGGTGCCCGAGAGCTGAACACGAGGCATGGCCGGGCATTCTTAGCCCTTGCCGCAAGTCCTCGAGACGGGGCGACGGGGTCACATCTTTCGTGAGTCTCTGCTCGTTACCGCACTACCAACACACTAACGGTTTGGATATTTGATCCGAGGGGCCTCTGGCCTGATAGCACTAACCATCATGTGGGCATAGTATGGGCATTCTGCGTCGTATACATCAGCCGAAGCTCTATAGACGTCAGCGAGGAGCGGCCCGCTTTGGATTGGACTGGTTAAGCCCGCGCTTGTATTAAGGGGGCTAGGTCTGCTTCCGGAGCATCCTCGCAATGTGCAGGGTTCCCAGGGCGAAGGCCCAAGACCCCTGGGGGCATAGGTTTGTCTGGCGTGCTGACCTCTCTTTAGAGCCTAGGTCGGGTTGCGGCGTGTCGTTTGGCCGAGGCCGGGCATGACCCAGAAAAGTGTGCCCGACCGGAGTTAAGCGAGCGTGGTGGGTAAGTTGGTGCACCCCTGCAGAGAAGAAACAATCTATCGATAGCCTGTCCTACGGTAACGGACACTCGGAGTTGTATCCCAATCGGTACAACTAGAACTGAACACTTGAGATGATATTGGATAGTATGGTTCTGGGATTGCTTTCTCGCAGGGAGTCGAGGAAGGATCTCTGGGCGAGGTTGATGACATTACTACTACGTTACATTATGTTAATCTGCACCCTTCTAGTGCTGCAAGACCGTTGAAGTTGCTTGAAGATGCTAGTCTTCGATAGGACTAGGCTCTCCCCTCTATTCTGGCATTTCTGCAGCCCAGTCCACCTATACAGCCTCCTTTGATAATGCTGCATATGTAGTGTAGATCCTTGCTTGCTGAGTACTTCGGATGAATACTCACGTTTGCTTTACTTTCTTTTTTTTCCCATACCCATTTGTCGCAACCAGACGACGAAGCCCCAGAGCCAGCTGCCCCCGCCGACGGCTACTACTACTACTACCCTCCCGGCGAGTACTACTACGAGGAGCCGACCGACGACCATGAGTAGGTTCGGAGGGTCCTAGGCAGGAGGCCTACGCCTTTCGATCATAGTGTTATATTTTGCCCCACCTTGTTAAAGGCCTATCTGTTTCTCTGTAATATCTGTACCCAGATATCTGATGCTTCCGCTGACACTTGTATGCCATCGAGCTATGTATTCAAGCCCTCGAGGCCCTGGTTTGTAATATAAAGCTTGTATGACTTTATTTATGTTTTAGAGTTGTGTTGTGATAGCTTTAAGTGAGTCCTTAGGCTTGATCGTGTGCATTTGCGTGTATGATTAGTGCACGATTAAGCCGGGGTCGTCACAGTATGAATAACTTCCTTGCCTCATGACCATACAGGTGGTTTGAGAGGTAATCATCAGTGAACTGCTCTGGAAAGGCCTGAAAACAAGGATGTGCATAAATATCTTCTCTAGATTGGAAATGGGGCAAAGGAATAAAAAAGCCAAGGTATAAAGTGAAATAATATGCGGTGCCCCCATGTTTGGTTTTGGTAATTGATGACAATCTCTATGGACTATTGGTTTTCTTGAGTTATATTTGAAGGAGTTGTCCATAGAAATTTCTTGAAGTCCATTTGTTGGTTTTAAGGAGTTTATATGTTGACCAATGTGCTATTTAAGGAATTATCGAAAGAGTGGTCATGTAGAAGACATGATACAAGGTTGATAAAGACTAAGTCAAGAGTGAATCAAGTTGATCAACACACAAAGTGTACAAGATGTACCGAGAAGGATCAAGTGATCCCATGATATGGTAAGCATTGTCCATTACGCTTTGTGTACTAACGCATGATCTATGTGTGAGTTCTATGTGGGGTTAGGTTTGTTTCCATGGGTTTGCATCAAGAGGAAGATCTCATACAACCCATGGAGGTTGACATCAAGTGGTGATCGTCATCAAGATTGCGGTGTGCAAGTTCAAGTGGAGCATCACAAAGAGATCATCCTTGAAGCTTGCCGTCCATTGTGGTGTCAATGGACTTGTGAAGATGTGCCGAAGAGTGGCTCTCCCATAGTGGAGTATGGGGGAGCAATCAACTAGTTTTCATCGAGCCAACGCAATCAAGAAAGGTGGTCCAACCTGAGGGAGTCAAGATCGTCATCATCTATCTCAAGTGGACTATGTGCAAGGTAAAGGTTTGCCCTTGATAGGTTTATGTTTTACCGGTCTCATGGTGGTTTTTGAGAGACCGGGTTATAGGATCAGTTGTCGTACTATCAAGGGGGGCTCTTGATGAGTAGCTTGATCGTAACGTTCATAGAGAGCTCAAACCATTGCATCATAGCATCATCTTTCTTGGTTCTTGTTTGATATTTCTCTTGGTGAGTTTTAGAGCTTATGGTCATCTTCATGAAAAGCTCGAGTTCATCGAAAATGGAGTTCACATGCATCTTCTATGATGTTTTCGATGTTGGAGGTTATGTCGGTTCTTCTCTTTTGGAGGTTTCACTACTCTATATCTTAGGCATACCTCCCTGCCTCTTCTTACTCTAACCAGTCGCTGTTGGATGCTACTCACCGTCATCTATCCAACAAGCTTGAGTTTGCTCAATTCGGAGCTCATATGCGGAAGTTGTGGCAGTTTAGGCTTTATTGCATCCTCTGTTTTCTCTGTTGTGTTCCTGAAAGCCTCAAGCGGTAGTACTGCTCTCTAGAGCAGTAGTACCGCTTGTAAGCGGCAGTACCGCGGCCCTGTGCCGCGCGTAGTACCGCTGCTTCTGGGGATGCATTTTTTCGTGTTGGGTTTCGCGGTAGTAGAACGGTAGTACCTCTTATAAGTGGTAAGCGGTACTACCTCTCCCCATGAGCGGTACTACGTCTCCGGGCGGTACTACCTCTCCACCCGAGCGATACTACCTCTCCGGGCGGTACTTGAGGGAGTCGCGGATTAAGGGGTCCTCGGGCGTCCGGGTAATGTGACATGGGCCGGACTGATGGGCCGTAAAGATATAAGATAGAAGGCCTTTCCCCGTGTCTGGATGGGACTCTCCTTTGCGTGGATGGCAAGATTGGCATTCGGATGTGTAATTTCCTTCCTCTGTAAACCGACTCTGTACAACCCTAGCCCCCTCCGGTGTCTATATAAACTGGAGGGGTTTAGTCCGTAGAGGCTGTCATAACTCCCATAGGCTAGACATCTAGGGTTTAGCCATCACGATCTCGAGGTAGATCAACTCCTGTAACCCCCATACTCATCAAATACAATCAAGCAGGACGTAGGGTTTTACCTCCATTAAGAGGGCCCAAACCTGGGTAAACATCGTGTTCCCTTTGTCCCTTGTTACCTTCGATCCTCACACGCAAAGTTCGGGACCCCCTACCCGAGATCAGCCAGTTTTGACACCGACATTGGTGCTTTCATTGAGAGTTCCTTTGTGTCGTCGACGGAAGGATCGATGGCTCGCCTTGTCATCAATGACAACATCACCTCTGGAGGAGCCCTAGTTCCGGGATAGATCCTCCAACTCGGCGGTTTTGCCATGGGCGCTCGCCCGGCCGTTAAGCCAAAGGCGGCCCCCCATATCGCCAAACGTCATCTCCGCATGGGCCTTGAACACTCCGAAAAGATGGATCCGGCAGATGTCTCGTCCTTGAATGAACTGCTAGATCGCATCGCCGCCCTGGGGGTCGCAGCTGACTATGATCGGATTGGGCTTAAACCCGATCAGAGGGAGATCAAGTCCCCGCTGATCACCCATCTGGAAGCGGTCGTGGAGGAACAAGCCGAGAATACTTCTCCCCCTAAGTTGATAACAAGCTATGTTCGGATTTCCGAGCCCTGTGAGCCGGATACCCATTTTCGGGAAGAGAGCATGTGTCCTCCGAACATAGAATCAGGCGTTGAGCCCAAAAACCACCAGGACCCTCCTAATCCTGGACCAGTGACCTCGGAGATTTTTCAAACTCCGGATCCAATAGTGGGTCAGGGCTTGGATTCTAGCCCACCCACCCACCACAAGCAATATTCCCCAAGCAATTCAGGTCCTCTAGATGTATGTGACCTAATGTATGTACGACAGCAACCTCAGGAAACGGTCCATCACTTCTGGGCCAGATTCCTCCTTGTTAAAAACAAGATTAAAGATTGCTGCGACGAGGACGCGGTTTCAGTTTTCTGCCGCAACTGTACGGATGAGGGAATCCTCAATGCCCTCAACCACCGCCGCATACTGGACTTTGCAGATCTGGCACTTATAGTACGGAAGTACTGTGCAATGGAAAAATGCCTGGAAAGCCTAGACAGCTCAGTGGGAACCTCCTGCCTTTAAGTAGCCACCGGACGGGCAAAAAGGATGCACCCTTACGGGGCACTCGATCATCATCTCATTGACAAGAAAATCAAACCCTTCACGGGACATAGAACTATCCTGGACGAATTACTCGACAAGCCCTGTCGGATACACACGACGCCGAATACCGAACCAACACATAGCCTTCGGGCATGTTGGGTACTCTGGTAGGTGGCTAAGAGCGGCGAGGCCATCCTCACCAACACCACCCCGAAGAAGCACTCTTCAGAGGATGACGACCACAACGTCTTTACGGTCTTCGAGACCTTTTCTTCAAGTAATCGACGCAAAAGGGCGCTCCGCGACCTCGCCGAAGTTAACCAAGTAGCCGCAGTAAATCCTTGGAACGATACGACAATAACTTTTACTGCCGACGACGAACCAAAGGCCAGATCAGTCCGAACACCTGCCGCCTTGGTCTTAAACCCAATTGTAGACAGCTTTTGACTCACCAAGGTGCTCATGGATGACGGCAGCGGACTAAACCTCATCTACGAAGACACGCTCAATAAAATGCAAATGGACAAGAGTCGCATCGAGCAAAGCATCACCACCTTTCGAGGGATTATCCCCAGTCATGAAGCACGATGTTTGGGGAAAATTAAACTTGATGTAGTATTCGGCACGCCGGAGAACTATAGGTCTGAAGAGTTGCTCTTCCATGTGGCACCTTTCAAAAGTGGATATCACGCCTTGTTGGGGCGAGACACCTTCACACGCTTCCAAGCCATACCCCATTACGGGTATATGAAGCTCAAAATGCCAGGGCCCAACGGAGTTATCACCATCACCAGTGATCCAGATATAGCGCTCCGCGCCGAAAACAAAACGGCATCCTTCGCCCTTGAGGCATTATCTAAGACCCTAGCAGCTGAGGAGCTAACCACTCTGCGTTCCACAGTGGACAAAGATGATGTAATCCTCGATAAGAGGCCCAAGTCCACTTCTTTCAAACCAGCAGACGAAATAATAAAATTTCAAGTACACCCGACGGATCCCAACAAGATAGCCTCCATTGGAGCACAGCTGGATCCAACGATTGACGCCGCACTAAGAATGTTCCTGCGCGAAAATTGGGATATCTTCGCCTGGCACCCTTCGGACATGCCCGGGATCCCATGCAGACTAGCCGAACATAGCCTCAATATTATAAAGGGGTTCAAACCAGTCAAGCAAACGTTGCGGTGATTTTCTGAACCCAAACGACAAGCTATGGGGGAGGAGCTAGCTAAACTTCTTGAAGCAGGGTTCATCAGGGAGATCAAACACCCGGACTGGCTGGCAAACCTGGTCATGGTACCAAAGATGGATAAATCCTGGCGCCTTTGTGTCGATTTCAAAGACCTCAATAAAGCTTGCCCTAAGGACCCCTTCCCGCTGCCTCGCATTGACCAAATCATTGACGCGACTGCAGGACACGATTCACTGTGTTTCCTCGACGCATACTCTGGATACCATCAAATTAAAATGAAGGAGTCCGACCAGCCCGCAACGGCATTCATTACCCCGTACGGGCCTTTTTGCTTCAACACCATGCCATTCGGACTCAAAAACGCTGATGCCACTTACCAACACATGATTCAAACATGTCTGGAGAAACAAATTTGCAAGACAGTGGAGGCATACGTAGATGATGTAGTCGTCAAGACTAAACATGTCGAATCATTGGTGGACGATCTACGCCTCACATTCGACAACCTCCGAACATATGACATACGGCTCAATCCGGAAAAATGTGTCTTCGGTGTTCCAGCCGGAAAACTACTCGGGTTCATTGTTTCCAATAGAGGATTCGAAGCAAACCCGGCCAAAATCCAAGCCTTGTCACAATTGGCAACCCCAACAGACCAAAAGCAGGTCAAAAAACTAGCTGGGTGCGTGGCAGCTTTGGGCCGCTTTATCTCCAAATTGGGAGAAAAGGCACTGCCACTTTATCGCCTACTCCGACGAACCGACCACTTCGAGTGGACGGATGCGGTAGCGGCCGGATTGGAAGAAATAAAAACTCTGTTAGCAAGCAACCCAATCCTCGCCGCACCAAACATCGGCGAACCTATGTTGCTCTACATATCTGCAACTCACCAGGTGGTGAGCGCGGTGCTCGTCGTCGAACGAGAGGAAGAGGGACATAAATTCCCACTCCAAAAACCAGTATACTATGTATCGGCGGTCCTTACACCGTGAAAATCTTGATACCCCCACTACCAAAAGATAGCGTATGCGGTCTTCATGGCTTCCCGGAAGCTACGTCACTACTTTCAAGAGTGTCCGATAACGGTGGCATCTGAAGAACCACTCAATGATATCATAAATAATCGGGACGCCACCGGCCGCATAGCCAAATGGGCCATCGAGCTCTTACCATTTGAAATAACATACAAACCACGCCGAGCTATTAAATCTCAGGTGTTGGCCGACTTCGTCGCCGAATGGACGGAAGCCGAACTCCCTAAAGAATACAACACATACTCCAACTGGGTAATGTACTTCGACGGCTCTAAAATGTTAGCCGGGCTGGGAGCCGGTGTCATCTTAACCTCCCCTACTGGGGACATAGTCCGCTATGTATTGCAAATAATGTACACGGACTCCAACAATGCAGCCGGATATGAGGCACTACTGCACGGTCTCCGGATAGCTGTTTCCATGGGCATTCAACGCCTAGAGGTGCGGGGGGATTCGAACCTCGCAATATCCCAAATAAATGGAGATTTCGATGCAAAAGATCCAAAGATGACGGCATACCGCGACACCGTGCTCAAAATATCAGCTCGGTTTGAGGGGCTCGAGTTTCATCACGTTGCTTGAGACAGTAATCAGGCAGCGGACATCCTTGCTCGAATGGGCGCTAAACGCGACCCCGTCCCACCTAACACCTTTGTGGAAAGGCTCTTCAAGCCATCCGTGGTGTGGCAGGACGAGAGCGGTAACACTAGTCCAGGGCCGATCATACCCCCAGATGCCGAACACACTTCTGATATCATCGGGGGCTTGGGCACCGAAATGACACCTTCCGCCCATGTAATCATGGCTATCATTGCTCCATGGACTGAACCCTTCCTGGCCTACCTTAATAGGCGGGAGCTCCCTGAGGATTAGAATGAGGCCCGTCGCATAGTTCGACGCTTGAAAGCCTACAAGGTTCATGAAGGAGAGCTCTACAAGAAAAGTACCACTGGAGTTCTTCAAAGATGTATCTCTGAAGAGGAGGGACGGCAGCTCTTGGCCGAAATACATGCTGGTCTCGGTGGCCATCACGTCGCCGCTCGGGCCCTTGTAAGTAAAGCCTTCCGTGCAGGTTTCTTTTGGCCTATGGCCCGAACAGATGCACAGGCTCTTGTACAGCGTTGTGTCGGATGCCAGCTTTTCGCTAATCAAAGTCACATGCCGCCCACCGCCTTAAAAACAATCCCCATTACTTGGCCTTTTGCGGTCTGGGGGCTGGATATGGTCGGACCCCTTAAAGGGGGAGGCCCACAAGAAGAAATATTTGCTGGTTATGGTGGATAAATTCACTAAGTGGATAGAGGCCAAACCAGTAAAAACGGCTGAAGCTGGACCGGTGATCGACTTTATATCCGGCGTTGTACACCGTTATGGTGTCCCTCACAGTATCATTACTGACAATGGCTCTAACTTCACAGCCGATGAGGTGAAAACTTGGTGTGCTAACTTGGTCATCAAGCTCGATTACGCCTCCGTATATCACCCTCAAACAAACGGTCCGGTCGAATGGGCTAATGGCTTGATAATGAGCGGCATCAAACCCAGACTAGTGCGATCCCTATGGGAGTCAGATAAGCGCTGGGTCGAGGAACTTGATTCTGTACTCTGGGGACTGCGGACCACCCCCAATCGCATGACCGGATACACCCCCTTTTTTATGGTGTACGGCGCAGAGGCTGTTTTGCCCTGCGATATTATTCATGACTCACCTCGAGTGCGCATGTAGGAAGAGAGAGAAGCCGAGCTCGATCGGCAGGATGACCTAGATGCCCTAGAGGAGGAGCGCGATGTTGCAAAGGCCCGTTCCGCATTCTATCAACAACAGGCCCAGAGATATCAAAGCAGGGAAGTGCGGGCAAAGAATTATAATGTCGGTGAACTCGTTTTACGCCTCCCAGAAAAGAAAAAGGACAAGCTCAAACCAAAATGGGAGGGTCCCTTCATTATCAATGAAGTTCTCACTGGAGGAGCTTACCACCTTCGTAATGCATCGGATAACCGCTTAGAGCCAAATCCATGGAACGCTGCTCGGCTCCGAAGATTCTACGCATAAAGTTCGGCCATACTTCTTTTTCATCCCCTTTTTCTCCTCTTCATTTTTTTTCTTGTTTTTTCGTTTTTATACGATTTCCAGGAAGTGTTTGGATAAGCCAAACACTTGAGGGGTACACATCCTTAAATGTACATACTCCACCATAACCGGGGGCTTCTTTAACCGAAGCTTATTATTATTTCGAGCCTGGAGCTCAAAATATAAATGTCGTTTGCTCATATACATCCTTTTTGCCATAATATGCACCTCTATGACTTAAGTTTTTGCCAAGCTGGGTAGCCTTGCTCCTGTGTTTATGCCCTATGTTCCCGATTGTTCGGCTAGGGCGTAAAGGGAGCACCTCTGCGATTGTTACAACCGGATCACTGGACATGTACCTCAGACGGGTGAAGCCGAAAGCTAGCATTCTTAAGAGAATAGGTGGTCGGCAATCAAACGACAGATTGTTACATTCTTGTAACCACTCCAAATACTGTCGGATAGTTTTTCCGTATAACGGACCAAAGCCCTGGCACGCATAATTACTGCCTGCCAACCCAAGGAAAGGAACCCCTAACGGAACTATTTTCCTTGGAAGATGTTTCTTACATATGTAATATAACATACATCCTGAACTACAGTTTTTTGTCTGTTCGAGCACAATGACTGGGTTGCCTGGTTTCCGGACACAGTGAATGTTTCTTTTCATTCCCAATAGTGTCCAGAAACACTCCACCATTTTGGTCCGGAGGTTAAAGCCGAAAGCCTACGATGACAAAACTTGTCACATGTTCGGATAAAGGCACAGGTTGATCATAACGTACTCTAATACATTTGCATCAAATACCTATTCCTTATCTATTCCATCTATAAGACTGTCTAACCTACAGTCTTCCTGCGAATACTTCGCAGCTATCTTTACTTGGTCATACACCAAACTCACTGGAATCTCTTTCCCGTCTGGTCCCTGTGGTCCCACTCGGACCATATGATTTGGATCTAGCTTGGTGAAGCGTGTTTTCACCATGGCCCAGGCTTCTCGTGCGCCCTCACGGCAGGCGGATGTCTTCCATAGCTCAAACTGGCGCCGGGCACCTTTGAACAGGCTTGCCAAGCCCTCCATACTCTTTGGAGGGGTATCGGATGGCCATAAAGCCTTCACCATACTCTTCATGGCCTTCCGGGCCCGAGCATGTACCACGGACAACTCCTTTAGCACGTCGCCTTGAAATCCGGATACTTCCTCTTCTGGCCTACCAGTTAACAGACCTGCAGCAACAGAGTCATGATATTCCGAATTATGGATTAAACATGAGCACCTAGGGAGGTTTTGAATAAAAGAGGAAGACATACCGAATATGCCGCCCTTCAATTTTTCATTTTCTCTCTGAGCGGCCGATAACTGAGCCTTCAAGCTCTCTATCTCTTCGGATTGTTTGTCCTTTTCCTTCTTGAGATTTTTCTCCCTAGACGCACTCGTTGCGATCTTTTTCATCTCCGCCAGTTCGGTGGTAACAGCATTCAGCTGCATTTGGTTTGTTTTCAGCTCCTGGGCTAGCGCAGTGTTCCTTTCTTTAAGGACCTGCAGGGTATATCGATCCTCAAATCGGTTTGCCTCACCGCTTCAAGTCTCGGGGGCTACTGGCATATGAATATCCAAAATTGCATAAACACTTACATGTATGTCCTTTGAGAACAACTGAGTGACTCCGGCAAGTCCGTCTCGAGCGGCTCGGATATATGCGTCCTCCGTGCTGAGTGCGGTAAACTCTTGCTCGGAAAAAGCCGGGGCACGCATGGCTTCCTTTAATCGATGGTGATTCATCATGCTCTCCACTTCGGAATTCGTGACAGATACGTCGTCCGAATCCTCATGAGAATTTGAATCTGGCATTGCCTCGGTTCTTGTCCTAGTTGGCGAGTCCGGCACTGGATTGGCGGACATTCGGCTAGCAGGGCGTTTTCCCATCGTCTGCCGCGTGTTTCTCCTGACATCAAAGATAAGGAGGAGACCTTAAGCAATCCGGGCTCATGCCTAGGCATGTATTAAGCGGACATACCTCTTGGAAGACTGTGGGGTTTCTGGAGCACTCCCGGTCCCCTTTCGTTTTGAACGGCTGCCCTGTGTAGGGGCCGCCCTCGAGGAAGTATGGTCTGCCGAACGCCGATCCTGTTAAAAGTTTGGAACGGTATAATAAGCAAAAGTGCAGATAAGGGTTTCCTTTCAAGAGCCCTCCGAATACTTACGATGCAGAAGGGATAGAGGTGGGGGTAGTCGGTGGTGATAGCCACTCTTAAGCCGTTAAGGCTCACTTGATAGAATACTCCATCATCGAACTCTAGGTATATGTCCGGATCCTCATGAAAGCCAGGGTCTCCATTGCGGCTATGATCCTCTGGCTCTGGAGCGGGCCAGTGGACGTCCTCGATCATCTTCCTCCATGAATGTTTTTGGTAACAAAGGGCAAAGTTGATTAGTATCTGTGACAGCAATAAGGCAGTGTAGACAATCAAAATCTTACCCATTCTACGGGGGTGTACATGGAATAGCCATCCCGGCAGTTTAAGCGGAGGAAGTCTTCTTTCTCACCCTTATACAGATCGGCCAGGATTGTGGCCAGTTCAGCAGGGGTATCCGGACCCTTCCGTCTGTAACGGGAAGCGTCATCTTCTCCATTATAACACCATAAGGGAGTTACTCTGGATTGGAGAGGCTGGACGCACCTCTTTATTGCAATAGCCATGACCTCGACTATCGAGAGCTTGGTATGGGCTAGTAACCTGATCTTGTTAACCAACCTTTTTATTTCCGCACTGTCTTCCTCCTTGGGACTTCGGGGACGCCAGTTGAGATGCTTCTTTAAAGGAGCACTGGAAAATTCGGGAAGGCCGTGCCGAACTGGGTCCGGCAGTGGGACGTCGTCCATATAAAACCATTCCGAAGACCACTGTGGGTATACCTCCTTGGGAGTTCCTATGAGGTATGCGAATCCGGCTATACGCCATACTTTGGCACCGCCCACTTCAAAAATAGAGCCTCCCCGATGGCGGGGAATAAGGCAAAAGAACTTCCTCCATAGTTCAAAATGGGCCTCGATGCCTAAGAACAGTTCGCAGAGGGCAACAAAACCTGAGATGTGCAGAATCGAACTTGGGGTAAGGTTGTGCAGTTGGATGCCATAAAATTCCAATAGGCCCCTGAGAAAGGGGTGGATTGGAAATCCTAGGCCCCGCAGCAGAAAGGGGATGAAGTACACCCTCTCATCCTTGTTGGGGTTGGGGAAATTCTCAGCCATCACATCATTGCCAATTGAGGCCAATCCCGCTCGAACGGGGACTAGATCCGTGAGGGGAAGGTAGCCCTACATCGGGAGTCGACTCAGCTGAAGATGAGGCATGGAACAACTCTGCCAATCACCCTCTTGAGGGCCATGAGGGCGCGAAGATGAGCCTGGAGCACTAGCCTTGCTGGAAAGCTTTGTTCGCAGCTAATCTTGACGGTCTTTCTTTTGCGCGATATGAGATGGCATTTGGGGATCTAGCTCTCCTTATATAGGTGCCGTCCGAACGTGGTGAGGGGCTTATTTGCAAAAAATCATAGACCATACGTATTCGCCCGGCGCGCGGAAATCAAAGCGACCATAGAAAAGGATCGTAAAGGCAGCACATCGAGGTCGGAACCGGACTGTCATCAATCCAAAGTACAAATGAAGAACCCGCCTTGCAAAGCCGAAGACATAAGCTGGATACTACATCGTCATTGAAGGCCAGTTGGGGGCTACTGAGGGAGTCCCGGATTAAGGGGTCCTCGGGCGTCTGGGTAATGTGACATGGGCCGGACTAATGGGCCGTAAAGATGTAAGATAGAAGGCCTTTCCCCGTGTCTAGATGGGACTCTCCTTTGCGTGGATGGCAAGATTGGCATTCGGATGTGTAATTTCCTTCCTCTGTAAACCGACTCTGTACAACCCTAGCCCCCTCCGGTGTCTATATAAACTGGAGGGGTTTAGTCCGTAGAGGCTATCATAACTCCCATAGGCTAGACATCTAGGGTTTAGCCATCACGATCTCGAGGTAGATCAACTCTTGTAACCCCCATACTCATCAAATACAATCAAGCAGGATGTAGTGTTTTACCTCCATTAAGAGGGCCCGAACCTGGGTAAACATCATGTTCCCTTGTTACCTTCGATCCTCAGACGCACAGTTCGAGACCCCCTACCCGAGATCAGCCGGTTTTGACACTGACAGTACTACCTCTCCCCAGAGCGGTACTACCTCTCTGGCAGAACTACAGCTCATGTTTTTCTCTCTCGTTGGGCTGTTTTGACCGTGCTAAGTGGTAGTACCGCTCCTCCGAGCGGTAGTACCGCTTGTGCACGACCTGAGTGCATAACGGTTGGATTCGGGGGTGCCTATAAAAGGGGGTCTTCTTCCCCAATGAACCTTATCCTTTGAGCTCGTGTTCTTCCCCCATTGTTGGCCTTCTTCGAGCTTGCTATCTCTCAATCCCTCCATGGATTCTTGCTAGTTTTTGGGGGAAAAGAGAGAGGAGATCTAGATCCACATTTCCACCAACCACTTTCTCCTCTATGTGAGGGGAACCCCTTGGATCTAGATCTTGGAGTTCTTGGTGTTCTCCTTCTTGTTCTTCCTCTCATTTTCCTCCATAGCTTTCGTTGCTTTGGTGGGATTTGAGAGTGAGGGACTTGGGCACTCCGTGTGCCCTTGCCATTGCATTTGGTACATCGTTTTGAGTTCTCCACGGTGATACGTGGAAGCGAAGTTGAGTAGCTTATTACTCTTGGATGCTTGGTACCCTTGAGCTTGTTCCTCTTGGGTGCCCTAGACGGTGGGTGGTGTTCGGAGCTCAATCATTGTGGTGTAAAGCTCCGGGCAAGCGTTGGGGTCTCCAATTAGGTTGTAGAGATCGCCCCGAGCAATTTGACGGGTACCGGTGACCGCCCTCAAGGGTTGCCAAAGTGTACGGGTTCGGTGACCGCCCCCAAGGGTTGCCATTTGTACGGGTTCAGTGACCGCCCTCAAGGGTCCCTTAGTGGAATCGCGGCATCTTGCATTGTGCGAGGGCGTGAGGAGATTACGGTGGCCCTAGTGGCTTCTTGGAGAGCATTGTGCCTCCACACCGCTCCAAACGGAGATTAGCATCCACAAGGGTGTGAACTTCGGGATACATCGTCGTCTCCGCGTGCCTCGGTTATCTCTTACCCCGAGCCCTATACTTATGCACTTTACTTTGTGATAGCCATATCGTTTCTTGTCATATATCTTTCTATCACCTAGTAGTTTATCTTACTTAGCATAAGTTGTTGGTGCATATAGGTGAGCCTAGTTGTTGTAGGTTCTGTGCTTGACAAATTAACCGCTAGGTTTATTCCGCATTTGTTCAAGCCTAAACCGTAATTTTTTAAAGCGCCTATTCACCCCCCCCTCTAGGCGACATCCTCAATCTTTCATAAAGTTAGTACCATCCTGTAGTGAATTGATGTCTTCTTCATTGTGCAGACAAAGATCTTGTTGTTTTTTGTCGCTAATTTCTTTATCCTAACAATCTTTCTGAGTTGCTTGACTTGACTGATATTCATGGACAACTCATTTCCCCATATGCAAAAAGGGTCGAACAGTGGGTCAAAACCTCTGAGAGCAGGACCTACATGTGCAAGACCAAATTGTTAAAAACCTAATATTTAAAAACAAGAAGTGGAAAGGTGTGTTATTAACTGCAACAAGCCTAATATTTAAAAACAAGCAAACATAGTCATTCAAACTTGTATTGTGCAGGTCTAAGTACACTAGTTATTGGCCCTGTTTGGATCCATGGGTTAGAGTTAGTTTGAGCTAGTTTGGGCTCATATAGCCCTAAAGTATCCAAACATGAGGGCTAGATTGAGCTAGTTGCATCTAACCCACCAAAAACAACTATCCCACCCAAGAGGTGCTAATTGGGACTAGTTCTCCTAGTGCATTTATTGTCAATCTAACCCTGTCATCCAAACACCTCTTTGGCTAGGGTTAGTCATTGTTGAGTATCATTGTTATTTAGGAAACGTAGGATAGCATAGGATTTATTCTACCTTGACTTGTACTCCAAGATGACCATGTACTCCTATATATATGCCCACGAGGCTCAAGCAATACAATCAACTATTCCACCAATCTCTCTCTCTCTCTCTCTCTCTCCCTTTTAACTGTCATGAGCTAGAAACTAACTCTAACCTCTAGCTAAGTTAGAGTATCCAAAAAGTGCCATTGTTAAATCAAATGGAAAGGCGTGCTAAATACTCCCTCCAGTCCTTTTACTCTGCATATAAGAATCGTCTGAAGTCAAACTTCATAAAGTTTAACCTTATTTATATGAAAAAATATCAACATCTACCATGCTAAAGTTATACAATATGAAAATTTAAGTCATGACACATCTACTGATATTGATTTCTTATTGTGAATGTTGGTATTTTTTCTATAAAGTTGGTCAAACTTTACGAGGCTTGACTTTAGACAAATCTTATATGCGAACTAAAAAGATTCGGAGGGAGTACAACATGCTTAACAATAACCAAATATAGTCATTCATAGAGCTATTGAAAGAAATTGGTATTGGTGAAATTGAACTGCACAGTTCATACTAGCACATATACAACATCACACTGTGAATAGCTGAAATAAACAAGGCATACTACGAACAACCAAAGATGGCAATTGAAACTGGACATATGCTAACTACAAACAACCGAACAACCATAAACCGTAGAAATAAACAAGGCGTAATGCAAACAACCAAATATAGCAATAAATATTGGATAGGTTCTCACTACAAAAGGGTTCGAGAAAACAAATCATGGGTTTCCTCACTTGTCACATATTGGCTCCTCCTCGTGGTCGCCGTCGATGAGGTCTGACTTGCCAGCTGAGGATCCCAAGCCAGCGTCGCAGAATGGGTCCTTCAGAAATGACAAAAGGGGATCCATGGCGATGAAGGATGGCAAATTGTTCATAATGAGCCGCAGCAGATCAGCGGCAGGGCCATCGATGAGATCAACAGCTGTCGAACCCGAAGGGTTGGGGGTGGGCAACTTAACCTGTGACATAGCCCGCGTCAAGCCGGCGCTGTCGACGACCTCGATGTCATAACCAGCGTCCGCAACATGCTAGAATACTCTAGCTCGCTGATTGAAAGGCTCAATCTAGGTCCAGTCATCGTCGTCAGCTTCCTCGGCGGCCACCTCGCCGACGTCGGGCGAAGAGGTCGCGGTAAAGCTCTTTTGGGCCATTCGCTCCTCGAGCTCCCCGGGAAGCGTAGCCGGGCTTAGGCTGCGACGCTCTGGAGTGGGAAAGGGGGTGGGGATGGGGATCTCTGGGAAAGGGGGCGTTTCGCAGGCATCATCTAAGAAACTCAGGGCGGCGAGGGTATGTATATTGGTGTGTAAACTGCATGGGCAGACCGACAAAGGTTGACGATGGAGGCGGCGCGGCGGCTGTGGCGAGCTAGCTAGGTTTGGAGTGAGGGAGGGGTGGTTTGTTTGTGTGTGAGCTGGGGATTTGGGGTGAGCAAAGGATTTGGGGTGTGTGTGTGGAGGGGGTCCATGGTGGTGTTTGAGGAAATGCCGCGGGTACTAAAAATTTTACTAGGCAGGAGTAAAATGGCAGGGCTACCGAAAATTTGGATCAAGGGATTGAAGTAGAGCGGGGCGGGAGTAACGAACATCACACACGGTTAAAACATAATAATCGTGTGCTATCAAACAGAAAAACACTCCAGCCGAGCAGATATTTTTGAGATTGTGAGGGGTGCAGGTGGGAATAAAATGATGGGGCTACTCGAAATTTGGATCTACTGATTGAAGCAGAGCAGGAGTAACAGACATCGCACACGGTCCACACATACTAATCATGTGCTATCAAATAGAAAAACCATCTAGGCGGGTAGATATTTTCGAGATTGCGAGGGAGTAGGTATTTTCGAGAGGGGGAGGGAAATGCTACTTCTTGAGCTTGCGTTGTTTTTTCCCTTGAAGAGGAAAGGGTGATGCAGCAAAGTAGAGATAAGTATTTCCCTCAGTTAGAGAACCAAGGTATCAATCCAGTAGGAGGTACAAGCAAGTCTCCAATCTATGCACCTGCACAAACAATCAAACACTTGCACCCAACACAATAAAGGGGTTGTCAATCCCTTCACGGTCAATTGCAAAGGTGAGATCTGATAGAGATAGGTATAAAAGATTTCTAAAACGTAAAACAAAATGAAAACAAATAAATTGCAGCAAGGTATTTTTGGGTTTTTTGGTTTATAGATCTGAAAATATATGATGGAAAATAGACCCGGGGACCATAGGTTTCACTAGAGGCTTCTCTCTTGAAAGAAAACATACGATGGGTGAACAAATTACTGTCGAGCAATTGATAGAAAAGCGCAAAGTTATGACAATATCCAAGGCAATGATTATGAATATAGCCATCACGTCCGTGTCAAGTAGACCGAAACGATTCTGCATCTACTACTATTACTCCACACATCGACTGCTATCCAGCATGCATCTAGAGTATTAAGTTCAAAAGAACGGAGTAACGCCTTAAGTAAGATGACATGATGTAGAGGGATAAACTCAAGCAATATGATGAAAACCCCATCTTTTTACCCTTGATGGCAACAATACAATACGTGCCTCGCTACCCCTACTGTCACTGGGTGAGGACACCGCAAGATTGAACCCAAAACTAAGCACCTCTCCCATTGCAAGAAAAACCAATCTAGTTGGCCAAACCAAACCGATAATTCAAAGAGAAATACAAAGATATCAAATCATGCATATAAGAATTCAGAGAAGATTCAAATAATATTCATAGATAATCTGATCATAAACCCACAATTCATCGGATCTTGACAAACACACCGCAAAAGAATATTACATCGGATAGATCTCCAAGAACATCGAGGAGAACCTTGTATTGAAGATCAAAGAGAGAGAAGAAGCCATCTAGCTACTAGCTATGGACCCGTAGGTCTGAGGTAAACTACTCACGCTTCATTGGAAGGGCAATAGAGTTGATGTAGAAGCCCTCCGTGATTGAATCCCCCTCCGGTAGGATGCCGGAAAAGGCCCCTAGATGGGATCTCACAGGTATAGAAGGTTACGGTGGCGGAAAAGTATTTTGGTGGACGCTTCTGGTTGTTTGGGAGTATTTTTGAATTTATAGGCCAAAGATTAGGGTTGGAGGACTCCCGGGGGGCCCACAAGCCAGGGGGCGCGCCCTGTGGACTTGTGGAGCCCTCGGGACTCTTTTGCCTTCCTTTCCAAGTCCTACGTGTGTCTTCTGGTCCAAGAAAAATCATCGCGAAAGTTTTATTCCGTTTGGACTCCGTTTGATATTCCTTTTCTGTAAAACTCAAAAACAAGGAAAAAACAGAAACTGGCCTTGGGCTCTAGGTTAATAGGTTAGTCCCAAAAATAATATAAAATAGCATATTAATTCATATAAAACATCCAAAACAGATAATATAATAGCATGGAACAATAAAAAATTATAGATACGTTGGAGACGTATCAAGCATCCCCAAGCTTAATTCCTGCTCGTCCTCGAGTAGGTAAATGATAAAAACAGAATTTTTGATGTGGAATGCTACCTAGCATATTTATGCATGTAATTTTCTTTATTGTGGCATGAATATTCAGATCCATAAGATTCAAAACAAAAGTTTAATATTGACATAAAAACAATAATACTTCAAGCATACTAATAAAGCAATCATGTCTTCTCAAAATAACATGGCCAAAGAAAGTTATCCCTACAAAATCATATAGTCTGGCTATGCTCCATCTTCATCACACAAAGTATTAAATCATGCACAACCCCGATGACAAGCCAAGCAATTGTTTCATACTTTTGATGTTCTCAAACTTTTTCAACTTTCACGCAATACATGAGCGTGAGCCATGGATATAGCACTATATGTGGAATAGAATATGGTGGTTGTGGAGAAGACAAAAAGAAGGAGATAGTCTCACATCAACTAGGCGTATCAATGGGCTATGGAGGTGCCCATCAATAGATATCAATGTGAGTGAGTAGGGATTGCCATGCAACGGATGCACTAGAGCTATAAGTTTATGAAAGATCAAAAAGAAACTAAGTGGGTGTGCATCCAACTCGCTTGCTCACGAAGACCTAGGGCAATTTGAGGAAGCCCATCATTGGAATATACAAGCCAAGTTCTATAATGAAAAATTCCCACTTGTAATATATGAAAGTGACAACATAGGAGACTCTCTATCATGAAGATCATGGTGCTACTTTGAAGCACAAGTGTGGTAAAAGGATAGTAGCATTGCCCCTTCTCTCTTTTCTCTCATTTTTTTCATTTTTTTATTTGGGCTTCTTTTGGCCTCTTTTATTTTTTGTAAAGTCTGGAGACTCATCCCAACTTGTGAGGGAATCATAGCTTCCTTCATCCTTTCCTCACATGGGACAATGCTCTAATAATGATGATCATCACACTTTTATTTACTTGCAACTCAGGAATTACAACTTGATTCTAGAACAAAATATGACTCTATATGAATGCCTCCGGCGGTGTACCGGGATGTGCAATGATCAAGAGTGACATGTATAAAAAATATGAATGGTGGCCTTGCCACAAATACTATGCCAACTACATGATCATGCAAAGCAATATGACAATGATGAAGCGTGTCATAATAAACGGAACGGTGGAAGTTGCATTGCAATATATCTTGGAATGACTATGGAAATGCCATAATAGGTAGGTATGGTGGCTGTTTTGAGGAAGATATATGGTGGGTTTAATGCATCGGCGAGAATTGCGCGGTACTAGAGGCTAGCAATGGTGGAAGGGTTAGAGTGCGTATAATCCATGGACTCAGCATTAGTCATAAAGAACTCACATACTTATTGCAAAAGTCTATTAGTTATTGAAACAAAGTACTACACGTATGCTCCTAGGGGGATAGATTAGTAGGAAAAAACCATCGCTCGTTCCCGACCGCCACTCATAAGGAAGACAATAAATAAATAAATCATGCTCCGACTTCATCACATAACGGTTCACCATACGTGCATGCTACGGGAATCACAAACTTTAACACAAGTATTTCTACCAATCCACAATTACTCACTAGCATGACTCTAATATCACCATCTTTATATCTCAAAACAAATGCAAGGAATCAAACTTCTCATAGTATTCAATGCTCTTTATATGAAAGTTTTTATTATATCCCTCTTGGATGCCCATCATATTAGGACCAAATTCATAACCTAAGCAAATTACCATGCTGTTTAGAGACTCTCAAAATAATATAAGTGAAGCAAGAGAGTTCAACAATTTCTATAAAATAAAGCTACCGCCGTGCTCTAAAAAGATATAAGTGAAGCACTAGAGCAAATTGCCTAGCTCAAAAGATATAAGTGAGGCACATAGAGTATTCTAATAAATTCATGATTCATGCGTGTCCCTCTCAAAAGGTGTGTACAACAAGGATGATTGTGGCAAACTAAAAAGCAAAGACTCATATCATACAAGACGCTCCAAGCAAAACACATATCATGTGGTGAATAAAAATATAGCCTCAAGTAAATTTACCGATGGATTGAAGACGAAAGAGGGGATGCCATCCGGGGCATCCCCAAGCTTAGATGCTTGGTTGTCCTTGAATATTACCTTGGGGTGCCTTGGGCATCCCCAAGCTTAGGCTCTTGCCACTCCTTATTCCATTGTCCATCAAATCTTTACCCAAAACTTGAAAACTTCACAACACAAAGCTCAACAGAAAACTCATGAGATCCGTTATTATAAGAAAATAAATCACCACCTTTTAGTTACTGTTGTGAACTCATTCTTTATTTATATTGGTGTAATATCTACTGTATTCCAACTTTTCCATGGTTCATACCCCCATACTACCCATAGATTCATCAAAATAAGCAAACAACACATAGAAAACAGAATCTGCCAAAAACAGAACAGTCTGTGAAGATACGAATATTTCGTATACTTCTATAACTCCAAAAATTCTGGAAAATTAGGAAAACAGAGGAAATTTGTATATAAATCTTGTTTAAAAAAATCAGAGTTTTTCGTAGCTTCTGTGAACTACTAAAATTCTGTAACTGGACGTAAAAGTTTATGTTTTTCAGCAAGATCAAATCAACTATCACCATAAGCTATCCCAAAGGTCTTACTTGGCTCAAACACTAATTAAAATACCAAAACACAATTACTACAGAGGTAATAATGTATATTTATTGAAAAAATAGAACCAAAAAACATAAAACATAAAAATAAAATTGGGTTGCCTCCCAACAAGCGCTATTGTTTAACACCCCTAGCTAGGCATAAAACATAGATTGTCGTGGTGGGCGCACGGCAGATACCATGGGATGGCTAAAGAGAGGGATAGGCTCGAGGGCACCGGTGGGCTCCAGAGGCGGGGTCGGTATGAGTGAGTGAGGGACGCAAGACATACCCAGGTTCGGGGCTCTCCGGAGAGATAACACCCCTAGTCCTGCAGAGTGTGGTTTATATGTGGAGGATACAAGCTTGCTCCTTGAGCTGTTTTGGGGAGGAAGGAAGATAGGCCAGAGCATAGGCTATTCCTTCTCCTTGTGTGTGTGTGTATTCTACTGATTGTCGACCTTTGCATGGAGGCCTCCTGGGGGGGTTGATAGGTCAACCCCCAGGGTTACAATGGTAAAGTTACATGGGCACAGGGCCGGGATGTCAGCGTCTGGGAAGCCGGCGTTGGGGCCGCCGGGTACCAGGGTACGCTGGGTTCTCCGGGCGTGGGCCCCCCGCGCTAGAGGGCACTGTTCCCCATCTTGTCGTGCGTCACGGAGTGGTTGAGCCGGCTTGGCTACAGTGGCGCATCACCTGGTCGCCGTCGGCTTGCGTCAGCGGGACTGGGATGCACTGTAGCCATGCCTGCTCTGGTCTGCGGGGTAGGTCGGCCACTGTTGCCACGCTCATCCCGGTCAGCGGGGTAGGTGGGCCACTGTTGCCACGCTCATCCCTTCTTGGGGACTTGTTTCGTCGTACGCCTTGGACGGGACGGGAGCTGACCAGCGGCCGGGTTGAGGGGTGTACTATGATTGTGTTTTCTTGTTGATGAAGGCTTGACTTGCTAGAGCCAGCCGGCATGCGCCAGCGGGCTTGGCCGGGTTGCGGGACTTGGCCGGGTTGCATTGGGAACCCGGCCAAGGGCAAGCCGTATTGAGGGGCGTTGCCAGCCCCGATGTTTTTGAAAGGGATCCGTGTTCCGTTGCCTGCCCGGTGTCCATCCCCCCGACAGTAGTTCCCGAAGCTGTGAAGGCTTGCCGGCTTCAAGCAGGGGGCCTTCGCAGTTTCACCCCCTGAGAAGGCGACTGGTGTTCATGAAGCTTGCGGCCATCGGGTCCGGCAACACCCACTGTGTGCCAGCTTCCGGAAGCCGGATCATGGCATACCAGCCTGGGCAAGAAACCAAGGTGTCTGCCGAATCTTGAAGGGGAGGGGACGTGTCTCTCACGGCCCGACACAGGCGCCACATGGCGAACAGTAGCCGGAGAGGCACTGCCAGGCCACGCGCATGACGGGATGTTACAGCGGGCTGGGGCCCGCCACGCCGCGCCCTCGGCCCTCGCACGGGGATTTAATGTGGTGGCCGCGGACGGTTTCCCTTCTCGATGCAGTTAATTTATCGTGGGATCATGCCCACTCAATGTGGGGAATTGGAATCGTGGGCGTAGTCGATCCCACTTCCCCACGTTCTCGCCGTGGTTATAAAACCGGGGGTAGGGGGCGGCGGAAATCATTCACGCACGCGCCCCTACCTCTCTCTTCCTCCTTCGCCCTGTCTTCCGAGCCCGTTGCACGCCGCAGCGCCCTGCCGCCCTTGATCGACGCACCGTTGCCGCCCCGCAGTGCCTAGCAGCCACCCCAACTTCTCGCCCAGTCGACATGCTCCTCTTCCCCTGCCACACTTCACCCATGGCGAGACCCAAGGGATCGTGGGAGGGGTTGAAGGTCTCCGCAGATGATCTCCAGTATCTGCGCGATACATGGCGGCTGCCGCCGGCGACGGAGGTGGCCGTGCGCCTGCCAGGCGATGAGCTGGCGCCGCGGCTGAAGGGGACCGAGCGCGTGGTCTTCTTCTCCCACTTCAAGCGTGGGTTTGGCCTCCCTTCGAGCGACTTCTTCTGCTCGTTCTTAGATTTCTTTGGGCTTCAGCCACATCACTTGGGAGCGAACGCGGTGCTGCAACTCTCCAGGTTCGTCACCCTGTGTGAGGGCTACCTGGACGTCGAACCCAGCATCTACCTCAGGGTCTGCTTCTTCTTCTTGAAGCAGCAGGGGCCGGCGGCCGGTGTGATGTCTGCCTGCGGGGCCGCCGTCTTCTCGACTCGACCGCATGGGTTGTGCCCCAAGATGCCGCTGGAGGATTCTGCAAGAAATGGCAGAATTCTTTCTTCTACGTCCGCAACCTCGGCGCGGACCGCATCAACCTGCCGCCCTTCGTCGATGTGACGCCGCAGGCCAAGACCAACTGGAACTACTGCCCCAAGAACCCGGCGCAGGAGGTGCTGAGCTTGAGCAACCGGGTCATGGAGATGACGACGCGCGAGGGGCTCACCGAGATAGACTTCATCGCTGCCTTTATTGCGTGCCGGATGCTGCCGCTGCAACGCCGGACGCACATCATTGGCCAGATGACTAACCTCCAGGACCCCAACCGGATGTCATCCCAATGGCTGACGCAGGAGCAGATCGCCGGCCGGGTTAACGACATCTCATAGGCCGAGATGCCGGAGGAGTGGCACTTCGGGAAGGCGCCCTACAGCCAAGGGAACCCGGCGCCGGCGGTGAGTACTTGGTCTCCGTATTTTTCTATGTGCCACCTCTTTCTTTGTCTCGATGCGACAAGGGAGGTGCTGCTGAATGCCATCCGGCATACGTATGACAGAACGATGACGCAGGTAGCGGCCGCCCAGCGAGCCGTCTCGGAGGGGGCGGAGTCCTTCACCGAGAACCCGAAACTGGCCGACATGCAGCCGGCGGATACCGAGGCTGTCGTGACGCGGCCCGCGGGTAAGTACCTAGAGCCTTTGCGAGACTGGCCGGACGGCGATGAGGGGATTCTCGCATGTTGGTGGTGCAGCGCCGCCGAGGGGAGGAGACGGCAACGCCGACCCCCCAAGACGGCCGAAGAAGGTGGCCGACGCCGGGTCGTCCCGGGTGCCGGCGACGGCAAGCCGGCCGCCAAGAGGGCGCGCCGTGTGATCCCAGCGGCGCCAGCCAGGCAGGTCATCCCGACGGTGATCGGGTACATTTCCTTGTTGACTCCGGCGTGCTGCCCAGCCGTTCTTTTCTTATGCTTTTCTTTGTGCGATCTAGGACGCCGCTGGACCTGGCGTTGGCAGCGACGGATGCCGCATCCTGGGGCAGCTTCTCGTTCTGGAGGACCTGGGGCGCCATCGATCTGCCCGAGGGCTCGGCCGAGGAGGACCTTGGCCTGGACCCGGAGGATACAGAGCGTTGTGCCTGGCGAGCCTGAAACAAGGCCGAGGAGGAGCTGGAGGTGGCCTCGGCCCAAGCCTGGGCGAGGGCGGCAGGGGCGAGGGGCCAGGCAACTGAGGACCCGGCCTGGCCGGAGATGCCGGAGGGCATGGAGCCGGCGGCGACGATCGTCGTGGCACCGGCGGAGGAGGGGCATGACCCGGACGGCCGGGTGGAGATGGCGATCGACGACCGGGAGGTCGAGGACGGCACTCCACCCTGGACCGAGGTGGTCGAGCGGGTGGTGATTGGAGGGACGGGGGAACCCGCCCCGGACAGGGTGACGCAGGACGAAGTGCCACAGGCGACGCCGACTGGGACGCCATAGGCGCCGTCGGCTGGTGCGCCGGGGTCGACGCCGGCCCCCGAGGAGTCGGCGGGGAGCAGACGCGCCTTGGTGGTCCCGCCACCAAGGGCTGTCGTGAACCCGGAGCCTGTGCCGGGAAGCGGCTCGGTTGCCGAGACGCAGCATGCCCGAGCCGGGTCGACCGGGGTTGTCTTCGGGCCGCACGCTCAGGAGGAGGCGGCGATGGACGCCGTGCGCCAGCATCTTCACGAGCGCGCGGACCGGATCTAGTCCTTCGCTCAGAGCGAACTGGAGCGGGCGCGGGAGCTGGAGCGCTCTGTGATCGTAAGTCTTGTTCCTTTGGCTTTTCTTCTGCAGCCGACTAGTGGGGGCGCGCCAGCACACCCACTGGGTGTAGCCCCCGAGGTTCGGGCCAACCACGTAGTGGTTGGGTCGAATCTTAAAGCGTCTTGTGCTGATCCTTGCTTTCCCGCAGCACCTGGATGCCCTCCGAGTCGGCATCTACAACCGGCTTCTGGAGAAACACCAGCAGGTCACGGCGCAGCTCGCCGCCAAGGAGGAGGCGCTCCGCCTTGCCGAAGGTACATCTTGTGTGCTCTTTTAGTGGGGGGCGCTAGCGCACCCACTGTGTGTAGCCCCCGAGATTCGGGCCAACTGCGAAGCAGTTGGGTCGAATCTTAAAGTGTCTTTCTTTCCTGCCGTCGTCTTGACTTTGAATCTTTGTCGCGCAACCGCTGTGGTCGAGGTGCCGGACCTGCGAACCCGGCTGGCCGAAGCCAGCCAGCAGCGCGACCTGGCGGTCGCCAACGCCGATCGGCTCCGGGCTGAGGCGGGGCAGCTGAGGGCGGAAGCCGCCAAGGTGGCGGAGGCCTAGCAGGCGCTCGCCGAAGCCGGCCAACAACATGACCAGCTGGTCGGCGACAAGAGCCAGCTCCAGGCCGAAGTGGAGCGCCTGAAGGCGGAGGTCGCCAAGACGGCGGAGGCCCACCAGGCGGGGCTCCTCCGTCTCAAGGAGGAGCACGAGAAGACGACCGCCGCCAAGGACGACGAGCAAAAGGTGGCCGTCGACAAGCGCGCCGAGCTGGAGGAGGCGCTTGCGGCGCGCGGCCATGCCGGCAACTTGGAGCGGCACGGTATGTTGTGCGAGGCGCAACACCTGGATGAGGCCTTCGCCAGTAAGTGTTTCTTCGTTGGTTTCGCCGGGTCACAAGTCGGCTTTGTTTATCTTGCGGCTGACTGTCTTGCTTCTCTGCTCGACAGAGTACTTCCCGGAGACGCAGGGGAGGGCGGACAAGGCCGTGCGCGACCACCGGGCGACCCAGGAGGATGCACGTGCCGGCATCGATCCGCACGCTACCTGGTCTTTCCCGGAGATCATGCACGCGGCGGAGGCCCGCCTGCAGGCCCTGGATGAGCAGACGGCGCGGCTGTCTGAGGCTGGGTTGAGGATGACGGCGGCCCTTTGGCCCAGCGTCGTTGCACCTGCCAGCTTCTCGTGGCTGGCACGCTAGCTGGAGGCCGGGCCGGCGCGGCTTCACGCTTGGCGCGTCTCCGTGGCCCGGGCCGGCCCCGACTTGGCACTGCGGTTCATCATGTCCTCGCGGCCCAGTGAACCGGCGCAGAGCCTCAGCTGGCGGCGGAGGCGGACCGGATTGCCACGCGGGCAAGCTACCTCGCCTCGTTCACGTCGCACGATGAGTTCCGGGTGGAGCGGACCGAAGACGGCGGGGTGGTGCCGCCCGATGACTTTGGCTTGGCGCTTGATGATCCTGCGGGTAGCGATGTGGAGTCGGGCCCCTATGCGGACTCTGAGGCCGAGGCCGGGTTGGACGATACCGGCGCCTCGGTTGACCCGGAGGCCACCGAGGAGGAGCCGGCTGTCGCAAAACCCGACGCGGGAACCGCCTGAAGCCGCCCTGCTTTACCTTTATTGAACTTTTTGTTAAGTGACAAGACCACCCACCCACTGGGTGCATGGTGAATGTAATGAACTCCGGCCATGGGCCTTTATCTTTGCAATGTAAATATTTTCGTGAGTGTTTGCGCCTTTGCTCTTTGTTCTCTAAGATTTTTTTCCTTGCTTGTTCCCTCTTTGGGCCTCCCCCCGCGAGTCGAACAGCCGGGTTCTGGTCTGTGACAAGGGGTTCAGCCTTGGGAAAGAACGCACAATACTTAGGCCTTTCGAACGTTGAGCGCGAGCGAAACACCCACTGGGCCGGCCGGCGCGCAGCCGGTCGTGCGATGATGCCGGAGTGATCGATTCGACGAGTCCAACTTAGCGATTTTCGGTGTGCCAGCGCTTTGGCCCCTAGTTCTTGCCGGCCAGCAGCCGAAGCCAGACTGCGGTTTGGGGCGAAGTGGAGGGCCTCGACAACTCGGACACGTCAAAATGCACTAAGGAGGGCGGCAGGTTGCGGTCAAGATGGCTAGCCCCTGAGCCCCCGAGCCGGACGGGCTGACCCGGTGGTGGGGGTCAGGAAGCATGATGATATGCGAGACATAATGATCTGATAGGAAAAGGTAGCCCCCGAGTGTTGTTCGGGGGTCCCATTGTCTTTCATTAAATTACAAAAGGCAGCGATACATACGTGCGTACAGCTAACTGTAAAATGGGAGGAGGAGCTCTGCATTCCAGGGCCGGCTTGTTTCTTCGCCGGCGGTGTCTCTCTTGCGCTTGTTCGGCTTGCACGCGTCGATGAGGTAGTAGGCGTTGTGGTCACACAGGGCTTTGCTGATGATCAAGGGGCCCTCCCATGGGAAGGCCAACTTGTGCTGGCCGGCTTGCTGCTGGACGAGCCGTAGGACAAGGTCTCCCTCGCGGAACACGAGGGGCTTGATCTTTTTGCTGTGGTAATGCCTCAGGCCTTGCTGATAGACGGCCGAGCGGCTAAGGGCCAAAAGTCGTGCTTCTTCGAGTAGGTCAACGCTGTCTTCTCGGGCTTATTTGGCTTGAGCTTCGGTGTACATGATGACTCGCGGTGAGTCGAACTCGATGTCGGTCGGGATGACGGCTTTCGCTCTGTAGACGAGGAAGAAAGGGGTGAACCCGGTCGACTGGTTTGGCGTTGTCCGGAGACTCCAGAGGATGGCCGGCAGCTCGTCGAGCCAGCTGCCGGGTGAGCGGATGACGGGCTCGACGAGTCGCGGCTTGATGCTAGACAGGATCAGCCCGTTGGCCCGCTCGACCTGGCCGTTGGACTGAGGATGAGTGATGGAGGCCAGGTCAATCCGGATGCCGGAGACTGAGCAGTATTGCACCAGAGTGCCTTTGGCAAAGTTGGTGCCATTATCTGTGATGATGCTGTGCGAGACGCCATAGCGCACCGCGATGTCCTTGACGAACCGGACGGCCGTGGGCCCGTCCAGCTTCTTGATCGGTCGTGCCTCGATCCACTTGGTGAACTTGTCGACGACCACCAGCAAGTGTGTCATGCTGCCTCGAGCGGTCTTGAAAGGTCCGACCAGGTCCAGCCCCCAGACGGCGAAAGGCCAGGTGATCGGGATGGTCTGCAGGGCCAAAGCCGGCTGGTGGCTGCTGATGTCTACTACGCAACCTTCTTCTTGTAGACTCGTGTTGGGCCTCCAAGCGCAGAGTTTTGTAGGACAGTAGCAAATTTCCCTCAAGTGGATGACCTAAGGTTTATCAATCCGTGGGAGGCGTAGGATGAAGATGGTCTCTCTCAAACAACCCTGCAACCAAATAACAAAGAGTCTCTTGTGTCCCCAACACACCCAATACAATGGTAGATTGTATAGGTGCACTAGTTCGGCGAAGAGATGGTGATACAAGTGCAATATGGATAGTAGATATAGGTTTTTGTAATCTGAAAAATATAAAAACAGCAAGGTAGCAAGTAACAAAAGTGAGCAAAAACGGTATTGCAATGCTTCGAAACAAGGCCTAGAGTTCATACTTTCACTAGTGCAACTTATCTCAACAATGATAACATAATTAGATCATATAACAATCCCTCAACATGCAACAAAGAGTCACTCCAAAGTCACTAATAGCGGAGAACAAACGAAGAGATTATTGTAGGGTACGAAACCACCTCAAAGTTATTCTTTCTGATCGATCTATTGGGCTATTCCTATAAGTGTCACAAACAGCCCTAGAGTTCGTACTAAAATAACACCTTAAGAAACACATCAACCAAAACTCTAATGTCACCTAGATACTCCAATGTCATCACAAGTATCCGTGGGTTTGATTATACGATATGCATCACACAATCTTAGATTCATCTATTCAAACCAACACAAAGAACTTCAAAGAGTGCCCCAAAGTTTCTACCGGAGAGTCAAGACAAAAACGTGTGCCAACCCCTATGCATAAGTTCACAAGGTCACAGAACCCACAAGTTGATCACCAAAACATACATCAAGTGGATCACGTGAATATCCCATTGTCACCACAGATAAACACATGCAAGACATACATCAAGTGTTCTCAAATCCTCAAAGACTCAATCCGATAAGATAACTTCAAAGGGAAAACTCAATTCACTACAAGAAGGTAGAGGGGGAGAAACATCATAAGATCCAACTATAATAGCAACGCTCGCGATACATCAAGATCGTGCCAAATTAAGAACACGAGAGAGAGAGAGAGAGAGATCAAACACATAGCTACTGGTACATACCCTCAGCCCCGAGGGTGAACTACTCCCTCCTCGTCATGGAGATCGCCGAGATGATGAAGATGGCCACCGGTGATGGATTCCCCCTCCGGCAGGGTGCCGGAACATGGTCCTGATTGGTTTTTGGTGGCTACAGAGGCTTGCGGCGACGGAACTCCCAATCTAGGTTTATTTCTGGGGGTTTCTGTATTTATAGGAATTTTTGGTGTCGAGAACAAGTCAGGGGGGTCCACGAGGAGCCCACAAGATCGGAGGGCGCGCCCAGGGGGGTAGGGCACGCCCTCCACCCTTGTGGAGGCCTCGTGGCTCTTCTGGCCCAACTCTTTTGCTTCGGGGGCTTCTTTTGGTCCATAAAAAATCACCGTAAATTTTCAGCTCATTTGGACTCTGTTTGATATTCCTTTTCTACGAAACTCAAAAACAAGGAAAAAACAGAAACTGGCACTCGGCTCTAGGTTAATAGGTTAGTCCCAAAAATCATATAAAATAGCATATAAATGCATATATAACATCCAAGATGGATAATATAATAGCATGGAACAATAAAAAATTATAGATACGTTGGAGACGTATCAAGCATCCCCAAGCTTAATTCCTGCTCGTCCTCGAGTAGGTAAATGATAAAAACAGAATTTTTTATGTGGAATGCTACCTAACATATTTATCCATGTAATTTTCTTTATTGTGGCATGAATGTTCAGATCCATAAGATTCAAAACAAAAGTTTAATATTGACATAAAAACAATAATACTTCAAGCATACTAATAAAGCAATCATGTCTTCTCAAAATAACATGGCCAAAGAAAGCTATCCCTACAAAATCATATAGTCTGGCTATGCTCCATCTTCATCACACAAAATATTCAAATCATGCACAACCCCGATGACAAGCCAGGCAATTTTTTCATAGTTTTGGTGTTCTCAAACCTTTTCAACTTTCACGCAATATATGAGCATGAGCCATGGATATAGCACTATAGGTGGAATAGAAGGTGGTTGTGGAGAAGACAAAAAGAAGGAGATAGTCTCACATCAACTAGGCGTATCAACGGGCTATGGAGATGCTCATCAATAGATATCCATGTGAGTGAGTAGGGATTGCCATGCAATGGATGCACTAGAGCTATAAGTGTATGAAAGCTCAAAAAGAAACTAAGTGGGTGTGCATCCAACTCGCTTGCTCACGAAGACCTAGGGCAAATTGAGGAAGCCCATCATTGGAATATACAAGCCAAGTTCTATAATGAAAAATTCCCACTAGTATATGAAAGTGACAACATAGGAGACTCTCTATCATGAAGATCACGGTGCTACTTTGAAGCACAAGTGTGGTAAAAGGATAGTAGCATTGCCCCTTCTCTCTTTTCTCTCATATTTTTTTTTGTTTTTGTTTTTTTGGGCCCTCTCTTTTTTTGGCCTCTTTTCTCTTTTTTTTTCGTCCGGAGTCTCATCCCGACTTGTGGGGGAATCATAGTCTCCATCATCCTTTCCTCACATGGGACAATGCTCTAATAATGAAGATCATCACACTTTTATTTACTTACAACTCAAGAATTACAACTCGATACTTAGAACAAAATATGACTCTATATGAATGCCTCCGACGGTGTACCGGGTTGTGCAATGACTCAAGAGTGACATGTATGAAAGAATTATGAATGGTGGCTTTGCCACAAATACGATGTCAACTACATGATCATGCAAAGCAATATGACAATGATGAAGCGTGTCATAATAAATGGAACGGTGGAAATTGCATGGCAATATATCTCGGAATGGCTATGGAAATGCGATAATAGGTAGGTATGGTGGCTGTTTTGAGGAAGGTATATGGTGGGTGTAGTGCACCGGCGAAAGTTGCGCGGTACTAGAGAGGCTAGCAATGGTGGAAGGGTGAGAGTGCATATAATCCATGGACTCAACATTAGTCATAAAACTCTATTAGTCATCGAAACAAAGTACTACACGCATGCTCCTAGGGGGATAGATTGGTAGGAAAAGACCACCGCTCGTCCCCGACCGCCACACATAAGGAAGGCAATCAATAAATAAATCATGCTCCGACTTCATCACATAACGGTTCACCATACGTGCATGCTACGGGAATCACAAACTTTAACACAAGTATTTCTACAATCCACAATTACTCACTAGCATGACTCTGATATCACCATCTTTATATCTCAAAACAATCATAAGGAATCAAACTTCTCATAGTATTCAATGCACTTTATATGAAAGTTTTTATTATATCCCTCTTGGATGCCCATCATATTAGGACTAAATTTATAACCTAAGCAAATTACCATGCTGTTTAGAGACTCTCAAAATTATATAAGTGAAGCATGAGACTTCATTAATTTCTACAAAATAAAACCACCACCGTGCTCTAAAAAAAGATATAAGTGAAGCACAAGAGCAACTGACAAACTACTCCACAAGATATAAGTGAAAACCAATGAGTAGTCGAATAATTATGTAACTATGTGAAGACTCTCTAACATTTAAGAATTTCAGATCTTGGGATACTATTCAAACAGAAAGCAAAACAAAATAAAATGACTTTCTAAAAATAGCACACATCATGTGAAGAAGTAAAAACTTAGGCTCAACCGAAACTAACCGATCATTGTTGAAGAAGAAAGGTGGGATGCCAACCGGGGCATCCCCAAGCTTAGATGCTTGAGACTTCTTGAAATATTAACTAGGGATGCCTTGGGCATCCCCAAGCTTGAGCTTTTGTATCTCCTTAATTCCTTTTATATCACGGTTTCCCTAAATCTTAAAAACTTCATCCACACAAAACTCAACAAGAACTCGTGAGATAAGTTAGTATAAATCAAATGCAAAACCTTATCATTATCTACTGTAGCAAATCACTAAAATTATTATTTAACATTGCATACTAAATGCCTCTGCATATTTAATACTCCTATCCTCAAATAGAATCATTAAACAAGCAAACATATGCAAACAATGCAAACATAACAGCAATCTGTCAAAACAGGACAGTCTGTAAAGAGTGCAATTGTACTCATACTTCCCTAACTCCAAAACTTCTGAAAAATTACCATACTGTAGAAAATTTATTTTTACTCATTTTTTAAAAATTTCAAGATTTTACCACGTTCTGACTTTCCAGAAGAATTCAGACAATGATAGAAAACTTTCTGTTTTCAAAACAGCAACATATAGACTTGCAAAATAAGCATGGTAAAGGCTATACTTGACACTTTTATTGAAATAAAAGATGCAACACATTACTATAAATAACAGCAAGAAAATCCTAATAAAATAAAATGACGCTCCAAGCAAAACACATATCATGTGACGAATAAAAATATAGCTCCAAGTGAGGTTACCGATAATGTTGAAGACGAAATAGGGGATGCCATCCGGGGCATCCCCAAGCTTTGTTGCTTGTATCTTCCTTGAATATTGCCTTGGGGTGCATTGGGAATCCCCAAGCTTAGGCTCTTGTCACTCCTTATTCTCCTCATATCGATATCTCACCCAAAACTTGAAAACTTCAATCACACAAAACTTAACAAAACCTTCGTGAGATCCATTAGTATAATAAAACAAATCATTCACTTGGGTACTGTAAAATACAAGATTAATAATTGTTATCACACAATGCCTACTGTAACTTATCATTTCTACAATTTATATTGAGCAATATAATCCATAGAAACTAGGAAACAAGCAAACTATGCATCGAAAACAGAATCTGTCAAAAACATAACAGTCTGTGAAGATCTGAATTAAGGTCATACTTCTGTTACTTGAATTTTTTTGAAAATTTATGAAAACGTAGAAAATTTGTATACCAATAAACTGTAAAAATTTCAGAAGTTTTTCACGTTCCAGTAAAAGATAGTAATTTCTTTTCTGGACGCAAAAGTTTCTGTTTTTGCACAGAATCAAGTCAACTATCAACCACACTATCCCAAAGGCTTTACTTGGCACTTTATTCAAAGAAAAGCTATAAAACATGATTACTATAGTATCCTAATCATGTGAACACACAAAAACAGTAGGGGTAAATATTGGGTTGTCTCCCAACAAGCGCTTTTCTTTAATGCCTTTTTAGCTAGGCATGATGATTTCAATGATGCTCACATAGAAGATAAGAATTGAAACACAAAGAGAGCATCATGAAGAATATGACTACCACATTTAAGTCTAACCCACTTCCTATGCATATGGATTTTGTGAGCAAATAACTTATGGGAACAAGAATCAACTAGCATAGGAAGGTAAAACAAGCAAAACTTCAAGATTTTAAGCACATAGAGAGGAAACTTGATATTATTGCAATTCCTACAAGCATATACTCCTCCCTCATAATAATTTTCAGTAGCATCATGAATGAATTCAACAATATAACCATCACATAAAGCATTCTTTTCATGAGCCACAAGCATAGAAATTTTATTACTCTCCACATAAGCAAATTTCTTCTCATGAATAGTAGTGGGAGCATCATATGAAACTTGAATACTATAAGTTGTTTCCACATTAAAAGAGTAATGTTCAGGAAAAGGATATTCAAAATTATGACAATAATTATCACTACTTTTTATAACATAAGTATCCTCACAATAATCATCATAAGTAGCAACTTTGTTCTCATCATAGTCAATTGATACCTCTTCCGAAATAGTGGAATCATTACTAAATAAAGTCATGACCTCTCCAAATCCACTTTTATCATTATAATAAGATTCAACACCCTCCAAAATAGTGGGATCACTACTTCCTAAATTTGACACTCTTCCAAACCCACTTTCATCAATATAATCATCGTAAATAGGAGGCATGCTATCATCATGATAAATTTGCACATCAAAACTTGGGGAACTAAAAATATCATCTTCACTAAACATAGCATCCCCAAGCTTGGGACAAACATTAATTGCAGAAAATAAATTCTCAAGCATGTCATTCTCATCAAACACAGCATCCCCAAGCTTGTGCCTTTGCATATCATAAGCATAATCACTTTCATCATTAATAGTACAAATAGCACCAATAGTATAGCAACTATTATCATCACAATGAGTAATAGGCATAACAATGATAGGAGCAACATCATTTGGGAGAGATACCTTTTTACCTTTGCTTCTCCGTCTTTTCTTTTTCTTCTTCACATCAAGTGTGGGTTTAATCACCTTTTTGGAGCTCCTTATTAATGAGATTGGTTGAATAAAAAGCTCCTCCTCGTTACTTGATTCATCATAAGAAAAAATAGGAGGATATTGGGAAACCTCTTCCCCTTCATTAGTATTCTCTTCATCTTCTATTTGTTTTCTTGTCTTCAAGTAATTGGCAATATAAGGATTCTCAATGCAATTCACCGCACAATACATATAAATTTCATTTAGATCAAAATCAATCATTTTCATGAGAACCCAATTAGGAACATCGTTAGTTTTATGTTTCATTTCTTCATACCCCAAAAATAGACTAAGTTCATTATGATGCTTAAGGGTAATGAGGTTATCACAATTTTTGGACACAATTCGATCATGAAATAATTCACATTGGAAATTAAAATGACCACATTCATTGCAAAGTTCACAAGGATGGCGAGAAAAATTAAGTCTTTCAGCACAAACATCTAGCCTCTCTTGCAACCATTTAGTTTCTAAATACTTATGCCTCTTGCAAAATCTATCTTCCCTTTTTGGTGTGTATTTGCAAACTCTATGCACTCCACAAAAATTAACATGCTTATAAGAGATATTTTCATCATGACTAGTGCAATCATCATTAGTACTATGGATATTCATAGAATTCATACTAACAACATTGCAATCATGCTCATCATTCAAAGATTGTATGCCAAACATTTTGTTGAATTCTTCTTCTAGCACTTGAGCACAATTTTCCTTTCCATCATTTTCACGAAAGACATTAAAAAGATGAAGCATATGAGGCAACCTCAATTCCATTTTTTTTGTAGTTTTCTTTTATAGACTAAACTAGTGATAAAACAAGAAACTAAAAGATTCAATTGCAAGATCTAAAGATATACCTTCAAGCACTAACCTCCCCGGCAACGGCGCCAGAAAAGAGCTTGATGTCTACTACGCAACCTTCTTCTTGTAGACTCGTGCTGGGCCTCCAAGCGCAGAGTTTTGTAGGACAGTAGCAAATTTCCCTCAAGTGGATGACCTAAGGTTTATCAATCCGTGGGAGGCTTAGGATGAAGATGGTCTCTCTCAAACAACCCTGCAACCAAATAACAAAGAGTCTCTTGTGTCCCCAACACACCCAATACAATGGTAGATTGTATAGGTGCACTAGTTCGGCGAAGAGATGGTGATACAAGTGCAATATGGATAGTAGATATAGGTTTTTGTAATCTAAAAATATAAAAACAGCAAGGTAGCAAGTAACAAAAGTGAGCAAAAACGGTATTGCAATGCTTCAAAACAAGGCCTAGGGTTCACACTTTCACTAGTGCAAGTTCTCTCAACAATGATAACATAATTAGATCATATAACAATCCCTCAACGTGCAACAAAGAGTCACTCCAAAGTCACTAATAGCGGAGAACAAATGAGGAGATTATTGTAGGGTACGAAACCACCTCAAAGTTATTCTTTCTGATCGGTCTATTGGGCTATTCCTATAAGTGTCACAAACAGCCCTAGAGTTCGTACTAAAATAACACCTTATGACACACATCAACCAAAACCGTAATGTCACCTAGATTCTCCAATGTCACCACAAGTATCCTCGGGTTTGATTATACGATATGCATCACACAATCTCAGATTCATCTATTCAAACCAACACAAAGAACTTCAAAGAGTGCCCCAAAGTTTCTACCGGAGAGTCAAGATGAAAACGTGTGCTAACCCCTATGCATAAGTTCACAAGGTCACAGAACCCGCAAGTTGATCACCAAAACATACATCAAGTGGATCACGTGAATATCCCATTGTCACCATAGATAAACACATGCAAGACATACATCAAGTGTTCTCAAATCCTTATAGACTCAATCCGATAAGATAACTTCAAAGGGAAAACTCAATTCATTACAAGAAGGTAGAGGGGGAGAAACATCATAAGATCCAACTATAATAGCAAAGCTCGCGGTACATCAAGATCGTGCCAAATCAAGAACACGAGAGAGAGAGAGAGAGAGATCAAACACATAGCTATTGGTACATACCCTCAGCCCCGAGGGTGAACTACTCCCTCCTCGTCATGGAGATCGCCGGGATGATGAAGATGGCCACCGGTGATGGATTCCCCCTCCGGCAGGGTGCCGGAACAGGGTCCCGATTGGTTTTTGGTGGCTACAGAGGCTTGCGGCGGCAGAACTCCCGATCTAGGTTTATTTTCGGGGGTTTCTGTATTTATAGGAATTTTTGGCGTCGAGAACAAGTCAGGGGGGTCCACGAGGAGCCCGCAAGACCAAAGGGCGCGCCCAGGGGGGTAGGGCGCACCCTCCACCCTTGTGGAGGCCTCGTGGCTCTTCTGGCCCAACTCTTTTGCTTCGGGGGCTTCTTCTGGTCCATAAAAAATCACCGTACATTTTCAGCTCATTTGGACTCCGTTTGATATTCCTTTTCTGCGAAACTCAAAAACAAGGAAAAAACAGAAACTGGCACTGGGCTCTAGGTTAATAGGTTAGTCCCAAAAATCATATAAAATAGCATATAAATGCATATAAAACATCGAAGATGGATAATATAATAGCATGGAACAATCAAAAATTATATATACGTTGGAGACATATCAGCTGCGCTTGCTGAAGCATTGGCAACCCTCGCACTTGAGAACGAGCGACTCGACGTCTTTGAGGGCCGTGGGCCAGTAGAAACCATGGCGGAAAGCCTTGGCCCCCAGGGACCTGGAGGCGGCGTGGTGCCCGCACACGCCCTGGTGGACGTCGAGGAGGATCTCTATGCCCTTGTCCTGCTCGACGCAGCGCTGGAACACGCGTGTCGCGCTGCGCTTGACGAGCTCGGTGTTGATGATGCTGTAGGTGGACGCCCGGCGTTGCACTTGCTGGGCCTCGGTCTCGTCCATGGGGATCACTCCACTCTCCAGGAAGGCTAGGATGGGCTGCACCCATGACGACGCCATCACGATAGTGAAGACGGCCACCAAGACGGGTTTCAGGGCAGCAGCCCCCGGGTTGGAGACGGCAGCGGCCGGATTGGCGATGGCAGCCCCTGAGCCAGTTTCGGCAGCCTCCGGGCCGGGTTCGTTAGTCGCCGGGTTGGAGACGGCAGCCCTCGGGCCGGGATCAGCAGCCCTCGGGCCGGGATCCGCAGCCCCCGGGACTGGTTTGGGGATGGCAGCCCTTGAGCTTGGACCGGCAGCCCCCGGGTCCGGGTTGGGGAGGGAGGCCGCAGGGTCGTCCGGGATGAAGATGGACTCGGAATCCGGAGATGGCTTGCGCAAATGCTTGAGGGAGACACCGGATGGTATGACCTATCGGGATGAGCCAATCTTGGCTAGCGTGTCGACGGCTTCATTTTCCGCCAGTGGGACGTGTAGGAATTCGCAGCCGTCGAAGTTGCCGGAGAGCTGCTGGAACAGGAAACGATAGCTGGCCATGTTGGCGTCCCGGGCGTCCCACTCGCTGGAATACTGCTGCACCACCAGATCCGAGTCGTCATAGCATAGGATCCACCGGACGACGAGTTTCTTGGCAAGCCGGAGGCCGTGCACAAGGGCCTCGTACTCGGCGACGTTGTTGGAGGCGGCAAAGTGGACCTGGAGTGCATACCGCAGCCGGTCGCCCTTCAGGGAAGACAACACGATGCCGGCTCCCAAACCAGAGCGCATCTTGGAGCCGTCGATGTGCATGCGCCAGTGCGTTGAATCCGGCGGCGGGGGTAGGTACTGGGTCTCTGTCCAGTCGACGAGGAAGTCGGCCAGGGCCTGGGACTTGATCGTGGTGTGGGGCTCGTAGAGGATGGTGTGGCTGGCCAGCTGGATTGCCCACTTGGCAACCTGGCCCGAGGCATCTCGGCAGCCCACGATCTCACCGATGGGGCCGTGCTGACCACGGTGATGACGTGCTCTTGGAAGTACTGCTTCAGCTTCTTGCCGGTAAGGTACACGCCGTAACACATCTTCTGGTAGTGCGGGTAGTTCTGCTTGGAGGCGGAAAGCACCTCGCTCAGGTAGTAGTCCGGGTGCTGGACGGATTGGATCTTGCCCTCCTCTGGTCGCTCGACCACCAGCACCGTGCTGACCGATCGCGAGGTGGCGGCAGTGTATAGCAACAGCGGCTCCTTGTCGGCCGGCGCGGCCAGTGTCAGATTCAGGGCTCCGCAGACCCAAGAAAGGTTCGAACTCTGGGGCGTGTGCGAAGAACTCAACCTGTCCAGCCAACCAAATGCGCCACCCTACAGCCTAGCCCGAAGAACAGGGAAGAAGATGAACACGGCAGTTTACCTAGGTTCGGTCCACCTTGCGGTGTAATACCCTACTCCTGCTTTGTGGTGGATTAGCCTCACGAGGGGCTGAGGATGAACTAGTACAGAGGATGAACAAGCTCGCGAGGCTTGCTCTGGGGAGAGTGAGTTGTTCTGGTTCCCCGGTCCGGTCCCCTTCCTATGGTGGTGGCTAACCTATATATAGTGGCCTTGGTCCTCTTCCCCAAAAACGAAGGCGGGAAGGGATTCCACAACGGCCAATTTGAAAGGGGACAAGTAGTACATTTTATCCTGACGAAAGGTGGTATTCGCCTACAAAGCTTCTGGCTGTGACGCCGTGGTGGGCTCGGCGATGACATCCGTCCTGCCGTCCTGGCGGTCTTGGTCTCGTTGCACGGGAATGGAAACCTTTGGGTGATTCCTCGGGACCCCGCGCCTGCGCTTGCCTCCTTAGCACAAAAGGGGAAACCTGCTGCTCTACGCCCGCCTGGCCTTGGTTGTCATGGCTTGCGTCACCTCAGCCTCATGAGGTGGGCACTCGCATAGAAATCTCCGCTCCTCAGGAGCCAGCCTGAGGAGGCTGCTCCCTCCGGAGGTCTTGATGTCGCCTGCATCGCGAGGCTTGGCCCCTCGGGAGGGTCTTGTCTTGAAGGTATTGTAGATGGGCCGTACCAGGCCGTCGATGGCACCACGCCATGGGCCGCGGGCAGGCAAGTCTGGGTACCCTGGTTCCCAGAATGCCGACAGTAGCCCCCGGGCCCAAGGCGCGCTCAGACTTGGCTTCGAGGCGAAGCCAAAGGGCAAGGGCGAAGCGCCGTGGGCCCCAACCACCTGCGGACCGGGCTGACGCGTGGCGCTTCGATGGGATGTGGGCGTCTCCACTTCCCCACGCCGCCTCGGCAACTGCGTGACTTGACAACTGCCTGATGCATGCAGGAGAACCATCATTGCTCAAAATGTGAGAGGCCAGCGGTTGGCCTCCCTCTGCTTATAATTGGGGCGGGGGGCGGAGCCCCCAGCTCATCTTCATCTTCTCGCCGCCCGCTCCTCCTTCTCCTTCTTCTTCGACTCGTCATCGTGCCAGAGCGTCCATGGCGCCGGTGAGGAGGTTCTCCATCGCGGAGAAGGGAAAAGCCCCTCAGGTGGAACCCGAGCTGCTCCCGTCGAAGAAAAGGCACGGTTGCCCTCGGGACGCCGCGGCGGCGTTTACGCCAACGCGGCTCTGGCATGAACGCGCTCCATCAGGCTTCCCGGTCCGCGCATATGCCTGCACGCAGAGCCCCGTCCACGAGAGCGGCCACGGACACCGCGAGGAGCAAAACCATGGAGAAGAATGAGCGGTGGCCGTACGGCTGATTCGCCCGCGAGTTCGTGGTGTGGGAGGCGATGCCACCGCGCACATGGATCCGGCCCCCGCGGTCTCTGGCGAGGGAGATTCCACCATGGGGGCTCGTCGAGCTGTGGTTGCAACACAACGACTGCAGCAGCCAAGCATCAGAGGCGGAAGTCGAGGTCATTGATTCTGGCGACGCCTTCATGACCCGGGGATGCGGCGCGGTCGCCCGTGCCTGCTGCTCGGAGCGAGGTCACACCATCCGCTTCGAGTACAACGGGGCTTCGACGCTCCTCTTCATGTTCTTCGGAGAGGACGGCCGACGCATGGAGTGCTGCCCCATGGGAGAAGATCGAGGCAGGGGCTCTCCAGTGGGCCGGCGAAATGGCGAGGGCACTAGGGATGAACTTGCCCTTGGCCTTGTCCACAACTCCTCCAGCAACAGTAGCGCCTCGTCTGGACCAAGCTCGAGCGACGACGACAGCTACAAGCCGCCGCGTCATCGCGCCTGGGCCTAGGAGGAGTAGGGGCGCCGCCCCGACGTCATTGGCGACGCTGCCGTAGTTCTTAGGTGTTGCTCCTTTGCTTCATTCCTGCGCGAAAATCGTGATGGGCCCCATGGGGATATGTAAATAACTGCGACGCTACGCTTTAATGTTATCATTCTCTATTAGTGTCGTGTTTGCGCCTCTCGCTTTGGCATGGTTCCCCCTTTTATTCTCGCGGTAGCTTGGTGCTCTACGTCGGCAGGACCCAGTCCCCAGGCAAGCTTCGGCCGTCGCTGGTATGCCAGGTCACGATGCCGTGGTCAAGGCTAGGAGGTGAGCGGCCCAAGGTCCGGTAAGAGCCCCTGAGGTGCGATGCTGAGGGGGTCCCCTTTGGCACACAAGTGGCTCCCGAAGGACTGAAAGGGAAGCATTCTTGCCCAAGCGAGATCGCTAGAGAAGGAGCGCTGATCATAAGGTTCACGCCTGCGCGTGTGAGGTGACTTATCTTGGTGGGCCCATGGTGATTATTTTGCCACGCGGACGAGCTTCTCGTGGGACGCTGAGCCATGCCATCCTTCAGATGACGCCCCCTTCGCAGGGCTCCTGCCGTCTCTGTTTCCCCCGCTTGCCTGGGTGCTCTACATCCTCGGGTCCCGGCCCTCGAACGATGCTCAGCCGCCACTGGTATGCCAGGTCGTGATGCCCTGGTCAAGGCTAGGGGGTGAGGGCTCGGGAGCCAGTAGGAGCCCCTGAGGCGTGATGCTCAGGGCCCCCCTTTAACATGCAAGCGGTTTGCGCGAGAAAAGAATAGCCGACTCTGAGGAGGTGCCTAGGAGGGGTCATGCTCCAAGGCGCTGGTGAGGCCGCTAGTGGTCTCGGCTCCAGAGGTTCCTGCGAGTTAATCCGAAGGAGGAAGACAGAGCACGCAACCGCGCATGCTATTCCGCCGGTGATCTTTCCGCAAGAAGACGAAGGAACTAAGGACTCGGTGAGGTGACGTACGCGGGGCCGGCCGCGAGCCAGAGCTCGGTCTCTTAGGTTTATCAGCGCTGGAAGGACAGACCTGAGCACATGCACCGTGCCAGTAGCCCCCATTGCGGGATGAGCAAGAGGCGGGTTAGCAACGAGCAGAAGCCGCGAGGGGCAACTCCATACATAACGAGATGTCAGGAGTAATGTCGACAACTATGATAACTCGAATACGCATAGCTGGTCTGGAGTACATGAATCGAAATGGTGCAACTGCAGGGGCTGGCCCTGACAGCTTGAGGATAATGCAGCTCGAGGGGCGCCCTCAATTGAACAAACCAAAAAGTCACCTGGCACCATTGTCGCAGAGGTGTTGGGGTAGCTGAAGACGCGTGCTGCGGTGGTCGTTCCTCATGAGCCGGCTGACTCCTGAGGCTCGGGAGGCTATGGAGGCCCGGGAAGCTTGCGAGGGTCCAGCACCTCCCCTGTCAGGATCGCCTGACGCCGGGCCTCACGAGCCGCCAGGACACCCTGCATGTAGCGCTGGTGCGAGGCAGCCATGTTCAGCAGGCCAAACGGCATGTGGATGTAGCTGCGGGGGTGGCCCCCACTCCGTCCAACGCGGGACAGCCAGTAGAGCTCCTGAGAAGCGGCCCTGTTGAGACCTGGGATGTTGACGCAGACGCACAGCTCGCCACCCATGTCAGTGGCGGCAACTGCGCTGGACGATGCAGGGCGACGCTCGCCACGCATGGCTCGTGCCTCCTGGAGCTCCACGATTGCCTTGGTGATGAACTCATGAGCGCCTGGCGCCTCGTGCCTTGCGCCTTGCTCACGGAGGCGCGTGTTGAAGCACGCCTCCACATGGTGCCCGAACGCCTCCCTCGTGACACTGGTCAGGTCAGAGGCTCTCCAGAGGAGAGCCCCCGAGCCCGTCCTGAGGGGGGCACCGGACGCGCCTTCCTTTGCGAGAGGGAGGGGCGCCCCAGCGGCGGGCGCGGGGCCTAAGGCATGATCGTCGGACGCACCAGCCTCCTGGCGGCCCTTGGGGAGGAGCTGCTTCTTCTTCTTGGGGATGGCCTCAGGAGGCCAAACTGCACCCTCGTCGTCAGAGTTTTCGACTGCCGCAGCCTGGTAGGCGCGCTCAAGGGAGCACACTGCTGCCTTCTCGTCGCAGGCGACCGTGATGATACCGCCGCTTCCTGGCATCTTGAGGACGTTGTAACCGTGGTGAGTCGCCGCCATGAACTTGGCGAGGGCTGGATACCCGAGGATGGCATTGTACGGGAGGCGAATGTGGGCGACATCGAAGTCGATGAGCTCGGTGTGATAGTTGTATCGCTGGCCAAAGGTGACAGGGAGGCAAAACTGCCCAATGGGGGTGGTGGAGCCATTGGTCACCCCTGAGAAAGGCTTGGTAGGGAGGAGCTGGTCGTATGGCACCTGGAGCGTCTCAAACGTCTCGACGGAGAGAACATTGAGCCCTGCGCCGCCATCGACGAGTGTCTTGGTGACAAGGACGTTGCTGATGGTTGGTGAGCAGAGCATTTGGAGCTCTCCAGCGGCAGCTGAGCACCTGAGCTGGTCTGTAGAGTCAAAGGTGACGGCGTATTTGGACCACCTGAGGGGGCGCGACACCTCGAGCTTGTGGAGGGCTGCGTTCACCTCATGAGCGAACGCGATGGGAAGCGGGGACCTGAGCGCCACCCAGGATGCAGGCAATGGCTCGAGGCTCTTGGAAGCCCCTGGCCCCGTCGTCTTGGCGGTGGTCGTCGTTCCTCCTTGGCGGCGGCGGCAGCTGAGGGAGACCGGCGTTGCCCTGAGGACGATCCTCACGAGGCTGGTCCCTCCAGGGGCCGTCGCGAGGCTGGCCCTGCCAGCGGTCCTCACGAGGCTGATCGTGCCATTCCTGGCAGGTCACGCTGGGGAGCTTCATGCCTCGGCTCGGGGTCCTCGCCGGGCAGCGGAGGGGGAGGAGGTGCGCCGTGGGCCACGTTGCTCGCCTGGGACAGCGGAGTGTGAAGCAAACGAGATGGTGCAGGGGCTTCGCCAGCGGCGTTGACGAGCTCAGTGATGTGGGTGAGCCAGTCGTCGTAGAGGTCATTGGCCGGACGATAACGCAGGAGCTCGCGCTCCATGAGCAGCGCGGACTGTGCATTCGCCGGCCCACGACGGCCGTGAGAAGACAACACCGTGGCTGGAGTAGGTGACGGAGTCGCGGTGTGGCCGTCGCTGCACGAACGGCGACAGCGACGAGTCCTGCTGCTCGCGGGCAGCAGGGTTGGTGGCGGCGTTAGCCACTGGGGAGGCAGAGCGGCGAGGGATGCCATTGCCCGCGGGTGCCGTCTGGGCGACACAAGCGGCCCGGCGCTCGGCACGAACACGGCGAGCGTCGGCCATCGGAACTGCGGGACGGTGGTGGAACGAGCGGCGGGAGAGAGGCTTCGACACGCCCCTACTTGGCACGCCAAATGTCGGATTCAGGGCTCCGCAGACCCAAAAAAGGTTCGAACTCTAGGGCGTGTGCGAAGAAATCAACCTGTCCAGCTAACCAAATGCGCTGCCCTATAGCCTAGCCCAAAGAACAGGGAAGAAGATGAACACAGCAGTTTACCCAAGTTCGGGCCACCTTGCGGTGTAATACCCTACTCCTGGTTTGTGGTGGATTAGCCTCACGAGGGGCTAAGGATGAACTAGTACTGAGGATGAACAAGCTCGCGAGGCTTGCTCTGGGGAGAGTGAGTTGTTCTAGTTCCCCGGTCCGGTCCCCTTCCTATGGTGGTGGATAACCTATATATAGTGGCCTGGGTCCTCTTCCCCGAAAACGAAGGCGGGAAGGGATTCCACAACGACCAATTTGAAAGGGGACAAGTAGTACATCTTATCCTGACGAAAGGTGGTCTTCGCCTGCAAAGCTTCTGGTCGTGACATCGTGGTGGGCTCGGCGATGACATCCGTCCTTTCGTCCTGGCGGTCTTGGTCACGTTGCACGGGAATGGAAACCTTTGGGTGATTCCTCGGGACCCCGCGCCTGCGCTTGTGTCCTTAGCACCAAAGGGGAAACCTACTGCTCTGCGCCCGCTGGCGCCCGCCTGTCCTTGGTCGTCATGGCTTGCGTCACCTCAGCCTCATGAGGTGGGCACTCGCATAGAAATCTCCGCTCCTCAGGAGCCAGCCTGAGGAGGCCGCTCCCTCCGGAGGTCTTGATGTCGCCAGCCTCGCGAGGCTTGGCCCCTCGCGAGGGTCTTGTCTTGAAGGTATTGTAGATGGGCCGTACCAGGCCGTCGATGGTGCCACGCCATGGGCCACGTGCAGGCAAGTTTGGGTACCCTGGTTCCCAGAATGCCGACAGCCAGGACGGGCGTGGTGGAGAGCATGCGCTTGAGATCCTGGAACGCTTCATCCACCTGGTCGTTCCACTCGAACGGCGACGTCTTCTTCATCAACTGATATAGGGGCAAGGCCCTCTTGCCCAGCCAGCTAAGAAACCGGCTGACCGAGGCCATGTAGCCGGTGAACTTCTGGACATCGCACAGCCGGGTTGGCTTGCGCATGCGCTCGATGGCCTTGATCTTTTTCGGGTTTGCCTCAATGCCGTGCTCCAAGACGAGGAAGCTGAGCAGCTTTCCGGCCGGCATACTGAAGATGCACTTTTCCGGGTTGAGCTTGATCTGGTACTGGCGCAGATTGGCGAAGGTCTCCTTCAGGTCGTCAAGGAGCGTGTGGTGCTGCTTGGTCTTCACCATGATGTCCTCGATGTAGACGTGGATGTTGCGGCCGAGTTGCATCAGCAAGCATTTCTGCATGCAGCGCTGGAAGGTGGCGCCGAGATTCTTCAAGCCGAACGACATGGTGATGTAGCAGTATGCCCTAAAGGGCGTGATGAAGGACGTCTTCAGGGTGTCACCCGGGTCTAGCTTGATCTGATGATAGCCGGAGTAAGCATCCAGGAAGGACAAGAGCTCACAGCTGGCCGTGGAGTCGATCACTTGATCTATCCGCGGGAGAGCAAAAGGACCCTTGGGGCAGGCCTTGTTCAGGCTGGTGTAGTCTATGCACATGCGCTAGGTCTTATTTTTCTTCAGGATGAGGACTGGGTTGACCAGCCACTCGGGGTGAAACACTTCCATGATGAAGCCGGCCGCGAGCAGCTTGGCGACCTCTTCACCGATGGTTCTTCTCTTCTCTTCTGAAAGGCGACGTAATGGTTGACGGACAGGCTTGGCATCCTTGCGGACATGTAGTTTGTGCTCGGCGTACTCCCTCGGAATTCCCGGCATGTCCTTTGGGGACCATGCGAAGATATCCCGATTCTCACGGAGGAAGTTGACGAGCTCGCCTTCCTATTTTCTGCTCAGGCGAGTGCCCAAAACAACGTACTTGCTGCAGCTGGGGTCTTCCGGGTTCAACTTGATCTTCTTGGTCTCCTTGGACGGCTGGAATGAGGTCTCGCAAGCCGGCTCCTTGGCGGAAGCCGGCACGGCCGGTTGCTCACTGGCCAGTGTGACAATCCAGTCGAGCTGGCGCCGCTCCTCGGCTATGACCAGCGACTCGGCCAATTGGCGCCGGCTTGGGAGCATTCCAGGGACTTTCTATAGTCGCCGACGATAGTGATGAGGCCCTTGGGACCCGGCAGCTTCATCTTCAGGTAGGCGTAGTGGGGAACCGCCATGAACTTGGCGAGCGCGGGCCGGCCCAGCAGCGCATGGTACACGCTGGACAAGTCCACCACTTCGAACCAGATAGGCTCGCGCCGAAAATGGTCGCTCGTGCCGAACATGACGTCAAGCCGGATCCGGCCGATGGGAGAGTAGGACAGACCCGGCACGATGTTGTGGAAAACCGTCCGAGATGGCTCCAACTGCTTCGCTTCGATGCCGAGCTTGATCCTGGTGTCACGGTAGAGGATGTTGATGCTGCTGCCACCATCGATGAGGACCCGCGAGAACTTGCAAGTGCGCTTGGCGGCGACGATGGTGGTGTCGAGGACGAGGGCGTAACCACCCGGGTTCGGCATGACGGCCGGGTGGTCCTCCCGGGTCCAGCTGACCGGGCGCTCCGACCAGTGCATGTACTTCGGCACGGCCGGGATGACGGTGTTCGCCTCTTGCTGGAGCAGGCGCTCGCTACGCTTGTCGTCGCCGAGGCTGATGAAGACAACGTAACAACCGTTTGCATTGAGTAAGACTTCGTCGCGCATGACGCTGTTTGCCGGGGGCGGGGCCGGAGGCGGGGGCGGCTGCTCCGCATCCGGAGCCAGGGCCGAAGGCGGTGGGATATCGCCCCTCATGAGGCGTTTGGTGATGGTGCACTGCCGGAGCGTGTGGGTGGACGGCCTGGCGCTGCTATGGTGCTTGTAGGGAGCATCGAGCATCTCCTCGAAACTCATGGCGGGTTGCCAGGCCATCTTGCTGATTTGCCGGCGTTTGGCGCCGCCCTGCTCGCCGGGAGGCGCTTGCTCAGTAGCAGCGACAAGGCGATTGTCGTAGCGGGGAGCCGGCTGCTCGGCCTTGCGCTTGTTGCTTTGCTGGTTGTTCTGCTGGCGGCTGCTCTCGCCAACCGGCTTGGAGGGGGATGCCGGCAATGCCTTGCCGGATCATCCAGTACGACTTGGATCTTCATAGCGTAGTCGGCCGTGGCGTACTTGTCCGCCGTGACCATGAGCGCGGCCATGGTGGTTGGTTCGGAGCGCAGAAGCTTGTGCTTGAGGAGAGTGCCATCCCGGAAGCCGTTCACAAAGTACTGAATGGCCTAAACCTCATGGACCCCCTCGCAGCTGTTCTGGAGCTCGGTCCAGCATGCGAGATACTCGCGGCAGGTCTTGTTCGGCCCCTACACGCACATGGCAAGCTGACTGGGGCGGCTGGGTCGCTTGTATGTGCCGGTGAAGTTGCACACAAAGGCTTGCTCGAAATCGACCCACGAGTTGACGCTGCCAGCCGGCAGGCTATTCAACCACGTGCGGGCCGACCCTTGGAGCATGAGTGGGGCGTTGCGCACGATGAGGCGGCGATTGCCGCCCGCGACACCGATGGCGGTGGTGTAGTCGATGAGCCAGTCCTCCGGCTTGATGGTTCCGTTGTACTTGGGGGTGTCGTGGGGGAGCGTGAACCCTTTGTGGAAGAGTTCATCCCGGATACGCGGTCCGAAGCAAGCTGGCTCGACGGAGTTGTCTTCCTCGAGCTCGAGGGAGAGGGTGAGTTGATCGAGGTGGTGGTGAGCATCGGTGTCGTCGATGGCGCACGGACCCAGCCGGCTTGCGACTGGGCCGCGGGGGGCCGGGTTGGCAGAAGCCGGATCGCCACGCCGGTCGGATGGCGGGGGAGGGTCTTGCCGGCACCGGGCCTCTGGAGCCGGCTCGTTGCCCTGGACGACGCCAGCTGTCAGGGCGCGATTGCGTCGGGTTGGTGTCTGGCCGGAATGAGCTTCGCTAGGGTGTGGGGAAGATGTCGTGTTCCGCTGCTCGGGGTCCTTGGTATGGCACGAGTCGGATGCAGCGGGATGGTCGAGACGGTCTTGCTGCGCGTTCGCAGCACCAAGAAGTTCAGACATGCGCTGCAGGTGCTCCTGCAGTTCCTCACCCTGCACTGCTCCATGCCGACAGCGGCCGCCTGCGCGGCGCACATGTGACGTAGGTGTCGTAGACGGGCGGGACCACGCCCAGCGCGCGGCCGATGGTGGCGCCACGGTTCCGCACTTCGCCAACCCGGCTGGGCTCGGCTGCGGCTGGTGTGAAACCGTATGCGGCTTCGCGCTCCCACTGGAAGGCCTCCAGCCGGCACTGCCTAGCGGCGAGCGCCGTGGCCTTCGTCCAGCAGGCACTGCCTAGCGGTGAGCACCGTGGCCTCGTCCAGCAGGTGCTTGCGCTCCTCCTCGAGCCAAGCACTAGTCTCTGCGGCGTTGGTGGTGTCGAGGTCAGTGGTGATGGGAACACTGAGGTTCTGCACCATGGCGCGCAGCGGGTCGGCCCCGCCGGCACGCACAACTGCGGCCTGGGCAGCCTTCCGCGTGGCGCTGGATGAGCCGGTGTCGGAGCCGGTGACGAGCACCTCCACCCAGTCACAGAGATCCACCACGTCGTCGGAGGTGGCGTCGCCGAGAGGAACAGGCGAGTCGGTGACATCGAGCACCCCGCTGGGGTACTCAGCGGCTGCGGGCGCGTCGGAGATGCGCAGTGCGCCGAAGGAGGCGATGAGTGAGTCGGTGAGGCCAGCCATTGCCGCACCGGGCGCGGGGAACACGCAGTGCACGATGTGCTCGCCAAAGTCGATGAAGGGCCCCGTCTAGAACATGTCTCCTGCCGGGACCTCTAGCTGCCCTACGGTGGGCGCCAACTATCGTGGTGGGCGCACGACAGATGCCAAGGGATGGCTAAAGAGAGGGATAGGCTCGAGGGCACCGGTGGGCTCCATAGGCGGGGTCGGTATGAGCGAGCGAGGGACGCAACACATACCCAGGTTCGGGGCTCTCCGGAGAGATCACACCCCTAGTCCTGCCGAGTGTGGTTTATATGTGGAGGATACAAGCTTGCTCCTTGAGCTATTTTGGGGAGGAAGGAAGACAGACCAGAGCATAGGTTGTTCCTTCTCCTTGTGTGTGTGTGTGTATTCTACTGATGGTCGACCTTTGCATGGAGGCCTCCTAGGGGGGTTTTTAGGTCAACCCCCAGGGTTACAATGGTAAAGTTACATGGGCGCGGAGCTGGGATGTCAGCGTCTGGGAAGTCGGCGTTGGGGCCCGCCGGGTACCAGGGTACGCTGGGTTCTCCGGGCGCAGCCCCGTGTGCTACAGTGCACTGTTCCCCATCTTGTCGTGCGTCACGGAGTGTTTGAGCCAGCTTGGCTACAGTGGCGCATCGCCTGGTCGCCGTCGGCTTGCGTCAGTGGGACTGGGATGCACTGTAGCCATGCCTGCCCTGGTCAGCGGGGTAGGTGGTCCACTGTTGCCACGCTCATCCGGGTCAGCGGGGTAGGCGGGCCACTGTTGCCACGCTCATCCCTTCATTGGGACTTGTTCTGTCGTACGCCTTGGATGGGACGGGAGCTGACCCGCGGCCGGGTTGAGGGGTGTACTATGATTGTTTTTGCTTGTTGATGAAGGCTTGACTTGCTAGAGCCGGTCGGCATGTGCCAGCGGGCTTGGCCGGGTTGCGCTGGGAACCCGGCCAAGGGCAAGCCTTATTGAGAGGCGTTGCCAGCCCTGATGTTTTTGAAAGGGACCCGGGTTCCGTTGCCTGCCCGGGGTCCACCCCCCCGCGACATAGATCTAGCTATTGTCATCTTTGGTATGCAATCCATAAGTAGCTCTCATAATAGATTCATATGGCAACTTAATTTTCTTTCTTGGAAAGTGTTCCATGCCCTTCCTTAACGGAAATTGAAATCTAACGTTTCCTTCTTTCATATCAATAATTGCACCAATCGTTCTAAGGAAAGGTCTACCAAGAATAATAGGACATGTAGGATTGCAATCTAAATCAAGCATAATGAAATATACGGGCACATAATTCCTATTTGCAACAATAAGAACATCATTAATCCTTCCCATAGGTTTCTTATTATTGGAATCCGCTAGATGCAAATTTAAAGAACAATCATCAAATTCACGGAAACCGAGCACATCACATAAAGTTTTTGGAATCGTGGAAACGCTAGCACCCAAATCACACAAAGCATGGCACTCATAATCTTTAATTTTATTCTTAATAGTAGGTTCGCACTCATCATAAAGCTTTCTAGGGATTGAAACTTCCAACTCAAGTTTTTCTTCAAAAGATTTGATCATAGCATCAACGATATGTTTGGTAAAAGCTTTATTTTCATTATAAGCATGAGGAGAATTCAACATGGATTGCAACAAGGAAATACAATCTATCAAAGAACAATTATCCTAATTAAAGTCCTGGAAATCCAAAAGAGTGGGTTCGTCGCTACCTAAAGTTTTGACCTCTCCAATCCCACTTTTATCAATCTTATCAATTTTTTCATTAAGACCTTTGAACTCTGAATCATTGGGACACCTTCTAGCTAAAGAATTCAACATGGATTGGAACTCTGAAGCATCTCGCCGATAACCCCGTGAGTGAGTGCTTGAGGACAACTGCCATCGCTTGCTTGTGGGCCAAACACATGTATGGAGATGTGTGGTTGTGATGTTTGAATACCTAATATACATGCAGAACTTTGATGTGGCACCTACCTCGAAAACCTTTAAGTCCCCCACACGAACCGAGGTTCATGACACGTAGTATATATATGTTGCCCCCTCCCCTCTTTGACGCGTAATATATACTCCTACGTACCGTAACACAACCCAAAAATAATCCTCCTTGTTCGTCAAATTACCTTTCTCGTTGTGTCATATATTAGATGGATGACAACCTCGCAGGCCCATGGAGGGAAGAGTCATAGGTGAATGAGTGACAACCATCGTCTGCACGTGGCCCAATGTGTTGGTGATGTTTTTAATACCCAATATGCACAACTTCTTTATGGCACCTGCCTCGGAAACTGAAAAGTCCCCACACGGAGCGAGATCGTTCATGACGTGTGTGTAGTATGTGCTGCCCCGGCCCCCTCCTCCCCTCTTCGACACGTACTATATACTCCTACCACAACACAACCCAAAAAGAAACCTCCTTGTTTGGTCAAAGTGATGGAGGACAACCTCGCGGGCCCCCGGATGGAAGCATCGCACGCGAGTGACTGTCCTATATGACGCATAGTATTGCCCCTGGCCACCCTCTTCAACGCGTACTATATATATACTCCTACCATACCTAACAAAAACCAAAAAATGACCATCCTTGTTGGTCAAATTAACCTTTGTCATCGCATGTCATAGTGCTGGACGGCGACCTCGCGGGCCCACGCGAGTGAGTGTCCTAGGACCACCGCGTGCATGTGGCCCAAAGATGCATGTCAAACTTTTTCTGCAGCGAACATGCGACCAAAGAAGTTTAGTGTTAAAAATTAAAAAAAGATAACATTTGTCCGTTTTTATACATTGATTGATTTCCCAGGGATTTAATGTGCAAAAATCAAATTTGATCTACAAGAGACCTGTGATAGTGCACAAAAATGGATTGCAAAATCATATGTGTACGTGTCCCTGGGTGCATGTTTAGTCCCCATGCAAGAAATTTCTAACATCGAGAATCTTGATTTTAAAACCCAGTAAATCCAAAACTTAGTTGAAATTCATGAAACTTATCGTGGTGTCATATGGACGCCAATAGACTGTGATATTGTTTTTTCAAATTTGAGACAAGTTTTGATATAATCTTCTTACATACAGGAAATTATCAATAATTATCAACCAATATCGCAAACGGACTCTTTATTTGAACCATGCGCGTTAGACCAACAATGTACGTGCCGTGCTTCGGTTAAGCAATAGAGCGGCAGAATTAATCATCAAAAAGGAAAAATCAATATAATACGTGCCACGCACGCGTCCCATGTGCCGTACGAGCATGCATGAGTTGATGAGACGCATGCTAGCAGGCAGACCGGGAGGCCGAGGCATTCGCGTGTTCGCTACGCACTCACCGTGGGGCGTGCTAGTAGCTGTGTGAAATGACGGTAGGCATGCCAGCAGTCCGCTATGCAGGCTCACCGGGAGGCAAGCCAGCCCTTTGACCGCCGCCCACCTCGCTCCCACTTCTCCATATTAATGGCGCGCCCGATCCGCTAGTCATAATAGGCGGCCGCACACCCCGTCCACAGTTGTCACCGTCGCATGGAGTGTATTAGGATTTTGCCGAAGCGCACCATCGGTGGGAGTGGCGACGTCGGGTCTGGTGAAGCACCCGCGCAACGCATGAAGCTGGGCGCAAAGGTTGCTATCGCCGCCGACGAGGTCTCGCGCGGGCAGCAGCGCGACCTTGACTTCATCGCCATCATCGTGCCTCCCTAGCCGGAGCCAGAGGTCCACAACTACTCTGGCAACGACTCCGACTCTGATGGAAAACCGATTAGTCCCCCCCCCTCTTTTCCTGGTAATAGAAATCCTTGGTTATGTTCACCCAGTCCATGAAATCAGAGTAAGATTCATTAGATCCGTGTAGTGTATTGATTGTTTGAATAGTATCTATGGTTAGTGATTAATTGTTTTTTCTGTACAAATTTTTTTTTTGCTAATAATCCGACTAGGGTTAGCGTGCGTGCTAATAATTCGTAGCCAGATCTTGAGAATTGATTTTGAATGTCCTACATATATGTTTGAGCCTTTTCTTCTTCCAGATCTTGAGAATTGATTTTGAATGTCCTACATGTATGTTTCTGCCTTTTTTTCAGATTGCTATGTACACAGATGAGGCTCCGGCCAGCGGCGCCGCCGGCTGTAGATCCTGCACCCGGCAGCGCGGGCAGAAGCGGCCATGCCCCTGGATCCGAGGAACCCGTAGAATATCGGGCGGACCACATCAGCGATCTCCCGGACGCCATCCTTGGGGATATCATCTTCCTTCTCCCCACCAAGGATGGCTGCCGCACACTGGTCCTCGCATCTCGGTGGTGCACATCGGGATTTTCTCAGTTCTCATGACATTCGTTTGAGGACAATAACGCTGGAAGGATATGCATCCAACCATGCAAACACTAGCTTTATCACATTCTTCCTGTTGAATGCGAGAGTACTATTGTCCATGAGGATTAAGTTTTCTAACAAAAACTTTCTCATGGATGGACACGTTGAACAGCATAAAAAGAAGTTTCAGGTGGACAAAAGGGCTTCTAAACGTGCTCGGCTTCTATTTACAACAACTTATCTTTATGTACCAGTAGATTTTCTGGTCCAGGATCTTGATTTTATGGATCAGACCAATCCATTTGATTGTGACTGCCGAAAACTTTGGTTGAGTTAGTTCTTATTGTCCTGTTCAATCTGGATTTTGTGTAAACCTGATGAACAATTAATCATCGTGGTTTTGTACCTTCTGTAAGCTGGGGTTAGATATTGCTGCCCTTTTCAACTCGACTTTGACCCATATTTTCTTTCATACAAACTGGAGCTTCTATCAAGAAGCCTCATGGTTCCGAGAGCGAACTTGGTCACAAGATCTGTGTGCGAAACGACATACGCTGTATCTTCCCGCCTTGGTTTATTTTACAGAGGCAAAATGCAAATGTGCTAAACATATGAAATTATTCAGGGTTCATTTCGCCTTTTTATACATTGATTTTCCTAGGCATTTTTAACAAATAGCCACCACGTTATTATCGCAAACGGTCGTACTAGTCCAACCGTGGGCGTTCAACTAACCATTTACTACCGCGGGCAGCTGTTTGATTAGACGGGATGACTGTGAGTAGTCCGCCGTGAGCGCTGCAATTTATTGCTGGTTTTGGACTTTTGTTTCGGTCGCCTCAGGAAGGTACATAGAACAATCCTTCATTCTCATCTACAAGCACCACCGCCGAGGATCGCCGCCTGCTGCGAGATGGAGGACGAGCCAGCCAACAAGCGGGGGACGGGTCGAGCCAGAACCGCAAGAGCCTCCGGCGAACGTGGACTTCATCAGCAGCCTCCCCGATGAGATGTTGGTAACGATCATATCCCACCTCCCCATCAAATATGGCATGCAGACCACTGTCCTCTCGCGGCGGTGGCACCCCCTCTGGCACTCCATCCCCGGGCCCTCATCGTCGACCACGAGTTCTGCAGCGGGGAGCAGCAATGCCTGGATGCATTGTCCCACGTCGTCGCCACGCACCCTGGGCCGGTCAAACGCCTTGCTATTGGCAGGCTCAGTCCCCACAACAAGACCGAACCCAGGTTGCACTACTGGTTCCTATCCCCAGCCCTGGATCGGCTCGAGGAGCTCAGCTTTCATGCTGGACGTCCTTGCTCGCTGCCGCCGTCCGTGCTCCACCTCACCCCCACACTGCGCTGATACGTCTCCGTCGTCTCTATAATTTTTGATTGTTCCATGCCAATATTCTGCAACTTTCATATACTTTTGGAAAAACTTTTTATATTATTTTTGGGACTAACATATTGATCCAGTGCCCAGTGCCAGTTTCTGTTTGTTGCATGTTTTTTGTTTCGCAGAATATCCATACCAAACGAAGTCCAAATGCGATAAAAACTTACGGAGATTTTTTTTGGAATATATGTGATTTTTGGGAAAAATAATCAACGTGAGACGATGCCCGAGGGGCCCACAAGCCCTAGGGGCGCGCCACCCTACCCTGGGCGCGCCTGGGAGGCTTGTGGCGACCTCATAAGGCGGTTGGTGCCCTTCTTCGGCCGCAAGAAATCTAATATCCGGATAAAAATTTTGTTCAAATTTCAGCCCAATCGGAGTTACGGATCTCCAGGAATTTAAGAAACGGTGAAAGGGCAGAATCTGGGAGCGCAGAAACAGAAGAAAACAGAGAGAGAGATCCAATCGCGAAGGGGCTCCCGCCCCTCCGCCGCCATGGAGGCAAAGGACCAGAGGGGAAACCCTCCTCCCATCTAGGGGGGAGGTTAAGGAAGAAGAAGAAGGAGGGGGGCTCTCTCCCCCTCTCTCCCGGTGGCGACGGAACGCCGCCGGGGCAATCATCGTGTGACGACGATCTACTCCAACAACTCAGTCATCTTCACCAACACCTCCATCACCTTCCCCCATCTATCTACAGCGGTCCACTCTCCCGCAACCCACTGTACCCTATACTTGAACATGGTGCTTTATGCTTCATATTATTATCCAATGATGTGTTGCCATCCTATGATGTCTGAGTAGATTTTTGTTGTCCTAGCGGGTAATTGGTGAATTGATATGATTGGTTTAATTTGCTTGTGGTTATGTTGCTGTCCTTTGGTGCCCATCATATGAGCGCGCGTGTGGATCACACCATAGGGTTAGTTGTATGTTGATAGGACTATGTATTGGAGGGCAAGGGTGACAGCAGCTTCAGCCTAGCATAGAAATTGATGCATACGGGATTGAAGGGGGACCAATATATCTTAATGCTATGGTTGGGTTTTACCTTAATGAACCTTAGTAGTTGCGGATGCTTGCTAATAGTTCCAATCATAAGTGCATAGAATTCCAAGTAAGGGATGGCATGCTAGCAGTGGCCACTCCCACATAAAACTTGCTATCGGTCTAGTAACGTAGTCAATTGCTTAGGGACGATTCCGCAACTCCTACCACCACTTTTCCACACTCGTTAAAGTAACTTAATTGTTTATTTATCTAAACAACCCCTAGTTTTTATTTTTGTGCTCTTTATTATCTTCCAAACCTATCCTACAACACCTACAAAGTACTTCTAGTTTCATACTTGTTCAAGGTAAAGCGAACGTTAAGTGTGCGTAGAGTTGTATCGGTGGTCGATAGAACTTGAGGGAATATTTGTTCTACCTTTAGCTCCTCGTTGGGTTCGACACTCTTACTTATCGAAAGAGGCTACAACTGATCCCCTATACTTGTGGGTTATCAGGACCTTTTTCTGGCGCTGTTGCCGGGGAGCAATAGCGTGGGGTGAATATTCTCGTGTGTGCTTGTTTGCTTTATCACTAAGTAGTTTTTATTTTCTGTTCTAAGTTCTTCTCTATCTTTAGTTATGGATATGGAACACAAAATACCAAAAAAATTAGTTGTACTTGCTACTCATGGAGATGGGGAACCTCCTAAAACCCTCAATGCTCGTAATGTGGAAAATATTAAACACTACTTTGATAATCCTGAGAAAACCCCATTCAACTTGATAATGGGTGATGTTTGCTTGAACTACGTCGGTATTTCCCCAAAGAGGAAGGGATGATGCAGCACAACAATGGTAGGTATTTCCCTCAGTGATGAGACCAAGGTTATCGAACCTGTAGGAGAACCAAGCAACACTACGTAAACAGCACCTGCACACAAAGAACAAATACTTGCAACCCGACGTGTTAAAGGTGTTGTCAATCCCTTTCGGGTAACGGCGCCAGAAATTGGCAAGTTGACAGGAGATAAATTGTAGTAGATTGGATAAATAGATCGTGAATAAAATAAAGTGTAGCAAAATATTTTTGGGTTTTTAGAAATATGGATCTGAAAATAAAAGTGGCAAATAAATGAAAAGGCAAATAGCAAAATAGATCTGAAAATATATGATGAGAAAATAGACCCGGGGGCCGTAGATTTCACTTGTGGCTTCTCTCAAGAAAAATAGCATATGGTGGGTAAACAAATTACTGTTGGGCAATTGATAGAACTTCAAATAATTATGACGATATCCAGGCAATGATCATTATATAGGCATCACGTCCAAGATTAGTAGACCGACTCCTGCCTGCATCTACTACAATTACTCCACACATCGACCGCTATCCAGCATGCATCTAGTGTATTAAGTTCATGGAGAAACGGAGTAATGCAATAAGAACAATGACATGATGTAGACAAGATCTATTTATGTAGAAATAGACCCCATCTTGTTATCCTTAATAGCAACGATACATACGTGTCGGTTCCCCTTCTGTCACTGGGATCAAGCACCGTAAGATCGAACCCATCACAAAGCACCTCTTCCCATGGCAAGAAAAATCGATCTAGTTGGCCTAACTAAACCAAAGATTCGAAGAAGAAATACAAGGCTATAAGTAATCATGCATATAAGGGATCAAAAGACTCAAATAACTTTCATGGATAAAAACATAGATCTGATCATAAACTAAAAGTTCATCGGATCCCAACAAACACACCGCAAAAAGTGTTACATCAAATAGATCTCCAAGAGACCATTGTATTGAGAATCAAAAGAGAGAGAGGAAGCCAACTAGCTACTACCTACGGACCCGTAGGTCTATAATGAACTGCTCACGCATCATCGAAGAGGCACCAATGAGGATGATGAACCCCTCCGTGATGGTGTTTAGATTGGATTTGTGGTTTCTGGAACTTGCGGCGATTGAAATTGATTTTCGTCGACTCCCCTAGGGTTTCTGGAATATTGGGGTATTTATAGAGCAAAGAGGCAGTGCGGGAGGCGGCCGAGGTGGGCACAACCCACCTGGGCGCGCCTGGGCCCCCAGGCGTGGCCTGGTGGGTTGTGCTCCCCTCGGAGCCCCTCTCAGGTACTTTCTTGGCCCAACTTGTGTCTTCTGGTCTAGAAAAAATCACCAAAAAGTTTCGCTGCTTTTGGACTCTGTTTGGTATTGATTTCCTGCAAAGTAAAAAAACAAGCAAAAAACAGCGACTGGCACTGGGCACTATGTCAATAGGTTAGTCCCAAAAAATGATATGAAGTGTCTATAAAATGATTGTAAAAAAAATCCAAGAATGATAATATAACAGCATGGAACAATAAAAAATTATAGATACGTTGGAGACCTATCAGCATCCCCAAACTTAATTCCTGCTTGTCCTCGAGTAGGTAAATGATAAAAACAGAATTTTTGATGAGGAATGCTGCCTAACATGTTCATCACATATTCTTTTCTTTGTAGCATGGACATTTGGACTTTTATATGATTCAAAGCAATAGTCTAGTTTTGACATGAAGATTTCAATACTCAAGCATATCAACAAGCAACCATGTCTTTCAAAATATCAACACTAAAGCAAGTTATCCCTAGCCCATTATGCTCAATCATTGATCCATTCATGAAACACACTCGCATATTAGCTACACCCAATGCTCAAGTACGATCATAGTGCCCCTTAGTTGGTGCTTTATAAGATAAGATGGAGACTCAAAATAAAATAAAAATTGCATAAAGTAAAAGAAAGGCCATTCGCAGAGGGAAGTAGGGATTTGTAGAGGTGCCAGAGTTCAAAGCGAAAAAAAGTAGAGATAAAACATTTTGGGTGGCATGCTTTTCCTGTCAACGAAAACGATCGAGTAGTTCCCAATACTTTCCATGCTAGATATATCAGAGGCGGTTCCCAAACAGAAAATAAAGTTTATTCCTTTTTCCACCATACTTTCACATTCCACGGCTAACCGAATCCACGGGTGCCGTCTATACCAACACTTTCCAAGGAATTTATTATTTAACAACATAAAGTAAATTCATTTTTCATTTCAGGACTGGGCATCCCTAATACCTTTGCCGTACTCTCGTGCAATGACAAGTGAATAAACACTCATCTTGAGAATAACACATCTAGCATGGAAAAATATTAGCCACCCCCTACCGTTTCATGAGCGGTATGAGCACACAAAAGAGAAATTTATTTTGAAATTAGAGATTGCACGTACAAATTTGCTTAGAACGGCACGGAAATACCGCATATAGGTAGGTATAGTGGACTCATATGGCAAAACTGGTTTAAGGATTTTGGATGCACAAGTAGTGATCATACTTAGTGCAAATGAAGGCTAGCAAAAGATTGAGAAGCATCCAACCAAGAAATGAAAAATCTCATAAGCGAGCATTAAGCATAACTAACACTGAATAATGCACCACAAGTAGGATGTAATTTCATTGCATAACTATTGACTTTTGTGCTTGCATAGGGAATCACAAACCTTAACACCAATATTCTTACTAAAGCATAATTACTCATCAACATGACTCACATATTATATCAACATATCGCAAAATTATTACAAGGAATCAAGTTTATTTTGTCCAATGATCTTCATGAAAGTTTTTATTACATCCCTCTTGAATATCTATCACTTTGGGACTAATTTCATAAGTTGCTTTTGATAGCTCAAACAAATCTAAGTGAAGAACATGAGCATGAAATTTTCTTCTCTCAAAATAATTTAAGTGAAGCAAGAGAGAATTTCTAATTTTTTTTACTAACTCTCAAATAAATCTAAGTGAATCATGAGAGTATTTCTTCAAAAATACTAAAGCACACCGTGCTCAAAAAGATATAAGTGAAGCACTAGAGCAATTCCATAGCTCATAAAGATTTAAGTGAAGCATAGAGAGCAATTCTAACAAGTCATAGCATAATTTTGGCTCTCTCAAATAGGTGTGTCCAGCAAGGATTCATGACTAAAAATAAAAAGAAAAACAAGCAAAGACTCATATCATACAAGACGCTCCAAGCAAAACTCATGATATGTGACGAATAAAAATATAGCTCCAAGTAAAATACCAATGGTCATTAGAAGAAAGAGGGGATGCCACTCGGGCATCCCCAAGCTTAGTTGCTTGCTTATCTTTGGATAATGGCTTGGGGTGCCATGGGGAATCCCCAAGCTTAGGCTCTTCTTACTCCTTATTCCTTCATCCATTGTAATCTCACCCAAAACTTGAAAACTTCAATCACACAAAACTCAACAAAACCTTCGTGAGATCCGTTAGTATAAGAAAACCAATCTTCACTTTAAGTACTGTAGAAAACCCATTAAAATTTTGTTCTTGCATTATATATACTGTATTCTAACTTTACCATGGCTTATAACCTCCAATACAAACCATTGATTCATCAAAACAAGCACACAATGCGAAGAAAACAGAATCTGTCAAAAACAGACAGTCTGTAAAGATGCGAATTGTTATCATACTTCTATAACTCCAAAAATTCTGAAAAATTAGGAAAACAGAGGCAATTTGTATATCAATCTTGTGTAAAACATTCAGAATTTTTGTCTCTTCTGTGAATTTCTAAAATTATTTTACTGGACGCAAAAGTTTCTGTTTTCCAACAAGATCAAATCAAGTATCACCGAAGCTATCCTAAAGGCTTTACTTGGCACAAACACTAATTAAAACACAAACAAACACAATCATAACATTAGCATAATTGTGCAAACACTCAAGAACAGAAATAAAAATATGAAAATAAATTTTATTCATTGGGTTGCCTCCCAACAAGCGCTATCGTTTTACGCCCTTAGCTAGGCATTAATAATTTTGATGATGCTCGCATTAAAGACAAGAATTGAAACACAAAGAGAGCATCATTATACATGTGACAAACACATTTAAGTCTAACATACTTCCGATGCATAGGGATTTTATAAGCAAACAAATTATCAAGACAAGAAATATATAGCATATGCCAGGAAGAAGAAAGAAGCAATAGCAATCTCAACATAATGAGAGGTAAATTAGTAACATGAAAATTTCTACAACCATATTTCCCCCTCTCATAATAATTACAAGTAGGATCATAATCAAATTCAACAATATAACTATCATATAAAATTTTCTCTTCATGATCCACATGCATAAAACTTCTATAATCTTCCAAGATAGTGGGATTAACTTCAACTAAAGTCATGACCTCTCCAAACCCACTTTCATCAAAAAATTCGTAAGATTGAACACTCTCCAAATTAGTGGGATTATTTTTAGCTAAAGTTGACACTCTTCCAAACCAACTTTTAATATTATCGCAAGCATATCCATCATGAGGTTTAAATAAATTTTCAAGATCATAAGAATCATTATCACCCCAATCATGATCATTGCAATCAGTAGTGGACATAACAAAACAAGCATCCCCAAGCTTGGGGTTTTGCATATCACTAACACAATTGACATTAATAGAATTTATAATAATATCATTTCAATCATGCTTTTCATTCAAGGTGCTATCATGAATCACTTTATAAATTTCTTCGTTTAACACTTCATCACAATTTTCAGATTCATAAATCTCAAGCAAAACTTCATAAAGATAATCTAGTGAATTCGATTCACTATCAATTGGTTCATCATAATTGGATCTTTTGAAAAGATTAGCAAGTGGATGAGGATCCAGATCAATAGAATTTTAGCAAGCAAAGATGCAAGCAAATAGAAGGTACATGGTAACACAAGTACAGATAGCAAACAAGAGATCTGAAGAGAAAAAGGCGAACGAAAAAGAGGGCGAATAAAAAGGCAAATTTTTGTGAAGTGGGGGAGATGAAAACGAGAGGCAAATGGAAAATAATGTAAATTCCAAGGAGATGAGATTTGTGATTAGGAACCTAATAGATGTTGATGATGTCTCCCCGGCAACGGCGCTAGAAATTCCTTTTGATGTTTGCTTGAACTACGTCGGTATTTCCCCAAAGAGGAAGGGATGATGCAGCACAGCAACGGTAGGTATTTCCCTCAGTAATGAGACCAAGGTTATCGAACCAGTAGGAGAACCAAGCAACACTACATAATCAGCACCTGCACACAAAGAACAAATACTTGCAACCCGACGTTTTAAAGGGGTTGTCAATCCCTTTCGGGTAACGGCTCCAGAAATTGGCAAGTTGACGGGTGATAAATTGTAGTAGATTGGATAAATAGATCGCGAATAAAATAAAGTGCAGCAAAATATTTTTGGGTTTTTAGAAATATAGATCTGAAAATAAAAGTGGCAAATAAATAAAAAGGCAAATAGCAAAATAGATCTGAAAATATATATGATGTGAAAATAGACCCGGGGGCCGTAGATTTCACTAGTGGCTTCTCTCGAGAAAAATAGCATACAGTGGGTAAACAAATTACTGTTGGGCAATTGATGGAACTTCAAATAATTATGACGATATCCAGGCAATGATCATTATATAGGCATCACGTCCAAGATTAGTAGACCGACTCCTGCCTGCATCTACTACTATTACTCCACACATCGACCGCTATCCAGCATGCATCTAGTTTATTAAGTTCATGGAGAGACGGAGTAATGCAATAAGAACGATGACATGATGTAGACAAGATCTATTTATGTAGAAATAGACCCCATCTTGTTATCCTTAATAGCAACGATACATACGTGTCGGTTCCCCTTCTGTCATTGGGATCAAGCACCATAAGATCGAACCCATCACAAAGCACCTCTTCCCATGGCAAGAAAAATCGATCTAGTTGGCCTAACTAAACCAAAGATTCAAAGAAAAAATATGAGGCTATAAGTAATCATGCATATAAGAGATCAAAAGACTCAAATAACTTTCATGGATAAAAACATAGATCTGATCATAAACTCAAAGTTCATCGGACCCCAACAAACACACCGCAAAAAGTGTTACATCAAATAGATCTCCAAGAGACCATTGTATTGACAATCAAAAGAGAGAGAGGAAGCCATCTAGCTACTACCTACAGACCCATAGGTCTACAATGAACTACTCACGCATCATCGAAGAGGCACCAATGAGGATGATGAACCCCTCCGTGATGGTGTTTAGATTGGATCTGTCATTTCTGGAACTTGCGGCAGCTGGAATTGATTTTCGTCGACTCCCCTAGGGTTTCTGGAATATTGGGGTATTTATAGAGCAAAGAGGCGGTGCGGGAGGCGGCCGAGGTGGGCACAACCCACCTGGGCGTGCCTGGGCCTCCAAGTGTGCCCTGGTGGGTTGTGCTCCCCTCGGAGCCCCCCTCAGGTACTTTCTTGGCCCAACTTGTGTCTTTTGGTCCAGAAAAAATCACCAAAAAGTTTTACTGCGTTTGGACTCCATTTGGTATTGATTTCCTGTGAAGTAAAAAACAAGCAAAAAACAGCAACTGGCACTGGGCACTATGTCAATAGGTTAGTCCCAAAAAATGATATAAAGTTGCTATAAAATGATTGTAAAACATCCAAGAATTATAATATAGCAGCATGGAACAATAAAAAATTATAGATACGTTGGAGACGTATCAATGGGAGACACGTTTGATCAACTTGAATACTATAGGGATTATCGCTTGACGCAAAAAGGGAGACTCTTATGTGATCAAATTCATATGTTGCATTGGTATGCTCGGAATTTATGCTTGAGATATGATTATACTTGTTGCTCTAGGATGAAGGCCCCACACCTTCCCTTTTCATGTAAATTTAGTGATAATGAAACCTTGGCTTCTTATGTGATGCGGAGCATCCTACGGTCATCCCCATGTACACTATGACAACTCCCCAAGACCCAAGAGGACACATGATGAGACCTCGACCATATGCCATTGGACGCAAGGTGAACTCGCTCCTCCCCGAACCGTCACTTTCCACATGTGAGACATGGCTACTACCTCAAACATATGTGCTATGCATGACCAGGAACCAAGAGGAAGACCATGGACAAGATGGCAAGTACACCAAGCGCGAGGAGCAAGAGAAGGAGCTGCCAGGAAGCTACAGCTCTCGGACGTCCGACAGTCACCGAACGACCGACGCCTGGAGCCTCCACCAGCCAGATGGACCAGCCGACAAAAGCTACAGCGCTCGGACGACCGAACAAGGCCGGACGTCCGATGACCATTAGCCACCGGACGACCGACATCTTCCAGAAATCCGACGCCACCTCAACCGAGCCGAAACGTCGGAAGTCCGGCCTCCTCCGGACGACCGGACGTCCGCGAGCGACCGGACGACCGACGCCCGTCGGAAGTCCGACGCCTGTCTGCGCACAGTGTATTGGGCCGTAGCCCATGTACTCCTCACTTACCCCTTTGTGTCCCTAGACTATATATACTCCTCCACCTCCACCATTTGAGGGTTAGCAAAGTGATAGCTCATTTATATGTGAGATTTGCTCCTACCTTCTCCACTTGAGAGAGAGAGACTACTCCATTGGAGGCCAAGGCCTCTTCGGAGAAGATCCCGAGGGATATCAAGACCCCTTCGGGGAAGGATCTATCTAGATCATCAAGCCCCCATCTCCTTTGGATTTGGGATGAACTTTACCTTGTATCTTTCCTTTTATTGTTCATGTGGCCTTGTGGATCTTGTGTGTTTGATTGTCTAGTGGATGTGTGATTGGACTTGTTCTTGAGTGTTCCTCTCGTTTTCCCTCGTGTTTCCCCTCGTGTTCTTCGCGGGATCCCCTCCATTTCATGAAAGATCGGGCATTTAGGGTTCTACCCTACATCATCTTGGTATCATGAGCCACGTTGATCACGAATTTGGAGCCCCTACCCCCGTTTTCTAGCCTTCTTTTGCTTGATTTCGTCCTAAATTTCGAAAATCCCCACAAAAAATAGCCGCAATTTTTTTTTTGTGATTTGTTGGTTTCATGATGTTTTGTTGATTTTGATCCATGCATTTGCTTGGTTTTGAGTGGATCTAGCATTTCCCCAAGTTTCCCCATCTTCCATCCACGAAATCTCATCAATTTTGACCCCAAAATCCCCATTTTCTGCCCAAAATTGCGTCCCGAATCTTGGATCTCGAGTTGACCCCGACCCACCAAACGACCGACGTTTACCGGACGTCCGGAGCCTCCTGAACCACCGGACATCCGACAGTTTCCGGACGATCGGTGCCACCCAATAGAAAGAAATTAACGGATTTCTGAGACTTCTGGACGTCCGACCACCAGAAGTCCGACACCTACCGGACGTCCGGTCCTTGTAGATATTGACTTCGGCTGATTTTTGTTTCGCCCGTAACTAATTCATCCGAACTCCGATTTTGACGTTCTTTAGCTCGTTTTGAAGCTATTGACATCTCCCTTCCCACAAAATACTTCCAACATCATTTGATTTCATCAAATTTTTGGAACTTTGGCATCTTTGCCTAGGGCCTTCACCACATCATCCGCATAACCACCACCGACTTCCGCAACCTAACTCATTTTGTTCCCCTTTCCATTTGTGGTTGTTTGAGTTGTGATGCGAGTCTCCTAAGGTGTTTCGGCTACTTAGGGACGATTGCATCTTCATCAACCACCACCATAACTTCCACATAGGATTGCCCACCATACACTTCCACCACCCCAACTTAACCCAATTTTGTTTGTGTTGTGAGTTGTGTATCCTAATGTGTTTCGGCTACTTAGGGACCGTGCTTTCAACTTCGAGACCGTGTATAGCCCATCATACCTTTCTACCGCCATAACCCATTTTGACCGGGTTTCCACCAATACTTCCGCAACCACCACCGTTTTTCCGCTACCACCATTTGACATTTGCCTTTGGAGATTTTGAGTTTGCGGTTTTTCCGTTTCCTAAGGTGTTTCGGCTACTTAGGAACGGTTCGACATCGACATCACCGCCACTCATCATCGCGCCCCGGTCTCGACATCGTCATTGACCACTTCATCATTTTGACAACATCATCCGTCCTTATGTACACATGACAAACCATTGACGGTAACCTCGATGACACCATTGTATATTCCCCTTGCAATTGCATTGGTAACCCCTAGCCCATTTTGCGTCACTTGCCTATCGAGACTAGCCATTTGAGTATTGCCGAGCCACGCTACTTGTGCATATTAGTGATCATCGATCCGCCCTTCCATTGCATATATACCATATCATATTGGTATCATCTTGGTATCATCATATCATCTCTTGTGTCACAAAGATTGTTCCCGCATATACACTGTCGGTGTAGTGAACAGGGGGTGTTCATTACCCCTAGACACGCACCGGCGAGTTGCAGCCTCCAGGCGGGAAGGGCATGGCAGGGGAGCGAGCCTTCCTGGGAGAAGACAACTGGGAACAAGCACAAGACTATCCAAAAAGCATTCGAGTCAATAATTGGAAGGCAGAAGACCAAAGGCCGAAGCCCCAGCAAGATTCTTGCTGGTGAGGCCCGGCAAGATGATCCCAGCAAGCTTGGCCCCGGCAAGATGACCCCGCCAAGCTGCCACCGCTCCAGTGCAGCGACCAAACCTGTCAGATGGGTTTTGTCCTCCTGGATGTGTGTCAAGGCACCAACGGCGGGTGGGTATAAGCGGTGCTGATGGGACGGCCCCTTTTTCCATCCCTAAGAAGCTAAGGAACACCTAGACAGAGCATTTAATGCACTTGTCCTGAGCCGTCAGTGATAAGCATGTAAATGCTGTAGCAACTTTCCACCTCATGTATACCCTGTAGCTACTTTACACCTAGCATATCCACTGTTTGCCACTGTGGTGACCCCTTTGAGCATATAAAAGGAGGCCCAAGGCAACTACTACAGGGAGGAGGATCTTCTGGCCCATTCTGCATGCGTAGCTGCTCTTTGAACGTGTTGTTCATTGCAAGCGCTCCTGAAGCCTGGGCTCAAGAACATTCATAATAAAACAAGGCAGGAGTAGGGTTTTACGCTGATTAGCGGCCCGAACCTGGGTAAAGTCGCCCCGCGTCGATCGTTGGTTCTGCTCTTTGCGCATACCTCTCCCCGTGCCGAATCGTAAAGGGATTCCTTGAGGGTCCCATAGGTGTCGCACGCCGACATCTTTGGCGTGCCAGGTAGGGGGAAGAGGGTTGCGCGAACCTGATCTAGCAGTTAGCGCATCAGCTTCGTCGTCCATGGCGACTTCGCTCTGCTTACAGAAAGCTAAGTCCTAAAACTTTAATTGCTGTATAGTCTTTCCTTGATGCTTCTTTTTGTACAACCTGTGCGTGAGGGAGCGCTCTTGAAATACTCTGCGCTCTTGGTTGTTCTGGGTCCGCCCAACAACACAAGTGCAGCTGTAGTTGTTTCTAGAGTGTTAAGCTCCCGAAGAGGCGGCGTTCTCGATAGGCTGCTAGACAGGACTTGATCCTAAAAGCGCCATCGACCAGAACATGCACATTCGGAGAGTATTCCAGCAAGCGTAGGGATTCATTGTACAAGAAGGCAATCATCCGAGGAAAAGGCTAGATAAGTTTTATCTTCAGATTTCTGCACAAACCCGTATGCTGAGGAACCTTCCCGGGGCTAGTTGCGCTCCTAGTCGCCTCGAGTCCGCTCGGCGATGTGAGCAGCTGCGCTAAAGCCGGGAAGGCAAACCTTTTCGGGAGGCAGCGTTCCCGGCAAGCTGCTAAGGATCCATTCCTTAAAGCGCTGCTGACTGGATTGTGCGCACCGGGAAGTGTTCCGGCAAGCAAGGGAATATTCAGCAGGAGTCAAGATTGCAACGAATTAATCATTAACCAGAAGCTAATTAACTTGTTGTGCTAAAACACTGTCGTGGCATTACATGTCCAATCAGTGTTGCAGGAATACACATGAAAGGCGGGCTCGGGGGCTGGCAGCGCCCTAGAGAGTAACCTTCTAGAAGGCTGCTGGTCATCACCACGAGTGCGGCCTCGCTATGCGAGATGAACGGCAGCAAAAGCTAAGTTACCAAACTTGTGGTGGTTGCATTTCTTGTACTGTCCTCATTTCCTCCTTGTACCAACACGCGAAGGAGCCTTCCCAGAGCCAATCGCGCCCCGAGTTGTCTCGAGTCCGCTCGACAATTTGGGCGACTGCGTAGGATTCGGGAAGGTGAATCTTTCTGGGAGGCGGCGTTCCCGGCAACCTGCTAAGGACCCGTTCCTCAAAGCGCTGCCGTCTGGAGTGTGCGCACCGAAAAGCCATCCGGCAAGCGTGGGTTATCTTGATTGATCTTTCCGTCCTTGTACATCAATCTGCACGCGGAAGAACTCGCCGTGGTTAGCCCGCGCCCTAGTTTCGCCTCGAGTCCGCTCGGCAAACCTGGCAGTCGCGTTCTGGCCCGACGAGGCGCCTTGCCGGTAGTGGCACTTCCAGCAGGCTGCTAAAGCTCCACACCTAGCGCTCACGGCAAGTGTGCGCACCGGCAAGGTTTCTGGCAGCGTAGGATATAAAACGTGTGCAAGGACGGGCTTAATCAGGAGGGGAGCAGACTTTCATCTAGTACAAAGGAACATGTGTCGCATACATAAAGATTTGCCTGACTAAGATTAATTATTTCTTTACATGCACCATTGCAGCAACAGGCCGGCAAGACGGCAGTGAGACATTCGCGGTAGACGGCTGCGGCAGCAGGGGTGACCATATGGATCGAGCACCGCACCCGCAGTACCCTATATGGGGAAAGCTCGGGGGCTGGCTCCTCGTCGCACAGTGTGGCACTTCCTTTCGGGCACACGACTCCTGTTGCCGTCCTGCTTTGTCTGCCCAAGCTGCCGGCAAGCCCAAGGCCCGGCAAACCACAAGCTCCCTTGCGTCATCATTAGCATGCAGTTAAAAAGTCAAGAGTAATGGTTACTTCTCGCCGCGCGTGTACCGGTGAATGTTTTTGGGCCTAGCCCAGACAAGCATTGTGCGCGTTTGTCCGACCCAGGCCCGGGGGCTCCTGTCGGTGTAGTGAACAGGGGGTGTTCATTACCCCTGGACACGCACCGGCGAGTTGCAGCCTCCAGGCAGGAAGGGCATGGCAGGGGAGCGAGCCTTCCTGGGAGAAGACAACTGGGAACAAGCACAAGACTATCCAAAAAGCATTCGAGTCAATAATTGGAAGGCAGAAGACCAAAGGCCGAAGCCCCGGCAAGATTCTTGCTGGTGAGCCCCGGCAAGATTCTTGCTGGTGAGGCCCGAAAAGATTCTTGCTGGTGAGCCCCGGCAAGATTCTTGCTAGTGAGCCCCGGCAAGATGATCCCGGCAAGCTTGGCCCCTGCAAGATGACCCCGCCAAGCTGCCACCGCTCCAGTGCAGCGACCAAACCTGTCAGATGGGTTTTTTCCTCCTGGATGCGTGTCAAGGCACCAACGGCGGGTGGGTATAAGCGGTGCTGATGGGACGGCCCCTTTTTCCATCCCCAAGAAGCTAAGGGACACCTAGACAGAGCATTTAATGCGCTTGTCCTGAGCCGTCAGTGATAAGCATGTAAATGTTGTAGCAACTTTCCACCTCATGTATACCCTGTAGCTACTTTACACCTCGCATATCCACTGTTTGCCACTGTGGTGACCCCTTTGAGCATATAAAAGGAGGCCCAAGGCAACTGCTACAGGGAGGAGGATCTTCTGGCCCATTCTGCATGCGTAGCTGCTCTTTGAACGTGTTGTTCATTGCAAGCGCTCCTGAAGCCTGGGCTCAAGAACATTCATAATAAAACAAGGCAGGAGTAGGGTTTTATGCTGATTAGCGGCCCGAACCTGGGTAAAATCGCCCCGCGTCGATTGTTGGTTCTGCTCTTTGCGCATACCTCCCCCCTGCCGAATCGTAAAGGGATTCCTTGAGGGTCCCATAGGTGTCGCACGCCGACATACACAATTGCTATCTTGGTTTGTGCATTTCGCATAGTGGCCATATAAAAAAAAGAGAATAAGCTTTTAAGCAAAAAGAGAGCAAAAAGCTTGTAAGCAAGAGCCATAGCATCGTATCATAGTGCATTACAATATATCATATGGTATCATACTCGATCATCTTGTGCTAAAGCACCGGAACATACATACATAGCATACTTGGGATAGAAAGTTTATCCATTTTGCATCTTATAGGTTGTGCACAAGTGTCGTATCCGCCTATTGAGCAATCGTGCTTGCGTCTCTCTTGAGTTGTGCAACACGAGCATTTTCGGTGGACTCCACATTTTGTGCTCATTCCTTGGTTGCACGACCCCATTTATCTATCCGTGTGTGTGTTTCCGTGTGCCACTCTTTGCTATTGGTCTACTTGTTGCACTTGCGAATTTGTGAATCTCTTTCAACATTATTGACTCTTGCTAACATTTTGCATCAAATTTTTGTGCCACTATCCTCACCAAGATACTCCATAAGCTTTACTTTGTAGGTGTGAGTGAACAAGTCCGGTACCAATTCCACTATTCTTTCACTTCACATTGAGTGAAACGGGATACATCCTCAACTTTGGGAAAAGGTAACTTGGTATTGTTTATCTCATTTCCTACTCACTTCTTCTCAAGTCTTGTGATGGATAGGCAAAGCATTTCATCTACGGTCTTCGACAACAACGACGGCGCGAACAACTACATCACCAAAGTGTCCATCTTCGGACTACAACACGAAATGCAAGGTGCACAATCTACCTTGCGAGAGTGCCTCGACAACTTTGCCATCGACATACGTCACTCTGAAGCAAGGAAAAGGGACTACATCGACACCAAGTTGGACGAGCTAAAGGATCAACTACGAGACATGGTGGCCGACTACAAGTCTTCTTCTTCCCCTTCGTCATCTTCAAGGCGGCGGCGAGCAAGTCGATCATCTTCGGAACACCCATGCGATGGAAACGCAATTCGTCCACGTCCACATCTACATGGCGACCATCATCACGTTCGTGATCCACATCGTCATGAAGGGCAAGTCACCTCCAAGCATCATGTGCACGATGACGACGAACGACATCGACTATGAGCTCAAGCACAACACCGACACCATCAACATGAAGATGCTCGAGATACGCAAACCTACAAGTCCCAACAAGCTCTACATCAAGCTACGGCTACCAACTCCACTTCAGCATCTTCGCCAAGTGTTATCAAGGCATCTTCGCCTTTGGACATATGGCATCTTCGCCTACTTCCCACGAGTTCGCCTACATTGACATCTTCAACAACAAGGCGACCAACTACGAGCGAGGGCGACCCTTCCATCTTCGGAAGCCCCTCAAGGAAGATGGCTGAGCATGGGAAATTCCCTTCGGTCATGGAGACGAGCTACGAGGTGCCACATCATATGGGCCTCCAACAACAAGACGGTGACAAGAAGGTCGAGCAAGGGCCATCCCCTTTGACTAAGGCGACGAGCATGAACCTCTTCAACAACATGAAGACGGCGCCCCAACGGGACTCATACTCCGAGTCAAGCTACGAGACTGCACATGAGACACTATCTTTGGTCTCGGAGGAGAGTGATGTTTTGCCACATCCTACGACATTCATCTTTGGAGGCGTTATGGATGAGGAGGTTGAGCATGGGACTATCCCTTCAACCAAGGCGGCGATAGGAGTTGAGCATGCAGACATTTGCACCTACATCTCTCCGACACCCACATATGACGAGATGCCCCAATTGCCATGTGAGGAGAGCCACCACCACATGAGTGACATGAGTGACTCCACCATATGTGACATTGAGAGCATTTCCTATGAGAGGATAAGTGTGACCACCACTAGCCCCACACATGAGAGCATGCCACACACCCTATGTGAGGTTGAGAGCCATTTGAGTGACTCCACCAACCATACGAGTGAGAGCATCCAAGAGGGAGTGAGTGAGCCACAACACTTAGCGAGTGAGGTAGTTGACACGGCATGTGAGGCCACTATGATTTCTAACGACTTAACCTCTACTGCGAGTGTATTTTCTTCTTTGGTGCTAGGTCTCCTACATGACGACATGCCTATCTTCAACGAGTCCATACCTCCAATGAAGACGACGATGGCCATAATGGACGATATTGCACCCCCACATGGTACCATCAAGTTGATGAAGATATTGACCAAGTGTCAATTTTGGCAACCTCACCTACAACACATGAGTGGAGCTTTAAAGGTGGCATAGGTGATGGTACTTCTCTTGTCCCACTAGTGGACTATCTTGCCATCGATTGTTCCCATGATGTTGATCACCCTATGGATTCATCACATACTATGTCTTGTTTCGATATGCCACCCATTTATGATGAATATGATGATGAGCATGTTAATTTGACTAGTTGTGATGCTATGCTCCATAGGATATCATGTGAAAATTCTATAGGTCACGTCATGTTTGACAATCCTTTAAACTTGTCATATGCTATGATTGAGATTTCTCATATTATTTCATCACAATCTCAACATAGTAACTATGCATGCCCCATTAAAATAAATCCTATTTGCACTTATGGCATAGATGACAAGGTCATGGTTATTGGAATGTGCTTCTCTTGTGATGATGTTGCCATGCTTCCTTTACATGATTTGCGCAATTCATCTACTATGCCATGCCATGAACACATTGCTTCGGATATGCATTGTTTTGGATGTTGTCAATATTATCCATGTGATGTTTCCACTAATGCTCATGAGGAGACCCCCATAGTTTCCTCATACATATTAGGAGATTTTGATGCATTTCATACTTTGCATGATTCCCATGATTGTGTGCACCATATTCATTCCATGAATAACAATGCTCTACATATTTCTCATGATGCATTGCACAATTTGAGTCTCCATTATGCTATACATAATAACAAACCTCTCATGATGGATGACATGTTTCTATATCATGCATCTCATTTATTTGAGCATTGGCTATTTTGTGCTAACCAACACATGCACGTGCGCATCATGATGGATGTTGTGTACATATACCACGCACACACAATTTTCCTTTTGCCTTTGTTTTGTGTAGGTACTCACATATACTCGTCAACCTCTCAATCCCAAGAGTTGACGAAACGAGCTCTTGAGATCAACGATGACTTGGGATCCCGTGGACTATCCTTACCACCGTTCCCTTCGCGCAAGGACTACGCGCACCTCTTTTACTTGGCTCTCACACGGCTATGGGCTATTTATCACTTGTCACCTTATGCCCATTCTATCATGTTCACTTTGCATGTTATGCCTCTTTACATGACTTTGCCATGCAATTTTGACCCTTGCTTGCATTTACCCATGATTCACCATTATGCTACTCCTATGTGTATTTGCATGCTTGGTGGAGACGCTAGTAGCTTTTGCCATGATTTATTTGTGCCCCATGCTATTGATGCTTGTTGTGTTGGGAGAGTCATGATGTCCCATTGCTATTTCCATATGGCCTCTCGCCAATACATTGATGATATTTTGCTCATATCTTGCTTTCATGCTTGTGATATGTCATGTGCATTATTCATGACCACTATTTGCACACATGACATGCTTGCCATGATTCCTTCTAGTATGTTGCATCTTCGCACTACTAGCTTGCTTGACTTGATCACTATGATTGCTTGCTTTGTCGCATCACCCATGTTCCATTTTTACTCACTTTCTTGGGTTGATGACATATATATCCATGCCTCTCACATGATTTATCTTGATCATTGTCTCTTGCCTCAATTAGTTGCATTTCTCATGTCCAATTGTAGTGAGTGCAACCATACTATGCTTATTGCTCTTCGAGACTTGGACATATTACTTGTGATGCATGCTTGTTTGATTGAGCTTAATGCCTTTGGTTATTATCGCATCATATGCTTACATACCATGCCAAATAACCTTGTCCTTTCTTATGATAAGAATGATGACAACACTTGTTGGGTATCTCACCACTCGAATAATAGGTGTTGCATTTGCACTAACCTCATTTGTTTTTCCGAGTGTTTGTCATGTTCTTTCATTTTGAGGGATTCACAAGGCGATAACATCATGAGACATATTGGTTATGTGAAGGCGTACTTGATGTGCAACTCCAACATCTTCGGGAATATTCATAAGGTGAACTCTTTCCCTTTGAGCCATCCTCAAATACGCATATTGGATGGGTCATTCTTTCATTGTTGTTTCCTTCTTGTTGTCTACATGATACATCTCATGAACGGAGGAGCGACATTGGAGATGGACCCCATGGACCTTCAAGTTGAGGAACGCTCGCACTTAGTGGATGCACCTACTTTGGAAGCACCACCGGACCACCACTTCTACCACGACATCTAACCATGGTATGCCAATACCCATAACAAATTTGCATCTTATGCATGAATTGGCTCACATTATGCTTGCCTTGTTGCATCTTCTATTCCCATGTCATCCATGATATATGAACTTGTGCACTTTCTTAGCAAATTTATTGTGATCTTCCTTGATGGCATATGCATACATATTGATCACATTTCCTACTATCAATTGCATGACCACATAGTCACATTGAGCACCAATTACCATGTTCATGCTTTTGATACACCGTCCCATTATGACATCATTTTGCACAATGGTTGCATTGATCACATTCACAATACATTTGTGTGCACAATGAATGCTTTTGCTCCCATGAATGCTTTGCATATCATTCTATATCATCTTACTAAGCTTCATGCGCTTTGTCACGAACAATCTTGCCGAATGGACTCATGTTTACTTGATGGACACCTTGTGTGCGCTAACCATTGTATTTCCAAGTGTCGTTTGTGTTTGCTCTTTTTGCATGTATACCACTCCGGAGACACCTTGGAGTACTTGGATTGCGCCATGTCTTCAACTTTGTCCAAATACAAGTCCGTCCACGACAACCGTTTCCATGGTGATGAGGATCACGATCCGAGGTCGGATCTTTCCCAAGGGGGGGGGGGAGATGATGCGGAGCATCCTACGGTCATCCCCATGTACACTATGACAACTCCCCAAGACCCAAGAGGACACATCACGACCTCGACCATACGCCATTGGACGCAAGGTGAACTTGCTCCTCCCCGAACCGTCACTTTCCACATGTGAGACATGGCTACTACCTCAAACATATGTGCTATGCATGACCAGGAACCAAGAGGAAGACCATGGACAAGACGGCAAGTACACCAAGCGCGAGGAGCAAGAGAAGGAGCTGCCAGGAAGCTACAACTCTCGGACGTCCGACAGCCACCGGACGACCGGACACTACCGGACGTCCGACGCCTGGAGTCTCCACCAACCAGATGGACCAGCCGACGAAAGCTACAGCGCCCAGACGACCGATCAATGCCGGACGTTCGACGACCATCTGCCACCGGACGACCGTCATCGTCCGGAAATCCGACGCCACCTCAAACAAGCCGAAACATCGGAAGTCCGGACTCCTCCGGACGACCGGACGCCCGCGAGCGACCGGAGGACCGACACCCGTCAGATGTCCGATGCCTGTCTGCGCACAGTGTATTGGGCCGAAGCCCATGTACTCCTCACTTACCCCTTCGTGGCCCTAGACTATATATACTCCTCAACCTCCACCATTTGAGGGTTAGAAAAGTAATAGCTCATTTGTATGTGAGCTTTGCTCCTACCTTCTCCACTTGAGAGAGAGAGACTACTCCATTGGAGGCCAAGGCCTCTTCGGAGAAGATCCCGAGGGATATCAAGACCCCTTCAGGGAAGGATCTATCTAGATCATCAAGCCCCCATCTCCTTTGGATTTGGGATGAACTTTACCCTGTATCTTTCCTTTTGTTGTTCATGTACCCTTGTGGATCTTGTGTGTTTGATTGTCTAGTGGATGTGTGATTGGACTTGTTCTTGAGTGTTCCTCTCATTTTCCCTAGTGTTTCCCCTCGTGTTCTTCGTGTTTTTCGCGGGATCCCCTCCATTTCGTGAAAGATCGGGCTTCTAGGGTTCTACCCTACATCATTATGCTAATGGTATATCTGATTACTATGATATGGAACAAATAGAAGAATTCGTTGCTTTTAAGGGTGCTTATGAAATTGAATCTTTGTTTGAAAAGTGTGAAAATCTTGATGATGCTGTTTAGAGACCTGAAAATTATGCCATACTTAAATATTTCTATGAGAATTATGAATATAATGCCGATATTAATGAGTTTATTGAGAAAGTCTCCGCTGTCCAAGAAGAGACTAATATTTTGCAGGAATCTATGGAAGAAGAAATTGATGGCACTGTGAGCTCATTAGATGAAAAAGATGAGGAGGAGAGCGAAGAACAAAAGGAGGAAGAGCGGATTGATCACCCGTGTCCACCTTCTAATGAGAGTAACTCTTTATCCCATACATTATTTAATTTCCCTTCGTGCTTACCGAAGGATGAATGCTATGATGATTGCTATGATCCCTTGAATTCATTTGAAATATCCCTTTTTGATGAACTTGATGCTTGCTATGCTTGTGGCCATGATGCCAATATGAATGATGCTTATGGAGATGAACTTGCTATAGTTCCTTATGTTAAGAATGAAATTGTTGCTATTGCACCCACACATGATAGTCCTATTATCTTTTTGAATTCTCCCAATTACACTATATTGGAGAAGTTTGCGCTTATTAAGGATTATATTGATGGGTTACCTTTTACCATTACACATGATGATTTTGATAAATACAATATGCATGTGCTTGCTGCTCCTACTTACAATTATTATGAAAGAGGAACTACATCTCCGCCTCTCTATGTTTCCAATACGATAAAATTGCAAGAAGCGGTTTATGCTATGTATCGGCCTTTACTATGTGTGCATGAATTGTTCTTTTATGACATGCCGATGCATAGGAAGTGAGTTAGACTTCGTTGTTGCATGATATATGTTACTTTGTGCTCACTACTAAATCACAAATCATTGTTAATTAAAATTGGTTTTGATATACCTTGGGATCTGGGTGGATCCATTACTTGAGCACTATATGCCTAGCTTAATGGCTTTAAAGAAAGCGCTGCCAGGGAGACAACCCGAAAGTTTTAGAGAGTCATATATTTCTGTTGAGTGCTTTTAAAAAGTTTTAAAACAAAAAAATAAAGTGGGGAACCTAAAACTTTTCAAAAAGAAAAGTGAAAGTAAGAAGGACTAGCACCGTTGAAGTGGGGGAGCTCCTTGAACTTTGTTCATGCCCATGCAAACTTTGCAAATCTTGAATTACAGAAAATTTTCAACAAAAATAATTATCCCCTTGTACAAATCCATTGTATCATAAAAATAATGTGCCAAGATTTGCCTTTAGGATGATTAGATTGCTTGTTTGGTATGTGCAGTGCAAATACAGAAACTTTGGCTGTAGTGCGTGAATTTACATTTTTTACTGGAACATCAAAAGCTTCTGAAACTTTTTGAACAGTATTGCTATACAAAATTTTTATTTTTTCATATTTTTTCAGAATTTTAAGAGTTACAGAAGTATGGTAAATGTTCAGATTGCTATAGACTGTCCTGTTTAATACAGATTCTGTTTTTGATGCATTGTTTTGCTTGTTTTGATGAAACTACTGATTGTACCGGTGGTATAAGCCATCGATAAGTTATAATACAGTAGCTACAATGCAAAAATAAAATTTGAATGGGTTTGCAACAGTACTTAAAGTGGTAATTTGCTTTACTATACTAACGGATCTCACGAGGGTTTTGTTAAGTTTTGTGTGATTGAAGTTTTCAAGTTTTGGGTGAGATCACGATGGATGAAGGAATAAGGAGTGGAAAGAGACTAAGCTTGGTGATGCCCGAGGCACCCCAAGGTAATATTCAAGGACTCCCAAGCAATTAAGCTTGGGGATGCCCCAGAAGGCATCCCCTCTTTCTTCTAAGGCCATCGGTAATTTTACTTGGAGCTATAATTTTATTCGTCACATGATATGCGTAAATCTTGGAGCGTCGTGTGCTTTTTATTTTTCTTTTAATAATGCACCATGCTGGTATGAGAAAGTCCTTGGTTGATTTATAGAATGCTTCATGTGCTTCACTTATATCATTTGAAGTTTGGATTGCCTGTTTCTGTACACATAGAAAACCGCTATTTGTAGAATGCTCTTTTGCTTCACTTATACTCCCTCCATTCCAAAATTTAGTGCGCATAGTTTTCAACATATATACCAATGTGTGTGCTGGCTCTAAGTTCTGGACGAGAAAGCCCCCGGACGTTTTGTTCCAGGCCGATGTGCCCAAGAGTACTACAGTAGAGAAGTACTAGTACTAGTCGAGTAATTAGCAGCCTGCCGTAGCAGCTAGCTCTTGCCAGCGCTCGGTGGCATGCCCTCACGATGGGGTCTCACTGGAGCTGGATGCAGAGACGCCGGCCGTGGACGTCGGCATGCTGGCTTGGGACGTGGTCACACTTGAGACAACGGTCATGCCGGCCGGGACGCAATGACAGCGGGGACGCCAGCCGTGGACGAGATGAAGCCATGCACGGTTGTGGCCGAGGCAGACGAACGAGGCCAAGCGGCCGCTATTGGCCGCAATTCGCACGCCGCTAGTGGACGAGCTACACACATGCGCCGAGCTCCCATTGCTGGTGGACTTGCTCCCTGGCGTGAGCTCACTAGCGCTGGAGCTGCGGCAGCTGGGCGTCGTCGTCCCACACCACGCGGCCCTTCCCGGTTGTGTCTCCGCAAATCTTCATGCTCCTCTCCTCTCCCTCGTCACTGCAATCTCATGGATCTATCTAGCACAGAGGAAAGGGGATTGATCCGGAGTTCCCTGGAGCATGATCGCACGTGAGGAAATGGCGGGGAGAAAGAGGTCGACGAGGTGAGGGGATGTCCAGCCGTCGTCCTTGCAAATCCCGTGCGTGGGCGGAGGATGGAGGGGAACGGGAGGCGATGACGAGGTCTGGGTGGTGGTTTCGATGGCGATGCATTGCGTGCGGGAGGAAGGGGATAAAGCAGGGGCTATTTCGTCCAGAATGGGCTGTGGCAGCTAATACGCACTACAATTCAGAATATTCCTAAAAAAAATATACGCACTATAATCTGGAACTGAGGGAGTATTTGTTAGAGTGTGGGCATATCTTTTGTAGAAATAATTAAACTCTCATGCTTCACTTATATCTATTTAGAGAGTTAACAGGAATTGGTCATTCACATGGTTAGTCATAAAATCCTACATAAAACTTGTAGATCACTGAATATGATATGTTTGATTCCTTGCAATAGTTTTGCGATATAAAGATGGTGATATTAGAGTCATGCTAGTGAGTAATTGTGGATTGGTAGAAATACTTGTGTTAAGGTTTGTGATTCCCAAAGCATGCACGTATGGTGAACCGTTATGTGATGAAGTCGGAGCATGATTTATTTTTTGATTGTCTTCCTTATGAGTGGAGGTCGGGGACGAGCGATGGTCTTTTCCTACCAATCTATCCCCCCTAGGGGCATGCGTATTAGTACTTTGCTTCGATGGCTAATAGACTTTTGCAATAAGTATGTGAGTTCTTTATGACTAATGTTGAGTCCATGGATTATACGCACTCTCACCCTTCCATCATTGCTAGCCTCTTCGGTACCGTGCATTGCCCTTTCTCACCTCGAGAGTCGGTGCAAGCTTCGCCGGTGCATCCAAACCCCGTGATATGATAGGCTCTATCACACATAAGCCTCATTATATCTTCCTCAAAACAGCCACCATACCTACCTATTATGGCATTTCCATAGCCATTCCGAGATATATTGCCATGCAACTTCCATCATCATCATATACATGACTTGAGCATTCATTGTCATATTGCTTTGCATGATCGTAAGATAGCTTGCATGATATTTTCATGGCATGTCTGTTTTTTGATATCTTTGCTATGCTAGATCATTGCATATCCTGGTACACTGCTAGAGGCATTCATATAGAGTCATATTGTTCTAGATATCGAGTTGTAATATTGAGTTGTAAGTAAATAGAAGTGTGATGATCATCATTATTAGAGCATTGCCCCAGTGAGGAAAGGATGATGGAGACTGTGATTCCCCCACAAGTCGGGATGAGGCTCTGGACAAAAAATAAAAATTAAAAAGAGCCCAAACAAAAATAAGAGGCCAAAGAGTCCAAAATAAAAAAATGAGAGAAAAAGAGAGAAGGGGCAATGATACTATCCTTTTTCCACACTTGTGCTTCAAAGTAGAACCATGTTCTTCATGATAGAGAGTCTCCTATGTTGTCACTTTCATATATTACTAGTGGGAATTTTTCGTTATAGAACTTGGCTTGTATATTCCAATGATGGGCTTACTCAAATTGCCCTAGGTCTTCGTGAGCAAGAAAGTTGGATGCACACCCACTTAGTTTTCTTTTGAGCTTTCATACACTTATAGCTCTAGTGCATCCGATGCATGGCAATCCCTACTCACTTGCATTGACATCAATTGATGGGCATCTCCATAGCCCATTGATTAGCCGCGTCGATGTGAGACTTTCTCCTTTTTTGTCTTCTCCACACAACCTCCACCATCATATTCTATTCCACCTATAGTGTTATATCCATGGCTCACGCTCATGTATTGCGCGAATGTTGAAAAATCTTGAGAACATTAAAAGTATGAAACAATTTCTTGGCTTGTCATCGGGGTTGTGCATGATGAAATACTTTGTGTGATGAAGATGGAGCATAGCCAGACTATATGATTTTGTAGGGATAACTTTGTTTTAGCCATGATATTTTGAGAATACATGATTGCTTTATTAGTATGCTTGAAGTATTATTGTCTTTATGTCAAATTATAGACTATTGCTTTGAATCACTTGTGTCTTAATATTCATGCCATGATTAGATTATATGATCAAGATTATGCTAGCTAGCATTCCACATCAAAAATTATCTTTTTTATCATTTACATACTCGAGGACGAGAAGGAATTAAGCTTGGGGATGCTAATACGTCTCTGTCGCATCTATAATTTTTGATTGTTCCATGCCAATATTCTACAACTTTCATATACTTTTGGCAACTTTTTATATTATTTTTGGGACTAACATATTGATCCAGTGCCCAGTGCCAGTTCCTGTTTATTGCATGTTTTTTGTTTCACAGAATATCCATACCAAACAAAGTCAAAATGCGATAAAAACTTATGGAGTTTTTTTTGGAATATATGTGATTTTTGGGAAAAAAGAATCAACGCGAGACGATGCCCGAGGGGCCCACAAGCCCTAGGGGCGTGCCCCCCTTCCCTGGGCGCGCCTGGGAGGCTTGTGGCCACCCTGTAAGGCGGTTGGTGCCCTTCTTCAGCCGCAAGAAAGCTAATATCAGGATAAAAATTGTGTTAAAATTTCAGCCCAATTGGAGTTACGGATCTCCAGGAATTTAAGAAACGGTGAAAGGGCAGAATCTGGGAGCGCAGAAACAGAAGGAAACAAAGAGAGAGATCCAATCTCGGAGGGGCTCCCGCCCCTCCGCCACCATGGAGGCCAAGGACCAGAGGGGAAACCCTCCTCCCATCTAGGGGTGAGGTCAAGGAAGAAGAAGAAGGAGGGGGCTCTCTCCCCCTCTCTCCCGGTGGCGCCGGAACGCCGCCGGGGCAATCATCGTGTGACGGCGATCTACTCCAACAACTCCGTCATCTTCACCAACACCTCCATCACCTTCCCCTATCTATCTATAGCAGTCCACTCTCCCGCAACCCGCTGTACCCTCTACTTGAACATGGTGCTTTATGCTTTATATTATTATCCAATGATGTGTTGCCATCCTATGATGTGTGAGTATATTTTTGTTGTCCTATCGGTGATTGGTGAATTGCTATGATTGGTTTAATTTGCTTGTGGTTATGTTGCTGTCCTTTGGTGCCCATCATATGAGCGCGCACGTGGATCACACCATAGGGTTAGTTGTATGTTGATGGGACTATGTATTGGAGGGCAAGGGTGACGACAGCTTCAGCCTAGCATAGAAATTGATGCATACGGGATTGAAGGGGGACCAATATATCTTAATGCTATGGTTGGGTTTTACCTTAATGAATGTTAGTTGTTGCAGATGCTTGCTAATAGTTCCAATCATAAGTGCATAGAATTCCAAGTAAGGGATGACATGCTAGCAGTGGCCTCTCCCACTTAAAACTTGCTATCGGTCTAGTAACATAGTCAATTGCTTAGGGACAATTCCAAAACTCCTACCACCACTTTTCCACACTCGTTAAACTAACTTAATTGTTTATTTATCTAAATAACCCATAGTTTTTATTTTCGTGCTCTTTATTATCTTGCAAACCTATCCTGCAACACCTACAAAGTACTTCTAGTTTCATACTTGTTCTAGGTAAAGCGAACGTTAAGCGTGCGTAGAGTTGTATCGGTGGTCGATAGAACTTGAGGGAATATTTGTTCTACCTTTAGCTCCTCATTGGGTTCGACACTCTTACTTATCGAAAGAGGCTACAGCTGATCCCCTATACTTGTGGGTTATCATGCGCCACGCTACATTCAGGCGGTGCATTTTCCCCCGGATCGATGCCGCGCACGCTCTTCATCTCCCTAAACTTAAGCACATCGAGCTCATTGTCGTCCACATCTTGAAGGAGGATTTGGAGCGCCTGCTCGTCGGATGTACAGTGCTTGAGTACCTTCGTCTTCATGCAATGGATGGGTTCAGTAGCCTCCACATCACCCCGACGAATGTCCGTGCGATTTATGTGCATTGCTGGCGCCGCTCAAGGCTATCAGTTGAGGTGTTTCACGATATTGTCATTGAGAATGCGCCTTTCCTCTAGAGATTGTATGTACTTGATAAATTAGGTCCAGCAAGAATCAGGGCCATTCACGCACCAAAATTGACAGTGTTGGGCTATTCGTGTGCTGAATTTAACGAACTTGTTACTGGATCATTATCCATTCAGGTACAACAGTCTTCTTCTTCTCCTTCTTATATATTATTGGACAACACATTTTATCTAATTGTTGTTGATCTATATGTTTGCCTATCATCCATAAAATGATTCCCACAAGCTTGAACCAGCCTCTACGCACAGTGAAGATCTTGGCACTACAATCTGTCGGCCCCGATCTGGATGAAGTTGTTAGATTCCTTAGATGCTTTCCTTGCACGGAGAAGCTATACATTGAGGTGATGCTCCTTTCCTGTTAATTGTTAACCACAACGGAGCTCAATTTTTTGTTACTTTTACCCATGATTACAATGACAAATGTAGAATGATTTCTAAAGGAAATTTGGAGGATTTCAATACATATATTTTTTGCGATGCTAGTGTTATACGCGTTTTATTCCTTCGCCCGACATGCTTTCGTGATAAAAGTTTATCATGAAAGATTGAAGGTGGCATTTCACTCTTTTCGTGTATTTTAGAAATCCTGCAAATCAAAGAGGCCCGAAGTGTTCAAATCTGCAGCTAGGCACTAATATGTTGTCTTCGTTTGCAGATACTAGCAAGCCTGAAAGTAGAAAATATTGGGGAATATAACAATCCCATTGAATGCCTTGATCTTCATCTCATAGAAATTACTTTTAACGAGTACCGAGGCACCACGCTAGAAATAAAATTTGCCAGGTTCTTTGTTGAGAAATCAAGGTTGCTCAAGGTAATGAGGTTTGCCCTATATTTACTGCGCAGAAGTGAATGGATTGCTAAAGAGCGCAGGCGTCTACAGCTGAATGGAAAAGGCTCTGCACAAGCTGAATTTCTGTTTGTAACTTCATATGACAGATTATTCGGAAGTCACTGTATCAAGCCGCTATATGACTTCTCGGTGGCTGATCCTTTCGCAGAAATAATGCATGAAATAGATTCTGAAGAAGATGAATTTTATGTGTCTGAATAGTTTGAACCTTGTAATCTTTGAATTTGGGCCTTGTAATGCTGGAATTTGAACCTTGCAATATTTATGGTATTTGTTATATAACATAATTGGATGTTTAATTTGGTTTTGTAATCATGTCCTGTTATAAGTATATATATGTTGTTCTTCTGTACACAGAGCATAGATGTTGTGTAGACAGCTGAGCATATCACATCGCACACGGAACACACTAGGTAACCCGCCGGTGATGAATTCATCAATCGCAAACGGTCATATACCAGCAAGCGTTTGCCCACAACACACACGGCTTATTCCATCATGCTTGATGTCTTCGCCATCGCTCGCACAGTTCGTTAATTTGCCACGTATCACTGTGCCGGCCTCTGCTCACGTCCCTCGGTGCGCTCTGCTCGTCGATAGGCGCCGCAGTGGGCTCTGTTCGCGTCCGTGCGCGCTCTGCTCGCGTACCTCCACGTGCTCAGCTTGTGGACAACTTTTCCTTACGTGTTCAACTGCTATATGCATATATATGGTTGCTCGCCGTTGAGGCGCCGTGGAGCGCTCTGCTCGTGTCCCTGCACATGCGCTCTGCCAGTGGTTGGGGCCTGCGCACGATCATGTTGGGGGCCCATATGCATGTGGTTGGGCCACCCGCGTCGCCATGATGCAGTTACGTGCGTCACGATGGAGTTACGCGCTGCAAATTAGAACTGCCATCCGGGCGTGCGGATATTCCAGGCCGTCATACAAATAGGATATCTAGTGGTGCTCGAATGGAGTTCAGCGAGCATAAAGTGGACACCCACGCGAGGGAGATGGATCTCTCGGTGGTGTACACCATCGACCCGGCCATGGTGGAGGACTACATCAACACCAAGGAGCAGTTGCTTGCTCGAGACAAGTACAAGGTGGTCGCCATCGACCTCCAGTACACCGGCGGTCATCCCGACAAAGATCAGAAGGTTGCCGTCGCCCAGTTGTGCATGCGCCATCATGTCCTCATCTACCACTACTGCATGGCCACAAAGCCTTGCGACCGTTTCACCAGGTTTGTTAACAGCACCGACTACAAGTTCGCTACGATGGAAACCTCCAACGATGTAAAAGCGCTCATGGTTACGGGCTTGGCCTGCAAGAACCTTGTTGAAATCCGTGACCACTACAGGGTCTGGGGCAGCACGAAGAAGGACTCCCTGGTTGAACTCGCCTCGGCCATCATCGACCCCTACTACGAAAAGATGAAGCAGGATGCCAACAGAACAAGTCCCGTATCCTGGCACGAGGCCTGGATGTGGCAACTGGATGAACCTCACCTCAGGTTCGCGGCCAAGAGCATGTACACATGCTACGAGATGCACAGGCAGATCATTGACATGAGGAAGTGCCTCATTCCCAAAATCGACGAGGCCGGATCGAGCCACAAGCAGACCAGTAGCGACAAGTGTCACAAGAAGTAGATGATGATCAGATGATCGTTTATCCTAGTTAATTATACATGTACTATATAGTTTACTTTGGTGTGTGGAAATGTCAGGTGTGTAGTAGCCACCTATGTAATTATGCATCTAATAGTTTACTTTGGTGTGTGCAATTAAATGTCATGTCTCATGTGTGTAGTAGCCACCTATGTAATTCGATGTTTAATTTGGTTTTGCAGGCATGTCCTTATAAATGTGTATATATATATATGTTGTTGTTCTGTATGCAATCCCATCGCACAACACACACGTCTTATTAGCAGCAATCGTCTGTGTTATTATCGGTCTTCGCACACATTCCTGATTACAGACCTGTTTGCCGCGTATCACACACATCTTGTTAAATTGAACCGCTTCTGTTCTCTTGGCTCAATGCAAACAGTTCCTCTAAGTGGACTGTTTGCCCTGTATCGCACACACCTTGATCTGGCTGACCGTTTCTTTTGTTCCGCCTAATCACAAACAGTTCATCCGAGTGAACTGTATGCTATAAATCACACACACCTTGATCTGGATGACCGTTTCTAATGTGTTGCCTAATCACAAATAGTTAATCTGAGTGAAATGTATGCCGTATATCGCATACACCTTGATCTAGCTGCCCGTTTCTATTTTTCTGCCTCAACGCAAACAGTTCATTGGAGTGAACCGTATGCCCCTCATCGCACACGTAAGTAAAATCTGAACCGTGTTTGATGTATCCGCCATCGCAAACGTTTTGCATATTTTTTGATGGTTTTTTTACATCACCGTTTGCAATTAATGCATCGCACACAGTTTCGTTGAAGGGGCTCTGATCATAGTGTCGCGTTAGCAGCATCCTACAGTAGTGCTTGGTCACCCCCTTTTTGTAATCTCACTGCTAATCAATGAAAAGCCAATGGATGTTGGATCTTAAAAAACCAACTCTTGCGTACACTCGGGATAAAAACAACTAAATGCTAACGATCTGATGTCTAATATTTAGCCATTTCAGCGAACGTCCTCACACGGATCCCGTGCTCAAATATTTTGGACTTACAACAGTGAGAGCAGATTTTGTTTCTTTTCTGGTGAGCTTGGCACCTAAGAAATGATTTAATTTTTGGAAAGGGGAAGGAATCCATTGCTGCTTCTGCAAATTTTTTGGACAATATTGGTCTTCTTTTACATCTTGTCACGACACTATTGTGGTTGTTCCTAGTAAAAAAGGTAAAGGAAAATTGGGAGGTGCTATATCAGTTTCCGCACCAGTACAAGATAATGTATTGTGGAAACCTCCCCCAGATGATTATATCAAGATCAATGTCGATGTCAGTTATGTGGAGAGTATTAATGCCGCCAGTGTGGGGGTGGTTGCTAGAAACTCATCTGGTGAAGTTATTATTTATTCGTGGGACTTTCTGGGTCAGTGTTCCAGCGTGAATGAAGCTGAGCTGCGTGCATGCCTGGCAGGCCTTTGTATCGGTATTATTCTTCACCAGTCCATTATTTTGGAGACTAATTGTGCTTTTGTTCATTCTTTCCTTGCAAATGAGAAGCTTGACAGGTATCCTCTCGTTGATCTAAAGAAAGAATCCTTGAGTATATCCAGGATGATCAAGAGATTTAAAATTGCGAAAATCAATCGGCTAGCCAATGGGGTGGCTCATGAAATTGCGAAGTTTAGCTTTATTAGTAGATCTGATGGGATTCTTCTTAATAGTGTTCCACCCTGCGTGGCGAATTTTGTAATGAACGATTGTAATAACCTTTTTAATTAATTAATATATGGGGTTTTTTCAAAAAATAAAATTTTGGACTTACCCTTCTTAAAGTTCGTTGTTTTATTCATCATCATCACATGACTGACATCCTTGCGGACCCCACTTTCAGCAGTATTAAACATAGTGAACACTTCATTCATACTCCTTTCATCAACCATATTGAATTCAAACAAGACTTTGAACATCTCGTATCTTTCACTCCTTGCTTGCTTCTGAAACAAAGCTTTTAGCTCCTAGATTATCTCATAAGCATCTTAATTTTTAGAGCGCTTTTGAACACTGGATTCCATGGAAGCAAGTATGGCATACTGAACTATGATAAAACTGTCGCTCTTCGACTGAAAGACATGACACTAGTACATAATCAGGCTTTGGCAGTGATTCTTGTACATGGGCATACGATAGTTCCCCGTTCCGCCTCAAAGCCTATGTCGCTAATACTCGATACTAAACCTAGCCACCTCGGTCCTGTGAGGCGTGCTGGCCCACTAGCCTGCACGCCCGACACGTGATGGGCCGACATCACATGTGGCTAAGTGGGTCGTGCCTGACACACGGCACACCCAAGGCCGTGCCTGGGCTGCGAGGGCAGGCCCACATGTCGGCCTGACACGACACGGTTAGGAGGTGGGCCGACCTAGGATGGCATGGCCCGACACACCCGACATGGCCCGCCAGGCATGTATACACAGTGAATGAGCCATTGCGGGGGAGCGGGGGAGCAGGGGTGGGGGCATCGCATATTTAGCTTAGGAGGGTGAATTTGAACCAACTAGGGGTTACTTTGGCCCATCTAGGTAGGTTTTTGAATTTTTTTACGTTGGAGGGCCAAGTTGGTTCAGAAATTGTTAAATTTTTGGTAAAAATGGCTGCCCACCCCTCTCATTCCCACACTCAAACATGGATGATTCCAACCAATTCCCTAGCTTCCAAGCAAGTGATTTCGATATTAAAATACACGACTATGTCAATCCCAATGCCGACAACACCACATATCCTCCTTTCGACGATAATACACCATCTTCACAATCAGGCGCCCATTCCACTAGTGCCAACACTTCCTCCCCCACCACTAGTGCAAAAAGGGCTCATCGCAAAGCCTCCGACATGTGGGATTACTTTAATGAAGAAGTAGTTGAGGCGGATGGTGTCCGCCAGATTAAAGCTAAGTGCAATAGATGCGGGGATTTCTATTCCATGGGGGGGGGGGGGTAGAGGAGGAACTGACCACTTGAGAAGGCACAAAGAATCCCACATTAAGAATGATGGAGAGTTTGTGGCGACACACAACACGCTCAAGTTCAACCCCGATGCTTTGGTATGTAATTTCAGCTATGATGCTAATGTTCATAGGGAACTTCTTTGTCGTTTAATTAATGCTGATGATTTACCATTAAGTTTAGGTGAGTGTGAGGGTTTTACGAAATATATTCAAACTACTCATACTCCTAATTTCAATCCAGTTTCTAGATAAACTACAACTAGGGATATGAAAAACGTGTTGGGAGTATGCCTTAGAGGCAATAATATTGTATTATTACATTTTCATTTACATAATTAAGAGTTTATATTCTATGCTAAAACTGCTATGGTTCTAGAATATGTGATTCAGTGGAAACTCATATGCACGTGTGGAATGGGAAACGGTAAAGATTAGGTTTCTGGTCTTGCCTCTAAGACTGGCTCAAGTGTTGTTGGTGATCATGATTTCCGGATTTTAGGATATCGTTAAGTGTAATGATAGTCCTAAAACAACATTGAGAGTATGACATTGGAAGAACGATCATATTGAATCGACCCAAACTTGTTTGTTATACTTTGAGATAATATCGTCTGAAATCAATTATTATAACACGGGGTGTTAACATGTGTTTTAGTTCCTTAGACCATGAGAGTATCGTAGTCACTTCTTACCATACGATGAGCTTTGGGGTTGCTCAAACGTCATCTGTAACATGGTGATCATAATGACAACTTACAGGTTCATCAGAAAGTTTGACAAGAGACTAGATAGCTCAAGAGTGGAATTTGCTCCTCCGACGATTGAGAGATATTCTAAGGGCCCTCTCAGTGTGACGACATCTATCATCGTCTGGCTAGATGATACGTCTCCAATGTATCTATATTTTTTTATTGTTCCATGCTATTATAGTATCAATCTTGGATGTTTTATATGCAATTACAAGCAATTATATATATCATTTTTTTGGACTAACCTATTAACTTAGTGCCTAGTGCTAGTTGCTGTTTTTTGCCTGTTTTTGGTTTTTCAGAATATCTGTACCAAATGAAGTCCAAATGCCATGAAACTTTTTGGGGATTTTTTTCTGGACAAAAGAGACACTAGAAGCTTTGGGAGAGGGTCAGAAGACGAAGGAGGTGGCCACGAGCCACTAGGGCGTGCCAAGGGGGGGGTAGGTGTGCCCTGGTGCCTCGTGGGACGAACTTTGCTCTGTTTGACCTAATTCCACCTCTATATATTCTCTACAATCAGGAAACCAATAGAGAGCCACCCAAAAAACTTTTTCCATCGCTGCAAGTTCCTGTTCTCGCGAGATAACATCTGGAGGCCTTTTCCGGCACTCTGTCGGAGGGGGAATTAATCACGGAGGGGCTCTACATCAACCTTGCCGCCCTTTCGATGATTTGTGAGTAGTTTACCATAGACCTACGGGTCCATAGTTAGTAGCTAGATGGCTTCATCTCTCTCTTTGATCTTCGATACAATGTTCTCCTCGATGTTCTTGAAGTTCTATTCGATGTAATCACTTTTTGCGGTGTGTTTGTTGGGATCCGATGAATTGTGAGTTTATGATCAGATTATCCATGAATATTATTTGAGTCTTCTTTGAACTCTTTTATGCATGATTATTATAGCTTTGTACTTATCTCTGATCTATTGGTTTGGTTTGGCCAACTAGATTGATTTTTCTTGCAATGGGAGAGGTGCTTTGTGATGGGTTCAATCTTGCGGTGCTCAATACCAGTGACAAAAGGGGACATGACACGTATTTGTATTGTTGCCATTAAGAATAAAAATATGGGGTTTATTCATGCATGAGTTTACTTTTTTACATCATGTCATCTTTCTTAAGGCGTTATCCGTTCTTTATGAACTTAATACTCTAGATGCATGCTAGATAGCGGTCGATGTGTGGAGTAATAGTAGTAGATGCAGGCAGGAGTCGGTCGACTTGTCTCGGACGTGATGCCTATACACATGATCATTGCCTTGGATATCGTCATGATTATTTGCTTTTCTATCAATTGCCCAAGAGTAATTTGTTTACCCACCATATGCTATTTCCAAGAGAGAGGCCTCTAGTGAAAACTATGGCCCCCGGGTCTACTTTTATCATATATTAAAATCCAAAAATACCTTGCTGCAATTTTTCTTTCTTTATTTTATTTTGTATTTTATCTATCTATCACTACAAAATTTTATCTTGCAAGTAATCGTCAAGGGATTGACAACCCCTTGTTCGTGTTGGGTGCAAGTATTTGTTATTTTGTGTGCACGTACTGCTAACGAGGTGTTGCGTGATTCTCCTACTGGATTGATAACCTTGGTTCTTAACTGAGGGAAATACTTATCTCTACTGTACTTCATCATCCCCTCCTCTTCGGGAAAATCCCAACGCATCTCACAAGTAGCAGGAAGAATTTCTGGCGCCGTTACCAGGGAGACATCATCAACATCTATCAAGCACCTACACATGAAATTTCATCTCCTTGCATTTACATTATTTGATTCTTGCCTCTCATTTTCATCTCCCCTACTTCTAAAAAGTTTTCACAAAATCTACAAAAATATTTACCGTTTGCCTTTTTGTTTGCTTGTTCGCTTGTTTGCTCGCTTTATCGTTATGGCTAGTTCTCCCCCTTGTTATGTGTACCCCTGAGAATAAAGTTCTCAACTTTAAGCAAGGGGGGGGGAATTTAAAAGATTCTTGGTATCGGATTTGCGATGCTCATAATAGATCAACTCGTAAGCAATCCACTACCGTTCTTCTTCGAAATTTTTATGTGGGTATTACTACTTTGTACAGATTTGTGCTTGATACTATTACCAAAGTAAATTTCTTGAGTAGTCACCTTATGGATGCTTTCAATGCTATGGGAAATTTAGTGGGATAACCACCTATCACTATTAATGAAACAACTTTAACTCTGGAACATGTTATGCAAAGATAAGACGCTATTGAAAATAAAATGCCCATCGTAGAGCATATTGAAAATCTGGATAAAAGGATTCATAACCATGTCACCCAATTTGGATCAAAGTTAGGGATTACTCTTAAGATGTTAAAAGAGAAGGAACCGATAATTAATGAAAGGGTGGAGCAAAGTCCCGCTAGGATTGATAAGTTGGAAGAAATTATTAACAATTTGGGTTCCGCTTTTTCTTCCGTTGAAACTATTGATATGTGTTCACCTATTGCAACTTTATATATGTTCCTAAGAACAAGGGTGCCACATCTAGCAACAACAACGGAGATCTTAAAATGATTAGTGTTCACCCCAATTTTGTTGATTTGATAAAGGAACCTACATATGAAGATAAATTCCTCGATTTTGTTCCTAGGAGTGTGATTGTTAAAAATATACATGCTAGAAATCCTAGGAAATATGGATGTGTGATCGAGGAGTTAGAAACTAAGGATGAGAAAACTTGAAACTATGCATTATGCCTAGCTATGGGCGTAAAACGATAGCACTAGTTGGGAGGCAACCCAATAGTTATCTTAATTTTCTTGTCCTTTTTTTGTTTTTTGGTGTGCACACAATTATGCTACTGTTATGGTTGTGTTTTTGTGTTTTAATTAGTGTTTGTGCCAAGTAAAGCCTTTCGGATGATTTGGATGATAGTTGATTTGATTTTGTGAGAAAATAGAAACTTTTGCGTCTAGTAGAAGAATTATCAAAATTTCCTGGAACATGGAAAAATTCTGAATTTTTCACACATGATTGATATAATAATTTCCCACGTTGTCCTCATTTTTCAAAATCTTTGGAGTTACATAAGTATAGTCATAATTAAGATTACTACAGACTGTTCTGTTTTTGATGCATTGTTTTGCTTGTTTTGATGAAACTATGGATTGTATCGGCGGGTATAAGCCAGGATAAGTTAGAATAAAGTAGTTATAATGCAATAATAAAATATGAATGGGTTTGCAACAATACCTAAAGTAGTGATTTGTTTTATTATACTAACGTATCTCATGAAGGTTTTGTTGAGTTTTGTTTGCTGAAGTTTTCAAGTTTTGAGTGAGATCACGATGGATGAAGGAATAAGGAGTGGCAAGAGCCTAAGCTTGGGGATGCCCGAGACACCCCAAGGTAATATTCAAGGACTCCCAAGCAACTAAGCTTGGGGATGCCCCAGAAGGCATCCCCACACTCTTCTACTGACCATCGGTAATATTACTTAGAGTTATATTTTTATTCATCACATTGACATGAGTTTTGCTTGGAGCGTCGTGTATTATATGAGTCTTTGCTTTGTTTGCTTTTTAGTTTGTCACAATAATCTTTGTTGGACACACCTATTTGAGAGGGACACACATTTTTCGTGATTTGTTAGAATACTCTATGTGCTTCACTTATAATTTTTGACCTAGGCAGTTGCTCTAGTCTTTCACTTATATCTTTTTTAGCACGACGGTGATTATATTTTGAAGAAATATTTGCACTCTCATGCTTCACTTATATCTTTTTGAGAGTTGATAATAGTAATGGTAATTTGCACAAGATATGAATTTGGTCCCAATGTGATGAATATTCAAGAAGGTGATATGTCTCCAATGTATCTATAATTTATGAAGTATTCATGCCATGTTTACAACAATTTTATATGGTTTTGGTATGATTTGATTAGAACTAACCCGGACTGACGCTGTTTTCAGCACAACTACCGTGGTGTCATTTTTTTGCAGAAATAAAAGTTCTCGGAATGGGCTAAAAATTTACGGTGATTTTTTATGGACCAAAAGAGACCTCCAAGGCACCCGAGCTGGGCCAGAAGCCTGACGAGAAAGCCACAAGCTCGCTAGGCACGCCCTACCCCCAGGGTGCCAGGGGCGAGATTATGGGCCCCTCAGGCACCCCCTGGTGTGAGACCGACGCCAAAAATTCCTATAAATACCCCAAACATCAAAAAGAACCCTAGATGAGAAGTTCTGTCGCCGCAAGCCTCTATATCCACGAATGCTCAACCGGGACCCCATTCCGGCACCCTGCCGGAGGGGGAAATCATCACCGAAGGCCATCTTCATCATCCCGGCGGCCACCATGATGAGGAGGGAGTAGTTCACCCTCGAGGCTGAGGGTATGTACTAGTAGCTATGTGTTTGATCTCTCCCTCGTGTTCTTGATTTGGCACGATCTTGATGTATCGCGAGCTTTGTTAATTTATTTGGATCTTATGGTGTTCTTCCCTCTCTACCTTCATGTGATGAATTGAGTCTTGCTCTTTGAGGTTTTGTTATGTTGGATTGAATATTGGATTTGAGAACACTTGATGTATGTCTTGCATATGGATACCCGTGGTGACAATGGGGTATTATATTGAGTCACTTGATGTATGTTTTGGTATTCAACTCACGGATTCCCGAGGTGACATTGGGGTAATCTATGCACAGGGGTTGATACACGTTTTCGTCCTACGTTCTCTGATAGAAACTTTGGAGTGATTCTTTGTTGCATGTTGAGGGATTGTTATATGATCCAATTATGTTATCATTGTTGAGAGATTGCACTAGTGAAAGTATTAGACCTAGGCCTTGTTTTCAAGCATTGCAATACCATTTTTGCTCACTTTTGTTACTAGTTACCTTGCTGTTTTTATATTTTCAGGTTACAAAAACCTATATCTACTATCCATATTACACTTGTATCACCATCTCTTCGCCGAACTAGTGCACCTATACAATTTACCATTGTATTGGGTGCGTTGGGGACACAAGAGACTCTTTGTTATTTGGTTGCAGGGTTGTTTGAGAGAGACCATCTTCATCCTACACCTCCCACCGATTGATAAACCTTAGGTCGTCCACTTGAGGGAAATTTGCTACTGTCCTACAAAACTCTGCGCTTGGAGGCCCAACGCAAGTCTACAAGAACAAGTTGTGTAGTAGACATCAGAAGGATATAATAAAAACTTTCATGTAGATCAGTGGATATGATAAGTTTGATTCCTTGCAATAGTTTTTTGATATGGAGATGATAATATGTGAGTTATGTTAGTGAGTAATTGCGATTTAGTAAGAATATTGGTGTTAAGGTTTGTGAATCCCTATGCATGCACGTAAAGTCAATAGTAATGCAACGAAGTTATATCCTACTTATGGTGCATTATTCAGTGTTAGTTATTCTCAATCCATGTTTATGACCGTTTTTGTTTTCTATTTGGTTGCTTCTCAATCTATTTGCTAGCCTTCATTTGTACTAAGCGGGAATACTGCTTGTGCATCCAATTCCTTAAACCCAAAGTTGTGCCGAATGAGTCCACTATATCTACCTATAAGCGGTATTTACATGCCGTTCCAAGTAAATTTGCATGTGCCAACTCTAATCATTAAAAAACTCCGTTTTGTATGCCCGTATCGCTCGTGAAGCGACAGGGGGTGGTCAATATCTTTCATGCTAGATGGGTTATTCTCAAGATGAGTGTTTATTCACTTGTCATTGCACGAGAAAATGGCTGGTAATAGGGATGCCCAGTCCCGAAATGAAAAAAAATTCATTGGAAAGTTGAAAGTTTGGAAGGCACCTGTGGATACGGCTAGCCTTGGATTGTGAAAGAATGGTGGAAAGGAAATGAACTTTATTTTCTGTTTTGGAACCGCCTATAATGTGTCTAGCATGGAAGATATTGGAAACTTCCGGTCGTGATGTTGACAGGAAGAGCATACCTCTCAAAATAATTTTATCTCTCTATTTTAAACCTTGAGCTCTGGCATCTCTGCAAATCTCTTCTTCCCTCTGCGAAGGGCTTATCAATTTTACTTTTATGCAATTTTTATTTTTATTTTTAGTCTCCATCTTCTCTTATAAAGCACCAACTGGAAAGCACTATAGTCATACTTGTGCATTGGGTGTTGTTAATATTGAGTGTGTTTCATGAATGGATCAATGATTGAGCATAATGGGCTAGGGATAACTTTCTTTAGCATTGATATTTTGAAACACATGGTTGCTTGTTAGTATGCTTGAGCATTTATGTCTTCATGTCAAACTATCGACTATTGCTTTGAATCACTCGAATCCAAATATCCATGCCACAAAAGAAAATATTATATGATGAATATGATAGGTAGCATTCCACATCAAAAAAATCTGTTTTTATCATTTACCTACTCGAGGACAAGCAGGAATTAAGCTTGGGGATGCTTGATACGTCTCCAATGTATCTATAATTTTTGATTGCTCCATCCTATTATAGTATCAATCTTGGCTGTTTTCTATGCAACTACAAGCAATTATATATCATTTTTTGGGACTAACCTATTAACTTAGTGCCCAATGCCAGTTGTTGTTGTTTTTTTGCCTATTTTTGGTTTTTCAGAATATCAGTACCAAATGAAGTCCAAATGCCATGAAAATTTTTGGAGATTTTTTCTGGACAAAAGAGACACTAGAAGCTTCGTGAGAGGGCCAGAAGACAAAGGAGGTGGCCACGAGCCACCAGGGCGCGCCCAGGGGGGTAGGCGTGCCCTGGTGCCTCGTGGGCCCACCTTTGCTCCGTTTGACCTAATTCCGCCTCTATAAATTCTCTAAAATCGGGAAACCAACAGAGAGCCACCCAAAATACTTTTTCCGCCATCGCAAGTTCTTGTTCTCGCGAGATCCCATATGGAGGCCTTTTCCGGCACTCTGCCAGAGGGGGAATCAATCACGGAGGGGCTCTACATCAACCTTGCTGCACTTCCAATGATGTGTGAGTAGTTTACCACATACCTACGGGTCCATAGTTAGTAGCTAGATGGCTTCATCTCTCTCTCTGATCTTCAATACAATGTTCTCCTCGATGTTCTTGGAGTTCTATTCGATGTAATCACTTTTTGCGGTGTATTTGTTGGGATCCGATGAATTGTGAGTTTATGATCAGATTATCCATTAATATTATTTGAGTTTTCTCTAAACTCTTTTATGCATGATTATTATAGCTTTGTATTTCTCTCCGATCTATTGATTTGGTTTGGCCAACTACATTGATTTTTCTTGCAATGGGAGAGTGTCGGCGTGCGACACCTATGGGATCCTAAGGGACCCCTTTACGATTCGGCGAGGGGAGAGGTATGCGCAAAGAGCAGAACCAACGATCGATGCAGGGAGACTTTACCCAGGTTCGGGCCGCTGATCAGCGTAAAACCCTACTCCTGCCTTGTGTTATTGTTAGTGTTCTTGAGCCCAGGCTCTAGGAGCGCTCGCAATGAACAGTACGTTCAAAGAGCAACCACGCATGCAAAATGGGCCAGAAGATCGTCCTCCCCTGTAGCAGTTGCCTTGGGCCTCCTTTTATACCACAAAGGGGTCACCACAGTGGCAAAATGTACATACATTGAGGTGTAAAGTAGCTACAGGGTCATCATACCTAACCCCTGACGGATTAGGACGAACGCATTTAATGCACCGTGAGGTGTCCGTTTAGGTGTCCTCACTTTCTCGGGGATGGAAAAAGGGGCCATCCCATCAGCACCGCTTAAGCTCTCCTCCATTGGCGCGTCGCCACGCATCCAAAGAAGGACCTAGAATGTCAGGTCTGTCGCTGTGCTAGAGCGGTGGCACAGCGACAAAACCTTGCCGGTCGCCAAGCCTTGCCGGGAGCCGAGCCTTGCCGGGCGCCGCAGGCCACCCCGGCAAGATCTTGCCGGGGAAGTTGGCCTTCGGATTCCAGCTCTTCTTATCTGCTGATCCTCATATCTTTAACTTGAGAATTTCCTTGGTGGCCTGAGTCAACCTCGAACTATTCCCCGACAAGCCTTGCCGCGAGTATGGCTATAACCGCTCGTGCACAAGTACGGGGTACTAATGGCCCAATACTTAGTACACCGACAGGAGCCCCCGGGCCTAGGCCATACACGAGTGCGAGGCATTGTTGGGCTAGGCCCAAACAGTGCACGGGCACACGTGGCAGGGGATTAACTGCTCGTAAATATCCTGTTTACTGTGCCCCCCACTACGCGCGCGAAATGCGCGACGTGGGAAGCATGCCTCAAAAGCTGCAACTGCAATGCGCCCGCAGAGGTGCATTTACATTGGGGAGTAAAAGAGGCGGCCCCGCTCCTTCCCCATAAAAAGGAGAAGCCGCAGAGGCACAGGCCTATTTACCCCCTTTTCTTCTCAATCTGGCCGTCGCCATTGCTTTCCTTCCCTCGAGCTCAGAGCAAAGCCTTCCCTCTTCCGTTCGCCGCCTCCACACCCGCTGCATCCTTGGCTTCCGCCCTTGCAATCGCCATGCCGCCCAAGACCAGTAGAGGTAAAGTCAAGGAGGCGAAAGCCGATGTCCCGGAGAGTGAACTGGTGAAGATGCAGAAGAAGTACGTCGTCTTCGCCCCATCGCTCGATGCGGAAGCTTTGAAGAGGCGGTACCAGTGTATGTGGGCAAGGGAGACGCAGGCTCACCCCGCCACTCGCGTGATTCCAGGTTCTTGCTCCAAGAGTAGGCCAGACAGATACCCCTTTTTTGTCGCATATTTCTATTGCGGGCTCTGTCCTCCCTTTTCTGACTTCCTCAACGACATCATGTACACATACGGCTTCCATCTTCTTGACTTCACGCCAAACGCCGTAATGTGTATGTCTGTCTTCGCTCATCTTTGCGAAAATTTTGTCGGAGTGGTTCCCAATACCGCCCTCTTTCGCCATTATTTTATTCCTCGCATCCAAAAGGGAGAGGCCCTTTTTGGTTCTATCGCCTGGATTCCACGGGCTTGGAATAAGGAGATATACCCAGAGGGAGTTTACCGGGAGAAGTGGGACGAATGGCGGTCTGAGTGGTGCTGGATCAAGGAAGCAGATCCTCATCCGTTCTGTTTGCCTCGACGACAGAAGGCGGTCCGAGGCAGCGATTGAGCGGCCTTGCCGCGGAGGATGAGAGGCTCATAATCGCCACCACCAGGATCCTTCGTCTGAAAGCCGCCGGGCTCACTATGGAGATGATCGGCTTTGATTTCCTCCGTCGCCGCATCGCCCCGCTACAGAACAGGGGAAGACCACCTTGGGAGTACCGGAACGCAGCGGACATCATGAGGCTGCGCCCTGGATTGAACAACAATTTGACTACCATGCAACTTGGCGCCCTCCGCCAAAAGTTGTTCCAGCGCGACAACAAGCATCGGTTGCCGGCAAGGATTGTCCCTCTGTGCAACAACTCTGCTCTGGGATCAATCATCGCGTTCATGCCGATGTTCAATGCCCACGGTCTTGACGTGACATGGGTCGAGCCATCCGAGGAAGATGCACAGAAGTTCTTTGATAACTTGACAGAGAGGGTCGTCCGGGAAGAAGCAGACTTGCTCCGAGCCACCACTGACGAAGAGGTGGCATACATCGCCACCAGGGCGGAGGAGGCAAATCTTGCCGCGGAAGCTGGCAGCGTCAGCTTCGCAGAATGGGAAACCAGCGATGCAGAGGTAGTGGTGGAGAAAGATCCTGCCGAGAAGGATAAAGCTGCCGGGGAACAGGGCAGCACTAGCGCTGAGAGCTCGTCCGACGAGGACACGACTGAAGAAGAACCGCAAGAAGAGCTCCCAGCCCTGAAGAAGACAAAGCGTGTTCTTCAAAAGGCTGCGTCTGGCATCCCGGCAAACCAACCTTCATCGAGCAGCGAGGCTCCCGGCAAGAAAGTGGCCGGCAAGACTGCGCCGCGGCAAGGGGTTCGACAGCAACCTGCGCGGCGCGCGAGACCCACACCAGCGGCAACTGCTGGGGCGACAGGGGTGTCTCGCACTACCGCACTAGAAACTGAGGTGACGGAAACGCGCCAACCCCTGGCGCCAGCCACAGCCAAGCGACCTAGGACCCCTCCTCCTCCCCACTCAGACATCGCAATGAAGGCCGAATTCGACATCTCCGGCTTTAGTTCGAAGCGAGAAGAGGAAGAGTGAGTACCTTGCCACAACCTTTATCTTCCAATCTTGGATCAATCTTACTGACTTGCTTGTATTGTTTCTGCGGTGATGCAGAAACCTTGCTGGAGAGGATGACGAAGAGGACAAAGGCTTCCACGGGCGATGAGTCCCCGGCAGGCTCCACGAGCGTGCCAGAAACTGTCATCGTCAGCCCGGAGCTCAGCCCTCAACGCAGTCCCCAGCGTAAGTTCGTTGCTCTTTTTTCGTTGGTGGGCGTTGAGGTTTCTATTCTTGCCACTGATATCTCTGGGCTTGCAGGAGAAGAACGGCAACAAGGAGAGTTATTGGAAGACGCTCCCGTCGTGCCACCTCCATCAACCACGCCGCCCACAAGCGCATCCCCGGCAAGGGATCCTATCGACGAGTCCATCTTGATTGAGGAGGAGCCCGCAAGCATGGGCACCGGCAACCCTCCCCCGGCAACCGAGGTTGCCGGGAGGGGCGAGGCCACCTCTCAACAGCTCGACGCAGGTAACCGATTGCCTTAGTGCGCTTGCTATTCTTTCCTTTATCTCTTTTTCTTTGGTCCCTTCGAACTCCGATCTTGATCTTATTCTGTTTCCCTCCTTTGTCCTCCAGAGTTCCCTGTGATGGAACACATGGACATCGACGTTGTCATCGAGGAGACCGCCAGGGACGCCGCTGCCGAGGCAGACAGGATCACCGCCAGCGAGGCCGCCAAGGATGCCATTGTCGAGGCCGCCGAGACTATGCAGGAGGAACCCGCCAAAGAGCCTGCCGAAGAGGATGGCAAGGAGGCTGATGACCGTACTGACGGCATTCCTGCCGCAGGAGCGCCAGGCGCTGCGCCGGCCACGGAGCCCCCTGCTACTGGTGAGGCGGTTGTTGAGGATCAACCATCAACATCTGAAGGCCCCTCATCCAGCAAATATCTCAAGGTTGGCGAGAACCTGTTCGTCAACTTGCCGGGGACGGCAAGCATTGGGGCACCAACCGAAGGGGAAGTCTTCGACGAGGAAATCATCGCTGCTGCCGGGCTCGAGGTTGTTGATGACCCAGGCGCTAGCAGCGGCAAGTCTGAAGAGGATTAGCTCCTTCAGGCCATGGGCGAAAATTTCCGCAAGCTCCAGGCTCTCCACCACGCCCGAAAAGAGAAAGCGGATTCCAGAATGGCAGTTGTCGAGGTGGCCGAAGCAGATTTCCAGAGGCACGTCGAACAAATGCAAGTCTGGTACGCCGAGGCCCTCCAAGAGTTGACTGCTGGCCGAGAACAAGTGAGCCAGCAGTGGACAGAAATCCTCCTGAAACAATCTGACATGGAGAAGGCGCAGGATGAGGCTACGCAGAGAATTGCTGCTGAAGATGCTCTCCTGACGGGGCGTCGCATTGGGCTTGATGCTCATGAGGAAGACCTCACCGCACATGAGCAGGCGCTCACCGCCAAGCTTCACAGCAAAGATGAAGATATCGAGAAGCTTGTCGCGCGGCGGACCCAGGAGCTGGAGCAGAAGCACAAAGAGGCGCTCGAAGCTCTAACTGCAGATCATGCCGGCAAGCTCAAGGAGGCCATCGATGCTGCCGAGGCTGCAGAGGCTGCCAAGAATGAGCTGGGCGACAAAGTAGAGAAGTTGGAAGCGGATCTTGAAGAACACGGCAAGGAGCTCTCAACGCTCAAAGGCGACAGGGAAAAGACCCTCCACACCTTGGCGGAAATGCAAGTTGCTATGTCTAACAAGACCAAGCAGCTCTCCTCAACAAACGAAGCCATTGCCGTTCTGGAGCTGAAGCTGACCACGTTGTAGAAGTCCCTCGAGGCCGGCAAGGCCCGCGAGAAGGCTCTACTCAAAGATCTCCAGGGAGAGAGGAACCTGCTCAAGAGCTCTGCCACTGCCCAAATCGATTACGAAAAGGGGGTGGAGATCTGGACTGGACGTCTCATCAACGCTGCAGAGAAGCTTACGGCAGAACTGTCAGCCATGGGCCTGTCGAACTTCAGGTATTCTTCCGAGGAAAGGATATCTTCGAGTGCCAGGTTGACGATGTTCTTCGAGAGCATCATTGATGCCCTGAAGTTGCTCCAGTCTAACCGGGCGACTCAATTGGCCAACGAGACCCGCCGGCTTTGCCGGGCCGTCCTCCACAAAGTGCTTATCAAGGTGGTGCACCACAATCCTGGCATCGACCTCTCTAATGCGCTTGGCCATCTGCCAAAAGATGCAAATCTCGAGGCGCTCGAAGAGCTCGTCGCGCCTATCCTTGAGAAGGTGGACTCCATCAAAAGGATCGAAGGCCAGCGCAGAGATTAACTGCTCCACCTTTTCTTGCCGTCGTCATTCCATGTTAAAGACAATTAAGTCTCAAGTTAGAATTGCGGCAACTCATTAATGTAATATAACTTGCTTATGTTTGGGTACATGCTTGCTATTTCCCTTGTCTGATTCCTTTGTGTATGGAGTTCATCCTACGCTTACTGAAAAACTTGCCGGCGCGCAACCTGCCACGAGCGCTGGGTGCGGGACTTCAGCGGACTGCTGGAGGCGCAGCGGCCGACAAGACTCCTTGGCGTTCTTAGTACAGCCACTTAAATCGTTGAGCGGACTCGAAACAAAATAAGGGCGCAACTGATTACAACAAGGGTTCCTTCGCGTGCAGATTTTCCATACAAGAGTCGGAATCGTCCAAGGAAACAACTTTGCAATAAAGGAAACTTGTTCTAAGTTTTTAGAACTTAGCTTTCTGTCACTAGCCTTCCTCCGGTAAGCGTCGATTCCGAACATCGCTAACTGGACTCAAGATCTCCTCCCACCCCCCCTCTAGCTCCTGCCCCTCCCTCCCCCCCCCCCCGCCCCCCCCCCCCCTCAATTGCAACGCGAGGAATCCTTCTGTCTTTTAAGAAAAAGAAAGAAGAGAAAATAAAGATATGAAACCTTGGCGGTTCGTTAGAACTTACCGAGAGTAGGTGTCATACAACATCTTAGACAAACATGCATATATAAATATGATCATGGAAATCAATAAGGGAATGCACAACACTTAAATTTATTCATTTGTGCTCAGGGTCTGCGCCTGGCTTTGTACAAAGGATCATATGCCTCGCCGGCAAGACTTGTACAAAAGGGTGGTTGCCGGGGGCCCCCGGCAACCGCGCCTTACGGGTAGAACTTGCGAAGATGTTCGATATTCCAGGAATTGCTCACTGGAACGCCATCTTTGGTCTCCAAGCGGACAGCGCCGGGCCTGGTGACTCGTAGTACCCGATAAGGGCCTTCCCACTTTGGCGTCAACTTGTTTGAATTCTTGGCGGACTGAATCCGCCGAAGAACAAGGTCGCCTTCCTCAAGGCTTCGGGCATGAACTTTGCGGCTATGGTAGTGGCGCAAAGCTTGCTGGTAGCGTGCAGCTCACACAGCAGCCTGAAGATGATTCTCCTCAAGGAGCACAGCGTCATCTTGCCGCAGTTGCTCTTGCTCGAGCTCATCATAAGCGAGCACTCGAGGTGATCCGTACGTGAGTTCCGTGGGGAGAACTACTTCTGCTCCGTAGACCATAGCGAAGGGTGTCTGGCCGGTGGCTCAATTTGGTGTCGTTCTGATTGACCAAAGAACCGCCGGCAACTCATCAATCCAGCGTCTTCCGCACTTTTTCAGCCTGTCAAAGGTTCTGGTCCTGAGACCGCGCAGCACTTCAGCATTGGCCCTCTCCGCTTGGCCGTTGCTTCTCGGATGAGCAACGGAGGCAAAACAAATTTTGCCGCCAAGGTCTTGGACGTACTGCATGAAGGTGCGACTTGTGAATTGCGTGTCGTTGTCGGTGATAATCCTGTTGGGCACACCGAAACGGCAAACTATTCCTTTAAAGAACTTGACGGCCGATTGTGCTGTCACCTTCCACACTGCTTCCACCTCCGGCCACTTTGTGAACTTGTCGATAGCAACGTACAAGTACTCAAAGCCCCCGGTAGCATGGGGGAAAGGGCCCAGTATGTCGAGCCCCCAGACCGAAAATGGCCAGAAGAGAGGGATTGTCTGAAGAGCTTGAGCTGGTTGATGCGATTTCTTCGAATGAAACTGGCACGCTTCGCACTTGGTTACTAGTGCAGTTGCATCCTGGAGAGCGGTGGGCCAAAATAAACCTTGCCGGAATGCTTTCCCGGCAAGTGCTCTTGATCCTATGTGAGAACCACGTATGCCTCCATGTATCTCTGCCAACAGCTCTAGTCCATCCTCCCGAGGAATGCACTTTAATTTCACACCGTTTGGTCTCTTTCTGTACAGGACGTCATCGACGAACTTGTACATAACAGACCGACGGGCTACTCTTTCCGCTTCTTCCTGTTCCTCCGGGAGTTCTCCTGTTTGAAGGAAATGGACAATGTGTTGCGCCCATGCTGGAGCCTGGGGCTCGACAGCTAGGACTAAAGGCATCTCCTCCGCCGGGGGAACGTTTGTCTCGACGGCAAGGGCCTGAGCCCCTGCTGGAGCCTGTTGTTCCCCGGCAGGCATGTCGTTGATCCCGGCAACTTCCTTGCTGGTGGCTCCCGGGAGCTCTGTCGGGAAGTACTGACCAGAATTCAACTTTCTTCTCTTTTCTTGCCGCATTGATGGCGCCATGGATGGTTGAGTCAATTGGAGCACAAAAGTTCCTGGTTCCACAGGCAACTTGAGGGCGGCACGCTTTGACAGGTCGTCAGCAATACTGTTCTCGGCACGAGGGACGTGCTCCATTTGCAGACCGTCAAAGTGCTCTTCCATCTTTCTCACTTCATCCACGTAGGCTTGCATCAATGGACTCTGATAACTCTTGTTAACTTGCCTGACGACAAGCTGCGAATCGCCTGTGATGACGAGCTTCTTGATACCAAGGTCTGCCGCGATCCTAAGACCGGCAAGCAAACCCTCGTATTCTGCTGTGTTGTTGGTTGAACTCTCCCGGGGAAAATACATTTGGACTATGTACTTGAGGTGCTCTCCAGTGGGTGAGATAAGCAGCACGCCAGCACCGGCACCTTGCAGCGAAAAAGCCCCGTCAAAGTACATAACCCATTGCTGGTCAATTTCCTTGCTGGGGAGAGTTGTTTCTTGAACCTCTTCATCTGGCGTTGGGGTCCATTCCGCAACGAACTCCGCCAAGGCCCTGCTTTGAATTGTCGAAGTGCTTTCAAACTTGAGGTCAAAGCTCGACAACTCCAACGCCCACTCCACGATCCTGCCGGTTGCTTCTGGATTTCGCAAGATCCGTTGCAACGGAAAGCGAGTGACAACGGTGATTTCATGTGCTTGAAAATAATGGCGCATCTTCCTCGAGGCCATAAGGAGGCCGAAAAGCAACTTCTGCACACCAAAATATCTTGACCTAGCTCCTTGTAAAAGAGAGCTAACAAAATAAACTGGGCGCTGCACCACCTTTTTCTTCTGCAATGGTTCTTCTGACTGCACAGATCTTGTCTTGCCGGGATCAATCCTTGCCGGGGAAGATCCTCCTGCGTCACCTGACGGTCCTGCCGCTGGTGTTGGTTCCTCATCAGCTTCTCTCTGCGCCACTAACGCAGCACTAACCACTTGATTTGTCGCTGCTAGATACAGCAGCAACGACTCTTGTGGTTTAGGCGCGACTAGCGTCGGTGGAGAGGAAAGGTATTTCTTCAAATCCTGCAGCGCAGCCTCCGCCTCCGGAGTCCATTTCATGGCGCGCCAAAGATGTCGGCGTGCGACACCTATGGGATCCTAAGGGACCCCTTTACGATTCGTCGGGGGGAGAGGTATGCGCAAAGAGCAGAACCAACGATCGACGCGGGGAGACTTTACCCAGGTTCGGGCCGCTGATCAGCGTAAAACCCTACTCCTGCCTTGTGTTATTATTAGTGTTCTTGAGCCCAGGCTCTAGGAGCGCTCACAATGAACAGTACGTTCAAAGAGCAGCAACGCATGCAAAATGGGCCAGAAGATCGTCCTCCCCTGTAGCAGTTGCCTTGGGCCTCCTTTTATACCACAAAGGGGTCACCACAGTGGCAAAATGTACATACATTGAGGTGTAAAGTAGCTACAGGGTCATCATACGTAACCCCTGACGGATTAGGATGAATGCATTTAATGCACCGTGAGGTGTCCGTTTAGGTGTCCTCACTTTCTCGGGGATGGAAAAAGGGGCCATCCCATCAGCACCGCTTAAGCTCTCCTCCATTGGCGCATCGCCACGCATCCAAAGAAGGACCTAGAATGTCAGGTCTGTCGCTGTGCTAGAGCAGTGGCACAGCGACAAAACCTTGCCGGTCGCCAAGCCTTGCCGGGAGCCGAGCCTTGCTGGGCGCCGCAGGCCACCGCGGCAAGATCTTGTCGGGGAAGTTGGCCTTCAGATTCCAGCTCTTCTTATCTGCTGATCCTCATATCTTTAACTTGAGAATTTCCTTGGTGGCCTGAGTCAACCTCGAACTGTTCCCCGACAAGCCTTGCCGCGAGTATGGCTACAACCGCCCGTGCACAAGTACGGGGTACTAATGGCCCAATACTTAGTACACCGACAGAGAGGTGCTTTGTGATGGGTTCAATCTTGCGGTGGTCAATCCCAGTAACAAAAAGGGACATGACACGTATTTGTATCATTGCCATTAAGGATAAAAAGATGGGGTTTATTCATGCGTGAGTTTACTTTGTCTACATCATGTCATCTTGCTTAAGGCGTTACTCCGTTCTTTATGAACTTAATACTAGATGCATGCTGGATAGCGGTCGATGTGTGGAGTAGTAGTAGATGCAGGCAGGAGTCGGTCTACTTGTCTCGGATGTGATGCCTATATGCACGATCATTTCCTTTGATATCTTCATGATTATTTGCTTTTCTATCAATTACCCAACAGTAATTTGTTTACCCACTGTATGCTATTTTCAAGAGAGAAGGCTCTAGTGAAAACTATGGCCCCCGGGTCTACTTTTATCATATATTAAAATCCAAAAATACCTTGCTGCAATTTTTATTTCTTTATTTTATTTTGTATTTTATCTATCTATCTATCACTACAAAATTTAATCTTTCAAGTAATCGTCAAGGGATTGACAACCCCTTGTTCACGTTGGGTGCAAGTATTTGTTATTTTGTGTGCATGTACTGCTAACGAGGTGTTTTGTGATTCTCCTACTGGATTGATAACCTTGGTTCTTAACTGGGGGAAATACTTATCTCTAATGTACTGCATCATCCCCTCCTCTTCGGGGAAATCCCAACACAGCTCACAAGTAGCACCAGACATAGGTGACTATATCACGGGGATGCCGAAACATATCAACGAGAAAGAAGAACAAAACCGGTAATGAGGATAATAGTATGGTGAGCATGTGTATGACTCAAGAGGATACCGATATAGCTCGGGTTTTGTAAAGTATCACGAAGCAAAGGGAATAGCACGTGGTAACCAAAGGTTCACTCGAATGTCATTCGTGTACTCATAGTGATCAATATGGACGTCCACGGTTCCGCTATCGGTCATTGAATAAAGGAGTTTTTTTCATGTCTATGTTTTACCGAACTTACATGGTCACAAGCTTAAGGCAATCATGATATTTTGAGTGTTAGTAGGACATGAGTATCAAGGATTTATTTGTGAAATAGTTTCGTTAATATTCGAAATAGTTTCGAGAGGAACCGAAAGCATTTCGGGGTCACCGAAAGGGTTTCAGAGTTTATCGGGTAATACAGGGTATTACCGATAAATAATATATAGGTGGAAAATGATTCCAGAGATGTTAAATTAATTATAAAAGGTTTTAGTAATTGTTAAAAGGAATTTATAATTAATTAAATATCAATGGGTCTTAAAAGGCCAAGAGGTGGAAGGCAACTTGGGCGACAAGGGCCCAACAAGGGTGGTGCCCCCCTTCTCCCCATGGAAAGGGGAGAGGGAGGCTGAATTGGGGGCGGGCTAGAGGGATTGGGTGATTTGCCCCCACTTTACAAGGGGTATGATGATTTGCCCCATGATTGTCTCAATGACAGTGGCCCCGGGCCCCACCCGGCAGCCTCTAGGGGGGGGGGCAAATGATCAAATGGAGAAGTAAAGTGTGGCAAAAGATCCAATTTCTTGGGGGTGGGGGATGGGGGAATCCCCCTCCTCTTGGCTGGCCAAGGGAGGGGGACTTTCCCTCCCCTTGTGGCGCCCCTCCTCCTCCTCCAACCTATATACTAGAGGCTTGGCACTTTTGAACACACACGTTTTGGAGCCTCCTCTAGTTCTCTAGTTCTAGTTGGTCCCAGTTGATCAATTAGAGCTTGGCATAAAACCTCTAATCCTCATAATTAGAAGCCCGGTGTGGTTCTAATCTTCTCCCTCTAATTTGCCGGTGATGATTAGCTCTAGTTGGCGATGCGTTGCCAGATCGTGAAGACAAACGCTTGCAACTCATAGAGACTGTGCTTTAGGTCTTCCATTCGAGGGACTATTTGTGGGCGCTTTGCGGGATCGTTCATGTATGGTTCGAGGGACTCCAAGTATGATCTACACCAACTCATTTTCTTTCACTGCAACTCAGAGTCTGTAACGATCGAATCCAAACCGTTAATGCATCTTCATATTGTTCCTGGGTGATTGTAGGGCAATTTTTTTGTTTTCTACTACATTTCCCAACAAAAGGTTATGCAAAACTGGTCTTACGAAAAAAACTACTGTATGCACCTTTTCAGTCTCTTTAGAATTTGATATCTGGGGCAGTCGGGCAAAACAAGACTACATTAGTGTGGTCACTGGTACATCTCCAATGTATCTATAATTTTTTATTGTTCCATGCTGTTATAGTATCAATCTTGGATGCTTTTTATGCAATTATATGCAATATTATACCACTTTTTGGACTAACCTATTAACCTAGTGCCCAATGTTAGTTGCTATTTTTTGCTTGTTTTTGGCTTTTTAGAAAATCAATATCAAACGGATTCCAAACGGAGAAAAATCTTTGGATTAATTTTTCTGGACCAGAAGGGACCCACAAAGGTTAGGGAGAAGACCAGAAGAGTTACGAGGGAGCGACAAGCTCATAGGGCGCACTCCGAGGGGGTGCCCCCTGAGCTTGTGGGCCCTCATGGCACCACTTTTTCCGCCGCCACTCTGTCGGAAGGGGAATTGATCACGGAGGGCTTCTACATCATCCTTTGCTGCCCTACTGATGATGCGTGAGTAGTTTACCACAGATCTACTGGTCCATAGCTAGTAGCTAGATGGCTTCTTCTCTCTGTTTGATCTTTAATACAATGTTCTCCTCGGTGTTCTTGGAGTTCAATACGATGTAATCTTCTTTTGCAGTGTGTTTGTTGGGATCCAATGAATTGTGGGTTTATGATCTGAATATTTATGAGAAGTAATGGAGTCTTTTCTGAACTTTATTATACATGATTGGTATAGCTTTGTATTTCTCTCAGATCTATCCATTTGGTTTCGCCAACTAGATTGATTTATCTTGCAATGGGAGTGGTGCTTGTAATGGGTTCAATCTTGCGGTGCTCTATCCAGTGACAAAGTAGGGGACAAGACACGTATTTGTATTATTGCCATTAAGGGTAAAATGCTGGGGTTTATTCATATTGCTTGGATTTACTTCGTCTACATCTTGTCATCTTGCTTAAGGCGTTACTCTGTTTTATACTTAATACTCTAGATGCATGTTGGATAGCGGTCGATGAGTGGAGTAATAGTAGTAGATGCAGGCAGGAGTAGGTCTTCTTGTCTCGGACGTGATGCCTATATACATGATCATTTCCTTGAATATTGTCATAACTATGCGCTTTTCTATCAATTGTCCAACAATAATTTTTTACCCACCGTATGGTATGTGTTCGAGAGAGAAGCCTCTAGTGAAAACTATGGCCCCCGGGTCTACCTTTATCATATTATAAAAACCAAAAATACTTTGCTACAATTTTCTTTCTTTTATTTTTTTGCAATTTATATTTATCTACCACTACAAAATTTAATCCTTGCAAGTAACTGCCAAGGGGATTTACAACCCTCTTGTTCATGTTGGGTGCAAGTATTTGCTTTTGTGTGTGCAGGTGCTGCTAACGAGGTTCTGCGTGGTTCTCCTACTAGATTGACAACCTTGGTTCTTAACAGAGAGAAATACTTATCTCTATTGTAGTGCATCTCCTCTCCTCTTCAAGGGAATCCCAACGTAGCTCACAAGTAGTAGGAAGAATTTCTGGCGCCGTTGCCGAGGAGACATCACCAAAACCTATCAAGTACCTTCGCACAAACTACCATCTACTTGCTCTTATTTTATTTTCCTTTGCTTCTTGTTTTCTTCTCCCCCACTTCTAATTTTTTAACAAAAAACACAAAAGTATTTTTGTTTGCTCGTTTGCATGTTTTTATTGCCTTCATGTTAACACTCAAAAATAGAAAATGAAAGCAAAAATTTAAGATGACTATGGATCGACTTAAAGTTTTCTACTTGGACCATCTTTGATTCATTTGTTCTTGTGCTGAAACCCCAACTAGTTTAGTTGAGGTAAAATAATTAGATGAGCATGCTCATTTTGTGCGCCACCCTTTGTCTAAAAAAGGGAGACTCTTATGGAATCAAATAAATTGTTTGCTATGCTATGCTTGGAATCTATGTGAAATTCATGATTTTACTTGTTGCTCTGAGAACTCTAAAAAACACATTCCCTACCTATGTGAGTTTAATGATAATGAAATCTTATCTTCTTATGCCAAAGGTGTTTATATTTACTATGATATCGAACAAATTGAAGATTTTTTTTTGCTTTTAAGGGTGCTTATTGAGTTGCTTCTTTGATTGAAAAGTATGATGCTACTCTCTACAAATATGAAATTTTTGCTATACCTAAATATTGCTATGAAAACTATGCTTCTAATGCCTATGTTAGTGAATTCACTGGGAGAATGTCTGCTGCTTTGGAAGAGAATAATGATATGCAAGAATCTGTAGATAACTATGATCCTGTTGATTCGCTTGAAATATCCCTTTTTGATGAATTTGATACTTGCCATGCTTGTGGCCATGATGCTAATATTTATGATGCTTATGGAGATGAACTTGCTATAGTTCCTTATGCTAAAAATGAAATTATTGTTGTTGCACCCACACTTGATAGCTCCTTGAATTAAAAGCATGATTGTAATGATGCTATTAATTCTATTAATGTCAATTGTGTTAATGACATGCAAAACTACAAGCTTGGGGGTGATGATTTTGTGATGTCCACTACTCATTGTAATGATCATGATTGGGGTGATGTTTCTTATGATGTTGAAAAATTATTTAAGCCTCATGATGAATATGTTATAGACAATAATGTTTGCAATATTATTGAAAATGGGTTTGGAAGAGTGTCAACTTTAGGTAAAAAGAATCCAACATATTCGGAGAGTGTTCAATCTTATGAATTTTTTTTATAAAAGTGGGTTTGGAGAGGTCATGACTTTAGTTGATGCTAATCCCACTATCTTGGAAGATTATAAATTTTTTATGCATGTGGATCATGAAGAGAAAATTTTATATGATAGTTATATTGTTGAATTTGATTATGATCCTACATGTAATTATTATGAGAGAGGAAAATATGGTTATAGGAATTTTCATGTTACTAATTTATCTCTCGTTATGTTGAGATTGTCAATGTTTTATTCTTCTTCCTTGCATATGCTAGATATTTCTTGTCTTGATAATTTTTTTGCTTATAAAATGCCTATGCATAGGAAGTATGTTAGACTTAAGTGTGTTTGTCACATGTTTTATGATGCTCTCTTCGTGCTTCAATTTTTATCTTTCATGTGAGCATCATTGAAATCTCAAGCCTATCTCAATGGCTATAAAGGGGAGACAACCCAATTGTTATCATTTATATTTTTTGAGTGTTCACACAATTATGCTACTCTTATTATCGTGTTTTTATGTTTAATTAGTGTTTGTGCCAAGTAAGTCCTTGGGGGTGATTTGGTTGATAGTTGACGTGATTCTGTGAAAAACAGAAACTTTATAACCCAGTTCTGGAATTGTTAAAAATCACTGACCGTGCTTTTGTTCTGAATTTTTTTGGACATGATTGGTATACAAATTGCCCACGTTTTCCTTATTTTTCAGAATTTTTGGAGTTACAGAAGTATACGATCAATTCAGATCATTATAGATTGTTATGTTTTTGACAAATTTTTTTATTGCATAGTTCTCTTGTTTTGATGATGCTATGGATTATATCGGGGGGGGGGGGTGGTATAAGTCATGGAGAAGTTGGAATACAGTAGCTAATATGCAATATTAAAATATGAATTGGTTCATCACAATACCTAAAGTTTATGAATTTTTTTTCTTATACTAACGGATCCCACGAGGTTTCTGTTGTGTTTTGTGTGCTGAAGTTTTCAAGTTTTGAGTGAGATCGCGATGGACGAATGAATAAGGAGTGGCAAGACCCTAAGCTTGGGGATGCCCAAGGCACCCCAAGTTAATATTCAAGGAGACTCAAGCATCTAAGCTTGGGGATGCCCCAGAAGGCATCCCCTCTTTCGTCTACAACCCATTTGTATATTACTTTGAGCTATATTTTTATTCATCACATGATATGAGTTTTGCTTGGAGCGTCGTGTATTATAGTGGTATTTGCTTTGTTTGCTTTTTAGTTTGCCAAAATCATCTTTGCTGGACACACGTTTTGAGAGGGACACACATTTATTCGTGATTTGTTAGAATACTATGTGCTTCACTTGTATCTTTTGAGCAAGGTAGTTGCTCCAGTGCTTCACTTATATCTTTTAGAGCACGGCGATGGTTATATTTTAAAGAGATAGTTCCAGTCTCATGCTTCACTTATACCTTTTTGAGAGTCTAACAAATAGTAATGGCTATGTGCACGGGTTATGAAACTGGTCCTAATATGATAGGTATTCAAGAGGGATATAATAAAAACTTTCATGTAGATCACTGAATATGATAAGTTTGATTCTATGCAATAGTTTTGCAATATTAAGATGGTAAATGTGGGAGGTACTAGTGAATAATTGTGGTTTAATAATAATATTGGTGTGAGGGTTTGTGATTCCCGAAGAATGCACGTATGGTCTCTAGTTGTGTGATAACCCACAAGTATAGGGGATCACGACAATTTTCAAGGGTAGAGTATTCAACCCAAATTTATTGATTCGACACAAGGGTAGCCAAAGAATATTTTCAAGTATTAACAGTTGAGTTGTCAATTCAACCACACCTGGAGACTAAATATCTGCGGCAGAGTGATCAGTAGCCCAGTAGTATGGTAATTTGATAGTGATAGTAGTGATAGTGATGACCCACAAGTATAGGGGATAAATCGTAGTCCTTTCGATAAGTAAGAGTGTCGAACCCAATGAGGAGTAGAAGGAAATGACAAGCGGTTTTCAGGAAGGTATTTTCTACAAGCATTGAAATTATCGGTAACAAATAGTTTGGTAGTAAGATAATTCGTAATGGGTAACAAGTAACAAGTGTAGCAAAGGTGCAGCAAGGTGGCCCAATCCTTTTTGTAGCAAAAGATAAGCTTGGATGAACTCTTATATAAAGTAAAGCACTCCCGAGGACACATGGGAATTGTCGTCAAGTTAGTTTTCATCATGCTCATATGATTCACGTTCGCTACTTTGATAATTTGATATGTGGGTGGACCGGTGCTTGGGTGCTGTCCTTACTTGGACAAGCCTCCCACTTATGATTAACCCCTCTCGCAAGCATCCACAACTACAAAAGAAGAATTAAGATAAATCTAACCAGAGCATGAAACATGTGGATCCAAATAAGCCCCTTACGAAGCAACGCATAAAATAGGGTTTAAGCTTCTGTCACCCTAGCAACCCATCATCTACTTATTACTTCCCAATACCTTCCACTAGGCCCAAACAATGGTGAAGTGTCATGTAGTGAACATTCACATAACACCACTAGAGGAAAGACAACATACATCTCATCAAAATATCGAACGAATACCAAATTCACATGATTACTTATAACAAGACTTCTCCCATGTCCTCAGGAACAAACGTAACTACTCACAAAGCATGTTCATGTTCATGATCAGAGGGGTAATAAATATCATTAAGGATCTGAACATATGATCTTCCACTAAATAAACCAACTAGCATCAACTACAAGGAGTAATCAACACTACTAGCAACCCACAGGTACCAATCTGAGGTTCTGAGGCAAATATTGAATACAAGAGATGAACTGGGGTTTGAGAGGAGATGGTGCTGGTGAAGATGTTGATGAAGAATGACCCTCCCATGATGAGATGATCTTTGGTGATGACGATGGCTTCGATTTCCCCCTTCCGGTGGGAAGTTTCCCCGGCAGAATCGCTCTACCGGAGCTCTATATTGCTTCTGCCTAGGTTCCGCCTCGAAACGGTGGCGCTTCGTCCTGAAAGCCTCCTTCTGGTTTTTTCTAGGTCAAAACCCTCCATATAGCAGAAGATGGACACCGGGGGCTGGCCAGGGGCCCACAAGCTCAGGAGGTGCGCCCTAGGGAGTAGGGCGCACCCCCCAGGCTGGTGGGTCCCCTTTTGCTATTTCTTCGCCCAATATTTGTTATATATTCCAAAACAATTCTCCGTAAATGTTCAGGACATTTGGAGTTGTGCAGAACAGGTATCTCAGATTTGCTAATTTCCGGTCCAGAATTCCAGCTGCCGGCATTCTCCCTCTTCATGTAAATCTTGTAAAATAAGAGAGAAAAAGCATAAGTATTGTATAATAAAGTGAAATAAAAGTCCATAATGCAATAAATATCAACATAAAAACATGATGCAAAATGGACGCATCAACTCCCCCAAGCTTAGACCTCGCTTGTCCTCAAGCGAAAGCCGAAATTGATAATCATGACCACATGTTTAGAGATAGAGGTGTCGATAAAATAAAATACGGACATGAGGGCATCATGATCATCTTTAGAACAACAATATATTATCATATAACTTCTTATGCTAAAGTGACAATTCGTTCACAAGGTAAAGTATGAACCAAAAGCTTTATTGAAAACTAACAAACCATTATCTCGGTCATTGAAGCAATTGCAATTTATCATAGTATCAGAAAGAATCTATATAAGAGCTTTTATTGGGCAAGTTCACATACTCAACTATCATTTAGTCTTTCAAAATTACTAACACTCATGCAATACTTATGATCAAAACTTCAGTCAGACACATAGAAAGATAGGGGATTATAATTTCGCCTCCCAACCATTTACCTCAAGGGTAATGTCAACAATAATATCTCTTGGTCACCTACATCTGAGTGGATATATGTGTCTAGATCTTTCCCCAACACATGATGCTTGCCAAAAAGAAAAAGGCGAAATAAAGGGAATGGTGAAGATCACTGATGCGGCTTGAAACTACGTTGGTATTTCCCCAAAGAGGAAGGGGTGATGCAGTACAGCTACGGTAGGTATTTCTCTCAGTTATGAAACCAAGGTTATCAAACCAGTAGGAGAACCAAGCAACACTATGTAAATGGTACCAGCACACAAAGAGCAAATCCTCGCAACCCAACGCGTAAGAGGGGTTGTCAATCCCTCCTCGGTAAAAAGATAGATTAAATTGTATGAGTTTGGATAAATATATCGCACAAGAACACAAAATAAAAGATGCAAAAAAAAAGTGCAGCAAGGTATTTTTGGGTTTTTGGAATAATAGATCTGAAAGCAAATATGATAAAAGATAGATCTGAAAGCAATATGAGAAAAGATAGACCCAGGGGCCTTAGATTTCACTAGTGGCTTCTCTCAAGAAAATAGCATACGGTGGGTAAACAAATTACTGTTGGGCAATTGTTAGAAGAACAAATAATTATGACGATATCCAAGGCAATGATCGTGTATATAGGCATAATGTCCAAGATTAGTAGACCGAAATGATTTTGCATCTACTACTATTACTCCACACATCAGCCGCTATCCAGCATGCATCTAGTGTATTAAGTTAATGGATTAACGGAGTAATGCAAAAAGAACGATGACACGATGTAGACAAGATCTATTCATGTAGGAATAGACCCCATCTGTTTATCCTTAATAGCAACGATACATGCGTGCCTCGCTACCCCTTCTGTCACTGGGTGAGGACACCACAAGATCGAACCCATCACAAAGCACCTCTTCCCATTGCAAGAAAAATCAATCTAGTTGGCCTAACTAAACCAAAGATTTGGAGAAGAAATTCGAGGCTATAACAATCATGCATATAAGAGATCAAAGAAACTCAAATAATATTCATGGATAGAGATCTGATCATAAACTCGAACTTCATCGGATCCCAACAAACACACCGCAAAAAGTCATTAAACCAAATAGATATCCAAGAGACCATTGTATTGAGAATCAAAAAGAGAGAAGAAGCCATCTAGCTACTGCCTACAGACCGATAGGTCTATGGTGAACTACTCATGCATCATCGGAGGAGCACCTATGAGGATGATGAGCCCCTCCGTGATCGTGTTCCCCTCCGACGGAGTGCCGGAATAGGGCTTTAGATTGGATCTCGTGGTTCTGGAACTTGCGACGGCTGGAATTGTGTTTCGTATTCTCCCCTAGGGTTTCTGGAATATTTGGGTATTTATTGTAACACCCTGGATTTTGCCCATTTTTTTCCTTTTGATTTTGGTCTGGATTTGCCTTTCTATGGCTTAGTGGTCTTGCAACCTGGAGGGATCACCCTTGATTCCTCTTCCCAAGTGGCTTGCCAACCTCAAAACCATCCCAAGACCATGTCATTTCCATCTTGGACCAATCCCAATATTCTTTTTCTTGGGAATATTCCTTTTTCTATTAAAGGAATAACCTTGTTTGTCCTGGGTTGTGAAGCAACCCACATTTCCATCATTCCAAAGATTCCCAAATAATTCTCATAAATACTTTGGGTCAGATCTTCCACAAATATGCCAGACCCTTCCTTTCCATGTTCAAAAATATTTCACAAATATTCCTTTTCTGATTCTGCCCTAGTTGCCAAGTTGAGAAGCAAGTACTTTTTATATTTGCTTGCTTGATCTCAAACTTTTTGGGTATTCTTTCCTATCCATATCATTACCACATGCCAAAATTCAACTTCATTTGGATAATAAATCTCCCTTGGCTAATTTCCAAAGTTTCTGGTCAACTGGAAGCTTTGTGAATCAAGTGCTAGTTAGGAGTATCCAAATGAGTTGAAATTTTGCAAGAATCTTCATATGCTCAAATCATGCCTCTCCACCAAGTTTCAACCCTATCAAATCATCTATACGAGCACAGCCTCAAATCTTGGTTTCTGGTCAGATTTTCACATTGTGAAGCAACTATAGTTTATATTGCTCCATAATTGCTGAAAATTTACCATAGCATTCTCCTACTCATATAACCCATCTCCACAAAATTTGGGATCATTTCGTCTTCCCAATAATTCCCTAGAATTTTTCTAAGATTCTGGTCAGAGAGGATATCTGCGAAGGAAGTACTATTTTGGCATGTCCAAATGGTATGAAAATTTTACAGAATCTTCATATGGCCAAATAATCATGTTATACCAAATTTCAGCTCAAGTGGCTAATCCATGTGAGTGCTCCATCCTAATCAAGTTTCTGGACCAGATTGGTCAGTTGCAAAGCAACTATATTAAACCTTGGCCCATTTCTCTCCAAACTTCGCAAGATTGTAGTCCTTCCTATCCCAAACCTCCCAGACATCTTATTTGCCCCTTATCACTTCTCTGTTCATCATAGAGGTGTGGCCAAGTTTGCTACAGCAAACTTCCAGTGAAGCCTCACATCCACTCTTGGTTTCTTTTGGGGATCTATCACCTCAAAGGGACTATTACTTGGAAGGACTACCCACCGGACATGATTTGGCCGGTCAGGGTGCACCGCATGCACCAGTTCACGCGGTGACCACGCGGCTGGCATGCCAGCCAGCGTGCTCTGGCGATGGAACCCCTCGGTTGCATCCATTCCTTCTCGCCCTCGCCACCTAGCCATGTCTAGGGGCTTCGCCTCGTCATCGCCTTCGCTCTGGAACCCTCTCCCCCTTCGGATTCTTCCCCGGTGAGCCGTCCCCATCCAGGAACAGTGAGCGCATGTGACACCGTTGTCGTTTTCCTCTATTCTCATCTCCCTCGAGCTCTCTCGAGCGCCCTCTCCTCTCCCTGCGAAGCTCCTCGACACTGCAAACCGCCAGCCACGCCACCCGCACGCGCCAGTGCGCCGATAAGGTCAATGTCGTGTCTGTCCTTATCACCTCGCCCGGCTATATATAGGCCGCCCTTGAGCCCCTCGACCTCACCAAGCTCACCACCACACTCCACTGGTCCTCCCCGACCTCTCCATCCCTCTCCAGGAGCTCTCCTCGCTCGCCTATGCCGCAATGGCCGCCATCGGGCATCGCTCAAATTCGAGCTACCCCGAGCCCCTTCCGCCGTGCCACCACCACCAGAGGTCCTCCCGAGTCCCCTGGAGCTTCCCCGCCCGTTCCTTCCTCCTCCGGTGAGCTACGGCGCCGTGCCCAGAGTTGCCCGTGCCCGCCATCCGCCACAGCCGAAGCCCCGCTTGGGTCGTCGCTCTCTGGTGGCCGTGTCCTGCACCAGGGGATGCGGCGGTCCACCCCGAGTCCACCGCTGGGTGGAGCATCGCCAGAGATGGCCCGCAGCGCTGGCGGTCGCCGCCGGGCTCTGCCTCTCCCTCTGCATCACGCCCAAGCGCAAGGAAGGAGATGAGGACCCCGTCCCAGCTGGCCAGTGGGCCCCCGGCCCCACCTGTCGGTCTCCAGTAGTTGACTTGGCCCGGGCCCGCTCGTGTTTTAAGTGGAGACGGTTTTTGGGTAATACGTTTTTGAACACTGAAAGCGTATTCTACTTCTTCTTCAGGAGAGAATACGTCTTCTCAGTTGGAAAGCGTATTTCCAAAAATGCGCGTTCTCTCTTAACTCAGCCGGCGCCGAAACCTATAAATAGTGGACGTTCATCGGTTAACAGCAGAAAAACACATTTTCTATTTGTTTTTTTTTCTAAACAACGAACGGCCACAACTTTTTAACCGTAACTCCGATCGAGGTGATTCCAAAGCCCACTTCTTCGTCTCTTCGAGCCCGTCATGCTGGTATAATTTTCAGTATGTTTTGACACAGTGAAAATGACCATTTTTTCCTTGCCCGTAAACAGCCCCCTCCGAGAGAGAACTGTTTCCGGCACTCATTTCCGCGGACTCTCCGCACTTCTTCCCAATGGTTCCTTCATCCCCAGGCAAGCCACAACCCTCATCTGCATAATTGCATTGCAATATCATAGTTAAATTGATTACTTTAATAACAAGTATGACTATTTTGTAAAATGAATTGGATTATACAATGCTGGAGTAAATTCTTGAATAGGTGACTACCATGTTGAGTACCGGATTGTTAGTGACTAGTAGTTTACCCACTCGTTGATGCCATGATGTTGAGATTACCGTCTATGATTATTTTGGATTTCATCCGATAGTATGTGGAGATGAACTAGTAGCCTTACCTTGGACATAGTGGCTATTGGACTACCAATTGGTTAATGTTATGACTTGGATTACTATGATATCGGAGTGTCAGCTATGACAGAGATATTATTCGGAGATAGGATACTTCATGGTTGATCCAGAGTCACCTGTTCGAACTTATCCGTGCAGCGACATTTGCCGGTATGGGACGGCCTTGACTTGGTCTGATCGCGTGCTCTTTCACCGGTACCGCCCGACAGGGAAGGTTATGCGTGCACGCTACCCTGGCCCGGTAGGCGGCGATAACCTTGTGAGCCCAGTTGAGTTATATGGTACCAGGTCCCCATTTGGGACAGTTTGTTTGCCACGACAGTGGCAGGTGTCACGCGGCGACACAGGGGCCACCCAGGGCAGGACTCCGGGGGAGGATGATTGCCGGTGGTATGATGGGAGGGTCACGGGTCTGGCGGGTTTCATTGGAGTAACGCTGGTCCACCCGAATGGGATCACGAGGTCAGGTGCTCCATGGTGTGGGTAAAGTGCGCAACCTCTGCAGAGTGAAAATCTATTCGAATAGCCGCGTCCACGGTATTGGACAGTCCATCCATCCTCACTAGGTGGTCAACCATAGTAGTGATAATGATGGAAGAACTCGTCTTATGATCGAAGTACTCGGTGGATCGTGAGTATTTTGAAGGTTGTGAGGCAACCCGGAAGAGAGTAAGTTTGTCAGATTTGAAGTGCAGATGGTATCAGGAATATGATATGTTAGCCATGGGATGGCTATGAGATGAGTGGTCGGATGACCACACGATTTGGATTGGATTTGGAACAGATTTAGATTGGATCCTAAGGTTATTGGGAGTATGGATTAAATATGCTTTACCTTACTGCATCTACTTCAGTAGCTATCTTGCTATGATGTTGTCTTACCTTAATGCTGATGTTTGTTGTGAGCTTGCGAGTACATTCAAAGTACTCACCTGGCGTGTCATGCCAGTTTGCAGGTCATGCCATGATTCCTTGCTTGTCGAGGATCCCGAGTTTGTGGGCTAGGATACGCGTTCTAGCCAGAGTCCCTACGGAGTGGAGTCCATCACCACCGTCGCTGTTCTGCTACCGAGAGAGTTACTCTGCTGTTAGCATAGAGCTACCCCGGGTAGGCGTAGTGTTGCTGTACCGATGTAATCCACATACCCTTTGTAACCATATCCATTGTAATAAAGAGCTGATTTGTTCTATGCCAACAGTGCCGTGTTCCAGAGGACTTGTCCCTGGGCTGGGATACGGGGCGTTCCAGTCTTCTCTGAGCCGGGGTGCCACAGGCGTTGGTATCAGAGCAGGTCTGGCTATAGGACGCCCTAGACCTAGTGAACATTAGTAACCGGTAGTATATGATCCAGTTGGTTTGCTGCACTTGTTTGTTGCATTTGTTCGTGCATAGCATACATATAGACTAGATGTTTTATCACTAACGATGGATCTGCTGAGTGTAGGTGGCATCGGTTTCGATTACCTACCTGTGCTCTCCAGTTTGCATATTTGTTCCTTGGTGTGGTGTCATCTTCGTCCTAGCGGAGTGATGCCAAGGTGCTTGGTGGAGTCGATCCCTTGTCGGATTGATGCACCGGTGCCACACCAACTTATTCTCTTCTGACACCCCTATCATTTCGGTGATAGACAAGTTCTATCCCAGATTGTGCCATTCCACTAGCCGCTTCGGCAACCCTTACTGATCCTTGTTATCAGAAAAGGGCAATGCATGAAAGCCTTTCTCTCCACCACTATCTCATTCCGCCACCTATTCTTTGGACGTGTACGGTTTTCTTCCGTCCCCTTGATGATGATGTGGTCGTAACTTCTGTGTTCTAACCCCCGATCACCAAGTTCGTCCTCGCCACCGTGTCCGTCCAGATGGAACCGGTGTTAAGCTCATATTTTGTGTAGCCTTGTTTACACCAACTTTCTTCCACACATTGATTCACTTTCATGCACATCGCCACAGCATGTTAGTCCGTAATACCGGAGTTCTTGCGAGATTTGTGTGCTTAAGTAGGAATGCATATTATTGCTGTGAATAGCTGTAGAATGTGATATTGCTTGTGTGTGTGATCTTGCTGCTTTGTGTGCTTTTGTTTAGTCATCTCTTTTGTTTTTTTTATTTGGGCCCTTGGTGTTACCTTATTTTCCCCTTATGGAAGTTGCTCACCGACCCTGAACCCAAAGAGTCAGTGAAGAGACAGCCATTTGGAAGCTCAACTCAGCAATGTGGAATTTTCAGCAGACTGTGTTATCGGGAATATCAGGCCTGAATACAAATGATATCCTGACCGGATTGGTTATCAGCATCAAGTATACATCAGTGCAACTTTCACAACAGTAATGATCGCATCAGCAAGAAGGCAAAGATGCGTGCATGATCAACAGTACATTTCGAGTCAAAGGTATGATTCATATATACAAGGTTTGAGTCTGCTATGAGTATGATTTGAAACCTGCTATATTTCGAAAGCAAGCCAGCATGTGCTATGAACTTAGTGTTCAGCAAGAAGGATAGCCGAATACCCTGTTGCATACAACAAGTAACCGACAGTAGAAACAGTAAGGGATGTATATATATATATCTGCACTCAGTCTGCATGTGGCAAAGAGAAGCCTCGGGTGTAAGCAACCCAGTCTTTCTTAAGAAGCTACCTGAGAAGCTTACGACGTAAGAATTCAGGTGTCTTTCTCGATACAACACATGGACATCTTCCGGTGCAAGGTACTCAGGCTTCTTCCGTAAGCTATCACCGCAAGCTTCCGGCATAAGGTACCGAGTCATCCCCAGCAAGCCTTTAATGGGGGGAAGCGTCTGAGCCAGGAGCCCTATACAAGTAACTATGGACCTGGGTTCGGATAATCATTACCCTATGAGTAAAGCGTGGAGGATGAGAAAGCTGGTCATGTGAGCAAATATACCCTGTCAGGGGACACGGATAAGATATGCCTGCCGGAATATTGCACCTGACAACACCTATTGTCACACGGAGAATCAAGAACACATAAGGGCAAATTCTTTCAGCAAAGGGTCCAGGCAAAGAGAACTATAATGAAAAAGCAAGGTTGTCCATACAGGTATGGTAATGGTACAAATACTACGGACAGTCTGGCTCGGTACCAGTCACCATGGGTACACACCCACGGGGTCTATTCCATTCGCAAGGACCCCATATCGAGACAACCCGCCCAGCCAACCAGATATGCTCGAAATTGTCAGAAGAGGGCAACCAAGCTGGTCAGGTCAGCCGAAAGATTAACTCAGTAGTTCAAATTCAGCAACCATGTTAAAGCATTACACGGCCTACCATCCATATAGAGGTACCGACAGACTAAGTAATCAGAAGGATGAACAACAGTCTCGAAGCATGTGTCCTCACAGATGGGAATCAATTAAAGACTAACCTGCCATGAACAAGAGTCTGCTGCCAGGACCACTGTCAGTCAAGTCTATGGATAATATCACAATAAGATTGTACACCTTTATGCTGGTCACGACAGGTGACAGTCAAATATTTGGTAGGAGCCTTATACCCAAGACAGTGAAGATACCCAAGATGACCCAGCAATCCGTGCGAGAAGTCAGATTCCGCCAGGAGAACGGTACGATTCACAGTACAGTTTTGAGCCTGGAGGACACACAGCCATTTGAAGTCACCCAATGCAATGAGTAAAAGATTTCGTGTCCACCAAGAGAATCTGTTCACAACTCAGTGAACGGTCGTTTGTATTGGACCTCGTCATGACACGTCCATGAGGAACCACCCTCGGACTTACGAGCAGGGCACATAGTTTGGTCAGGATAATTTATTGCCCCAGACAGGATAGCAGACATAAAAGGATTGGAGTCAGAGTAACATGTGAGGTAAGATTTGCCAGAAAAAGGGTCCAGTAAAGCAAACCAACCCGAAGCAAGGCAGTCAGTCATATGAAACTCAGTGGGAGCATTACACAAAGGTAAAAAGGAAACTCGAGTTGGAAACGATTTCCTCAAGTGGAAATATTTATGTTTGATCCCTGAGCAACCAAATCTCGAGGACGAGATTTCTTTAAGGGGGGTAGGTTTGTAACACCCTGGATTTTGCCTATTTTTTTCCTTTTGATTTTGGTCTGGATTTGCCTTTCTATGGCTTAGTGGTCTTACAACCTGGAGGGATCACCCTTGATTCCTCTTCCCAAGTGGCTTGCCAACCTCAAAACCATCCCAAGACCATGTCATTTCCATCTTGGACCAATCCCAATATTCTTTTTCTTGGGAATATTCCTTTTTCTATTAAAGGAATAACCCTGTTTATCCTGGGTTGTGAAGCAACCCACATTTCCATAATTCCAAAGATTCCAAAATAATTCTCATAAATACTTTGGGCCAGATCTTCCACAAATATGCCAGACCCTTCCTTTCCATGTTCAAAAATATTTCACAAATATTCCTTTTCTAATTCTGCCCTAGCTGCCAAGTTGAGAAGCAAGTACTTTTTATATTTTCTTGCTTGGTCTAAAACTTTTTGAGAATTCTTTCCTATCCATGTCATTGCCACATGCCAAAATTCAACTTCATTTGGATATTAAATCTCCCTTGGCTAATTTCCAAAGTTTCTGGTCAACTGGAAGCTTTGTGAATCAAGTGCTAGCTAGGAGTATCCAAATGAGTTGAAAATTTGCAAGAATCTTCATATGCTCAAATAATGCCTCTCCACCAAGTTTCAACCCTATCCAATCATCTATGTGAGCACAACCTCAAATCTTGGTTTCTGGCCAGATTTTCACATTGTGAAGCAACTATATTTTATACTGCTCCATAATTGCTGAAAATTTACCATAGCATTCTCCTACCCATATAAACTATCTCCACAAAATTTGGGATCATTTCATCTTCCCAATAATTCCCTAGAATTTTTCTAAGATTCTGGTCAGAGAGGATATTTGTGAAGGAAGTACTATTTTGGCATGTCCAAATGGTATGAAAATTTTACAGAATCTTCATATGGCCAAATAATCATGTTATACCAAATTTCAGCTCAAGTGGCTGCTCCATGTGAGTGCTCCATCCTAATCAAGTTTCTGGACCAGATTGGTCAGTTGCAAAGAAACTATATTAAACCTTGGACCATTTCTCTCCAAACTTCGCAAGATTGTAGTCCTTCCTATCCCAAACCTCCCAGACATCTTATTTGCCCCTTATCACTTCTCTGTTCATCATAGAGGTGTGGCCAAGTTTGCTACAGCAAACTTCCAGTGAAGCCTCACATCCACTCTTGGTTTCTTTTGGCGATCTATCACCTCAGAGGGACTATTACTTGGAAGGACTACCCACTGGACATGATTTGGCCTGTCAGGGTGCACCGCGTGTGCCAGTTCACGCGGTGACCACGCGGCTGGCATGCCAGCCAGCGCGCTCTGGCGATGGAACCCCTCGGTTTCGTCCATTCCTTCTCGCCCTCGCCACCTAGCCATGTCTAGGGGCTTCGCCTCGTTGTCGCCTTCGCTCTGGAACCCTCTCCCCCTCCGGATTCTTCCCCGGCAAGCCGTCCCCGTCCAGGAATAGTGAGCGCACGTGACATCGTTGTCGTTTTCCTCTGTTCTCATCTCCCTCGAGCTCTCTCGAGCGCCCTCGAGTCCTTTCCTCTCCCCACGAAGCTCCTCGATGTCGCAAACCGCCAGCCACGCAACCCGCATGTGCCAGTGTGCCGATAAGGTCGCCGCCATGGCCGTAATTATCACCTCACCTCGCCCGGCTATATATAGGCCGCCCCCGAGCCCCTCGACCTCACCAAGCTCACCACCACACTCCACTGGTCCTCCCCGACCTCTCCATCCCTCTCTAGGAGCTCTCCTCGCTCGGCTATGCCGCCATGGCCGCCGTCGGGCATCACTCAAATTCGAGCTACCCTGAGCCCCTTCCGCCGTTCCACCACCACCAGAGGTCCTCCCGAGTCCCCTGGAGCTTCCCCGCCCGTTCCTTCCTCCTCCGGTGAGCTACGGCGCCGTGCCTAGAGTTGCCCGTGCCTACCATCTGCCACAGCCGAAGCCCTGCTTGGGTCGTCACTCTCCGGTGGCCATGTCCTGCACCAGGGGATGCGGCGGTCCACCTCGAGTCCACCTCTGGCTGGAGCATCGCCAGAGACGGCCCACAGCACCGGCGGTCGTCGCCGGGCTCCGCCTCTCCCTCTGCATCACGGGTAAGCGCGAGGAAGGAGACGAAGACCCCGTCCTAGCTGGCCAGTGGGCCCTCGGCCCCACCTTTCGGTCTCCAGCAGTTGACTTGGCCTGGGCCCGCGCGTGTTTTAAGTGGAGACGGGTTTTGGGTAATACGTTTTCGAACACTGAAAGCGTATTCTACTTCTTCTTCAGGAGAGAATACGTCTTCTCAGTTGGAAAGCGTATTTCCGAAAATGCGCATTCTCTCTTAACTCAGCCGGCGCCGAAACCTCTAAATAATGGACGTTGTCGGTTAATAGTAGAAAAACACATTTTCTATTTGTTTTTCTGTCTAAACAACGAACGGCCATAACTTTTTAACCGTAACTCCGATCAAGGTGATTCCAAAGCCCACTTCTTCGTTTCTTCGAGCCCGTCATGTTGGTATAATTTTCACTATGTTTTGACACAGTGAAAATGACCATTTTGCCCTTGCCCGTAAACAACCCCCTCCGAGAGAGAACTATTTCCGGCAATCATTTCCGCGGACTCTCCGCACTTCTTCCCGATGGTTCCTTCATCCCCAGGCAAGCCACAACTCTCATCTAAATAATTGCATTGCAATATCATAGTTAAATTGATTACTTTAATAACAAGTATGACTATTTTGTAAAATGAGTTGGATTATACAATGCTGGAGTAAATTCTTGAATAGGTGACTACCATGTTGAGTACCGGATTGTTAGTGACTAGTAGTTTACCCACTCGTTGATGCCATGATGTTGAGATTACCGTCTATGATTATTTTGGATTTCATCCGGCAGTATGTGGAGATGAATTAGTAGCAGTAGCATGGACATAGTGGCTATTGGACTACCAGTTGGTTAATGTTATGGCTTGGATTACTATGATATCGGAGTGTCAGCTATGACAGAGATATTATTCGGAGATAGGATACTTCATGGTTGATCTAGAGTCACCTGTCCGGACTTATCCGTGCAGCCACATTTGCCGATATGGAACGGCCTTGACTTGGTCTGATCGCGTGCTCTTTCACCGGTACCGCCCGACAAGGAAGGTTATGCGTGCGCGCTACCCTGGCCCGGTAGGCGGTGATAACCTTGTGAGCCCAGTTGAGTTATATGGTACCAGGTCCCCGTTTGGGACAGTTTATTAGCCACGACGGTGGCAGGTGTCACGCGGTGACACAGGGGCCACCCAGGGCAGGACTCCGGGGGAGGATGATTGCCAGTGGTACGATGGGAGGGTCACGGGTCAGGCGGGTTTCATTGGAGCAACGCTGGTCCACCCGAATGGGATCACGAGGTCAGGTGCTCCATGGTGTGGGTATAGTGCGCAACCTCTGCAAAGTGTAAAATCTATTCGAATAGCCGCGTCCACGGTATTGGACAGCCCGTCCAGACCTCACTAGGTGGTCAACCATAGTAGTGATAATGATGGAAGAACTCATCTTATGATCGAAAGTACTCGGTGGATCATGAGTATTCTGAAGGTTGCGAGGCAACCCGGAAGAGAGTAAGTTTGTCAGACTTGTAGTGCAGATGGTATCGGGAATATGATATGTTAGCCATGGGATGGCTATGAGATGAGTGGTCGGATGACCACACGATTTGGATTGGATTTGGAACAGATTTAGATTGGATCCTGAGGTTATTTGGAGTATGGATTAAATATGCTTTACCTTACTGCATCTACTTCAATAGCTATCTTGCTATGATGTTGTCTTGCCTTAATGCTGATGTTTGTTGTGAGCTTGCGAGTACATTCAAAGTACTCACCTGGCGTGTCATGCCAGTTTGCAGGTCATGCCATGATTGCTTGCTTGTCGAGGATCCTGAGTTTGTGAGCTAGGATACGCGTTCTAGCTAGAGTCCCTGCGGAGTGGAGTCCATCACCGTCGTCGCTGTTCCGCTGCCGAGAGAGTTACTCCGCTGTTAGCATAGAGCTACCCCGGGCAGGCATAGTTTTGCTGTACGGATGTAATCCACGTACCCTTTGTAACCTTATCCATTGTAATAAAGAGCTGATTTGTTCTATGCCAATAGTGCCGTATTCCAGAGGACTTGTCCCTGGGCTGGGATACGGGGCGTTCCGGTCTTCTCTGAGCCGAGGTGCCACATTTATAGAGCTGAGAGGCGATGGAGGAGACCCCCGTGGGCCCCATGACCCATTAGGGTGCGCCAGGGGCCTCTGGCGTGCCCTGGTGTCTCGTGGGCCCCTTGGGCCTCCCGTGGTGCACTTCCTTGGCTCCCAAGTTGTCTTCTGGTCCAGAAAAATCTCCAAAAAGTTTTGATGCGTTTGGACTCCGTTTGATAGGGATATTCTACGAAGTAAAAAACAAGCAAAAAACAGCAACTGGCACCGGGCACTATGTCAATAGGTTAGTCCCAAAATATGATATAAAGTTGCTATAAAATGACTGTAAAACATCCAAGAATGATAATATAACAACATGGAATAATCAAAAAATATAGATACGTCAGAGACGTATTAGCATCCCCAAGCTTAATTCCTGCTCGTCCTCGAGTAGGTAAATGATAAAAACAGAATTTTTGATGTGGAATGCTGCCTAACATGTTCATCACATATTCTTTCTTTTTGTAGCATGGACATTTGGACTTTTAGATGGTTCAAAGCAATAGTCTATATTGGACATGAAGACTTCAATACTCAAGCATATCAACAAGCAACCATGTCTTTCAAAATATCAACACTAAAGAAAGTTATCCCTAGCCCATCATGCTCAATCATTGATCCATTCATGAAACACACTCGAATATTAGCTACATCCAATGCACAAGTATGATCATAGTGCCCCTTAGTTGGTGCTTTAAAAGAGAATATGGAGACTCAAATAAAAATAAAAATTGCATAAAGTAAATAGATAGGCCCTTCGCAGAGGGAAGTAGAGATTTGTAGAGGTGCCAGAGCTCAAAGCTTAAATTGAGAGATAAAATATTTTGAGAGGCATGCTTTTCCTGTCAACGAAAACGACCAAGTAATTCCCAAAACTTTCCATACTAGATACATCATAGGCGGTTCCCAAACATAAACTAAAGTTTATTCTTTTTTCTACCATTCTTTCACAATCCAAGGCTAGCCGTATTCACGGGTGCCTTCCATAGCAACACTTTCCAAGGAATTTATTATTTGACAACATAAAGTAAATTTCTTTTTCATTTTGGGGCTGGGCATCCCTATTACCACCGTACTCTCGTGCAATGACAAGTGAATAAACACTCATCTTGAGAATAACACATCTAGCATGGAAAAATATTGGCCACCCCCTGCCACTTCATGAGCGGTACGGGCACACAAAAAGGAAATTAATTTTGAAAATTAGAGTTGGCACATACAAATTTACTTAGAACAACACGGAAATACCGTATATAGGTAGGTATGGTGGACTCATATGGCAAAACTGGGTTTAAGGATTTTGGATGCACAAGTAGTATTTCTACTTAGTACAAGTGGAGGCTAGCAAATAGATCGAGAAACAACCAACCAAGAAACAAATATTCTCATAAATGAGCATTAAGCATAACTAACACTGAATAATGCACCACAAGTAGGATGTAATTTCATTGCATAACTATTGACTTTCATGCTTGCCTAGGGAATCACAAACCTTAACACCAATATTCTTACTAAAGCATAATTACTCACCAACATGACTCGCATATTTCTATCATCATATCTCAAAACTATTTCAAAGAATCAAGTTTATTTTGTCCAATGATCTTCATGAAAGTTTTTATTATATCCCTCTTGAATATCTATAACTTTGGCACTAGTTTCATATGTTGCAATTGTTTTTGACAAGCTCAAACAAATTTAAGTGAAGAACATGAGCATAAAAATTTTCATCTCTCAAAATAATATAAGTGAAGCATGAGAGAATTTCTTCAAAAAATTTACTAACTCTTAAATAAATCTAAGCGAAGCATGAGAGTATTTCTTCAAAAAATTAAAGCACACCATGCTCAAAAAGATATAAGTGAAGCATTAGAGCAATTCCATGGCTCAAAAAATTGAAGTGAAGCACATAGAGCGATTCTAATAAATCATAGCATAATTTTGGCTCTCCCAAATAGGTGTGTCCATCAAGGATACTTGTGACAAACTAAAAAGCAAAACAAGCAAAGACTCATATAATACAAGAAGCTGCAAGCAAAACTCATGATATGTGACGAATAAAAATATAGCTCCAAGTAAAATTACCGATGGTTGTTAGAAGAAAGAGGGGATGCCTTCCGGGGCATCCCCAATCTTAGTTGCTTGGTTCTCCTTGAATATTACCTTGGGGTGCCATGGGGCATCCCAAAGCTTAGGCTTTTGACACTCCTTATTCCTTCATCCATCGTGATCTCACCCAAAATTTTAAAACTTCAATCACACAAAACTTTACAAAACCTTCGTGAGATCCGTTAGTATAAGAAAACCAATATTTACTTTAAGTACTGTTGCAAACCCATTCAAATTTTATTATTGAATTATACCTACTGTATTCTAACTTTACCATGGCTTATACCCCCCGATACAAACCATAGATTCATCAAAATAAGCACATAATGCAACGAAAACAGAATCTGTCAAAAATAGAACAGTTTGTATAGACGCGAATTTTACTCATACTTCTGTAACTCCAAAAATTCTGAACAATTAGGACAATGTAGGAAATTTGCATATCAATCATGTTTAAAAACTTCAGAATTTTCGTCCCTTCTATGAATTTTCAAAATTCTTCTACTGGATGCAAAAGTTTCTGTTTTCCAACAAGATCAAATCAACTATCACCCAACATGATCCCAAAGGCTTTACTTGGCACAAACACTAATTAAAACATAAAAAACACAATCATAATAGTAGCATAATTGTGCAAACACTCAAGAACAGAAAGAAAAAGGCAAGAATGAATTTCATTCATTGGGTTGCCTCGCAACAAGCGATATCGTTTTATGCCCCTAGCTAGGCATAATGCGTAGATTCAAGTATTGTCATCGTTCTTCTTATTTTCCATGGATGAGTTTTTGGTAGAAGGTTTCTCAAATATAAATTGAAACACATTATCCATAGAAATTTTAGCATTATCAAGTTGCCGATCTACATGTCCCCTTATTGGAAATGTGTTTCAAGTTGATAATGCTAAAATTTCCCCTTGTTGGATATGATCCAATAAGTTTTCAATGGATAATGTGTTGGATCATATGCGTTTGACGATTTTTTTTAGCATTAACTTGTTGGATCATATCTAAAACAGGGATTTGCTTTTTAAGATTCTCATCAAAGATCTGATTATTGCCAAGCAAATGTCTCAACACATAATCACTATTGTAAATGATCTCATCTATTACCGGTTTTTTATTGTTCATGCCATAAAAATCAAAGATATCCCTAGCTTCCCGTACTATGTAACCAAATTCATTCATCAAAACAAGAGTGGCTAATTTTTTAATCTTTAGGATCTTTTATAATGGGAAATTCATAAAACAATCTTTGCAAGGCAGGGTGAGTACAGATAAATCTATTCTCAAGTTTTAGAACTAGTGCTGAAATAGCTTTTGCATAGGTTTTAGTTCTTTTAAGTATAGGAGTATCATCACAAGTCAAAGTTCCAACAAAATTGAAGAATTCTTGGATAGTTTCTTTTCCTATAACGTTCCCTTGTCCCAAAACAAAAGTTTTAGCATCCAGATTGCCAGATCGTCCAATTTTAGGAGTTTGGCCATCATATGTTTCTGCCATACCAAAGTCATTCATGATGATAGGTTCAAGCAAAAAGATCGAGCGAGAAAAAGGGCGGAAGAAAAGAAAGGCGAATAAAATGGCAAATTTTTGTGCTTTTTGCAAAAACATTTTAGAAGTGGGGGAGATGAAAACGAGAGGCAAATGGCAAATAATGTAAATTGCAAGGAGATCAGTTTGTGATTAGGAACCTGATAGATGTTGATGATGTCTCCCCGGCAATGGCGCCATAAATTCCTTTTGATGCGGCTTGAAACTGCATTGGTATTTCCACAAAGAGGAAGGGATGATGGAGTACAGCTACGGTAGGTATTTCCCTCAGTTATGAAACCAATGTTATCAAACCAGTAGGAGAACCAAGCAACACTATGTAAACGGTACCTGCACACAAAGAACAAATCCTCGCAACCCAACGTGTAAGAGGGGTTGTCAATCCCTCCTCAATAAAAAGATAGATTAAATTGTATGAGTTTGGATAAATAGATCGCACAAGATCAAAAAATAAAAGATGCAAATAAAAAGTGCAGCAAGGTATTTTTGGGTTTTTGGAATAATAGATCTGAAAGCAAATATGATAAAAGATATATCTGAGAGCAATATGATAAAAGATAGACCCGGGGCCGTAGATTTCACTAGTGGCCTCTCTCGAGAAAATAGCATACGGTGGGTAAACAAATTACTGTTGGGCAATTGATAGAAGAACAAATAATTATGACGATATCCAAGGGAATGATCGTGTATATAGGCATCATGTCCATGATTAGTAGACCGGAACGATTCTGCATCTACTACTATTACTCCACACATCGACCGCTATCCAGCATGCATCTAGTGTATTAAGTTCATGGAGAAATGGAGTAATGCAAGAAGAACGATGACATGATGTAGACAAGATCTATTCATGTAGGAATAGACCCCATCTTTTTATCCTTAATAACAATGATACATGCATGCCTCGCTACCCCATCTATCACTGGGTGAGGACACTGCAATATCGAACCCATCACAATGCACCTCTTCCCATTGCAAGAAAAATTAATCTAGTTGGCCTAACTAAACCAAAGATTCGGAGAAGAAATACGAGACTATAACAATCATGCATATAAGAGATCAAAGAAACTCAAATAATATTCATGGATAGAGATTTGATCATAAACTTGAACTTCATCGGATCCCAACAAACACACCGCAAAAAGTCATTACATCAAATAGATCTCCAAGAGACCACTGTATTGAGAATCAAAAAGAGAGAAGAAGCCATCTAGCTACTGCCTACGGACCCATAGGTTTATGGTGAACTACTCACGCATCATCGGAGGAGCACCAATGAGGATGATGAACCCCTCCATGATCGTGTTCCCCTCCGGCGGAGTGCCGGAATGGGGCTCTAGATTGGATCTCGTGGTTCTCAAACTTGCAGCGGCTGGAATTGTGTTTCATGTGCTCCCCTAGGGTTTTTGGAATATTTGGGTACTTATAGAGCTGAGAGGCAGTGGAGGAGACCCCCGTGGGCCCCACGACCCGTCAGGGTGCTCCAGGGGCCTTTGGCGTGCCCTGGTGTCTCGTGGGCCCCACGGGCCTCCCCTGGTGCACTTCCTTGGCTCCCAAGTTGTCTTCTGGTCCAAAAAAATCTCCAAAAAGCTTCGCTGTGTTTGGATCTGTTTGATAGGGATATTCTGCGAAGTAAAAAACAAGCAAAAAATAGTAACTGGCACTGGGCACTATGTCAATAGGTTGGTCCCAAAAAATGATATAAAGTTGCCATAAAATGATTGTAAAACATCCAAGAATGATAATATAACAGCATGGAATAATCAAAAATTATAGATACGTTGGAGACGTATCAATCACCATGACTCTTGCATAAAGGTAAGTACTAAAAGTAAAAGATAGGCCCTTCGCAGAGGGACGTAGGGGTTGTCATGTGCTTTTTGTTTGGAGGCACAACCCTTTAATGCAAAGGAACGTCATGTTGTATTGCCCATTGTGATAGAAACCTTTATTATGCAGTCCGTCGCTTTTATTTCTTTACCATCACAAGGTCGTACAACGCTTATTTTCCCACATTAAAAGATCATACATATTTAGAGAGCAATTTTTATTTCTTGCACCGATGACAACTTACTTGAAGGATCTTACTCAATCCATAGGTAGTTATAGTGGACTCTCATGGCATGAAACTGGGTTTAGGGATGTTTAGATGCACAAGTAGTATCTCTACTTGGTGCGGAATTTTTGGCTAGTATGAGGTGGAAGCAAGCTTCACATGTTGGAGGATCCATGACAATATAACTTCTATTCGGATATAAGAAAACATAACCCATTATGTTGTCTTCCTTGTCCAACATCAACTTATTAGCATATAATATTTTAGTGAGTGCTCACAATCACAAAATATGTCCAAGATAGTGTATTTATATGTGACCACTCTTTCTTTACCACTTCTTATTAATTGCAAAAATGACCAAAACTATGTTTGTCAACCTTCAACGGGTTTAATGCATCATACTTCTTATATGTGAAGTCATCACTCTCCATAAGATTGTTATATAATATTTTTATTTCCTTTATTCCTTTTCTTTTCCAAGATCAAAGCAAGAAAGCAAAGCTCTCAACTCAAAACTAATCTTTCTTATATAACTCTCAAACTCGATTACATAGATAGAACCCAAAGCAAAACTCAAAGACTAGATCATACTAAAACTTTTTTTCTACTAGATAATTATATAACCAAAAGGATCAAACTAAGATAAACGATAATGATAAAGATGTGATGGTGATACGATACCGGGGCACCTCCCCCAAGCTTGGCACAAGCCAAGGGGAGTGCCCATACCCGTGTACTCAAGTCTCCTTCTTTGGCGGTGGTGGTGATGAAGTTGATGAGTCTGTGAGGTTCTCCAGCTTACGCTTGAGGATGAACCTTTCCTCCCTCAAATCATCATTTTCTTGCTCAAGCTTTAATATCCTTTTGCATAATTCCGCCTTGCTTTCCTACAGAAAATAGGACGGGATAAATTGAACCTTAGATTTGGTTGATCTATTCGGAAGGCTTGACTTCTTGAACTCCACATGCATATCCCCTGGTTGAGGTAGGGGGACATCATCTTCTTCAGATCTAGCATCCTCCATTCCCTTCAGATCATCATCTTCTTCTTCCTCTGTGGTCCAACCATAGTGGTCCACATCTCCATAGATCTTTGGGTTTGTGATGTTGTGGGAAACATAGCTCTCTCCATTTGAATCTTGTGACGGCATATTTTCAGATCTGTCAGAAAAACAACACGAAACAAGAATAGAGGATATTGTCATGATACAGTGGTCAAAACCTTCGGGAGATTATATAATGATTTTTTACCGTGCAAAACAAGTAATATGGGAGAAAACAGAGTCTGAAGGGCACACGAGGTGGCCACAAGCTCGGGAAGCGCACCCAGGGGGTAGGGCGCACCCCAGGCTTGTCGCCTGCTCGTGCACTTTCCGGACTGCTTATTATTTTCCTAATTTTTTAAATATTCCAAAATGGAGTAAAATTACCTCTGGGAAACTTTTGGAGTCGATTTACTTACCGTATCACATACCTATTCCTTCTCAGGGTTCTGGAGTGTTCTGGAAGGTTTCCTTTATGTACTGCTCCGGTGTTATGGTATGAATAATATTAGTTTCAACATTTATGGGCGTACCTGAGATATAGTCACTACTACAGGATGCTGCTAACGCGACACTACAATCAGAGACCCTTCGACGAAACTGTATGCGATGCATTAATCGCAAACGGTGATGTAAAAAAACCGTCAAAAAAGATGCAAAGCGTTTGCGATGGTGGATACATCAAACACGGTTCAGATTTTAGTTGCGTGTGCGTTGCAGGGCATATGGTTCAGTTCAATGAACTGTTTGTGATGAGGCCGAACAAAAGAAATGGGCAGCCAGATGGAGGCGTGTGCGATATACGGCATACAGTTCACTCAGATAAACTGTTTGTGATGAGGCGGAACAACAGAAACGGGTAGCCAGATGAAGGTGTGTGCGATATATGGCATACAGTTCACTCGGATGAACTGTTTGTGATTAGGCAACACAAAAGAAACGGTCAGCCAGATCAAGGTGTGTGTGATATACAGCATACGGTTCACTGGATGAACTATTTTCGATTAGGCAACGCAACAGAAACAGTTCAGCCAGATCAAGGTGTGTGCAATGGAGGGCATACACTTCATTCCTATAAACTATTTGTGTTGAGCCAAGAGAACAGAAATGTTTCACATAAACAAGATGTGTGTGATACGCGACAAACATCCAATTACATAGGTGGCTAGTACACACATGACATTTCCACACACCAAAGTAAACTATTACATGTATAATTAACTAGGATAAACGATCATCTGATCATCATCTACTTCTTGTGACGCTTGCTGCCACTGCTCTACTAGGATAAACGGATAGTGTGCTCTATTGGACACACAAGTATATGGATCATAGCCTTGGGCGAGCAATGTGCCCGCACACATCGTGCTAGCTCGATGTTCTTTCTATGCTAAAGTTTCCATTAATTGATGGCATTTTATGAACACGCCACCGTTTCCCGCCATTTCCTCATCGGTTTCCCGCCGCCACCCAGCGATATTGCGCATAAACCTAGGCGGCGCGCGACGCACGGAGGGAACGAGCGCAGCCTATAGCACATCCACCTTTTCCAAGCATGCCAACCCACAAAAGCGCCGCCTCTGCCATCAACCTCCTCGACGACGAAAACGAGAAGGCGCCATGGCCCGTCGAGGCCGAGGTGCTCCCCGGCAATGCGACGGACGATGCCATGATGCGCGTCATCGCCAGGGTTGAGCAGACCCTTGGCGCATGGCACTTCAGCGCCGTGGATCAAGATAGGCATGTCAGCGCCGAGAGGCTGCAGCTTGTCGCACAACATGATCGATGGCGCGCCGCAGAGCAAGCTAGGCGCGTCTGCGCCGATAGGCTGCGGCTCGCCGAACAGCGAGACCGTTGGAGTGCCACAGAGCGAGAGGCGCGGCGCGCCGCACAGCAAGAGCGGATCCATCGGCGCTTGCCTGCTGTCGACAGGGCGTCGCAGCTGGGCACACGTCCCGTCAGTACCCCCATTCCTCACCAGGAGTGGGCAGAGGCCGTCTGCGTCGTACTTGCACCAGAGGCCGGCCGCGCCATACTTGCACCAGACGCCAGACGTGCCGTTCGCATGGGTCATGCCGTTCGCCTTGTCCGCGGCCCGCTCGGTGCCAAAGCGCTGGTCGCTAGGCTCGACCGCCTCCTTGGCCCAGGTGTCCACCTGGGCGCAGTAGAGGAACATGGCCGTCGCATCCTCGAGCTGGTGATCTCCGACGAAATAGCCAACTTGGAGCTCGAGATCGCGCTCCAGATGTACTGCCAGCGTGTCGACCGCTTGGACGAACGGCTGCACGAGTTCAGGCAGAGCCAAGAGCTACCGTAGGCAAGGGCTGCTATTCATGGTCTCATGGACGCGTTTTATTTTGTTGAGTCATTTCGACTTGGATCGCTATGTATTCACAGCAATCATAATATTGCTCTGTTTATTGCTCTGTTTCAATGTGTGTACTCTATTTTTCGTTCTTATATGTTCTGTTTCAATGTGTGTGTGTATGCTTTCCATTCTGTATATGTGGATGATAACAGCCAGATACAAATTAGTATACGAAAACAGATAGAAAATGGAATTCATAATATATATTAATTGTTCATTAGTTCATCACATAATATATATAATATCATCACATATACGTGATGATACTTAACTACTAGGTACAATGCATAAAATTGAAAACGAACAATACTAAAACTAATAATCCCTCCTAGGGGCAGTATTCCGGCAGCCCCTCGCCAGCAGCTCCCTGGTTCACGGCGTCTTCCCAGCGCGGAGGCAGTACTCCGCCTCCTCCGCCTCGCAGCGCTTGACATACCGATCTAGCTCTTGCTGGCGCATGAGCGCGAACGATCTTGCCATTTCATTGGGCACCCACCGGAGCTCCTCATCGGTGGCACGCTGGAGCTTATCGGCCCACCTCCACGCAGCAATGAGGCACCTCGCACCTTTGACCTTCCTCGCGAAGTACCCGTCTTCGTACACCTCCTTCGCACGACGACGCGCTCGCCCACAAAGCTCCACCGCCTCCTTTTTCCAGGACGCATCACGGGCTTCACAGGCCGCCTGGTACCTGGCTTTCTCCTCCGCCATCTCCTTCTTGAATGCCACTTGCCTGGCTTTCTCAGCCGGCGGCAGCGACTTCCACAGACAAAGATTGTACTGGCCCCAAATCCACTCCAAAGTTGGGGGATCCGGCGCAACCTCATCTGGCGGCACATAGGGGTCCCCCTCATCGCTGCTCTTCGACTGAGCGTCCTCGGGGGGGCGGCGCCTCCTCGTCGGCACATGGGAAGATCGGCGGCACCATGGCAGAGATTGAGAGAGAGAGAGAGAGCGAGTGAGGGGAGGATGTAGATGAGAATGCAGGCGGGATGACGTGAGGAAGGTAGTGTTTATTGGCGGCCGGAATCTAGATCGACGGAAACAGTACACACGCCGGTCGCCGGAATTTACGAGTATTGTCGTTTGAATTACACACGATTCCCGTAGCAAAAGCCGTGTGTGAACTTAATAGCTGACGGTTTCTAATACAGAACCGTGTCTAATTAATAACCAGTGCCAATCTTGTGGGGCCCGGTTGTCTTGCCATATCTTTACATTTTCTTTTTTGAACAACAGATATTTACATCGTCTGATCATTTTTTAATTTTTTGGAATTTAAATGCCATGGCACTCCATGCATGTGTCCAAGCCATGACACTAATATGTTTGAAAATTCGTTCCAATTTACTGCACTTGGAATTAACTCGCACACAAGTACACAATTTTTTTTCCAACCCATTATGGTTAGCCGCTGCATGTAGATGTAGTTCAAATTTGGATTAAGCTCTTTAAATGGCTAGAAAATCACTTAAATGTCTTAAAAGGTCAAATGACCCCTGAAATTTTCTAAATTTTGACATGACAGTTGTTTTAGTGCACTTTAGCTGTAGAATTTTTTTGAAGCCCATAAGAGGAAGCTATCGTCGATTCGTCATCAAACATGCATTGTTCCCTCTCGAAACCACGGGCCTTCTAGTGAGTTGCTCCGGTTTATGAGGGGTGTGTGTCCAAACTTTCGTCAAACAGGCCAACTTTTTTACCACATCATCTTGGTGGCATGACATTACGTCAAGCAAGGTTTCATGTGTCCAGGTCGTGACACCAATATGCTTGAAAATTCCTTCCAATTTACTGCACATGGAATTAACTCGCACACAAGTACACAAAAAATATGATTTTTCAAACCGTTATGGTTAGTCGTTGCATGTAGATGTAGTTCAAATTTGAATTACGGTCATTAAATGGCTAGAAAATCACTTAAATGTCTTTAAAAGGTCAAATGACCCCTAGAATTTTCCAATTTTTCACATGACAGTTGTATTAGTGCACGTTAAATGTAGAAAAAATTTGAAGGCCGTAAGAGGAAGCTATCTCCCATTCGTCATCAAACATGCATTGTTCCCTCTCGGAACCACGAGCCTTCTAGTGAGTTGCTCCGGTTTGCGAGGGGTGTGTGTCCAAACTTTTGTCAAACATACCAAATTTTTTACCACATCATCCTGGTGGCATGACATTACATCAAGCAAGGTTTCATGTGTTTCTGATCTTTTTTTAATTTTTTGGAATTTAACTGCCATGGCACTCCATGCTTGTGTCCAGGCCGTGACACCAATATGTTTGAAAATTCCTTCCAATTTACTGCACATGGAATTAACTCGCACACAAGTACACAAATATGATTTTTCAAACCGTTATGGTTAGCCGTTGCATGTAGATGTCGTTGTTCAAATTTGAATTATGGTCATCAAATGGCTAGAAAATCACTTAAATGTCTTAAAAAGGTCAAATGACCCCTAGAATTTTCCAAATTTTCACATGACCGTTGTATTAGTGCATGTTAAATGTAGAAAAAAATTGAAGGCCATAAGAGGAAGCTATCTCCCGTTCATCATCAAACATGCATTGTTCCCTCTCGGAACAACGAGCCGTCTAGTGAGTTGCTCCGGTTTTGTGAGGGGTGTGTGTGTCCAAACTTTCATCAAACATGCCAAAAATTTTACCACATCATCTTGGTGGCATGACATTACATCAAGCAAGGTTTCATGTGTTTTTGATCATTTTTTATTTTTTTGGAATTTAAATGGCATGGCACTCCATGCATGTGTCCAGGCCGTGACACCAATATGTTTAAAAATTCCTTCCAATTTACTGCACATGGAATTAACTTGCACACAAGTACACAAATATGATTTTTCAAACTGTCATGGTTAGCCGTTGCATGTAGATGTAGTTGAAATTTGAATTACGGTCATTAAATGGCTAGAAAATCACTTACATGTCTTTGAAAGGTCAAATGACCCCTAGAATTTTCCAAAATTTCACATGACAGTTGTATTTGTGCATGTTAAATGTAGAAAAAATTTGAAGGCCGTAAGAGGAAGCTATCTCCCGTTCGTCATCAAATATGCATTGTTCCCTCTCGGAACCACGAGCCTTCTAGTGAGTTGCTCCGGTTTGTGAGGTGTGTGTGTCCAAACTTTCGTCAAACATGCCAAATTTTTTACCACATCATCTTGGTGGCATGACATTACATCAAGCAAGGTTTCATGTGTTTCTGATTTTTTTTAATTTTTTGGAATTTAAATGCCATGACACTCCATGCATGTGTCCAGGCCGTGACACCAATATATTTGAAAATTCCTTCCAATTTACTGCACATGGAATTAACTCGCACACAAGTACAGAAATATGATTTTTCAAACCATTATGGTTAGCCGTTGCATGTAGATGTAGTTCAAATTTGAATCACGGTCATTAAATGGCTAGAAAATCACTTAGATGTCTTAAAAGGTCAAATGACCCCTGAAATTTTCCAAATTTTGACATGACAGTTGTATTAGTACTACAAATTTTCTCATACATTTAAAATACTATCCGTTGCCACTTTACTCCAAATTCGTCTTTCACAGCTAATAAAAAATATCAACAACATCACACACAGTTTTTTTGGAGGAACCGTTTGCGATGAAAATTCGTGGGTCTATTTAAGTCTTCCTCCTTAAGCTTTGCCGGCTCATCTGCTCCAGTGCCGGAAACCTCCGAATCCATGAATCCCGATCCCCATTCCCGCAACCCCTTCTTGCAAAGATGACACCATGGAAACACTTCGTGAGGGGCCGTACGGTGGCCGCGTCCACCCCGAGCGCCGCCACCTGCGCCGAGAGCGCGACCGCCTATGCCGAGAGTGCCGCGGCATCCGCATTGAGCGCGGCCGCATCCGTCGAGAGGGCGTCTGCGGCAGCCGACAGGGGAGCTGCAGCAGCCGAGACGGCTGCAGCAGCGGCTCCAAATGCCGAGAGCGCTCGAGCTGCCGTCTGTGCCGCCGATGTCGCCCTGTCCCGGGTCGAGGCCATCCACTCCAAGATCAAGGACGCACACGCCAAGATATTCTAGGCCACCTTGGAATCCAGTGTGCAACCCATGTCTGAAAAGGTGGCGGTGGTCATGGAGCATCTGCTTCCTCATGAGATCGCCGAGCGGGAGCTGGAGATGCAGGAGGCGGCGGAGATCAAGGAGCGCCGGGAGGAGGAATTGCGCATGGCCGAGGTCGAGGTAGAGAAGAGTCTGTCCGTCGAGGAATCGGTGGTGGAGTACCAACGCGAGCTTTGGCGTAGCCACTACTACGAGAATTACAACCTTGAGGGCGGTGCTGAGGACGAGGACGAGGACGCGGTCGACTTCAGCAGGGGGACGCGGAGTCCACTAATGGTGGCATGTCGCTAGGACAAGAGATCGATGTCTCATCTCACACCGGCGATGCATAGGTCGGCGCGGCAGCAGCTTTGTTAAAATTATGCATACTTAGGCTTTGTTTTTAATGCTGGTCTTTTGTTAGAGCAATGTTCAGGTCAACTGGCTCTGTTTAATTACTAAAATTGCTCGATTCAGTAAGTGTGGTCTGTGTGTTGTACGCTCTTTTGTGTGCCCAAATTAGCAAGCGATGTTAAATTATGCAATGACGTGGATGAGGATAGTACCCAGGGAAATTTCCACAAAAAATTTGAATTATCAAACTCATCCCATGCGTGTAAAGAATAAGAATCATTTGTGATGCACATAATCGTTCAAATTGAATGGTGTCCGGCGGCACCGCGCGCAAAGTTTCCCTCCACATTTCAAAATTTTTGGCCTACCGCCGAAATATCTACCCCCGCCCCCCCTTCCCCACCCCCTTTTTACCCCGACCACAAGTCACATTTCCCCTATTTCCTCCTTCCTTCCTTTCGAAGCTATAGCCGCTTCCTCGCTTGCTTCATCGCTCTCACCGTCTCACATCCTACCGCTGGGGTCGCCATGGTCTTCTTCAATGACCTCTTCAGCGGTTCCTCCTCCTCCGACGAATTTTTTAGCACCCGAGTATGCCTCTCTTCTCTCTCTCTCGGGTTATGACTTGGAATGAAGGATTTTAACCCAGCGGTCGATTTGAGTCATTTCTTCCTCTTGTAGCTCCCTAGGACCATCAGTTGCAACAAATGGAGTAGGGTGGCTAAAGATCTGCCTGCTCGTCGTCACCATCAATCTCCATGCATGAAGCTAGTTGCGTTTGAATCTGTGGACAGTGGGAGGAAGTTTCTGGCATGTGCAGAGAAGGTTAGCCCCACTTTCGTTGTTACAAATCATTTGTTAGATGTGATTCAGACACTGTCACTATGCTATGTTATTCTAGATGTTAAGACAGTGTCACAGTTTGTACCTAGTATCTAAAAATGTTGCCATCTCATCAGCGGTGCCATTAGAAAATTATTTGGCACCGCTTTGGAAGTTTGTGCAGCCAACTTTGGTCCACACATCTGAGCAGCCAAGCAGTAAAATACTAAATCTTTATGGCACGAAGGAACTGGGCATCGGAGCAACTAGGTGCTCCGGAGTCCGGGTCCCTGATTTTTTTCTGCTGCATCGGCTCGCCAGTGCAGGGCACCGGTGCCAAATGTAGCAACAGTTGTCTTTACACCGGTTTTGGCATACATAGTGGACGGCCTTAGTGCTATTAGTTCAATGTTACTAAATTTGTGCATGTACACACCTGTTATTATCAATTTGTTGTCATCCAAACACTGTCGCTATGCTGTTGTAGTTATATTTAGCTTCCTCATAAAATTTTCAATTTGTTATTTATAGTACATGACTAAGAACTTGTAGCGTTGTTGTAGTTAATTATAGCTTCAGATGTTTCAGAATTTGGTTGTTGTCTCAATGGCAATTAATTCATTTGCACATTGATCTTTTTGAGAAGATATGTCATAATTAACCTGTTTCTTCAGTTTTTCAAAATATGTATTTGGTGATTTTCTATGTTGCTAGAAACCCATTTCCCCTACAATTGTTACTAATATAGTTTTAAATATTATAGGATGAACGAAAGTGTTCTTACCTAGAGTGGGTTGATGAAGAGTGGCCACAGTCTTTGATGATGTGCCTAGCAAAGCTCTGGAGCATGCATGAGAAAGAGAATAGAGGTAGGCTTAGAGAAAGTGTTTTCAACGCTGAAGAATATTTGAAGATGCGGGATAAAAAGAGGAAGATGGAGAATGAGCTCCGATTTTTTAAATTAGACTTTGCTAAGATGGTGTTGGCGAAGGAGGAGGCACTTCCCCAGTTGGCCAGTGCAAAACAGGTTCTTACTGAACTGAAAGCAGAGGTGGATAAGACGGGCCTGGATGATCTCGATTAGGGAAATGAATATATTGTTCTAATATTGTTCTTATGAAGGTGAACTAGCTATATGCTGTACCGTGCTGTTTTCAGGTAGCTATCGTACTGTGATGTTAAAATATATTTATGTGCCTGATATGAAATTGGCAAATAGCTGTTCGATATGAAATGTGAATTTGCATAATATAGGAATTATTAATTGTAAACTAGTAAACCTGCTAAATGGGTCATGGAACTTTGCAAATGGTTCTAGCAGTAAAAGTGCTTGTGATGGATAGCCCAATGCAATACAGTTTTCTTCATCAAATCGTGTGTGATGTAGTTGAATAAAAGCAAATGGTTAACCGAGGCAGAGCGTGTGTGATAGTTACACTGATCACACACGAGGCTATACATAAAACTGTGTGGGATGTATACACGAATGGAAACATTTTCCTTGGATTGACTGTGTGGGATGTACATACGAATGGAAATGTTTTCCCTGGATTGACTGTGTGGGATGTACATAAGAACAGAAATGTATTCCTTGGATTGACTATGTGGAATGTACATAACAAATGGAAACGTTTGTTTGGGACTGACTGTGTGGGATGTACTTACGACCGGAACCGATTCGGCCTGTATAATCGTATTTGATCGCTCGCCCGTCGCACACGACCTCATTTTGCCGAGCGTGTGTGATCAGAGGGCCTATCCCCGACGGTTTCTTTCGTGTGGGAAGGACCCCCCTATCGCAGTCACTCACTTGGCAACAGTTCAAAACGCCGTCGCAGAAAGGGGTTAAAAACCGTGTGTATAGCACCTCGCTGTACCAGTGAGTGTTTGATTCTTTGCCCATTCACCACTTTTGGGGTTATTGCCTTCGGCATTAATAATTTTGATGGCACCGGAACGATAAACTTCTTCAATAATGTAAGGACCTTCCCATTTTGAGAGAATTTTTCCTGCAAAAAAATTTAAACGAGAGTTGTATAGCAAGACATGGTCACCTACATTAAACTCCCGCTTTTGTATTCTTTTGTCATGCCATCTTTTAACCTTTTCTTTAAAGAACTTGGCATTTTCATAGGCTTGGGTTCTCCATTCATCAAGTGAGCTAATGTCAAATAACCTCTTTTCACCGGTAAGTTTGAAGTCATAGTTGAGCTCTTTGATTGCCCAATAAGCTTTATATTCTAATTCAAGAGGTAAGTGACATGCCTTTCCATAAACCATTTTATATGGGGACATACCATTAGGATTTTTATAAGCAGTTCTATAGGCCCACAATGCATCAGCAAGTTTCTTACACCAATTCTTTCTAGATCTATTAACAGTCTTTTGCAAAATTAATTTTATTTCTCTATTACTTAATTCTACTTGACCATTAGACTGAGGATGATATGTAGATGCAATTCTATGGTTAACATCATACTTAGCAAGCAATTTACGGAAAGCACCATGAATAAAGTGTGAACCACCATCAATCATTAAATATCTAGGGACTCCAAACCTCGGGAAAATAACTTCTTTAAGTATTTTAATAGAAGTGTTATGATCAGCACTACTAGTTGGGATAGCTTCTACCCACTTAGTAACACAATCAAAAGCAACCAAAATATGAGTATACACATTAGAGGAAGGAAAAGGTCCCATATAATCAAATCCCCAAACATCAAATGGTTCAATAACAAGTGAATAATTCATAGGCATTTCCTGACGTCTACTAATGTTACCAATTCTTTGACATTCATCACAAGACAAGACAAACTTACGAGCATCTTTGAAAAGAGTAGGCCAATAAAACCCAGATTGTAATACCTTGTGTGCAGTTCTGTCTCCCGTATGGTGTCCTCCATATGGCTCAGAGTGAAACTTACGTAGGATTTGTTCATGTTCATGCTCAGGCATACAACGTCTAATAACACCATCTACTCCTTTATATAGATGTGGGTCATCCCAGAAGTAATGTCTTAAATCATAGAAAAACTTTTTCTTTTGTTCGTAGGTAAAACTAGGTGGTATAAATCTAGAAACAATATAATTAGCATAGTCTGCATACCATAGGGTAGTACGGGAAGCATTTATGACAGCTAATTGTTCATCAGGAAAACTATCATCAATAGGTAGTGGGTCATCAAGAATATTTTCTAACCTAGACAAGTTGTCTGCTACAGGGTTCTCAGCTCCTTTCCTATCAGTAATATGTAAATCAAATTCTTGTAGCAAGAGAACCCACCTAAAGAGTCTAGGTTTAGCATCTTTCTTTTCCACAAGGTATTTAATAGCAGCATGATCGGTGTGAACAATTACTTTAGAATCAACAATATAAGATCTGAATTTATCACAAGCAAACACAACTGCTAAAAATTCTTTTTCAGTGGTAGCATAATTTCTTTGAGCACTGTCTAGAGTCTTACTAGCACAATGGATAACATTTAATTTCTTATCAACTCTTTGTCCTAGAACAGTACCAACAGCATAATCACTAGCATCACACATAATTTCAAAGGGTAGTTTCCAATCAGGTGGTTGAACAATAGGTGCAGAAATTAAGGCTTTCTTAAGGATTTCAAATGCTTCTACACAATCATCATCAAAAAAAAATGGAACATCTTTTTGTAGAATATTAGTAAGAGGCCTAGAAATTTTAGAGAAGTCTTTAATAATCTCCTATAGAAACCAGCATGACCAAGGAAACTTCTTATACCTTTGATATCTTTAGGACACAACATTTTTTCAATAGCATCAACTTTAGCTTTATCAACTTCAATACCTCGTTCGTAGATTTTATGCCCAAAGACAATACCTTCATTAACCATAAAGTGGCACTTCTCCCAATTCAAGGTAAGATTAGTTTCTTCACATCTCTGCAAAAATCAATCAAGGTTGCTTAAGCAATCATCAAAAGAAGTTCCGTGTACGGAGAAATCATCTAGGAAAACCTCAACAATCTTTTCACAAAAGTCGGAGAATATAGCAGTCAAACATCTTTGAAAGGTAGCGGTGCATTGCATAAACCAAAAGGCATACGTCTATAAGCAAAATTACCAAAAGGGCATGTAAAAGTAGTTTTTTCTTGATCCTCTTGTGACAGAGGTATTTGGGAAAAACCAGAATATCCATCTAGAAAGAAAAATATGTATGTTTTGATAATCTCGCTAGCATTTGATCAATGAAAGGTAGAGGATAATGATCTTTCCTAGTAGCTTTGTTTAATTTTCTAAAATCAATTACCATTCTATAACCTGTGACAATTCTTTGTGGGATAAGTTCATTTTTATCATTAGGAACAACAGTAATACCTCCCTTTTTAGGGACACAATGAACATGACTTACCCATCTACTATCAGCTATAGGATAGATTATACCTGCTTTTAGAAGCTTTAATATTTCATTTCTTACCACTTCTTTCATCTTTGGATTTAACCCTCGCTGGTGATCAACAATTGGTTTAGCTTCAAGCTCCATATTAATTTTATGCTGACATAGAGTGAGACTAATGCCCTTAAGATCGTCAAGAGTATATCCAATAGCGGCACGGTGCTTCCTTAGAGTTTTCAATAATCTCTTTTCTTCATGCTCTGAAAGATTAGCACTAATAATAATAGGATATATATTATTTTCATCAAGATAAGCATATTTCAAAGTATCTGGTAATTGTTTAAGCTCAAATGCAGGATCACTCTTGGGTGGTAGAGGATCTCCAAGAGTCTCAATAGGCAAATTGTGTTTCAAAACAGGCATTTTTTTAAAGAATATCTCATCTATTTCATTTGTTTCATTCATATGCATATCATTTTCATGGTCTAGCAAGTATTTTTCTAAAGGATCAGCAGGAGGCACGGTAATAGAAGCAAGACCAATAATTTCATCCTTATTAGGTAATTCTTTATCACGGGATTGTCTGTGGAATTTGGAGAAATTAAACTCATGAGATATATCACCAAAATTCACACTAATAGTTTCTTTCTCACAATCTATCTTAGCATTCACCGTATTCAAGAAAGGTCTACCAAATATAATGGGACAAAAGTCATCTTGTGGGGAACCAAGAACTAGAAAATCAGTAGGGTATTTTATTTTCCCACACAAGACTTCAACATCTCTAACAATCCCAAGAAGTGTAATAGTATCTCTATTAGCAAGCTTAATAGTAACATCAATATCTTCTATTTCAACAGGAGCAATATCATTCATAATTTCTTGGTATAAAGTAAACGGGATTGCACTCACACTAGCACCCAAATCACATAAGCCATACTAACAATGATCTCCTATTTTAATAGAGACAATAGGCATGCCAACAACATGTCTATGTTTATCTTTTTCATCAAGTTTGGCAATTCTAGTAGCCTCATTACAAAAATAAATAACATGCTCATCAATATTTTCAACCAAGAGATCTTTAACCATAGCAACATTAGGTTCAACTTTAATTTGTTCAGAGGTTGTAGGTGTTCTTGTATAACTCTTGTGAACCACAGCTGAAGCTTTACCATGTTCTTTTATCCTAACAGGAAAAGGTAGTTTCTCAATATAAGCAGTAGGAACAACTGGATTATCATTATAAGTAATGGTTTCTTCTTCAACTTGAGTGGGTTCTACTATTTTTACTTTAATGGGAGGGTGATATTTAAACCACTTCTCCTTAGGGAGATCAACATGACTAGCAAAAGATTCACAAAAGTAAGCTACTATCTCAGAGTCAAGCCCATATTTAGTGCTAAATTCATGAAAAACATCGGTATACATAAAAGTTTTAACACAATCAAACTCAAGATTTATACCTGACTCCTTACCTTCGTCGATCTTCCAATCTTCGGAGTTGTGTTTAATTCTTTGCAAAAGATCCCATCTGAATTCAATAGTCTTCTTCACAAAATAACTGGTACAAGAAGTATCAAGCATGGATTGATCATTACGAGAAAGCCGAGCATAAAAATTCTGAATAATAATTTCTCTTGAGATCTCATGATTAGGGCATGAATATAACATTGACTTAAGCCTCCCTCAAGATTGAGTGATACTTTCTCCTTCACGAGGCCAAAAATTATATATATAGTTCCGATCACGATGAACCAGATTCATAGGATAAAACTTCTGATGAAATTCCAATTTCAATCGGTTGTAGTTCCAAGGCCCAATATCATCACATAGCCTATACCATGTCAATGCCTTTCCCTTCGAAGATAAAGGGAAAACCTTCTTCTTGACCTCATCTCCGGGTAAACCTGCAAGCTTAAATAATCCACAAACTTCATCCACATAGATTAGATGCATATCAGGATGTAGGGTCCCATCTCCTGCATAAGGATTAGCTATCAGTTTCTCTATCATACCTGAAGGAATTTCATAATAAATATTTTTAGTAGGTTGAGGAAAAACTCTTTGTTCTTTCGGTTGAGGTGAAGATACCCCGAACAAGCCCCTCAAAGGATGATTTTCCATACTAACAAGTGACAATAAATTTCAGCACACAATATAAATTTTTCCTTACCAAATTCCACCCACCAAAGGCGCCTCGCTCCCCGGCAACGGTGCTAGAAAAGAGTCTTGATGACCCACAAGTATAGGGGATCAATCGTAGTCCTTTCGATAAGTAAGAGTGTCGAACGCAACGAGGAGCAGAAGGAAATGACAAGCGGTTTTCAGCAAGGTATTTTTTGCAAGCATTGAAATTATCGGTAACAGATAGTTTGGTAGTAAGATAATTCATAATGTGTACCAAGTAACAAGTGTAGCAAAGGTGCAGAAAGGTGTCCCAATCCTTTTTTTAGCGAAGCATAAGCCTGGACGAACTCTTATATAAAGCAAAGCACTCCCGAGGACACATGCGAATTGTCGTCAAGTTAGTTTTCATCATGCTCATATGATTCGCGTTCTCTACTTTGATAATTTGATATGTGGGTGGACCGGTGCTTGGGTGCTGCCCTTACTTGGACAAGCCTCCCACTTATTATGAACCCCTCTCGCAAGCATCCTCAACTATGAAAGAAGAATTAAGATAAATCTAACCATAGCATGAAACATGTGGATCCAAATCAGCCCCTTACGAAGCAACACATAAACTAGGGTTTAAGCTTCTGTCACTCTAGCAACCCATCATCTACTTATTACTTCCCAATGCCTTACCCTAGGCCCAAACAATGGTGAAGTGTCATGTAGTCGACGTTCACATAACACCACTAGAGGAAAGACAACATACATCTCATCAAAATATCGAACGAATACCAAATTCACGTGATTACTTATAACAAGACTTCTCCCATGTCCTCAGGAAAAAACATAACTACTTACAAAGCATGCTCATGTTCATGATCAGAGGGGTAATAAATATCATTAAGGATCTGTAGATATGATCTTCCACCAAATAAACCAACTAGCATCAACTACAAGGAGTAATTAACACTACTAGCAACCCACAGGTACCAATCTGAGGTTTTAAGGCAAATATTGAATACAAGAGATGAACTAGCGTTTGAGAGGATATGGTGCTGGTGAATATGTTGATGAAGATTGACCCTCCCACGATGAGAGGATCGTTGGTGATGACGATGTCTTCGATTTCCCTCTCCCGGAGGGAAGTTTCCCCGGAAGAATCGCTCTGCCAGAGCTCTAGATTGCTTCTGCCCAGGTTCCGCCTCGAGACGGTAGTGCTTCATCCCGAAAGCCTCCTTTTGATTTTTTCTAGGTCAAAACCCTCCATACAGCAGAAGATGGACACTTGGGGCTGGCCAGGGGGCCCACAAGCTCGGGAGGCGCGCCCTGGGGTGTAGGGCACCCCCCCAGGCTTGTGGCCACCTGGTGGGTCCCCTTCTGTTCTTTCTTCGCCCAATATTTTTTATATATTTTGAAACAATTTTCCATAAAGTTTCAGGACATTTGGAGTTGTGCAGAATAGGTATCTCAGATATGCTCCTTTCCGGTTCAGAATTCCAGCTGCCGACATTCTCCCTCTTCATGTAAATCTTGTAAAATAAGAGAGAAAAGGCATAAGTATTGTATAATAAAGTTAAATAACAGTCCATAATGCAATAAATATCAACATAAAAACATGATGTAAAATGGACATATCAGATAGTAACGGCAATAGTAATGGTAACAGTAGTAGCAGTAATTTTGTAGCAATTGTAACAGCAGTAGCAACAGTAGTAACTTAGCAAAGATCAATATAGGAAAAGCTCGTAGGCATTGGATCGGGGATTTTGTTGGATGACATTCATCATATAACAGTTATAACCTAGGGCGACACATAACTAGCTCCAATTCATTAATGTAATGTAGGCATGTATTCCGTATATAGTCATACGTGCTTATGGAAAAGAACTTGCATGGCATCTTTTGTCCTACCCTCCTGTGGTAGCGGGGTCCATAAGGAAACTAAGGGATATTAAGGCCTCCTTTTAATAGAGAACTAGAACAAAGAATTAACACATAGTGAATAAATGAACTCCTCAAATTACGGTAATCACCGGAAAGAATCCTAGTTATTGTCACCTCGGGGTATGCGGATCATAACACGTAATATGTGCATATAACTTGCATGGTAGGATCAAGAACACAAATATATTGGTGAAAACATAAATGGTTCAGATCTGAAATCATGGCACTCGGGCCCTAGTGACAAGCCTTAAGCATAGCAAAGTCATAGCAACATCAATCTCAGAACATAGTGGATACTAAGGACCAAGCCCTGATATGTCTCCAACGTATCTATAATTTTTTATTGTTCCATGCTATTATATTTTCTATCTTGGATGTTTTATATGCATTAATATGCTATTTTATATCATTTTTGGGACTAACCTATTAACCTACTGCCCAGTGCCAGTTGCTGTTTTTCCTTTTTTTTTCTTTTACAGAAAATCAATACCAAAGAGAGTCCAAATGGAACGAAACTTTTTGAGGACTTTTCTTGGACCCGAAGACAACCACGAAGCTTTGGGAAGAGGCCAGAAGACCCACGAGGGGGCCACAAGCCCTAGGGACATGCCCTTAGGCTTGTGCCCCCCCCCCCCCGAAGACCTCCTAACCCTGATCTCAGCTCTATAAATACCCAAATATTCCCCCCGCATCAGAGGGCACATCAAAAATACTTTTCCGCTGCCGCAAACTTCTGTTCTCGTGAGATCCCATCTTGGGGCCTTTTCCGGCACTCTGCCGGAGGGGGATTCAATCACGGAGGGCCTCTACACCAACCTTGCTACCCTTCCGATGATGTGTGAGTAGTTTACCACAGACCTACAGGTCCATAGCTAGTAGCTAGATGGCTTCTTCTCTCTCTTTGATCTTCAATACAATGTTCTCTTCGATGTTCTTGGAGTTCTATTTGATGTAATCTTCTTTTGCGGTGCTTTTGTTGAGATCCGATGAATTGTGGATTTATGATCAGATTATCTATGAATATTATTTGAGTCTTCTCTGAACTCTTTTATGCATGATTAAGATAGCTTTGTATTTCTTTCCGATCTATCGATTTGGTTTGGCCAACTAGATTGGTTTTTCTTGCAATGGGAGAGGTGCTTTGTGATGGGTTCAATCTTGCAGTATCCTCACCCAGTGACAGTAGGGGTAGCAAGGCACGTATTTGTATTGTTGCCATTAAGGATAAAAAGATGGGTGATACGTCTCCATCGTATCTACTTTTCCAAACTCTTTTGCCCTTGTTTTGGACTCTAATTTGCATGATTTGAATGGAACTAACCCGGACTGACGCTGTTTTTAGCAGAATTGCCATGGTGTTATTTTTGTGCAGAAATAAAAATTCTCGGATTGACCTGAAAATTTACGGAGAATATTTTTGGAATATATAAAAAATACCGGCACAAGAATTATCCAGAGGGGGGCCACCCAGAGGCCACAAGCCCTAGGGGCGCGCCCTGCAGGCTTGTGGGCCCCCTGGACCTCCTTCGACCCTAATTCCAACTCTATATATTCCTATTCACAGAGAAAAAAATCAGGGAGAAGAGTTCATCGCGTTTTAGGATACGGAGCCGCCGCCACCTCCTGTTCTTCATCGGGTGGGCAGATCTGGAGTCCATTCGAGGCTCCGGAGAGTGGGATTCATCGCCATCATCATCACCAACCTTCCTCCATCACCAATTTCATGATGCTCATTGCCGGGAGTGAGTAATTCCATCGTAGGCTTGCTGGACGGTGATGTGTTGGATGGGGTTTATCATCTAATCGAGTTAGTTTTGTTAGGGTTTGATCCCTAGTATCCACTATGTTCTCATATTGATGTTGCTATGACTTTGCTATGCTTAATGCTTGTCACTAGGGCCCGAGTGCCATGATTTCAGATCTGAACCTATTATGTTTTCATGAATATATTTGTGTTCTTGATCCTATGTTGCAAGTTGTAGAAACCTATTACGTGTTATGATCCGCATACCCCAAGGTGACAATAATTGGGATTCTTTCCGGTGAATATAGTAGTTTGAGGAGTTCATGTATTCACTAAGTGCTAATGCTTTGGTCTAGTTCTCTATTAAAAGGAGGCCTTAATATCCCTTAGTTTCCATTAGGACCCCGCTGCCATGGGAGGGTAGGACAAAAGATGTCATGCAAGTTCTTTTCCATAAGCACGTATGACTATATACGGAATACATGCATACATTATATTGATGAATTGGAGCTAGTTCTGTGTCACCCTATGTTATGACTGCTACATGATGCATATCATCCGACATAATTATCATTGCCGATCCATTGCCTATGAGTTTTTCACATATTGATCTGTGCTAAGCTACTTTCGTGCTACAGCTGTTACAATTACTACAAAACTGCTACTGTTACTTTTGCCACTGTTACCGTTACTTCCATACTACTTTGCTACTAAATATTTTGCTGCAGATATTAAGTCTTTCAGGTGTGGTTGAATTGACAACTCAGCTGCTAATTGTAACACCCCATGTCATTAGCCACAGTAATCACTTTTGATAATGACATGTCAGCATGTTTAGCAGTGCATAATCATCATTAGCATCATATTGTATTTCAACTCCTAAGTCAGAATTCAAATTTGGATGAAAGTGGAAAATAAAAGTTATCCAACATAGAAACTAAAATGTTCAATAAATAACATATATTACAGAGACTATTCTAAAATTGTAACCAATAATTAATAAATTAATTAGGTGGCTCTAACATTACCAAAACAGCAAGGGATTAATGCATTTTATTTATTATAAAATATGTGTGAACTCCAATTGCCTCCAAACCAATTTTTGGTAGTAGCAGATAATGCCTAGTAATTAATGGAACAATTGCCATGTTTTACAAAAATCATATTGTGGCCTAACTAATTACAAAACAGGAGATAGGAATAAATAAAAAGAAAAAGGTAAAAGGAAACAAAATAAAAAAAATAAAATAAAAGAGAAACCCCCCCTCCCCCGGCCTCTGGGACACAGCCCAGCCGGCCGGCCCACCCCGCCCCCCCTATATGGCCTCCCCCAGGAGGCCACCGAAACCCTAACCCCCACTCACCCCCTCGCTCGATCCCCTTTCCCCCTCCCCGGATCTGGCGCGCCCCCGTCGACGCCCCGCGCCCCACCTCACCGTCGCCTCGCCGCCTGGACCTCGCCGGCGCTGCCCCGCCGTCTTCCCCGTCCTCCTCCTCGAGCTCGAGCCCGCTGCCCTGACCCTGCACCCCACGGTGAGGCCACCGGCCTCCGTCGCCCGCCCCTTCTCCTCTCGGTCACCGCCGCCTTCGCGCGCGCTCACCGCCGCCCACTCGCGCCCACTCCAGCCGCCGCACCTACCATCCACGCGCGCCCGTGCCGCCCGCTGCTGTGCTCGACGCGCTCGCCGCTGCTGCCCGACCCGCCCCTGCCGCTACCGCCACCGTCCGGCGCCCCCCGAGCTCGCCCGCGTGCGCCCGCACCCTGTGACACCCCCGATTCAATCGTACACTAATCATACACGCAAATGTGTACGATCAAGATCAGGGACTCACGTGAAGATATCACAACACAACTCTAAAAATAAATAAGTCATACAAGCATCATAATACAAGCCAGGGGCCTCGAGGGCTCGAATACAAGTGCTCGATCATAGACGAGTCAGCGGAAGCAACAATAACTGAGTACAGACATATGTTAAACAAGGTGCCATAAGATGGCTAGCACAAACTGGGATACAGATCGAAGAGGCGCAGGCCTCCTGCCTGGGATCCTCCTAAACTACTCCTGGTCGTCGGCGGTGGCCTGCACATAGTAGTAGGCACCCTCGGTGTAGTAGGGGTCGTCGAAGGTGGCGTCTGGCTCCTGGGCTCCAGCATCTGGTTGCGACAACCGAGTATAGAAAGGGGAAAAAGGGGGAGCAAAGCAACCGTGAGTACTCATCCAAAGTACTCGCAAGCAAGGATCTACACTACATATGCAATGGTATCAATGAAAAGGGTAGTATCTGTGGACTGAACTGCAGAATGCCAGAATAAGAGGGGGATACCTAGTCCTATCGAAGACTACGCTTCTGGCAGCCTCCATCTTGAAGCATGTAGAAGAGAGTAGCAAGTGCAGCATCAAGTAACATCGCATAGCATAAACCTACCCGACGATCCTGTCCTCGTCGCCCTGTGAGAGAGCGATCACCGGGTTGTATCTGGCACTTGAAAGGGTGTGTTTTATTAAGTATCCGGTTCTAGTTGTCATAAGGTCGAGGTACACCTCCGGGTCGTCCTTTTACCGAGGGACACGGCTATTCGAATAGATAAACTTCCCTGCAGGGGTGCACCACATTACCCAACACGCTCGATCTCTCTGGCCGGGCACACTTTCCTGGGTCATACCCGGCCTCGGAAGATCAACACGTCACAGCCCTACCTAGGCCTAACAGAGAGGTCAGCACGCCGGTCTAAATCCTATGCGCGCAGGGGTCTGGGCCCATCGCCCATTGCACACCTGCACGTTGCGTGGGTGGCCGGTGAGCAGACCTAGCAACCTCCATTACAAAGGAAGTCGCGTTACGCGGTCCAACCCGGTGCGCGCCGCTCAGTCGCTGACGTCTAGGAGGCTTCGGCTGATACCACGACGTCGAGTACCCATAACTGTTCCTGCGTGGTGGTTAGTGCGTATAGGCTCGTAGCCAGACTCAGATCAAATACCCAATCTTGTTAAGCGTGTTAAATGATATAACCGCGGACGTCGACCAGGACCAGGCCCACCTGTCTCCTAGATGGTCACAACCTGCCCTGTCGCTCCGCCACAAAGTAACACTCGGGGGCCGTCGGGAACCTAGGCCCACCACTACCTGGATGGAACCACCTGCCCCTTCAGCCCCCATCTCCGAACAGAAACATAAGTATGTAATAGTATATAATATAAACCTGTGATCACCTCCCGAAGTGATCACGGCCCAGTAGTATAGCATGGCAGACGGACAAGAGTGTAGGGCCACTGATGTAATTCTAGCAACCTATACTAAGCATTTTAGGATTGCAGGTAAGGTATCAACAGTAGTAGCAAAGACAGGCTATGCAGCAGAATAGGATTAACCGAAAGCAGTAACATGCGACACTACTCTAATGCAAGCAGTAGAGAGAAGGAATAGGCGATATCGGGTTGATCAAGGGGGGGGGGGCTTGCTTGGAAGCTCGGCAGAGAAGGACGGGTCGTCAACACTGTAGTCGTTCACGGCAGCGTCGTCAGCGGTCTCAGCGTCTATCGAGAGAGAAAGAGGGGGGGGAGGAAAAAGTAAATACAAAGCAAACAATGCTACACAAAGTATGACATGACAATATGCAGTGCCGGGTGTGTTCTAACGTGGGGTTGCACGTTTACCGAGAAAGGGGGATCCCATCCGGGAAAGTTTTCCCGGTTTCGGACATTTGTTAGACAGATGACCGGAGGGGGACAGTTGCACATTCGGATAGTTAGAAGTATCCGGTGGGTATGTGGGTAGCGTAACCGGGGTCATCTCGTCGTTCTGATCAACTTTCATGTACAAAGTTTTTCAATCCGAGTTACGGATTATTTAATATGATTTATCAAAGTTTTATTGCCTTTTATGAGTTATTATGAATTTGAAAATAAAACAGTAAAACACTTTTGTCACCTAGTGCAGTGCCAACCACAGCCAATGACAAGTGGGGCCAAGTCAAAGTCAATAGCCCAGTCAGCTGTACAGTCAGCGTTGACCGAGTCAAATGTGAATAGTGTTTGGGTCCCACATGTAAGTGTCACATTTTTAATAGAAAGTAATTTAACAATTTAGTTAGCGGTGGGGGCCCATTAGTAGTGTGTTAGGTGCTGGGTTAGTGGGCTGTATTTAGATTAGCATCTAATCTAATCCTAGCAGGGCCCAGCTGGTGGTGGCACTAGCCGGCCACTATGTGGCTGTGCCTCATGCACGAGCGCACACATGGGGCGCTGGCGGCCAGCGCCAGCCGCAACACTGGCGGCCGAGCAAGCAGACGGATGGGCGAGCGGACAGCGCAGGCATCAGGCAGAGCAAGCAGCAGCGGCTACGAACGGCTGTGGCAACGACAGGCGAGGCCACGCGCGAGCGCGGCCGGCCGAGCAGGAGGTAGCGGCAGGCGCAGGGCTGCACGGGCAAGGCGAGCAGCACTGAGGCGCGGCCACGGGCGCGGACGCGCGCGCACGCGGTGCGGCTAGCGCGCGGGCTGTAGGGGCCTGGACGTGGGCGCGAGCGCCGGCCAGGGAAGGTCGCGGGCGACGAAAACCGGAGCGGATCGAGGCGGGGAATAGGGGGAAAAGGAGGAGGAGCTCACAATAGAGCTCGCTGACAGCTCGGTTGCCGCGGGGACGGCCGACAGGTGACGAGCTGGGCCGCGACAGCGGCCGTGGTGGTCGGAGATGAATGGCGATGGGGGCTGTGGTGCGGCGCCTCCGCTCGATTTTCCGCAGGGATGAGATGAGGTCGACGATGGGGAGGCTCCTGGGCACCTTCTTGCAGCTCGGGGGAGCTCCGGTGCACGTCGATGATGATGCCGTGGTGACGCCGAGCTCGGGCAGGCTCGTGCGAGAGGGAGATGGGGATGGGGGAGGGGATTCGCTAGGGTTTCCAGGGGAGAGAGAGGGGGCTCGGGGGCTTGCTCTTATCCAGCGCCGCGACCGGGGATGATTGACACGAGGAGATCGGGGGAAGTGGACGGCGCACGTGCGTGCTCGAGGCCATGGCCTCTGCTTCCTCTCTGAACAGGGGTGGGGGAAAGGCCGGGGTGGACTCGGCCGGGCCGCACTGTGGATGTGGCCGGCCCAAGTGCACAGTACCACTTGTGACTTTTGTTTTTCTTATTTTACTTTTTTTGTTTTATATTTCTATTTTGTTTGCACTTGTAATAAATAGCAAATGAGTTTTGTTTTGATACAAACCATGCACATAAATACTAGGCACTGTGATGAGTTAGTACAACAAGTTCCCATTTATTTTGGATGGTTTTAAATATTTGTCTAAATTGAGATGGTCCAATAAATGTTGTTGGCCCTGTTTTGAATATGTTAAGGCAATTTAAATATTTCAAAAGATGTTGGGTTTCTATATGATAATTACTTAGTGTAAATTTGCAACTCGTCGAACATTTCTGTTTTACTGCCCGAAGAAATAATAATTTATCTTGTCTTACAAAAATTGAATTTGAGGTCGGTTTGGAATAAAGTGGTTAGCAAAAATTAATTATGATGACTTGGCATCATTAACAGGGGTTTACTGTAGCATGGCACCCGGGGTGTTACAAATCTCCTCCACTATAAGAAATCTCGTCCCGAGATTTAAGCGAGGGAGTAAGGGGAAAAGTTATGGTCACAAAATTCTAATGGATCCTTTTGTTCTGGGTTGCCCTTCTCGAAGAAATTGATCCCTTCCGTTGACGTCTTCATTACTCTGCTTCAGGTCATTGTGATGATGCCGGCATCCTTTCTTCGGGAATTCCTACGTACTTACGAATAGGTAAGGGGCAGCTCAACAACGCTAGAATGCTATAAGGTGTAATCGTCTGAGGTTTATCCCATGAATGAGCACATGACTATCTCTCGAGTTGAACAAATAAAACACCTCGAGAGCAAAGTAAGAAGGTACGATAAGAAGTTCCAAGCGGATAGATAATCGCTCGAAGTCTGAACCAGAGTGAGAAAGGGGTTCAGAGCAGCGAGAGTAAGTATTGCGTCTGGTACCAGAATTGATCACTAGGAGGGTGGCTCGGGAATTACATGTGTAGCCAAGCGTGAGGAATAACTTTTAGAAATAGGGGTGTACAGGAGAGTCAGGTTTCGATCCTGGGACCTGTGGGTTATGGGCCCACCATGTGGGTTAAAAGTAGGAAGGGCGGTGACGTCTTGCACGATCATGTAAGCAAGGCATGTCAGAGGATAGTCTGTCGGTTATGTCGGCAACAACTTCGGTACCAAGGGCGAGGGACGAAGAGAACCATTTTCCTGCTCGTTGAACGAGGTAGATCAATAGGCAAAGTTCTCATCCATCGGTGGTTACCGGAATGTCTTCAATAGTAGAAACAGGGTCTTACTGACAGAGTTGTACACCGAGGTGTTTACATAAGTAGGAGAATATTATTGCTTAGATCATATAGATCACAAGATAGGTTAAACCAAACAATGGAAAGGAAAATATGATTATCAAATTAAACAGAACAATGGAAAGAAAAATGTGTTTAAACACATATTTCAGTGGTATATCATTCCGAAGGACAAGCAGAGTATGTTATCCATGACAAGATATAAAGTAGAAAACCCTTTAGGTAAGGGGAGAGAAATTTCATGACATTACCCATACAACGGTGTTGGATAATTGATAAACAAAATTTAGCATTGTGCTTCAAATGTTTTTTTTATTGATAATCGAAGTACCACAGGCATGCTTAGAGATAGCATTGGCACGGTCTTCAAGCAAAGGTCAGACTTTGGATACACAATGGATCCATCAGGAACAACTCATAGAGTAAGTCTTATAATTTTCCTCAGGGAAAAATGGCTAAACTTGCTAAAAAGGAAACTATAACAATAATCCTCCAGCCAAGTGTGCTAGGCATGACATCACCTTACCGGGTCATATAAGACCAGCGTTATAACTCTTGGAAATATGTTCCAACCATCATATCTGACCGAGATTCAGATCCGATTGGTGTCAAGATACCTTAGACTCAGGATGCCTGAGGAGAAAAGGTGCAACACAAATTGACGAGATGACATTGTAAGATTCTCGGGAAATGAACTATGGAATCGAGTTTCGAAACAAGAGTTCATCATTAAACCAAGGAGAGGATGAGGAGGTGGTTGATGGACTCAGCGACCATTCATCGAGATTCCCTAAAAGATGGATTTCCAGAATTATGTGAATTAAGGAGATAACATTTATCAGATCAAATGATATAACGATGTATGCTCGAGGAAAACATACACAATTAAACATGGGTTGAACGGTGCACCCGAGATATGTGCTTGGGTAGCAAGATTAATTGTTAGAATGGTGATTTGATAACCAATACACAAAGTATGAAACTATCGTTCATTAACTTACAAGCAATAGGGTTGCTAGAAGTTTTGAATTTTACACATCACAGTCCATTTGTCGGTATTCCGGTTAGAAACAACATGGGGACCAAGAAAAGAATGTAGATGGCGAGAAGTATTACTATATCAAGAATTCTTAAGAGGTGGTGAAATTCTCATGACATTCTCGACATAACCGATGGTAATACTCCAAGGTAGAACATAGCTTAAGCTGGATGTCAAGGAATTCAAGGTACAACACAAAACAAGAACAAGTTCTGTGTTGGAGGGAAGTCAATAAAGAGGTCGATGATAACACAAATCATTGAGGGCAAGGATGGTATTTCTCATCATGAACTCAATTGATATCCTGGAAGAGCTCAGAATGCCGATGATGATCACGACACATTTGTTGGGAGATTTCATGAAGATGTAATCGGTCGGCGATGACATCAAGTCAAAGGAATGATGAAGCAAAAGGTTATTGGAACCAAGGGTATGACACAAACTCGAAATCAAGCTTGCTGTTCAAGGTGAAATGATATAACGAGGAAGATCGATGTAGGCTTAGCTCATCGTCAAAATATTGTGCTCCGGGACGAAGGACCAGGTAGCACAGTTAAAATTAGCACGATAATGATGTAGCCGATCAGGCTAGGAATGACATGATTGAGTATTAAACTTCTCAACAACAAAGTACTGGGAGTGCCGAATCTCAGTGTTGATTCGATTCACAAATCGGTGTTCTCGGTTGACGACAACCCAGAACCCGTGGAGTGACTATGACGGGGAAAGGTACTACTTCATCAGAAATTCATAAGATGAAGTGCAATGGGTTTATATCCTCGAGATACCAGGGGGTAATACTTGAAGGTAGAACAAAATAGAGGTTGGGCAGGCGTACTGATCTGCAGAAGGCAAGTACTTTAACTTGTCCGAGAAATAGAATCAAAGGAGAATAATCATGGTCGGAACCACAGTTGCAAAGGATCAATTCACAGATACTAGATGATATTTATCAAGGAAATAGTTATTATTACAAGAAGCTTCCATGATAGGATCTACATCGTGTCCATGGGCATGAACAAAAAGTTCAAGGTCGACTCCCACTTCTCTAATGCATAACCTTTCATTCACTTCTCGCCTTCGATGAAGTTGTAGTGTTCAAATTTTATCTGACATAACAACAGTAGAGTATGACCCGTAGTAGTTTCCGGGTTCACACAGATTAGGGAAGGTATATGTTCATCCCATAGGGCATCTTAGGAACATATAACACTTCAGGAGTAAATTATACAAGCTCGAAAGCAGAGTATGGTTGGGAACGCAGAGGATACAATTTACCAAATGCATTATGTATCATGGAATAATTCACAAGGCAGTTAAATATGAAGGACACTGTCGATAAATAATCCGATGAAGGATCGGATGTCCATAGCGGAGCTGATGTGAGCATCGGCACACAACCAGATGAAGAAAGAACGCAAAGGCATCGGATTATAGGACATCTGAATAATTTGATGCTTAGATAACAAAGGAATTATGAATTCAAAAACGAAGGATCAGAAGCAGACGCTCTAATCAAGGATGGGTTATTTGAATAGACTTAGGGACACAATCGATGACAATTTGATTGGTTGAGAACCAGCTCATGTTCAAAAGGACGTCTGAGCCGGAAGATAATTAGAAAGGATCAACTGATGAATGCGTGCATTCGCACTCATGTTGAATCAATAAGATGAAAATGACGGTGTCAAAGGATACTAATGAATATTGCCAGTCATATGGAAAGCATCCATAATGCAAGCAGACAAGTATTTGCAGAGCAATAAGCTGCTAAGGATTTTTGGAAGATTGAATAGTATTCCAATGTATCTTGGTAATCGTATGAACAAAGGGGGAAGAACGGATACTCGGTAAGTGTGAGGAATTATACGTAGGGGGTATTCATGAGGCAAGAACTGCAAGGCAGTAAGTTCAAAGGATTGTCGGAACAACGAAGAGCAGTTCGGGGCATCTTATAATAACAAGATCAACGGGATTGAATGTATGAATGGCAAGTGTATGTAATTACACATAAGGATATGTCGGTGGTAAGGAATTTCGAAAACGATGAGCATAAAGGTATCGGGAAAACATCGAAGGGTATCTTCGGAACCCTCTGGTGAAGCAGTCGATCATCTGGAATGAAGGGGCTCTTCGGCAGGAAGTGGTATCGAGATCCTAGAGTTATCATTAGTAAAATCAATTAACCCGAATTGAAGAGAGATCAGAATCCCAGAGTATAGGTCGAGGAATAAAAGATCCTAATACCACCCAATGGCGACGTGGGCCCGTAAGACACACAGCCATGTTAGTAAAAGTTTTGCAATGTCTAGACTCGACTTCGGCCAAGGAGTGTGGAAGGGGGGGGGTTCCTACAGGCAGTCGGCTCTGATACCAACTTGTGACGCCCCCAATTCAATCGTACGCTAATCATACATGCAAACGTGTATGATCAAGATCAGGGACTCACGGAAAGATATCACAACACAACTCTAAAAATAAATAAGTCATACAAGCATCATAATACAAGCCAGGGGCCTCGAGGGCTCGAATACAAGTGCTCGATCAAAGACGAGTCAGCGGAAGCAACAATATCTGAGTACAGACATAAGTTAAACAAGGTGCCATAAGATGGCTATCACAAACTGGGATACAGATCGAAGAGGCGCAGGCCTCCTGCCTGGGATCCTCCTAAACTACTCCTGGTCGTCGGCGGCGGCCTGCACGTAGTAATAGGCACCCTCGGTGTAGTAGGGGTCGTCGAAGGTGGCGTCTGGCTCCTGGGCTCCAGCATCTGGTTGCGACAACCGAGTATAGAAAGGGGAAAAAGGGGGAGCAAAGCAACCGTGAGTACTCATCAAAAGTACTCGCAAGCAAGGATCTACACTACATATGCAATGGTATCAATGAAAAGGGTAGTATCTGTGGACTGAACTGCAGAATGCCAGAATAAGAGGGGGATAGCTAGTCCTATCGAAGACTACGCTTCTGGCAGCCTCCATCTTGAATCATGTAGAAGAGAGTAGCAAGTGCAGCATCAAGTAACATCGCATAGCATAAACCTACCCGACGATCCTCTCCTCGTTGCCCTGTGAGAGAGCGATCACCGGGTTGTATCTGGCACTTGAAAGGGTGTGTTTTATTAAGTATCCGGTTCTAGTTGTCATAAGGTCGAGGTACAACTCCGGGTCATCCTTTTACAGAGGGACACGGCTATTCGAATAGATAAACTTCCCTGCAGGGGTGCACCACATTACCCAACACACTCGATCTCTCTGGTCGGGCACACTTTCCTGGGTCATACCCGGCCTCGGAAGATCAACATGTCGCAGCCCTACCTAGGCCTAACAGAGAGGTCAGCACGCCGGTCTAAATCCTATGCGCGCAGGGGTCTGGGCCCATCGCCCATTGCACACCTGCACGTTGCGTGGGCGGCTGGTGAGCAGACCTAGCAACCTCCATTACAAAGGAAGTTGCGTTACGCGGTCCAACCCGGCGCGCGCCGCTCAGTCGCTGACGTCTAGGAGGCTTCGGCTGATACCACGACGTCGAGTACCCATAACTGTTCCTGCGTGGTGGTTAGTGCGTATAGGCTCGTAGCCAGACTCAGATCAAATACCCAATCTCGTTAAGCGTGTTAAATGATATAACCACGGATGCCGACCAGGACCAGGCCCACCTGTCTCCTAGGTGGTCACAACCTGCCCTGTCGCTCCGCCACAAAGTAACACTCGGGGGCCGTCGGGAACCTAGGCCCACCTCTACCTAGATGGAACCACCTTCCCCTTCAGCCCCCATCTCCGAACAGAAACATAAGTATGTAATAGTATATAATATAAACCCGTGATCACCTCCCGAAGTGATCACGGCCCAGTAGTATAGCATGGCAGACGGACAAGAGTGTAGGGCCACTGATGTAATTCTAGCAACCTATACTAAGCATTTTAGGATTGCAGGTAAGGTATCAACAGTAGTAGCAAAGACAGGCTATGCAGCAGAATAGGATTAACCGAAAGCAGTAACATGCTACACTACTCTAATGCAAGCAGTAGAGAGAAGGAATAGGCGATATCGGGTTGATCAGGGGGGGGGGGCTTGCCTGGAAGCTCGGCAGAGAAGGACGGGTCGTCAACACTGTAGTCGTTCACGGCAGCGTCGTCAGCGGTCTCAGCGTCTATCGAGAGAGAAAGAGGGGGGGAGGAAAAAGTAAATACAAAGCAAACAATGCTACACAAAGTATGACATGACAATATGCAGTGTCGGGTGTGTTCTAACGTGGGGTTGCACGTTTACCGAGAAAGGGGGATCCCATCCGGGAAAGTTTTCCCGGTTCCAGACATTTGTTAGAAAGATGACCGGAGGGGGACAGTTGCATGTTCGGCTAGTTAGAAGTATTCGGCGGGTATGTGGGTAGCGTAACCGGGTTCGTCTCGTCGTTCTGATCAACTATCATGTACAAAGTTTTTCAATCCGAGTTACGGATTATTTAATATGATTTATCAAAGTTTTATTGCCTTTTATGAGTTATTATGAATTTGAAAATAAAACAGTAAAACACTTTTGTCACCTAGTGCAGTGCCAACCACAGCCAATGACAAGTGGGGCCAAGTCAAGGTCAATAGCCCAGTCAGCTGTACAGTCAGCGTTGACCGAGTCAAATGTGAATAGTGTTTGGGTCCCACATGTAAGTGTCACATTTTTAATAGAAAGTAATTTAACAATTTAGTTAGCGGTGGGGGCCCATTAGTAGTGTGTTAGGTGCTGGAGTGGGCTGTAATTAGATTAGCATCTAATCTAATCCTAGCAGGGCCCAGCTGGTGGTGGCACTAGCTGGCCACTGTGTGGCTGTGCCTCACGCACGAGCGCACACATGGGGCGCTGGCGGCTAGCGCCAGCCGCAACACTGGTGGCCGAGCAAGCAGACGGCTGGGCGAGCGGACAGCGCAGGCATCAGGCAGAGCAAGCAGCAATGGCTATGAACGGCTGCGGCAACAACGGGCGAGGCCACGCGCGAGCGCGGCCGGCCGAGCAGGAGGTAGCGGCAGGCGCAGGGCTGCACGGGCAAGGCGAGCAGCGCTGAGGCGCGGCCACGGGTGCGGACGCGCGCGCACGCGGTGCGACCGGCGCGCGGGCTGTAGGGGCCTGGGACGCGGGCGCGAGAGCCGGCCAGGGAAGGTCGCGGGCGACGAAAACCGGAGCGGATCGAGGCAGGGAATAGGGGGAAAAGGAGGAGGAGCTCACAATAGAGCTCGCTGACAGCTCGGTTGCCGCGGGGACAGCCGACAGGTGACGAGCTGGGCCGTGACAGCGGCCGTGGTGGTCAGAGACGAATGGCGATGGGGGCTGCGGTGCGGCGCCTCCGCTCGATTTTCCGCAGGGATGAGATGAGGTCAACGATGGGGAGGCGCCTGGGCACCTTCTTGCAGCTCGGAGGAGCTCCGGTGCACATCGACGATGATGTCGCGGTGACGCCGTGCTTGAGCAACGCTCTAGCGAAAGGGAGAGGGAGATGGGGGAGGGGATTCGCTAGGGTTTCCAGGGGAGAGAGAGGGGGCTCGGGGGCTTGCTCTTATCCAGCGCCGCGACCGGGGATGATTGACACAAGGAGATCGGGAGAAGTGGACGGCGCACATGCGTGCTCGTGGCCATGGCCTCTGCTTCCTCTCTGAACAGGGGTGGGGGAAAGGCCGGGGTGGACTGGGCCGGGCCGCACTGTGGATGTGGCCGGCCCAAGTGCACAGTACCACTTGTGACTTTTGTTTTTCTTATTTTACTTTTTTTTGTTTTATATTTCTATTTTGTTTGCACTTGTAATAAATAGCAAATGAGTTTTGTTTTGATACAAACCATGCACATAAATACTAGGCACTGTGATGAGTTAGTACAACAAGTTCCCATTTTTTTTGGATGGTTTTAAATATTTGTCTAAATTGAGATGGTCCAATAAATGTTGTTGGCCCTGTTTTGAATATGTTAAGGCAATTTAAATATTTCAAAAGATGTTGGGTTTCTATATGATAATTACTTAGTGTAAATTTGCAACTCATCGAACATTTCTGTTCTACTGCCCGAAGAAATAATAATTTATCTTGTCTTACAAAAATTGAATTTGAGGTCGGTTTGGAATAAAGTGGTTAGCAAAAATTAATTATGATGACTTGGCACCATTAACAGGGGTTTACTGTAGCATGGCACCCGGGGTGTTACACACCCCCCTCCCCAGCGCCCGCTACCGCTGCTCGCCGCCTCGCCCCGCAGCTGCGTGCTGCTGGTGGCGCCGCTCCGCTGCCGCCTCGCGCCGCGGCCCCGCGCCCGCAGCCCCCTTCGCCCGCGCGCTCTGGCGCCCGCTCGCCCCTGGCCGCGTCCGCACGCCCGCGCCCGCTGTGGCCCTCGTGCCACTGACAGGTGGGGCCCAGTGCCCCTGAGCCACTGACCAAACGGGCCACGGCCCTGAAACGATTTTAAAAGAAAGTAATAATAAATAAAATAGAAAATAAAAAAAATGAATTAATAAAATTAATAAAATTTAATTAATTAATTAATTAGTGAATTAATTAAGTTAATTAACTCTGATTAGCTTAATCTAATTAATTAGTTAGTTTAATTAAACAGTAATTAGTTAGCTAAACCCTAATTAACTGATCAGTCAATGACAGGTGGGACCCACCTGTGAGGTTGACTGCTGACGTCATGATGATGTTAGCATACACTGTTTCGGATAATGTTTAATTTAAATAAATAATTAAATTCCAAAAATTAATTAAAACTTTAGAAAATCATATTAAATAATCCGTAACTCCGATGAAAATAATTTATATATGAAACTTGCTCAGAATTTCGATACGAAACCGAATACACCCTCCGTATTCCTGTCAGATGCCCCTATTTATATGAACGTTGAACTTTTAGACCGATTTCGATAAATGAATAGTGCCCAACATTGAATAAATAAATCCGAATAAATTCCTAAATTAACTAAATCATTTAGTTAAGCAGTAGAACACCCCGGCATATCATTTAGGCATGTCATACATATTGTTTGCATTATTGCCGTGAATTTATTGTTTCTCTCCCCCCCTTCTCTTTCGATAGACGCTGAGACCGATGACGCTGCAGCTGGGTACGACTACACTACCGACGAGCAGCCCGTTGACGACCCCTCTCTCTTGCCAGAGCAACCAGGCAAGCCCCCCCCCCCTTTGAGCATCCAGATATCGCCCATTCCATTTCTCCTGCTTGCATTAGATTTTGCTAATGTTAATGTATGCTCCTATTCTGATGCATAGCCTGCTTTTGTAACATGTTCATTGTTACCTTACCTGCCTATGATAAACTGTTTAGTATAGGTTGGTAGTGAACCATCAGTGACCCCCACCACCTTATCCTTGTTGCCCCTGCTTGATCATCGATGACTCGATCAACGTGATCGTCGACCAGAGACCGACACCTCACTTCACACCCCCTTAGTTGTACGACTCTGCGTAGTAACTATCGAGTGCCGAGGGTGATACCTCGTAATGCACTCCCGATGAATACTCTGTAGTGTAGCTGTTCGGTCGTGGTCATCGAGGGTGATTCCTCTTTCTCCATTTCTGATACGACTCTGTCGTGCAACCCTCAGTGTGAACCTCGAGGGTGATGCCTCATACGTTCACCCTAATGATTTCATCGAGTGGAATCCACCAAGGGTGATTCCTCGGGTTTTCCCCTTTGATGTTATGACCACACGGTTACCTTGACCTTTGTTACAGGCGGGTCTACCCTGGTGGGTACCCGCTGGGGATCTATGATTTTCGGGTGTGCCGGAAGGGCACTCGAGTGTGATATTGTGGCGGAGCATCAGAGACTCTGATTGTCTCCGCGTGATACTATTTGAGCCTATTGGATTTGGGTTTGTTATCTGAGTGGGTCGACGTGCCCTATACGCACTACCACCACGCGGGATAATGGTTATGGGGCCCTCTATGATGTACGTTTCTCCCGAAAGCTCGTCAGATGTCACAATTCACCGTGCGGGCTGATTGTCGGGATTGGGCTGGATACTTCACTGACGAGTTCAGTGTCGCGCTTGCACCCCGACCAGTCTCGCAACGCGTAGGGTGCCCAGGGCGATGGAACAAGACCTCTGGGTGCATAGGTTAGTCCGGTGTGCTGACCTCTCTGCCGAGCCTAGGTAGGGCGCTGCTTCGTGTTGATCTTCCGAGGACAGGCATTACCCAGCAAGTGTGTCCGGCCAGAGTTGATCGAGCGTGTTGGGTAATAGTAGTGCACCCCTGCAGGGATGAATGATCTATCGATAGCCGGTCTTACGGTAAAGGACGCTCAGTTTGTGTATTCCGATCTACTACTTGAACTGGATACTTGTTACATAATTGAAGCTTCGGGATCGCTTTCTCGTTTGGGAGTCGAGGAAGGATCTCTAGGCTTGCTTCAACATGTTTGTTAAATAAAATGCTATTCTACTCTCTTCTACTACTGCAAGATGATAGCTTCGTGAAGATGTTTGAAGATGCTAGTCTTCGATAGGACTAGGCCTTCTCTCTATTCTAGCATTTCTGCAGCTCAGTCCACATATACAGCCTTTCTCCATTGATAATGTTGCATATGTAGTATAGATCCTTGCTTGCTGAGTACTTCGGATGAGTACTCACGGTTGCTTTACTTTCTCTTTTCCCCATACCCCACCTTGATGATACATCAGATGATGGAGTCCAGGAGCCAGATGCCACCTCAGGAGCTTACTACCAGGAGGGTCCAGAGGACACGTATTACTGGATCGAGCCAGCCGACCAGGAGTAGGATCGGAGGCTCCCAGGCAGGAGGCCAACGCCTTTCGATCTAGTGTCTTTGTTTGTGCTAGCCTTCTTAAGGCAAAACTTGTCTAACTATGTCTGTACTCAGATAACATTTGTATGACTGACTTATGTATTCAGATCTTCGGATCCCTGGTCTGTAATATTGTGGATCTCCAGTTATTTGTGTTTAGAGTTGTGTTGTGATATCTTCCCGTGAGTCCCTGTGCTTGATCGTACACGTTTGCGTGTATGATTAGTGTATGATTGAGTCAGGGGCGCCACACTAATACTTGAGAATATTCTTTGGCTCCCCTTGTGTCGAATCAATAAATTTGGGTTGAATACTCTACCCTCGAAAACTGTTGCGATCCCCTATACTTGTGGGTTATCAAGACCTTATTCTGGCGCCGTTGCCGGGGAGCATAGCTCTATTCTCTGAGTCACTTGGGATTTATATATGTTTATCACTATGAAGAATCCCAAAGATCCAAGAACCAAGATTTATCCCTCTACTACGAGGGGAGGTAAGGAACTGCCATCTAGCTTTGTACTTGATTCACCTTCTGTTTTGAGTAAGCTTGCGACACCACCACCTGCTATTAATCCTAATATGTCACAAGTAATTGATGATGCTACTTCTGCTATGAATGATGCTTATGATACTACTACTTTGCTTGATAATACTGTGCCACTGGGTGAATTTTTTGATGAACAACTTGCTAGAGCTAAAGATATTGTTAATGATGAAACAGATGATATTTCTGAAACTGATGAAATTATTGAAACTGAAAACTTTGAAACACCCATTAGACCTAGCTCTCCTAGATATGAATTGCCTGTTATACCTGAGGGTTATGTTATGGATGGAGAGGTAGCTAGGGACTTTCTTGCTTGTAAGGATAGAGATGACCTTAAGAAATTATTATGCAAGTGGAAAGAAAAATCTTTGAATGCTAGAATGCAATATGATCCTAAGTTTTCTACTTCACCTATCTGTGTTACTGATAAGGATTATGAATTATCTGTTGATCCTGAGTTAATTACTTTGGTTGAATCTGATCCTTTCCATGGCTATGAATCTGAAACTGTTGTGGCACATCTCACTAAATTAAATGATATAGCCACCCTGTTTGCTCATGAGGAAAAAAAATCGCTATTACTATATTCTTAAGTTGTTTCCTTTCTCATTAAAGGGTGATGCTAAGATATGGTTTAATTCTCTTGCTCCTGGTTGTGTGCGTAGTCCCCAGGATATGATATACTACTTCTCTGAAAAACATTTTCCTGCTCATAAGAAACAAGCTGCTTTACAGGAAATATTTAACTGTGTGCAAATTGAAGAAGAGAGTCTCCCACAAGTTTGGGGGAGGCTTCTCCAATTACTTAATGCTTTGCCTGATCATCCTCTCAAGAAAAATGAAATACTTGATATCTTTTATAATGGACTAACCGATGCTTCTAGGGACCACCTAGATAGTTGTGCTGGTTGTGTTTTCAGGGAACGAACTGTTTAACAAGCTGAATTACTATTGAATAATATATTGAGTAATGATAATGATTGGACTCTTCTTGAACCACCTCCTAAGCCAACTCCGAAGAAAAGAGGTATTCTATTTCTCAGTCCTGAAGATATGCAAGAGGTAAAGAAATCTATGAAAGAAAAAGGTATTAAAGCTGAAGATGTTAAGAACTTACCACCCATCGAAGAAATACATGGTCTTAATACTCCGACACAGGTAGTAGAATTAAATTCTCTCTATAGATTTGATGAAGGTGATTGATAACCCACAAGTATAGGGGATCACAACAGTTTTTGAGGGTAGAGTATTCAACCCAAATTTATTGATTTGACACAAGGGGAGCCAAAGAATATTTGCAAGTATTAGCAGCTGAGTTGTCAATTCAACCACACCTGGAGATTAATTATCTGCGGCAAAGTAATTAGTAGCAAAGTAGTATGATAGTTTTAATAGTAGTAGCAGCAACAACAGTAACGGTAACAATGATAGCAGTAGTTTTGTAGCAAGTGCAATAGTAACAGCAACAGTAGTAACTTAGCAAGATCAATATGTAGGAAAATCGTAGGCATTGGATCGGTAATTTGTTGGATGATATTCATCATGTGACAGTCATAACCTAGGGCGATACGGCACTAGCTCCAGTTCATAAATATAATGTAGGCATGTATTCCGTAAATAGTCATAAGTGCTTATGGAAAGAACTTGCATGACATCTTTTGTCCTACCCTCCCGTGGCAGCGGGTCCATATTGGGAACTAAGGGATATTAAGGCCTCCTTTTTATAGAGAATCGGAACAAAGCATTAACACACGGTGAATACATGAACTCCTCAAACTACGGTCATCACCGGGAGTGGTCCCGACTATTGTCACTCCGGGGTTGCCGGATCATAACACGCAGTAGGTGACTATAACTTGCAAGATCGGATCTAGAACATGGATATAATGGTGATAACATAAACGGTTCAGATCTGAATTAATGGCACCCGGGACCAATGTGACAAGCATTAAGCATAGCAAAGTAATAGCAACATCAATCTCAGAACATAATGGATACTAGGGATCAAGCCCTAACAAAACTAACTCAATTACATGATGAATCTCATCCAACTCCTCATCGACCAGTGAGCCTACGAAGGAATTACTCACTCCCGGTGGGGAGCATCATGGAATTGGCGATGGAGAAGGGTTGGTGATGACGAAGATCGAAGATGACCCCCTCCGGAGCCCCAAACGGACTCCCGATCTGGCCTCCCGATGAAGAACAGGAGGTGGCGGCGGCTCCATCTCGCGGAACGCGATAATTCTTTCTCCCTGATTTTTTCTGGAAAAATAGGATTTTATAGCGTCGGTTTCAGGGTCTGCGGGGCCACCAGGTGGGGACAACTCACCTGGGCGCGCCTTGGTGGGTTGTACCCACCGAGGTGCCCCCCTCCGGTGGTTCTTGGCTCCAGTATTTTTCTTTTATTGTATAAAAAATCCTCGCAAAGTTTCGTTCCATTCCAAGAACTTTTATTTCTGCACAAAAACAATACGATGGTAGTTCTGCTGAAAATAGCGTCAGTCCGGGTTAGTTTCATTCAAATCATGCAAATTAGAGTCCAAAACAAGAGGAAAAGCATTAGGAAAAGTAGATACGACGGAGGCGTATCAACTCCCCCAAGCTTAAACCTTTGCTTGTCCTCAAGCAATTCAGTTGATAAACTGAAAGTGAAAAAGAAAAACTTTTATGAACTCTTTTGCTCTTGTTTGCATAAATAAGCTTAAGTAGCACCCAGGTTTTCAGCAAAGATTATAACTAACCATGTCGACAATAACTATTAAAAATTATATTAACTCATATCAATGACATAATCAGCTAGCGAGCAATAATAAGATATATCAAACAGCAACATGTTGTCAAAACAACCATGATATAATATGACAATAGTGGTATCTCGCTAGCCCTGTCTGACACCGCAAAACATAAATGCAGAGCACCTCCAAAATCCGAGTAGCGACTAAACATTGTAATTTATGGTAGAAAAAATCCAGTCATGATGCACCCAACATTAGCTATACACAATGCATCAGCATGACAGCAGTGCTCTCAGGTTCTGGCGCTTATTTGAGAAGGTGATGACACAACATAAAAGTAAATAGATAGTCCCTTCGCAGAGGGAAGCAGTGATTTGCAGAGGTGCCAGAGCTCAAGTTTTAAAACAGAGGTAAATGAAATTTTGAGAGGTACACCCTTCTTGTTTACTTCGCGACCACCAGTTATCAATATCTTCCATGCTAAACACATTAGTAGTGGTTCCCAAGCGATAAAGTAAAGGTTATTGCTCCATAGGAGTTTTTGTTTGATTATTTGTAAGTTCTTTTTGCAATTGGGACTGGGAATCCCTATTACCGCCCTTTTCTCGTGCAATGGTGAGTGAATAAACACCCATCCTGAGAATAACACGCTTAGCATGGAATATATCGACTACCTCCTGTCGCTCTATGAACAATCCAGGCACACAAAAAGGATATTTATTTGAAGTTTTTTAGAGGTGGCACATGCAAATTTACTTAGGACGGCAGGGTAATACCGCATATAGGTAGGTATGGTGGACTCATCTGGAGTAACTTGGGTTTAAGGTTTTGATGCACAAGCAGAATTCCCACTTAGTACAGGCGAAGGCTAGCAAATAGGTTGAGAAGCGGCCAGCTAGAGAGCAACAACGGTCATGAACATGCATTATGCATAAGTAACATTGGATACTAGCATGAGTAGGATATGAACACCATGAACATAAATATCATAGAGGCTATGTTGGTTTTGATTCAACTACATGCATGAACATGTGCCAAGTCAAGCCACTCGAACATTCAGAGGAGGATACCATATCATCATACTACATCACAATCATTTTAACGCAATGTTGACATCCAAGATAAATCATTATCCACTCCTAGCTACTTATGCATGGCATGATAAACTATAATCTCTAATTGTCATTGCAAACATGTTTGATCATAATAGGCTGAATCATAGATACTAGGTTAAACATATTTACAAAAACAAAACAAGTCGAGTTCATACCCGTTTCTCTCTGCCACGACCAGTTCATCAAATATTGTCATTATTGCCTTTCACTTGCACGACCAAATGATATGAAAATAATAATAGTGCAAGAGTGCCGCGGACTATGGTGGAATCTGCAAACATTTTATTCAAGAGGAGAAGACAAGGCAATATGAGCTCTTTGTTAGATTATCAGTAATGCATATGAGAGCCACTCAACATTTTCATTGTGGTCTTCTCCTCGGTATGACTCAATAAAAAGGAAAAGAAGTTCAGAGAAACACACTGAAATATTTTTGGAGTTTTTGGTTTTTCGTAAATAAGCAAATAGAAGGGAAAAACAAAAAACGAGAAAAACTATTTACACGGGAGAACTCCCAACAAGCAAAAGAAGAACTAGGAAATATTTTTGGGTTTTTCTTTTTAATTACTACAACAATTTGAACTAGGAAGAAAAATAAAAAAGAAGCAGGAAATATATTTTTGGATTTTCTCAAAGTTTTTCAAACACACAAGAAGAAAGCAAGAAAGTAAAACTAACATGGATAATACAATGAAAAAGTACGACACCGACAACTGGAATGAAATGTGTGAATCATGAATGTAATGTCGGTGGAAATACGTACTCCCCCAAGCTTAGGCTTTTGGCCTAACTTGGTAATCTTCAGTAACCTGCATAATGGTCGGAGTGATAACTCACGGAGGCTCTTGGTGCGGATGCAGCCTACTGTGCGGCCACCACTGCCGCGTTATGAGCTCGGGCCTCGCTCTCAAGTACATAATATCTTACCCTACTATGAACATCAAAGAGAGCAGGTGCAGGCAAATATGTGTCCACAACAGAATCCTTATTAAACAACAATTTATAAGTGAAATTATGGAGTTCACCTCTAAGGATCTTATGATGTTTCATAGCCTCAAAGTCTAGGAATTGCATGGGTAAAATAGGATCATAGGGCAAAGGTGAAACACCCAGCTCTCTTGCTAAGCGTGTGGCATAAATTCCACCATAAAAATATCCACTACCAGCGTTGTGTTTTTTTTTTACCTTGAAGACTCCAGGGCTTGCTCCCCACAGCATTTTATTAAAAAATATCACCAGTACAAGGATTCCTCAAGATGAGGAAAAGAAAGAAACAAGAAAAAGAAAACTATAGAAAGCTAAAGAAAGCTATACAAAGGAAGGGGGAGGATATTATACCTAATAATTACAGCATTACACACAAATAAAAACCTCCTCAAGGAGGAAGGAAATCAATCCATTTAAGCAAGGCATCTCTATATTTCCTTTTGATTCTATGGGAGAGGAGCGATAGATCATGAATGAATCCATTTTTCCACGCCCTGAAAGAAGGTCGAATGTTCCTGAAAGCTCTGTCATTCCTGACTTTCCAAATATTCCACCAAGCAATGAAGACCACTTCCCCAAAGAAAGGTTTGTTGAAATCCTTTCTGGCATGCCAAGCAATTTCCACCATGTCATCACAATCCTTCCAAACAATTTGCAGATAATTCCACACACGGACACCGAAATTGCACTGGAAAAAAAGGTGGTTTCTGTCCTCAAGAGTCCCAGTTGGACAGAGTACACATTCAGGCCCATCATTAATCTTCCAATGTCTCCGTTGGATCATGTCCTTGGTGTTTACCCTATCCATTATGACTAGCCAGGCAAACATTTTGATCGACATGGTGCAGCAGCTCTTCCAGACCCACCCCAGAATGGGATTTGCAACCATTGGCTGAAAAGCAAAGTCATAAAACTTCTTTGCAGTATATTCGGACTTTTTACCATGTCTCCACCCCCAAGAATCATGGCATACACTGTCCAATTGGAAAGATCCCATCAAGGATGAGAGCTGTTGTAAATCTTGGAAGGCTTGCTTAGACAGAGGTAAATAAAAAAGCTCTTGGAAATTATTAGCCTGAAAGACTTCCCTGACTGAGAGGTTTTTGTGGAGGTAGAAAGAATAAAGCCTAGGAAAGCGATCTTGAAGAGGAATGCAACTGTTCCCAAATTGCCAATAATCAGACCAGAACAATACTGTATCTCCACTGTGGACATGAACAGAAGTAACTGCTCTGAATTTATCCATTAATTTGCAGACATCTCTCCACCAAAAGGATCCACATAGTGTAGTATCATGGGGGACCCTTTGAAAATAGTTAGAATCCCAAACCAAATGAACCCATGGCACATCCATCCTATTATAGAATTTATTGAGATGCTTAAGAAGAAGAGCTTCATTTTGCAAACCAAGGTTTAAGATTCCAAGACCACCCTTGGACCTGGGTCTGCAAACAAGTGGCCAGGCAGCCAGGGAGTGGCCCCTCTCCTGACCAAATTTCCTCCATAAACACTGCCTCTGAATCCTTTCCAACTGCTTCAGAATACCCTGAGGAATTGACAAACTGCAAAGGAAGAAGATAGGCAAGGAAGAAATGATAGAGTTCACCAATTGTAATCTGCTCCCTTGAGGCAAAAACCAAGAACTAGCTGTTAGTCTTCTCTCCATGCAGTCCACCAGGGGAAGAAGGTCAACAATTTTGGGTCTGGTAGTCCCCACTGGCAGGCCCAAATATGTGAAAGGCATTGTGCCTAACTTGCAGCCAAAAAAAGCAGCTAGATCTGTAGCATCAGGACCATTCACATTAATGGGATACATGGAAGATTTATGAAAGTTGATCTGGAGACCAGTTGCCTTTGAGAAAGAACAGAGCACTGATTTCAGTGTCTCCAATTGACTCCTTTCAGCATTTAGAAAAAGCAGTGTATCATCAGCATACTGAACAATAGGGAAATCAGGATCATGGGTTGGCAATGGCCTACATATCAAATCCTGCTGCAGTAGATCATTAATCATTGTCTGCAAGAGATCTGCAGCAATAACAAAGAGCAAAGGAGAAATAGGGTCTCCCTGCTTTACTCCACACTTGCATTTAAAATGGTTGCCAGGAACACCATTAAGCAGAACAGAGGAAGTTCCAGAGGACAACAACTGTTTAATCCATGTAATCCATGTGTTGTCAAAACCTTTTGCTACAAGAATCTTTAGAATTGCCTCATGCTGGATAGAATCAAAAGCCTTTTCAAAATCTAACTTAAGCAGGAGGATGGGCTTTTTAGACTGATTACACTGATGAATATACTCAAAAGTCCAAGCAAGACAATCCTGGATTGTTCTTGATTTTATGAAACCATACTGATTCTTATGCACACATTTGGTGATCTCCTCTTGAAATCTGTTAGCAGCAAGTTTTGTAAGAAATTTTAGACCAACACTAGTGAGTGATATAGGCCTAAAATCCCCCACACTCTCTGGAGTCTGTTTCTTTGGGATCAGAGTTATGAATGCATCATTGAGGTTCTCTAACTGAGCATTTCCAGCATGAAATTCATGAACCAGCCTAATGAAATCAGCAGAGATGATGTGCCAACACTTTTTTAGAAAAAGTCCATTGAAACCATCAGGTCCAGGGGCCTTATCAATGGGCATTTCCTTAATTACCTGCTCAATTTCCTTCAGCTCAAAAGGTTTGGTGAGCACTTCCAAGCCTTGGACTCTTGGGATTAAAGACAGGATATCCTCCTCTAAAGTTATGGGCAAAACAGTACCCATTCTGCTTTTGAAGGAAATTAAGAACTCCCTGGCCATTGCCTCATGATCAGAGGTGACAGAGCCATCAGACAACAACAGGCTAGCAATAGAATTCTTTCTATATCTCTCAGTTGTCATGGCCTGAAAAAACTTGGAATTTTCCTCTCCCACTTTGATATATCTGATAGTACATCTCTTCCTCCAGTATAAAAATTGCATGTGCAGAACATGCTCATAGTGCAGTTTAGTAATTCTCCTGAAGTTGCCCTCAGGTCTGGAGAGAGGTCTCATGTCCTCAAGATTATCCAACCAGAGAATCACCCAGTTACATTTCTCAATTAACCCTTTGATATGGGATAAACCTTTTTGCCATTTTTTTAACGCAAACCGCAAGGCCTTTAACTTATCAACAATAATTGCTGAAATATGGGCCTTGTGAGAAGGACGAGCCCAAACCTCCTGCACACAATCCATAAAACCTGGCTGATGAACCCAATAATTTTCAAACCTGAAAATATGTGCCTTTGGTATGGATGTACTGATAGAAATTAAACATGGTACATGATTAGACGCAGTTCTTGCAAGAGGTGTCACTTGTGTCATAGGGTATAAACTAATCCAACTGGCAGAGGTAAAAACCCAGTCAAGCTGTTCTAGAAGAGGCGTGTCCTACATGTTAGACCAGGTAAAATTTCTTCCTTTTAAAGGAAGTTCCAACAGGCCCAGGTGGCCAATGATTTCATTGAAAATAAATATATCGTTGATATCCCCACCAGGGAGATTCCTATTGTCAAGGGACCGAATAAAATTGAAATCTCCCATCAACATCCATTTCTGATCCGGGTCAATTTCCAAATTATAGATCCATGTAACAAACTCATCCCTTAATTCACCCTGACAGGGGCCATAAACGTTCACTAGAAACCATTGCTCATTATTATGCACTGAGGAGAAGTGCATAACAATAGCGTAGGGTTTAACTTCCAGCAGGGTACCATGAAACACGTCAGAGCGCCACGCAGTTAAAAGTCCCCCAGAAGCTCCTCTCGAGGGGGACTCTACAAATTGATCAAAGCCGGAAGGACAGATGCTTTTAATAGTTGCACATGATCATGAAGAGAGCTTAGTTTCTTGAAGACAAACCACAGCACATTGACTTTTGGTCCCTTTCTCCCTGACAGAACACTGTCTGGTATCAGAATTCAGACCGCGAACATTCCAACATAGAATTCTCCAGCTACGCGTTGTCACATGATTCATTAACAATCGAAGAAGAGTAGAGCAAAAGCAGTATGACACACAATGCCATACAACCCAAAAGATAACAATATTCAGTACCACAGAGTGCAACATCCTTAACAAGACCCAGTTCAACAAAAAAATAAACAACCATAACAGGCACTCCAGGCCTAAATAAAGTTGCAAGCAGATTCATTAAACCGAAGGCGAAGAGGAATCCTCCTTTGGATTAGCCATAAGCTTGTCCACCGATAAGAGGGAAGGATCAATATCCAGTTCGGCGCCCACAGCCTGCAAAACATGGATTGGAGTATGCGGTGGTGCAGCAGGCTGGGTGTCCTCAGTGACACCTGCAGAAGTGGGCTGGGCCTTGTCCTCCATGGGCTTGGAACAAGGACGCTTCTTCGTTGGTGGAAGAGAGAGCTGTTCGAAAACCACATTTTTGAATCCATCCAGCTTTGCCGCGCTTCTAGTGCAACGTCTGAGTGACGTGTCCATAATAGGTGCCGACACCTTCTTCCTACCTCTCTGCTTTCGTCCCGTTGTTTGTTTATCCACAGAGAAAACTACAGGTGATGAGGAAAATTCAGCAGAGACAGAATCAATAGAATCAACAGACATCGCCACTTCAGCAACTGGAACAGAGTCCACAGGCAGCTCCTCAAATAGAGCTCTGACCACTGGGCGCTTTACCACCACAGATCTTCTCACAGGAGCAACAGTGGGCAAAGAAGCAACCAACAAAGACATCTTCCTGGATTCATCAAAAGCTATTGACTAGGAGCGCTTGGAGTAGATGATTGAGCCCATTGGTTTGAAGAAAATAGACCTTGGCACCTCCTTAACTGAAAAATCAAACATCAGGTTCTGAAAAGACCGCTTCCAAACCATCTCCGGAGGGAGAGGAGGCCCCGCCACAATGCGTGCCATTCCTATAAAAATCTCATGGTGCTGGATAATAGGTGGCTGGTAAGGCATAATTGCCAGCGGGTTCTCCAATAAGACAGGCTGCTGCAGAGGCTGAAGATGTTGGTCTGGAAGCTGATCATCATGCTGCTGCAAAACATTACCCTGCTCTTGTTGCTCCATAGAAACCGAACCTTCCGGCTGATCAATCACAATAGAGACCTGGTCTTGTTCAGGAGCAGCCGGCTGTGGGGGCTGCTCCCCCTCAGCATCATCACCCCATACAGCATTGCCCCAACCAGGAGGAGCATCATCCACAGGCTGGGGAGGAGGAACAACAGGTGCATCATTCCACCCCAACATTGGGAATGGTGGCAGAACAAACGGCAGATTATCCGGCACAAGATTGCCAGGCAACAGATGAGGATTCCCGTCCAAAGGCATTGGGTCTTCGTCATTTGGCATTTGATCAGCAAAATCTGCACCCAGAACATAACAAGCAGCAGTCCAGGAAACTTGGGCACCTCCCCACTCCGCATAATCTCCAAAAACCACATCTCGTGGAACCAAAGGCGTATCAGGAAAGCTAGCTTCAACCAAAGTTCTGACGAGATAAGGATCCTCACTGTCCCAAGAAATAAACTTCCCAAAAGTGCCTACAGCTTGTGAGATGAACTCGGGAGTGCGGTAATCAAGGGGAATTCCAATGAACATTAACCAGCCCTTGCGAAAACCATGCGTCCCCTTGAAATTTCCCCCCTCATCATGCTTCATAAATCTAACAAAGCGATCATTGCCCAGCGGAAAAGGGGCATGCTGAATCAAGGTGTATCTGACTGACGGATCCCGCACTTGGAATAGACCGACCCCATGAAACCACTGCTGAGCAGAGCGAACCAAAATACCTCTATCTTGTAGAAACTGGACGACTTCCTCCCGCACCGGACCGAGCGGCCCCTCAGGCTCGGGCATCACCTCTGCGACCATTTAGTCCTCATGGCGACGGGGCGGACGAGCAGCAGGCGTGAAGAAGGTGCGAGGAAGGCGACGATCACCGCCGTCGATGATGTGGTGACCAGCAGGCACAAAGCGCTGAGGATCAAGCTCAAAGTTCGCCATGGAAGAGCAAGATGCTTGTCGGGGATTATCTTTGGGTTGGAGAGAGGGAAGATGCAATGTAGGTGGCGGCGATGGGACTGGACAGTCTATCCCAATAACTCCGGCTCCCTTCCCATGACAAGCAGCGGTTCCCGAAATAATCGTATTTTGTTGCACCGAAATTGGCTTCCAAACCAAGCCATTGGAGCGCGTAAAATCATTGCAGTCCTACCTAGAGTGACTCGGGCGGGAGCAAGCCGCACAGACCGCTCACATTCCACAAGCCGCTGACAGGTGGCCCCTCTGTGAGCAAATAGTACATGTAACAACACGGTCCACCATGTCATCAACCATGGCCTCAAACTGCCTCGCAGCCTCTTATGAGGAGGGTATTTCTTGGCGTCTATCCAATGGGCTCGGACCAGAAGGGCTGTAAGGCCCAAAAGCAATTTGGTTATGCAGCACCAAAGGGCTTGTGGCCTGATGGACCTCCAAAGAAGCTGGGCCAGAATCTTGGCTAAAGTTTTGAAACGAAGGCAATCCCGCCTCCGCGATCCGTGCGGGTGAGATCCCAGAATGCACGGGAGACAGTTCCTCAGACACCGGATCACTCACCGGCGCAGGGGTCGCCGGCCGGCTCAACTCCGGTAAAGGAATAACCGTACCAAACACAATGGGTGGACGAGCCACCATCCAAAGCAAATCCGGAGGTGGAGACTGCCAGATGACAACACGCTCTTGAGCAGGAAGATCATACCCAGCATCCCTAACAGTATCAATACAATCTTGCGTGGCCGGATATCTATATCCCTTGCAAGCAGAGTATCGTTCAAACATGGCAAAAGAAAGCTTCTTCTTAGCAGATGCAGCCGACTTAAAAGCAGATCTAATAGGAGGTTTATGCATAGCCAAAAGACCTAAACATGATCGACGCTTAGTAGGACTAACTAGAATCCATTCGGCATCACATTCTTTCCTCCAGATCCTGAGCTCTCTAATCCAATTAGGACCCCCATTACCCCACAAATGAAAGTAGCACTTGAATAAATCACAAGCAAAAGAACGAAGGTCCATAATAATAAAACCAACTTGCTTGCAAGAAACTTGGAAGGAATAAACCTTGTCTTTGATGTGGTCCACATGAAGATCAATTGCCGAGCCCCCAATTGCAGCTTCCAAAGCCGCCGCCACAGAATCTTCCGAGAGACGAAAAGTATGACGGCTAAAGGAGACAATCAAAGTAAATGGCCTCCTTTGCCCCAATGGATGAACCGTATGTCCAGTTGATTTGAAAACCTCATCAGAAAAAACCCTACCCTTGGAGAAATCCAAGCCAAGGGTAGATCCACCAGAAGAACCCATAGAAGATGGGTATTGCCTTGATCCAGAGAAGACGCCGGAGTAGATGACCGGAGAAGATCCACGGATTAGTGGAGGAGGAAGGAGATCGCCAGGGAAGGGGTTAGCGCCGTGGTGGGAGGTGGGAGCGCCATGTCTCACGAAATGGTCTCTGGCTTGTGTTGCAACCTACGTGCGACAATTGCTCCAAGATTATAACTTCTGTCACCAGTGAGAGCGGTGCATATGAGGCTCAAGTCTGGAGCACAAAGTGTACTGCAATCTTGTTTGCCTACAATGCATTTTCCATTGAATAAAGCAAAATACTGGATTGCGGGAAAATGAATGCTCTTTATTCTACCTTGCATCACTCTCCTATTTTCACCATAACAAAGACTAGTTAAAGAATATCTCGAACTCAGACCTTGGTGGTTCATCGAGCGAACCCCAAAATGGAATTTTACAGTGGTGAGCAAATCTCTCTAGAGATATGGTAAATGGATTTTCATACAATTTAAATGACACCCTAGACACACGGGGATGGAATTTAAATCCTTTGACAAATGATTCAGTTAGAGTGAGGTGTTGGTTGCACTTATCTGAAATGTAGGGACCGAGCTCGGCATTGTGAACATATTGCTCAAATTCCTCCTTAATGCCCGCACTCACCATATAATAATCGCATGGCCATTAGCATGTTTTGGTGGCGGTATCTCGTATGGAACTTTAACTTGGTTCAACATAAGACCGACGAGCGGAGCTGCTACTAGAAGATGCCTCCA